>CP136872.1:22672619-23400744 GCA_033000465.1 Sciaenops ocellatus | reverse complement strand
TCTGTAACTTTAAATGTCATTACACTCTCTTTTGAATATGGAAAATTCTTATAATCATGCAAATATACAGTACAAATGATTTTAGTAGCCGCAAGATCTTGTCCTAAGCGGTCCAGTGTGTAAGATCAGGGTCCTCTATTTTCAGAATAAGGCGGATACGGGATATAATATTCATAACTATGATTTCATGCATGCATAATCACCTGAAAATAAGAATATTTCAGTTTTTGTTACTTTAAAATGAGCCTTTTACATCTACAGTGGGAGCAGGTCCTCCATTTTGAAACACCGTGTTGCTACAGTAGCCCAAAACAGACAAACTAAGTACTGACTCTACCTGCCTTTCAAGTGTTGCTTCTCCTTTGCACCGGGAAGGCCGGGGTGATGTGAGGAGATTGCAATGAAGCAATTGTGCCAACATAAAATTCACTTATGAGCCCACAAGCTAAACAACCAACATTAATGATACCACTATATGTTAGTTAAAATAAATTTCTATACAGCCCAAAAGCCGACGCCGCATATTTTCACAAATGAGTGGTCATGTCGGGTGTTTACTGTAAATGTCAGCACACAGAGGTGCAGCCATCTCCGTGTTAAACAGAGGCTTTATAGAGGTACCTTGTCATAATTTTCTGAATATGTCAGCAGGTAAGATTAGATATATGATAGTGAGACCTCTCTATAAATAAACCTTTCAGTGTTCCCTTGTTAAAGTGACCCTTGATCTCAGCAGGATTCATCTGAATAAAAGGCCGAGGACATTGCCTTGTTCTTTCGAAAGCAGTAAAAAAAATAAAATAAAAATAAAAAAAAAACTTTCTGCTTTTCTTTCTCTTCCACCTTGTCCTCTTTTCCTATCATCCACATTCTTTAGATCAAGGTCAAGGTAGATTTTATTGTCCCAAAGGGAAATTACTTCTGTAGAGAGGTTATAGGAAATACTGTCTCCACATGGCAACTAGAAATATATCTTAAGGGTACAAGCTAAAGTCAATACCGAACAAAGGAAGAAGGAAGTATAGACACCGGATCGTTCCAGACAGAGACGCACATTCGGTTGAAACGTTGTAGTAAATTATGCTGGGAGGACGACTGACGCTCTGACTATTCCTTTACACTTTGCTGGGGTTAAATACTGGACTTATAATACTGTATTCATTGTGTTAAATCACTGTTGTGCAATCACTGTGAATTTAGTCTTTAATTTACTTACAACCAAGCAAACACAGTTAAAAGAAGTCGAGAAGTCACATTAACAGATTATGATTTCAGTATCAACAGATTATTAATTATTAATTGAATTTCTTGTTGTTGCATGTTTTTATAATATTGAACAATTGACAGGAAAATGGTTTCATACTAAACTTTTTCAAACTGTCAACGTCCAAAGAAAACCGAGGCACTTCACTCCTGATGCCTGAACCGTGATTCCTCATTTCATTGCTTTGACAGTCAAAGGTACAATAATGTGGCCAAACCTATTAATAGCAAGACAGTTAATTAGATTCAAAGATTAATTAACGGCTTATCTAATCTATCAAAGGGCTAAAGATAACTATCTAATTAACAATATGAGTGAAGAGCAGCGACAAAGTTTGTCAAACAAAGAAGTCTGTCGTCAGATACCGGCGTTATCTTTACCCATCACTCTCTATTGTTCTCTCATCCCTCCTTCCTTCCTTCCTTCTCTTCTCCTTTACTTCCCTCTCTTTCCCTAACACACACTCTGCCCCCCGCCCGCCCCTGATGTTTATTGATTGCCAGAGTTCATACAAGAGCATCACTTAATGTGCTTGCTTTCATGTCCTGCCTTTGTTGCCAGGGCCGCAGCCCACGATATTGCAAATTGATCCGTCTCTCCCCACCACCCTTTGTCAGGGTTTGTGAAGTGAACTACTATTACATTAGCCCGCTCTCTGATTCCTCTCTGCCCCCACCCATCTCTCCGTTTCCCCCCTCTGAGTCTTTCTTTGGCTCATTCTGTCTCTTTCTTGTCGTCCTGAGGATGGCATCGGCATGGCTAAACACTGGTTTCAGAGCTGATTAGCGGAGCCACACGCCTGACTGGCTACATTGATGAGCTCCTTGAGGTTTGATGATGTAGCCAATAAACGGACACTTTTGATTATCTGACCTCTGACCTTTTCTGTAAAAACAAACCTGCCCGCCCCCGCCGCCCTCCCGCCGTTCCTCTTCCTCCTCATCACTCCACCCCCCCGCCTTCACGCCTCCTTCTCTCCATTGTCCTTCTCAGGTGA
The DNA here is from genome assembly GCA_033000465.1 of Sciaenops ocellatus. Classification (NCBI taxonomy): domain Eukaryota; kingdom Metazoa; phylum Chordata; class Actinopteri; family Sciaenidae; genus Sciaenops; species Sciaenops ocellatus. The sequence goes on along the minus strand of CP136872.1, from coordinate 23,398,483 downwards.
CGACTTGAAAATGAGGTCATGCTTGCGTGAACACAAACAAGGGCACGCATCCTCAAGGGCAGTCCATCCTTGAAATGATTCGGTGCAGTGGATTTTACCGCCTCTGGGAAGCAGAAAATGGAGGAAGCAATGATTTTATTTTCATGTTGCATCTTCCAAATATCAAGCATTTAGTAAGGCATGGTAACAGTAAACGGTGTATCCTTTCTGCATATATAGCAGGTACTCAAAAAGTTTTCAAGAAGCTTGGCGAGCGAAAGCTCTGGGATGGAAAACTTCCACGTAACTTGTGATATCCTGTCCCCTTAGGCAGTGGAAGTGAGTGGACTTGCAAGACAGGCATCCAATAATAAGGTTTTCTCTCACTTCGCTCCTGCCCTGGACAACTTGGCAGGAATTTGGAAGGAAGTCTAAACGCCGGTACTCTTTGACGTGCCTGCGGTCTGACTTCAACGTCCTCCTGAGCCGATCAACAGCAATTCCTGCAGTCTGCATCCCTGACAATGTAATTGCCTGGTGGAGTTTTCTCCCCAGCTTAAGGCAGAGTGCCTGTAATTAAGATTGGATGCCCAGGACCACCACCACCACCACCACCCTTCAAAACACACATACGGACTCAACAACCTCCCAAAGCTACTGTTGTCATGGAGAGAAGACATCAGAGGAAGAGGCTGCAAATGTTTGCAGTGATGTAGTAGCAAGGGACGGGGGGTTGCGTTGCAAGAGTCGAGGCTGTACAGGGGGTTGTTTTCAACTATGTGAGAAGGGGGGGGGGGTCTGAGAAGAGTGCGATGAGGGGATGGGGGACTGCGGCACAATCATCTTGATTTCTTGTGCTGAACGATTACATGCCACGCTAATTGCTAGCAGAGGGATCTTTAATAAATATTTCATTCGGTGCAGCATCATTACTGCCTAATGTCGTTATTAATCTCCGCCGGTAATTTCCACTCAGGAGAAGCGTCTTTGTGAGGGGAAAGCAGTGTCTCCCCCCCCCCTACAAGGAGAGAAAGAGAGAGAGTGAGGGAAAAGATGGAGAGAGGAGGAGAATTAGGGAGCACCATTACATTAAAGTTATGATGGTAGAGAGAGGACGGGGAATGAATGAACCATGTAGAAGAAGAAGAGAGAGAAAGAGCGATAAAGAAGGACAAAGAGAGGAAAAGAAAGTCAGGAAAGGAAATGGGAAGTGTACTAGACTGGATGGATAATGTGGGAGCTAGCATGGCTGCAAATAATGTTACAGACACATGTCATTTCCTGAGAGGCCTTTCCATCAGTGAGATCATAGCTACTAATTTGATTTGTACATGGGAAGGGGGTTGGTATAACTGCCTCTGTAGAAAAAGATTTACTTAGGGTAAATGGCTAGAGCTCATGACTTATGTGGTGTCAGACATGCGGAACAATCAACACCACCAACTTACCTACAGGACTATTATTTGTACCTTGCTCTACATTGGTTTACTATTATTTTTTTTTAATTTTGGCATCAGAAATTCAGCCACACAAGAAGCGTATATACTACTAATTAAATACCTGACCTAGATCTGCTCTAATTAAGCTTTACTGGAGATTGCCATCAACCAATTAACATTTATTATTATTTATAAGACTAAATACAACAACTAGAAATGTTTTTAGCATTCTTGGCATTTCTCACAAACTGGTAGAGTATCTTTAGCTTTCAGCATGAGAAACTTGTGCAACTTTCTCATAAAAATCTTGATTTTTTTTCATGTCTATTGCATGTAAAATGTAAAATGGTTGAGCTTATACCTCGCTAAGTCTACTATTTCTGCAGTTCTAAGCTCCGAGTGTTACAGAGCATATTCCTTGGGAAAGAACCAGTGAATAAGAAGAGCTGCACAATTAGCACAAACTATGTAATCAATGATGGCAATTAAACAATTAAAATACAACAAAACAATTCAAAAACACTATTTTAGTGAACAGACAGTCAAAACGTACGAGCTCACGACCACACTCACAACAACAAAATGTCAACGTAGCCCTTTAAAGGCAAACACACTGCTGACAACACACCCGGCGTTATTTGTAGACCCAACAGACAACCGTGCGTCGGTTCATACCATGTTTGCGCCGTCTCTTTTCTTCATACAGTTTAAGACATTAAGAAGGCGTGAAAATGGCAGCAAGCTAAGCCTTGGGCGAATGGCAAATAGCATTAGCCGCCGAGCCACACATTCCATTTCGCTCATTCCAATATCCATCTGTGCCTGCAGCCATGCTAGCTAACTGCTATCAGACTGGCTTATTCACAGACATTTTCCACAGCTCGAGTGCTTTTTTAGAGCAGAATTCAATCTTTGGTAATAAGTGAATTTGAGATGGCGCAAAGGCACAAACTAAAAAAGCAAATCCAAATCCATGTTGGTTTTATCTAACAATGTATTTCATGGCCGCATTCCAAATTCTCATGAGAATAGGTTATGAATGATTACCAGAAAAACGATTATATGCTTTGCATGATGTTTCAATAACATATCCATCATATATGGCCATAGACAGTGACAGCAGGGCTGGGATGGGATGGAGGGATGACTTGAAGGAAGAGGAGAGAGAGTGATTTATTGGCTTACGATGGGGGAAAAAAAAATTCAAAAAGAGCTTCAGCTAAACCATCTATCCACCCGGTACTTACTCTCGTCTTCACTCTGCTTCCATCTTCTTTTCTCTCCCTCACATACAAACACTGATACAGATGAACGCGCACACACACACACACACACACACACACACACACACACACACACACAGACTCGAGCCACACAAGCGATGGCATTGCCCCCAAAGAAAATAGAGTTGTGTGTACCATCCAATTATCTGTCAGGGGTGAATAATGGCCCCAATAATATATTCACACTGCCGTTGCCGATCAATTTTTAATCAAGCTGAGAAATATGGAGGAAGTGAAGCTAAAATGACCCACCAGGAACTCTCCCATAATGCCTCAGCAGAGGAGTCCCTAATTTTGCACCAATCAAATTACCTACTCCCTTAGACCCCTCCCCGACCCCCTCCAGCTCTCCCAACCCATCGCCATCCTCTCGGAGCGATAATGGTGCCTCCCGGTGCGGGGCAGACTAATAACTGCAACTGTTCTTTTATAAGGGCAGAGGTCAGGGGGCAGTAACCTTATTAAAGACATTTTCACTGATGATAAAGTGATTAGCTGTTATTAGCTGGATGTAACATGTATATAGTGGCACAAAATGAGAAAACAGCTTTTTTATTCCTTTTTTTGTGTCCTGAAGTCCCTTTATCTGTTTTTAAAATGTCCTAGATGGGATAGACACAGTTATACTCAAGTAACTGTGCCAAAATAAATACAGGATATTTAACTGATTAATTATTCATTAACTCTTACATATAAAAACATTTTATGAAGTGATTTGTTATCCACATTTTAACCTGAATCCTTGCCACAAACTGTAAACACAACACTGACATATTATCACCTCATAAACTTCATATTGCTTAAGTGTTTGGCAAACTATTGCCTGTTTATACACATCCAGCAGACATTGGAGCAACATTAGTTTTCATTTGCAGTCTGTGTTTTTGGCCACATGGGGAATTTAAGTCCAATATTCACTCTGTCTGTTTTTTAGCTCTGTTTTGGTGTCCTTCCACTCCTCCAGAGGGAAATGCCTGATTCTTCAGATGCAGAACGTTCCACTGTATTCACAAGCTAGTTGTTAAATTTGTTTGTCTGGCGTTTGGTGCTCGGTACTTAGCAAACATTCGGTTTTTGGAGCTTTTTTGCTGAAAACAGGCGCAGCTGGAAAATACAGATAAGACAGTTGAGACAGGATGAAGAAATTTCTCTGGGTTTTTAAATATAAGCAAAACGTTCCATACTGTCATTTTATCCTTTGTTAGCATAGAAATTTAGCAACAAACACATTTTAGAGCAGTTTTAAAAATGCATTTACTAAAATAAAATATTATTTCTGCTTTCCATTGATGAATAGATTAATGACTCACTGATTTTTGACTCAATAACACACTCAAAGTTAGCCTTTTTTAACTTGAAACATTGGACATCAGGCACCATAATTTCCAGGTTGTATAACATCTCAAAATCAAGCCCTTCAGATCTTCTTGTACCTTTTATAATATGCTCAATGCATGATATTTATGTGCAAAATCTTGCTGTCTAAAGTAACTTCATATGGCTACGTCAGATGGAAATTCAAGCATGCTTAATGCAAACCAGCCCATTGTACACAAAAGTCCACAGTTAAACCATATGGATGCATAAACCATATACACGTACACACATGCTGTGTCATACAAACAGACTTTTCTTACAATAATTTCATACCATTGAACCCAAATTTGCTCTGTAACTTGTAGTTACTCATTTATAAACACAATACTCATACGTATATTTCATATGTGTATATCCACAAACATATACACAAAATCAACCTCCTGCCTTGTGCATTTTCTGCGTAAATTCAACCCTACAGAGCCGACCCCAGTGTGCTCGAGATGGGTCACGTACCTCTACGCAGCGCTGGGGCAATCTGCAATGAAAGCTTTCCCATTTGTAATAAACTGCAGCCTCTCAGAAGAGCAATCCTAGGGAGAATCCACCGTACTCACTCCTCACTATAACAACAGCGTCTGTAAAACAAATGTGCGGGGAGGTAATTGCAGACAAACAAAAATTACATTTCCAATAAAGGTTCTTGTCTCTTTGGGCTCCCAGAAGCCCCCAGCCCTCCTTAACTGTTTAACAGCCTTAATATACCCTCTCATCAGCCTTCCTGTTGAGAAGCCGCCTGAGAGAAGTTATCAGAGCACAAACAGAGCTCATCTAATGTGAACAGGTTGAGGGTTTAGTGGTTGAAGTGTTTTAGGCAATTAAAAGGGGAAAGTAACGGTGGGATAGATGGATGAGAGCATTAGACAAAAACAGTAAAAGTTTGGATGACCTGTACTTTACACAGACATTCATGTGGCAAAAGTCTTGCAAAATGTTACTATAAATAGCATTAAAATGTGACTAATAATGACTACATCAATCAGACAAATACATATTACAATCATAAAGATACAGGTAATCTGAGAAAAGATCCACAACCTCTATGATGCATTTTACATCGCGTGCCATCGATGTAGATTTTGCAGCACGGCACAAAAAAACACGAGGAGGGAGTTATTATTTTAGAGCTTTTGGAGCTTTTCTGGCAACAGCGGACAGCGGAAAGAATCAAGAGCTGGTGGAAAACTTACTTCAAATATAATAAATGGCCAAGAAAAATATGTAAACAATAAAAAATGACTAACTTTGAAGTCACAAAATCGGCCACAACAACGACTGCTGAAAGAGTGTGTATGCTGGATAGTTTTGGCATGTCTGTTGATTCTGTTTGTCTGCGTTTGCTATGTTGACACTGACAGGAACGTATCGTACGTTCCCTAACCCTAAAACCGGGGAACACAGGACACTGGAAACATGACAACATGAATTTCCAGACTGCTACGTTTGGCATATTAACTCATTTTTCACTTGTTTTGACCAAAACAACGGCACATTGAGCACAGATAATATGACCTCTTTGGAGCTCCTTTGGTTGCTTTAAAACTCAAATGTAACAAAGCCAACTGGTCGACTCTTTGGCAACATTTGCTGCAGTGCTTGTCATGGTAATCAAACTGCCTGTTTGGCCAACCAACAGTCTAAAAGTCAAAACAGAAAAGCATCAAATCCTGACAACTGAAAATTTGACATTTCTCCTTCACACTTGATAAATTAGAGCAATTATCAAAATACTTGCCAATGAATGGTTATGTTGATGGACTAAACGCTTAATCACTTTATTGTTGCAGCACTAGTTTTGAGAAAATGTCTTAATAATAACAACAATACTGAACAGACGCCAACTGACCGTCGCTATCACGGTGGAATTTAGCACGGCTGCAGATAATATCAAAGAGATCTGTGTGTACAAATGCTACACACAGCATGTTAACTTGCAAGTTTGCATACATGAACACAATCTAAACACAAATACACACATTTGTGCACTGTGACAGAAGCCAACTGTTAGTTCGTGACACACACACACACACACACTCTCTCTCTCTCTCTCTCACATACTAAGAATTCCACTGAGTGCAGCAGCAGCAGTCATCTCCTCCCTGCAGCACTGAGATCAAATCAGTCTGTTTATCTGATGGTGAACCTGACATTAGGCCAAACTAAAGGTCCCTGCTCAGCTTCCTCTTATCAATCCCTGCAAACAGTGAACTCTATGGCCCGGCCCCTCACAAGGGGAAATTGATTACAGCCTCGGGGCAAAAAAAAAAAAAAAAAAAAACGGAAGTAAGTCCACAGCTCTGTTCATTCCATTATGAGTCCCAGAGCCGAGCGCGCTGAGGTGGCTATTAGCTACAGGTTCTGGATCAGATCCTCAGATATTATTTGATCTTGTAACAGTGATGGGTTGAACAAGAGGTGGTGTAATCCGAGCTTAGATGCAGGGTTAAGGGTTCATATGACCTCAGTGGTGACTAAACAGCCGCGGTCAGAGCTTTTAACGAGAGGTCTCGGGGGTTCATATTGGTTTGACATATTTTACTTTAAATGGACGTATTGACTGTAGTGAATGTGGAGCAGCCCACTACTTACTCTTCGGAAACAGACCACAACATGCACGCTCTGTAGATGTTCTTTTAAAACATTTGGAAGTGTGTCTGCATCTACGTATGTACCCACATGTGTTTGTGCACACATCTGTCTAAGTTCACTGTTATATTATTCTGTTTAAACTTGTGAGAGAGGAAGATGGAAGAAGGAAATAAACAGAGTGAGAAAGTGTGTGTGTACATGTGAGACGAAGACCTAATAGTTTTAGGGCATTCCTGTCAGTGCTGCTGTATGATTGCGGGTCCTGTGTGGCTTCCTGCAAACTTTAATGCTTAGACGGGTTTGATGTAAACACTCGGAGGAGACAAAGATGGGGGAAAGTCCCTGAGATATTTAACTGACTAATTCCTTCACCAGTCTTTCTTTCTCTTTGCTCATCTCTTGTCTTTTACTTCGCCTCAATCATTCCACCGTGGCGGAAGAATCTGGGAACCCGGGATATGCAAAGCAAACATGCCCTTTTCCGTCATCATCAAAAAAGAAAAGAAAAGAAAAATGTGTGAGTGTGTGTGTGTGTGTGTGCTACAGACAAGCAGGCGCTCAAACACACACACACACACACACACACACTCAACTCCACCTCGCAACAAACACCTTTTTGTTAAAACTTTGCTCCAGGCGTTTTATTTTTTCCAATTAGACTCGTCGGGGGCCTGACAAGTTTCAACTTTGTTCGCTCCACCACACAGGAAATTAAAAATTGTATCTGAAACTTGTTGTCTTCCAACTAAACTTAATGAGGAAAAAACATCAGCATGACTGCTGTTTGGCACAGAAACATACATTTTTTTTTTAATCATAATTCATACTTAAAATTTAATTGTGCATTACTAATTGACTGCTGACTTTTGCAGTTTGGAGTCAAACCTTCCACTTTCCAAACATACATCACTTTCTTATTTAATTCTGTATAATGTGACAAATGAAGGAGCTTCGCTACTGTATACTGGACTAAACAATGAGCACCATATATTCAAGTATTTACAGCACATTTAAGTTTATTTTACATATTGTCCGACACTGACGCTGCAACCCATTTGTCACGACAATTTCCAACAACCTGATTGGTTTATTAACCCCTGGAAAATACTTTAAACAATTACAAACTTATTAAATTTACACAAAGCAGCACGGAAGATTTGACAGCTGTCCATTGGCAGTTAGACGGAGCTTTTACTCGTCACCTCTGGTGATACCTGATACGATTCCACTTAAACAGTAAATCTATTTTGTCTCAGTTCTCTTGATTAACGCACGCTGGTTTAAAATAGCATTTTTTTTCCCTGTTAAAGAATGACGCCTCACTCCCTCATCCACCAACACGACAAGCTGGGGTGAGAAGGACCTTCTATACTGTACATATAGAACAAACACGTACAGTAGATGCAAATTTTAATCCAATTATGATTTGTAACCAGATGTGTAATCTACTCTCGGCACCGTTCTCGCTCCATCTCGAGTGTGTAAACACACCATCCACCTTCAGTGAAAGACTGACCCCCATCATTTGTGCATGCGGTCATATCATGCACACTAATTGCAGAGCGGGACGTTATCGGCCACATGTCTGCGTTTTCCATGCGTGTACACCCCCCACAAGGCCGCCTGCCCCTCCCTCCTCCGTCTCCTCTGATGTGTTTTTCATGTTAACACTTTGCAGCGCCTTAGGTACATCGTGCGGCTTCCCGCCATACACAGCCCTACCAAGCCCATTTAGAATGTTTTTGTGGGATAACATCGTTTTTATTTTTCAATTAAACTTTTATACTTTTGTGTTTTTGCCCTCTTTCTTCTTTTAAGGGTTGCTATTTTTCCACATGCTGTTTCCCTGTGTGCTGTTTTCTCCTCTCCGTTCTCTTTGTTCTGAAAGAATGCTGGCTGCTAACTGAAAGAGAAAATAAAAGACTGAATCAATACATTTAAAGACGACCGACGGGATATCGTGAAAAGTACAAATTCTATTATACGTTATTTCACAATACTACTGAAGATCAAATATAAGCTGTTAATGAGAGTTTGAAGCATAATTATACCCAACTGTCTGGAACAGCAATGCACCATTAAAACTATCTTACATACATGTTACTTCACTTGAATTGCATTTTTTTTTAAATACTTCAACTACTTGTATCTGCAGCTGACATTACTTTGTATTAAAAAGTAGTGTCTGATCAGTCTAGTTAACAGTATATTATTATAGATGTGCTTCAACCTATACAACCCACAACATAGATAAACTGCTTCCACGTAAACTACGATTGGTTACAGCACCATATGGCAATATGATGTTAGAAATCATTAAACTTCACACACAAACAGTGAGCTGGGAGAAGACTTGACACAAAATAATCATAATTTATCAGTGATTCAACACTTTCATCACAAAAAGAAGGATCTCTTTGATATTTGAGTGCCTTTTTCTGTCAATATTTTCTTATTAAATTCTAAAATTTAACTTAAGTATTTGTTTTTTGTAATGTTGGCATTGCTCCATTTGAATCCTACCAACATACTGTAAAGTATTCTATAGTTTTCCTATAAACCACATTCACCAAAATCAAATGTCAGTAGAACATAATTTAATAGTTATTTGTGGACATGAGCTTAGCCGTGAGAAAACTATTGTGGACTGTGATACAGAATGACCCTGTTGCCTTCTCAGGTGTATGTAATTGTGTGTGTGCAGCTGGAGGGGAAGTAAGAGAGTGGGTAAGACCATGGTCCTTCTGGACAAGAAGACCTATACACCCTTCCCTCCCATGAGTGTATGCTCGGGACATGGCTCCTATATGTGTGTGTGTGTGTATGTGCAGCATCTACAGCTACTACCATACAATCAAACTTTGTCACTACACTCGCAGTTTAAAGCGTCAGAAGAAAGAGAACCTGATACTATTCAGAAAGGCCTTGTTTACGTTTTCTTGTCACTGATTTTGGTCATTTTTATGAAATGTCTCACCGAGTATAGGATGAATTGCCTTGATATTAGGGACGGATATCCATGGTGCCCAGAAGATAGATTGTATTCACTTTGGCGATCCCCTGACTTTTCATCTAGCACCACCAGAAGGTCAAAGTTATCACTCGTCCAGTGAAATAGCTCAACATCCACTGGACGGACTGACACAAACGTTTGTACAGACATTTGTGGTTCCCAGACAATGAATGATACTGACTTTGGTGATCCTCTGACTTTTCCTTTAGCCAACCACGAGGTTGACATTTGTGGTTTTCAGTAAATTTCTTGATAACTGTTGGATGCATTGGGTAATAACTTGAAATACCAGCAAAACCAAAGAAATTCCCAGCAGCCACAGCAGCGTTTTGTGTTTTCTAACACACTAAACTAAGATTAAGTGAGCCGTTAGCGTGGCTGTAGACTCTTGTGTTTTATCTTTGATTGGTCCCAAACGACAGCACTATCATAAATGTGTTGGAGATTGGTTGCTTCCAAATAACAATAATAAAGACACTGTTTAATGTCTACACACAGGAAGTGTGTTTTATGTTTCCAACACCAGCAACAGCGGTTTCTTTGAAGCCGTTGGTATAAACACTGATAGCCACCATGGCTGAAGAGATAAATATAATTACAGAGACTCCACACTGATTAACTTACATCACCACTTATCAATAAAAGCACTTTGATCACAAACTTACTTCTCAAATGATCACCTCGCCAAACAAGCTCAGTAACAATCAATCAAAAGGTGACTGTATCAATCAAACGTGCTTCAGAAAACAAAACATGGCAGGCGGGATCAACCCCTCTCATCTCTTTGCACCAATCTGAATCTTGATTTGAATGGTTCGGCTGATGAGGACAACCAAAAAGGCTTTGAAGCATCAGCCTGTCCAGGCTCCTTTATACGCCACCCAGCCAAAGTAATGCCATATCACATCTGACGTCCTAAAGCCTGAGAAATTGATCCCCTAGTATGGCCATTGATCGGGTTGGGGTTTGAACACGAGCTTGGGCCGAGCACGAAGGGAAGGGTCAGGACCAAGATGTGTGCCTGGCTCAGTTCTTTTGTTATTGGAATCGATGATCGCCCACCATGGGGGAGATTAACCCAGTCGGGTCACGCAGAGCACAGCATGAGCTTACGTTGTGTTATGTGTTTGTGCATGTGTCTGTTTCCAATATAATATTCTTTGTATTTTATGTTAAACTAAGTTATATGTGTGTGTGTTCTTCCTTTGTAAGCGTGAGAGCAAAATTGAGACCTTTAGTGTGAGAACAATGTTGTAAAACGAGATCCTTACAAAGGGTCACATCAGATTGAGTGAGGGTGGGTGATATCGTATAGAAGAGAGCTTGGGAGAGTGAAGTCTTGGCTCCTTCCTCACCTCCGCATAGCTGGCCAATCACTGCGGGAGTGCGTGGGAATGCTGGATTGTTGTTTTTGGAAAATTACAAAAATTGTCGGACACAGGGCTGGAAAGGTGTGGGAGGAGCGGTTTCCGAAGCTTATTGGACCTTCAGACTTGCAGTTCGGACGGAGTATGCTGGTGCCTTGAGGATCGAAATACAAGCGTGCATGCATTTCTTTGTGTGTGTGTGTGTGTGTGTGTGACCTTTCCTGGAAGAGGTGTGCATCCCTGAGACAGTTGCTGATGTGGAAGGTGAGACTATTAGCAAACACAGACACACACATTTTCCCCCCGAGGACAAATGAAAAGTCTCTGCGCCATTTATCTCGACTACAAGTTCATACACTGACACTTAACAGTACAGGCACTATTTGGAGAGAAACAAAGTCAGGTAAATGAGCGTGACAGAGCATGCTGTCTAATAATGTCTATTAATCTCTGACATACAGTCTAATCTCTCCAAACATGCTATATCTTGCACAATCAGCACAAAAATCAAAATGTAAAAATGACAAGTTGCGGTTTACCAGGATGTTACAAGTCTTTACGGGAGCAGAAAGAAAGGAAGGCAAGCAACGCTATAAGACAAACAACGGTGAAGCTTAACCATGGAGAAGAATAAAAAGCAGAGGAGAGCAGAGGAAAGCAGAGGAGGTGAGGGCTGAAGGCTTTGGCAGGGCCAGAGCAGGCCACAAACAGGCCAGTGCTAAAGGGCGCAGGACAAGTGTTGCCATGTCCCCCTGAAACCACGGAGGCCGCTGGGTAATGAATAAATAAACACCCCCTCCAACCATCTAGCCTCTTCCTCTTCTCTATGTTTGGCAGCCAACAGACACACACACACACACACACACACACACACACACACACACACACACACACACACACACACACACACACACACACACACCTACAGAAAAAACTGGCACACTCACATAAACAATGCACACAAATGCATACATGCATGATTGCCATCGGCCTGACAGCCCAAATACAGACTCGCAGACATGCAGGTTCTGTGCAGCAGAGTTTATGTGATTGTGTGTGCATGTGCCGGTGGTGTTCTTTACATCCAGCTGTCTGTGTGCCAGAGTCTATTCACTGCTTTGCCTACTTCATACTGTTCATCTGTATGCGTTTTATTTGCCCATCCATATTTATCCAAGGCTGTGTGGAGACTTTTGGCTGGCTAAGCCAAAGCCGGGCAGCCTCAGTACATTCCCACACTCATGCCATGTATAACCCAACTGAGAAATTACCCACACACCAACACAGAGGCATGCGGCAACGCCATGTCAGAGCTTAAGAAAACAAGAGACAAGAAGCTGCGAGACTCGCAGAGATGGTGCCTCGGCTCCACATCTCCCGGCCTGACAGTCAGTGAAAATATTTTCAATTATTCAACTTGGCGCGCTGAGAAGCCAAAGATAGAGCAAAGGCCTTTTAACACGTAACTTGTTGTGACAACGCTAAACGACCCTCACCACAGCCCGATGAAATATAGATATTTTGTTTTGTTTCCGAGAGGATTAATTTGTCATTACCGAGCTGAGATCCGCTCCTGTTAAATGGCACGAGGGAAGTGAGAGCAAGTTAGGTGAGGAGCGCTGGTGAGTGAAGGACTGAGGCAGGAAACCTCAAGATACGATCTGATGAGCTAGGAAACAAGGAAGGGAGGCAGTAAACATACAGAAACATGTACTGCGGACTCAGTTTTTGATTAATATGGAGTTTTAGAGGACGGGTTCACAACTTAGGAACATTGAAAACAGGCTTCGCTCACTATGATCATTCTTACTGTACATAGAGGTCATTTAAAGGATCCACTTTGAATGCAAGTAACAAGGAACAAAATCCATGGTCCTCACTTTGTGTAAAAATACATTCAAATGTTAATTTAACAATAAAAAGGCAGTCTGTGTTATGTAAGTGAAATTAAGTGGACCTGCTCAAGCTCAAGAGGGAAACACTGTCCATGAAAACACAAAGAGGCAACTTTAACCAGTGTTTTTGCAGTGAAGCTTTGTATTGATTGCTTTGGACCTTTTTGACAGCAAAATTGCAATTCCATTTAAAATGCAAATTAGTTTTGCAACCAAAATCTATCAGATTTATGTGATGAGAAGCCTCCAAAAAGTGCAATTCATACTAGTAAAATCAAATCCTCTCATCATCATCATCATCATCATCATCATAAATCCTTTAGTGTAACTGTGCTGTTCAGGCCAGGATCAGAAATTACGGGGTTCAAGTTCAAGTTTACTGTGATTCCAATCAAATATTAGAGGATTTGACTTGGACTAAACCTGAACTGATCATTTTTTTAGTTGTCCAACTCTCACATGTAAAATAAACCAGTGTGTTTCATCGTCGTCTATGCCCAGATACTGTGTTTTCATGAAAAAATGTGTTGGTTTTTACTCAGAAAGCAAGATTACACAACCAATTTTGTCAGCGATATTAAAAGAGAATAACTTAAATCACTATATGTGATACAATCGCCCTGAAAAGATCAAACAACCGCCCCTAAAAAAATAACACCAGTGCCCCAAAAGTTAATTTCTTTCCCTAGTATACACACACACACACATACATACACCATCTACTTCCCTCTTACTACACACACACACTTATTGCTTTCCATCAGACAGAAGATTACATGGCAACCTTGACCTGTCTGCCCATCGTAAATTACCACACAGCCTCCGCTGGCACCTCATTCTGGTGTGTCATCAGCTCGCGCCCACAACCGCCATTACGCTACATTAGTGCCTTGGTGAGTCCATTGTATGTATTACACCATATTCTGCAGCTGGAGTGTAATTCTTTAGAAGTTAGTCACAGTTAAAGCAGCATGGGGCTATTTGGCATACGCACAGGTTGAATTATCAGGATGTGATGCCTCATTGAAACTGAAATTTTTAACTGTATTCAGCAGAAATCCTGTTGCATAATCTAAATTATCTGCAGAGAAATGTTAGGACACAAGGATTTAAAGCTTTCTTTAAACCTGCAAACAGCTGACGTTGTTTATACATTTCCTTTAGTTTATTCTGAGTTTTTATGTGTCTCGCTTTAAAATATTGCAGTATGTGTTTGAGCCTTCAACCAGAGTTACTTGTTCCTAAACAGTACTGAGGTAGTCAGCAAGATGGAAAACAACCAAGTCATGAAGGAAAGTAGGAGATAATTAGAAAATAAGAGTGTAATGGGAGCCCCACTTTATGATTTAGCCTGATAAGACTGGTGCATCTTAACAACAATAAATTGTAACCCCAAGCAGCTTTAATTGAACTTGGCAATTAAAGTGATTCAGATGCCGATCATTAGACCCGAGTACCAGCTGCACTCACTCATTCTCACACATAAAAGGGCTTGCAGGTACAGTAGCAGAGCGGAGAAATACCCACATACACACAGAACTGAAATGTCGAGCTGGATGCAAAAGGCAAAACAATTAACGTGAAAAATACACCTCCGTGCTACATCGATGCTTTTTGATGGGTTTATTCATCAATGTTTTGACCTCCGCTATAGCCTTCATTAGGGGCCTGCAGAAGCATCAACAGATGACGATCAACACTTTCATCAATGTAAGAATAGGTGTGATTGTAATTACGTGTCAAGTAAACAAAGTGGAGTGTCAGATTTTTGAAAAGGAAGACACGAGTCGTGAATGAAATGTTTGATTCACCTCAACCTTGAGACCAGTGAGCGAGTATCTGTCTGTATTCAGGACATGCATGTGTCTCTCTGTCCTACACTTTATATTGATGCAAATGAGTATCTGACTGTTTATATGGATGCATACAGACCTAGAAAAGTGTGTGTGTGTGTGTGTGTGTGTGTGTGTGTGTGTGTGTGTGTGTGTGATATCAACGTGTGTTCTCTCTGCTCTCCATGCTGCTCTGCTCCCACAGTGCCCCTGGGACCCATCTGCCTCCCTGTTATTAATTCATCAGGCTTAACCATGCAGCACTTTATGACTCTGTTTGGACTGACGAACTATCACACACCCCTATCTCTCTCTCTCACTCTCTCTCAGGGAACACAGTATTGAAAAACAATATCTGTCACTGGATGCTGAACCTTCACTTGCAGCTTGATACGACTATCATGTTGTCTGTTATATGTCATGCCTTTTTGGCCTCTGTAAGCAGCTGTGTTTTTCCTATATGAATAGTCTGTTTAGAGTGTATGAGTGTAGATTGTGCTGTCTCTGCGTCACCGCCACTGAGAGAAATTTATGCACAATAATTGTTGGGTAGTTCCTGAACCAATTTTCCATCTTCGTGTCGATTTTAGTGTCAAAAAGTATCTCGAAGCTGCCAGGTAATTCTGCAAGCACTCTCAAAATCACTAAATCACTCAAAAACGGTTAAGACGAAATAAAAGCCAGCGAAATAGAATATCTTATTACACTTTAGAGGCTCTCAGAGGGCCACAATTAATTTCTACGAAGGTCACAAACCTTCGTTGGGCAGCCCCTTAACTCCAAGATCGAGTTCACTTCACTACAACTTTCTCTGTGTAGGTAATTCACATCATGGAAACTATTTTTGTCTGAAAACACAGCTGATTGTGACCATGTTCAAAATAAACCCCTTTTAAAAAGAAAAAAGAAAATCTAAACTTTGCGTTGAGAGATAATCTAAGAATCAATCAATGCCCTTCACGTGAATACGTCTTGATTGCCATGTCTAAACCTATTCCCATCAAAGACAGCGGGAAGAGATCTGAGATTGCGGCACATCAAAAGAGTTTATCTAGCCAGTATTATGTGGCTGTAAATAGCTGCAGCAAAGATACAAGACACACTCGCCGAACGCTGAGAACTGAGAAGGTAGAAGTGGAGAGGGAGGAAGTAAGGAAAGAAAGAAAGAAATTGTTTTACTGGATACTCCAGGAGGTCAAACAATGCATTCAATCTAAAGATACAAAAATCAACAAATAAAATAACCGCATCATTTTTTTTGGTACAAAAGTTTTGCATCTTTCTCGCCATCACGTCTGACCTTCTCAGAGTTAGAGGCTAATATAAGTTGTTTACTCATCTAAAATCATCATCTTTCTTCTCTGCCTAAGCTGTCGAGTAACTAATAACATCTAAAAGAAGCCGAAAGACTAAACTTGAACTAATCTACACAGACCAGACATGACTGTGTCCATTCTGTCCTCTCCAGAGAAGCAGAACAATTTGTTTTATTTTGCAGTATTACTGTAACTTACAGGTCTTTTTGACCTATTTCAAAATTATTGCTTTCATTCATAACAGGTGACAGTTTTTTAATTTCAAATTAAATCAAATTTCAAAAAAGAAAAAAAAAAAAAAGGTTGACATACTTGTTACACTTACTTACTTGGTGTAGGTGACTTTCCCCTCCACTTGGTCCCTCAGAGGCCAACACTAAACTTGAGGACATCCAGGGGGAGTTCTTGCTGGCCGACCAGTGGCTCACCACTGGGGTTATACTGCCCCCCAGTGGACATGACGTGAACACAATTCTCTGCAGTGGAGAGTGAAAGACAATCAGCATCATAGCATCATGTATAAGTAAAGAGCGTGTTTAGTCTCATAGTACAAGTTGTGTGATCGGAGGACTGAGGCGTGTTAACCCTGGAGCATGTTCAGTGTCTTGCTCAAGGACACTTCAGCATTAAGTAGCCAGCTTTGAGAAGCTAAAAGTCCACAGAGAGCCTGAATTATCATTCTTATCAATTATTATCATTCTTATCCACAATCTGGATGGCTGGATGTACTGTGACTACTTCAGGTTATGGGTGAAAGTGCAGGAATTCCCCGTTTCCTATTCAGTTTTGCTTGCATGTAAATTTACAAGCACAGATACGGACATACAAACACGCTTTGGTGTCATAAGAAACACAGAACTGGAGCGTATATTCCTAACGCATCAATAAATTACACATATTTACACAAATACATTGTATTTCTGTAATCCTCTTACACACACACACACACACACACACACACACACACACACACACACACACACACAGTCAGTCAGTCAGTCAAAAATGCCCATGATAATGTAAGATACTCTCTTACATATGTGTTGACAATACTCTCGGCTGATTCTTGGACATGTTTCCCGCCTTAGAGCCTCTACGGAACAAAACGATTGACAATGTTTGAAAATGGC
Organism: Sciaenops ocellatus; assembly: GCA_033000465.1. Classification (NCBI taxonomy): domain Eukaryota; kingdom Metazoa; phylum Chordata; class Actinopteri; family Sciaenidae; genus Sciaenops; species Sciaenops ocellatus. The sequence goes on along the minus strand of CP136872.1, from coordinate 23,381,263 downwards.
CCCGACAACGTGATTACAGATATGACAGAATGCCAGTTGTCACGTCAAGGAGAAGTCTGGAGAAAAAAAAAAAGATATAGAGAGAGAGAGAGAGAGAGAGAAATGGGAATGCAAGATTGAAAGTCTTTGGGAAAAAATGTTGAGAATGACACTCTCTATGGAGCAAAGGAGTGAGAACGGTTGACAAGAGATGGAGAACAGTGATATGACATGTTTAAAAAAGAAAGTGCAAGAGTTGGAGAGGACAAAGAATGAGGAGAGAAGCAAGAGAGGCATGAAAAGTGTAATTAATTGGCTAAAACACAAGAAATACGACATGGAAACAAAGAGACAACATCTTTTCCACAGCTGGACGACTCAGCGGAGAAGCAGGAAGGAAGAAGATGAATGAGGGTAAGGGCAGGAGAAATCTCGTCAGGAAACATTATGACAATAAAGCAGAGCCACTCCCTGATGTGTGAAAGTAAATAAGTAAAGAACACAAACTGTGTGATGTCCATTCAACCTCCACTCCTCCTCTCTACAGATGTTTTAAATGCATTCGAACAAAAAGAAATGTTTGGAGGCTCCAGCATTTCTGGGGATTTCTTGTCAGTTTTTTTTTCCTTCTTTCTTTCTTTTGCCTCAGTTACCTCTCAAGACATTGGTGAAAAAAGCAGATGTTGAGACAGGAAATGTAACCTGGACCCGGCACATGGCTCCTAGTGGAGACTAAATGTTACGGCAACTGCTTTCAGAACATATCAACCTGAGCGGTTACAGCAGAGGGAGCAAATCCGTCTCAAAATATCAACTTCCTCTAGTTTAGTGCATTTCAGCTCAATGCGGCTCGGCCAAGTTACACAACATTAACGTCATCTGTTAGGTGGAGGTGGACGGAGCGCTAAAAGGGCCGACGCAAACGAAGAACTTTTTGTTTGATTTGTTACTCAAGTGCACAGAAGATTACAACTCCTCAAGTGCAAAACGTCTGCTTTTGAAGACACCAAAAATAATAAAATTACATATTGTGAATGTGAGAGGGCAAATATTTAATTTACAGTCTAATTTTGGATAGAAATGGATAGAGTAAGAAATAAGGAATACTTCACTCAAAATGCATAATTATGTAGCTGTCTCATCCGTCTGCAGCTCTTCTGTGGCTGATGTTGATCTCATAATGGTCCTTACTCACTGAAGTCGAGCAGCAGAGGTTAAAGGACAATGTGTTAATACCACTGGTCCATCTTTAGGTGAGTATACCCACTTTTCCATGCAACGATACACCACTGCCGATACCCTTGACTGCAATCCCTCCTTCTAATCCCTCAATTCAGTGATAGTGATGCTAAGGCAGTGGCCATGTTTAGTTTAACTTTCTCACAAACTTGCTACGTACGATACTTAAATATCAGGAACAGGAATAATGGTGAACATACAGATTTTAGAAAGTACTCAAAGAATACTAGAAAAGGGCGCCCTGGTAGCTCACCTGGTAGAGCATGCACCCCCCATGTATCGAGGCTAAAGTCCTGACTGCAGTGACCCGGGTTCAAACCCAGCCTGGAGCCTCTCCTGCATGTCATCCCCTCTCTGAATATCCTGTCCCTCTCTCTTTGGCTGTCTAATAAAGCATAAAAATGTCTGGAAAATATATTTAAAATACAAGAAAAGCTTACTAAATTACAGTAATGAGTTCTTATAGACATTTCAAACTTATTTCAATATAAACACAGCTGGGATAATACAAAGTCAGTTACATCGATTATTTTCAGGTGATTAAACACTAATAGAAACAGTTTAGTTATGTGGTAGTAGTAATAATAGTTATGTAAATTATATTCCATTTGTGCCATCGTCAATCCTACACACTCGTTCTTAAAAGGTCTGTTAAAATTTAATTTCATATTTCATTACACACGACGCAGCTTTCTCTTAAATTTCTCAGATATTTTTAGGTATTCATCGACACTGAGAGATCTAATTATTCCTCAGTGTCCTGCAATGCAATCTAAGTATCCGTTATGAGCCAGATCAACATGGATGCAGACGACATAAAAAAGCTACTGATCCATGGGTGGTACAAAGATGGAGAAGGTAGGTAAACACCGGCGGCTTAAAGAAGTGTTCAAACATTTTCTCTTTTTTTCCAAGAAACAAACATCTTTTAGCTTTTCGGGTAAACTGCTGCTCTCTCTCCATTTCCTGCCCCAAGCAACCTCACTTAGAGCCTTTCCCTCTGGGGAGCCTTTTCTTGGCAAACAGGGCTGTTTATTTTACTAAAACGAGCCCTCACTTCAGCTGGTTTGTCTAATTAAAATGTTGCAAAAGCGTTGAGGAGTAGGTGTTTTATTTAACAGCTAATTGTGCTGACGCCAGGGACTGGGATATTTTATGCATACACTTTCCAGGATCTTGGGCAAAGAACACAATTGTACACACACACACACACACACACACACACACACACACACACACACACACACACACACACACACACACACACACACACACACACACACACACACAGATCTTTTTTTTTTTTTTTGCCCATTGGTGGGATGAATTTTAAACAGTCAGGAGTATCGAGTTAATCAGTGAGAATTCAGTGGGGGAATATCAGGTTGCCTTTTAACAGGGGAGGATGCATGTATGATTAACGCATCGGTCCCCATTGGACCGAACAGAATAATTGTCTTGTTTACCAACAGGTGTTTTTAATCTAGACGCAGGAATTAACAATCCTTGTTTGTGAGGGCGCTCAGGGGTTGTCATGTTTGAGATGTAATGACTTGCCGTTTTTCTTGTCAGCGGCTCATGTCATCTTAATTGAGTGTTTCAAGTCGATGAGTTTAGAAGGTGCGAGGCGCGCCTATAAAAAAAAAAAATTCTTTGTTCGCTTCGTTTCTTGTGGACATTCCCTCGAGAGTTAACTCGGATATTAACCATGAGTTTTTAATGCAGCCTTAAAGTTGACACACAGTCACATCTGCAAGAAGAACCACAGACTGACTGGGGTTCATACCAGGCCAGGATTCATACCAAAAGCAACACTGCGTTTACACAGTGCAGGGGTAAACAGTAGGACATTCACATTATAAAGTAATCTACAGTACCAGGAATGCGTGCTTGCATGTTTTTGATTGGCCAACACAGCACCATGCCAGACGATGTCACGCTGCAGCAGGATTTGAGCTCGGTTCGACTTTTTTGTCAGATTCAAATGAATAAGAGGGCTCGGTTTCATCATTCAGGGTTCAATTCTGTAAATTAAAGCCTTGCTCAAGGGCGCCTCGGCAGCACTTACAAGGCTGCTTCTTTAAAAATTACCTCCAAGACTGGTGGGTTTACCCAAATCTACGTCCTGGGTAACCTGTTAAGACTGAATGCAAAGGGGAAAAAAGAAGAATGCAGCTGCAACTAGGCTTGTTCAGAACACCACAGGTCTCACTACAACCACACAGCAGTTAGCACATCAGCCTGCTTCTGTGTCCAGCTGAAAGCAGCAAAGGTTTGACATGGTCAAACCTCGACAGCAAAAAAAAACCTCAAAGCCTATGTCAGCTCACAAGAGTTGAAACTATATCTCCTCACCACTCAGGTGCAAAGCTACCGCTTAGCTGGCTAACTTGTCGTATCCACAGTTGGAACAGCTTCTGGAAAAACAATGGTGAGACAGACCAAACACAAGAAAGCATTGGAAAAGGGGGATGTGGATGGAACAGCAGCTGTTTCCACACAAATGTAATGTAAATTTTAACAAGTAATGCTTTTTTCCATCCACTGCCATTCTGTGAATATTAGGATGTATGTATAAATGCAGAAAGCAGGATGTAAATAAAACACTTGTTTGTCTCCTGCAATAATGTGAAGAAGGTTACGTCATGTCGTCTATTTTTATCTTTTATTTTTATCTTTTCATCTCTTAATCTTCTATTTTTATTGATTGTCCTTTTATCATTTCTTTTATTATCTTTTACGTTTTTATGTTTTGTTTTTTTTTTTTACTTTTCAGGATCTTATCCTGCGTGGCCTTCTGTTGGGTCTGCTGCTTTGTAAGACTCTGTTTGTTTTAAAGGTGCTATATAAATAAAGTCATTATCATCAGATCTTTGTGGAAGTATTACACAGTCAGTCATGGGTGCGATGAGGAGACTTTCAGAGCGAAAACAGCCGATCAGTTATACTAGTTAAATGTTCACTACGTCAGAACTTATTAAAAAAAAAAAGTTTAATTCACACTCAATCTTTTCAAAAAAGGCAAAAACAAGTGAGCGTGAAAACATTTTTGTTTATGAAAACACGGCTAATGACATGAAACTAAAATAAAAAGTTTGCTTCACAAAATATCCTATTATAGATACCACAGTTTCACAAAAATCACTAACAATCTTAATTGTCGATTATTTTCTTGATTAATCAGTCAAATGTGTCCAAGGTGACGTCAGTCCTAAACCGCCAAATGTACAATCATATAAAACAGAGAAAAGCAGGAGATTCTTACACTGGAGAAACAAAAGGATGAAAAATGACTCAAATAATAAACCGATTATCAAAATAGTTGCTGATTAATTAATCAAAAGACTACCCTAAAATGTTTAAATATAAATATTTATTGCAGGGTTATTGTACTGAATAACATCATAAGGTGTAACTGTTCCCTGTAGATTCCTTGCAGTAGATGTGATACCGGTGGGTAATAAATTTATCACATTTATTATTTTTTACATCCTCTTCTTTGGAAATTCTGTCACCCTGGCAACCAGAAAAATAAACGGTGCATCACCTTGAGTGTTACTAATGAAGAGCACCAGCAGGACTGTTTTCCTCTAATGAGGTGTTAAAACACTTGGGTTGTGGTCTTCGTTGGTTTAGGATGGTTCCGAGGAGGATAGTGTGAATTTGGTGAAGTTACTGAGGCAGTAAGAAAGGTAGGGTGGGGGGGTGTCCTCAGTGAGAAGCCTAGCTTGTATTACCTTTTCACGTGTCAGCCCGAAGCTGACAGGTTGCTAAAGCAAAGGTATTTTAACATCCAATTTTAACAGTTATGTGGCACAATCGTGCGAAACTAGGGGTGAAAATGAAAACAGAGAGAGAGAAAGAGGGACCGAACGTTGGGAATGAATAGACGTTTTTTTTTTTGGGGGGGGGGGCATTTCTTCTATCCTGTGAAAGGAAAAAAATAATACCTAACACACACCAATACCTGTAATCGAGTGTGCAGTTTCCTCCTGTCATTTCTCACCTATAGTGGAAAAAGTAGTGGCTTCAGAAGTGCTGGATGGTCCAAGAGATTTGCAAGACATGATTGTAAGCCACAATACCAGAACAACTTTCCGGAGCTGCATTTAGCTGATATGAAAAATCTTGAAGCCTTAAAATAAGCTGTTTTTGTTCATTGTCAAAGTGGGAAACCCTAACATCCAGATAAACAGTGTGGAGGTGAGACGTATTGTTTGGCTGGGGTTCAATGTTCAACATGGGCACAATCTGATCAGTCTTCTTGATCACAATCCTTTCCTAATCTCACCTAAGTAGAGCTTCATGACTAATTCCTGAATGTCAAATGTCATGTGAAAGATGGTGAGTCGAGAGTCAGCACTTACAACAAACCATTCAACAGCTTAAGATCTCTTCTGATACACCCTAAAGACAAGAGGAAATCTGGAGTGGTATAAGACAGCAGCCCCACACCTGTGGAGGAACCTGAACGAACACCGGAAACAGACAACATCAGCCATCTGTGAACACCGAGCCAAAACCAAAGATATTGAGCAGACATCAGTGGACGACCGGAGAAAGATCAAGGAGAACATTGACATCTGACGCCGAAAACGTCTTTGAAAAGAGACAGAGCTGACTGTTGCTAGGACGATCATTGGACAAACGTGTGAGCTGCTTCTAACTTCAGACTGCTTCAGACTTCAGCCCGCCCCTCAGACAAAGCATGGGAAAAGACAGGCTCCTCAACAGCCCTCGGTTCACTTGCTTAGTTTTGCTCAATTGCTGGATGACAATTGGATCATGATTATTTGATCTCATAAACATGGGATCTCAGTTATTTTTGTAACCAATAAAATCCTCCATAAAGCAACAAGTATTTCAGCTTCTTCTGGACATATTCATGCAAGTGAATTTTCTCAGTTGCCATCAGTGCAGTGTTACGCTGTACATGCTTGTAAAATGAACCGATAGGACTCTAAATTGTTCACTCCCTCTGCAGTTCGATGGCTAAATGCCATGTACTATTGTCCTTAAACCATTGTCACTGTTGGTGTGTGTTTTTATCTTGTCCTTTTTGTAGCTTGTTCATCAATTATTTATCGACTTTTCCACATTTAGCTCCCTCGTATTATTTATCTGTGTGTTTCGTAACTTTCTGTGTTTTGTGTCTATGTAAAGCTGCTCCGGGCCAATTGCCCCCAGTGGGATTAATAAAGTTGTTTTGAATTTGTATTTGAATAGACACTCAAAACTTGAGCCAAAACTACTTCAGATTACAACAAATGCATAAAAAAGGTCAATCCTAAAACATTTATTAATTTCTGATTCAGGGAAAGTGGGAAAGAGCACATAATCCATCATAAAATTATTGTTTTTTACATTACAGTTTTATTACTGTGTTAATTGGTGAGCTTTAGAGGTGTTGATCAGCAGATATTACCTTTGGACAGAGCTGTACCAGCTGTTTTACTAAAGTGTTTTATCATTCTTCTCATCTAACTCTTATGTCAATCAAATATTTCTTCACTTTCTGCTATTCGTGATGAAATAAATCTCAGTATCCATACCATATTGAAGCTCAACTTTGGGCCACTCTTTAAAGCCCTCCTCCCCTCCAGTGAGCCCCGTAGGATCCCGTCCTATTTAGAAAAGGGTTAGCCGGGATTAAAGGGTGTTTCTGTCGCTCTTATCTAGTGTTTGAGCACTTGATCACGGAGGCGTGCCCTAATCCGAACATCGATGCGGTTCCATCAACACGCTCTCTTGGAGCAACTCGCCAACAAAGGGGCTGTTGGGGCTTGTTTAGATGGGGCCACACACACACACACACACACACACACACACACACACACACACACACACACACACACACACACACACACACACACACACACACACACACACACACACACACACACAGATCCCCTTTTTTAAGGGAACACTGTTTCTGCTGTTGCTCGCTTTGATAGTTGATGCCAAACGTCTAATCTCATAAACTTCTGCTTGTTCGCTGCTGACGGACTCGAGACTTAAGATCTGTGAACCGTGTGCGCATGTGTGCGCGCGCGTGTGTTCATGTGTGTGTGTGTGTGTGTGTGCACATGCAGGTCCGTGTGGGTTTGTTTGGAAGTCTAAGTGGGAGATTAAGTCAGGTTGGTTGATCACCAGTGGATTTGTTTACAGCAGGCTTTAGACAAAGATGATAAGCTGTTTATGTCAGATCTGTCATGAATAATTGCAAATGTTTGGGCCTTCTGATGTGTGTAACACGATAGCCTGCATGTGACGGGGCTTTCCATCAGTGTAGATAAGCAATCAGCAATTGTATATCATTTCTGAAAATGACTTTTAATACCATTTGAGCCTTTAATATTGACAGTAAAGCTTCATTTAAATTATTTTTCTCTACATCTGGACTGTTTTGATGCAATATGAAGACTAGAGACAATATTACAACCTTGTGTCTGCTTCAATTTCAGCCTATAAACAGATATGGCAAAGAAAATTAATTAACCTCCACTCAGAAGCGCTTGATTTAGGGGCAATGGTGCCCAAATTAGTGGTCAAGTCCCCTTTAAGGGGTCACAAGAATAATCTAATGGGATTATTGTGATAAAAAGTAGAAACAACTTGTGAATTAGTTGAAAATTTAACCTCTTAATGCCTCTAAATATTGTTCAGTGTGAGAACTGAATCACACACTGGTTGAACTGGACACAACTCATTAAAACTGCATTTCATTTAGTGCGAGCAGAGAACTGGGCCAAGGCTGAAATTGAGCCAAAACACAGCCAACAGCAGAGGATGACAGATGAGTTTAACAATAAAATCCCCATTTGATTCTTTAATTGTGCTCTAGAATTTAATTGAAAAATGAGTATCGGTGTATTTCTATCTATCTCAGAGCAGACGTATGTATGTAAGTCTACGAACAAGGCAGAGATAGACAGACTGAGTACGGTCAAACAAGAAAAAAAAATGACCCTTTTGCTTCCCTTGTGGGCCTTCTGGCTATTTGACAGGACTGTATATCATACTCTTGGATGAGTTGTAATTGCAAGTGACTGTTCTGTGTTTCTCAGAAGTGGTCGTTGGTTCGTGTTCGTGTGTGTGTGTGTGTGTGTGTGTGTGTGTGTGTGTGTGTGTGTGTGTGCGCGCATGTGTGGTGGTGGTAGGAGGGGGGGGGGTCAGTGGTGTTTTTGTAAAAATAAAAGGAGAAGTGTTGCGCTTGCTGTGGATTCTTTAGGAAATTGCTGTCGCACATGGAGGGGCTGGAGCCGGGGCCTGGCGACGGAGACTGCAGTCTGGCTCCCAGAACCATTACTACGCCTGCTGGAGCCATGGAGGCCAAGCTGTGTGTGTGTGTGTGTGTGTGTGTGTGTGTGTGTGTGTGTGTGTGCGTGTGTGTGTGTGTATGTGTGAGAACGAGTGTGTATTTTGATAGTATACTGCAAGCTTTTTTGGGGGCCGAGTTGGATATGGAAGTGAGGGTGAGGGCAATTGTGTTATTTGGGATTAAGAAGATTTAATGTTATTAAATTTGATAACACCACTGCGAGCAGGGGGTGTTTAAAGTGTATTTCCTGTATTTTTGCTCAGTCTTTGGGGTTTCCAAAGAGTATTTCAGTATAATTTCAGATCTTACTAAGGTATCAAAATCAATTTCACACTCATCTATTTGCTGCTTTTATTCTATCATGTGCTTATGTCTTTATTTCGATTACACTGCAAAGATTCATATTGAACACAGGGGTGTGGGTGTGTGTGTGTGTGTGTGTGTGTGTGTGTGTGTGTGTGTGTGCTCCACACGCATGTGTATGTCGGTGTTTTTACACATCACCAAGAAGGTCTTTGTTGAGAAGGTACAGCTATAAATCTCTGCAATGCGAACAGAAAGCTGGAGTCGCCACTCTGGAGAAAAACAGACTAAACACTGATGACCCCAATGTTGACCTTGCGTACACACACACTGGAACACGCACACACACACACATATATACCCCCTCCAACATGGCACATACAAGCATTTTCTGATGTGCTGTCCCTAACTAACGCTTGTGCTTGGTATGATTAATCATTTGTTCAGTCAACAGTTTGAATACAATTAATTACTATCACTTAACTGTATTAACACTCACAAGTCTCTAAGTCAATTCTCACAACTGAGAAGCTGGTTCGCTGGGTACTTCTGCTTGAAAAATGTTAATTTTTATCATTTTCTGTCAGTCGACAAAGTGACAAATCAAATCTGAGTTGAAACAAGATTCTCTGAACATCTTCCAGCAACATGCAGCTCAGTTTGAGGGCAGCAAACCTCCTTCGGGACGGGAACACACTGATTGATTTGCAGCTTTTAATTGTGCAAACAGATTAATGTTTATTATTGTTTCCATCACAGCCAAAGATCAACCAAACTTTTCAGCTTTTCAACTTGTCCAATAACTATCACTAGAGTAAGATCTAAGTAAGTGTAATACCTCTTTTCATACTATCTTTTTATACTAACTGTGAGAAACATTTTCATTATTTTGGGATGAAATGAGCAGTCATGTGAGTCTCTGTCTCCCTCTGCTGGACCAGACTGGCACACAGTTGTCAGGAAGCAAGGCAGCAGTCTGACCAGATCGGTAACCAACGTCTCAGTGACTTCAATTTGCCCTCAAAACCCCACAAGAACTGTTAGGTCGACCTTTGACCTGATACCACACAGTGGGGCGACCTCATTTATCACCTGGATGTGGAGTGTTGTGATAGGGGAGGAGGGGGTGGGAGAGAGGAAGAGGGGCTGTACGCACTCCTAAAGGGGGAAAGGAGGCTCTTATGTCCATGTACAAAAGTTACAGACAGAGAGACGCTGTCTGGTTTGATTCTGATTGGCCGTGGGGTTGGTGAGGTTGTGGGGGGCAGGGGGATGCAGAGAGGTCAGGGAGTCAGGGCTGATGAATGTTTTGTGATACTCAGGAGGGGTCTCTATGAGGAGGGAGCACAGTGTGGTGGTGTGGTTTGAATTAGAGACAAATTGACCCCCTTAAAAACTTCAATGTATTAACCAGTGAGACTGAGGCTGCTGCACAAATGTTGTGGAAGATGTAGTTAGAGACGAAAAGTCTGATATCTAAGTTGTTAATGTCAACAACTTGTATTGTATTTATTTATTTTGCCAATATTTTTGCCAATTATTCACCTTTTTCTTCCAATTTGCATCATTATCACTGTCAACCTTCATCATCTATGCCCTGAGTGCCAAAGATTTGAGTTGCAACAGGTTTGAACGTTTCTCCTCTACACTAGATCTAACAGGTTTTTTTCTTTTATGAGTGGCTGGGAAATGAATGCCAAAAACTGCAGTTCCTCAAGCAGCCACTCGAGGCTGGCTACAGAACATTTCAATCTGACATTAAAATGTCCAATTTTGGGTGTCGTTTAGCTCAGCTGGTAGAGCATCCGCCCCATGTACAAAGGCTCAGTCCTTGCCGTAGCGGCCCAGGGTTCGAATCCGACCTGCGGCCCTTTGCTGTATGTCATTCCCCATCTCTCTCTCCCCACATACCTGTCACTCTTCAGCTGTCTCTGTCAAAAATAAAGCTTGAAAAGGCCAAAAAAATGTCCAACTTCACAGCAGAAATAAACATGTTTACAGCCTGGTACAAAAAACAGTTTTGGTCTCTATAGCTAATTTCCCCGTTCATGACAACTGTACTGAGGGTGAATTTTTATACAACTCACCTGTTCAAATTATATTAAGGCTTAAAGTTATGCAGAATTAAGAGCATGACCGCTTTGATTGACAGGTGGGTGCTGCTACAGATGGTTTGTTTGAGCAACCAGTCATCATTCAGTCTGCCTTAGGTCTGCCGATCAGCCACATCTTTGCAGATTTTTAGGAAGTGGTAAGACAGCCAAGATGACAGCGGCATATTCTGAGCTTCAATGTGGCGCTTCGGAAACCTACGGGTGACGTCAAGCTTAGACAGTCCATTCTCTATACTGTCAGGGGATTTTTCTTCCATAGCATGTCTTCTTTCAGAATAGTGGAAAGAAAATGTCCAAAATCCAAATTTACACCACAATTCATAAGGGTGCTAGAAGCTTTGTCAGATTTGTACTTAATTTATCTGAAATGCTAAGTTAATTTACCCTTTGGAGACTGTTTCACACACCAGAACAACAACATGCTAACACGTATACAACACATATGAGTGAGAGAAAGCGAGTACAACAGAGTGAGAGACGTCCTACGAAATCCCACCTTTCAGAGAAGTGACGAGTAAAAAGCGACAATTAAGAGGCCTTTCCTACAAAGTTTGACGTGTCACAGCAGGAAAGCACAGATAATGAAATTAACAATGGCACAATTCCATTGTGCATGTTCGCTCACTGTCACAGCTTATACTGTATGAGTTATCTGTAACCGCTTATCCTCATCAGGGTCACGGTGGGGCTGGAGCTTATCCCAGCTGGCACTGGGCGAGAGGCAGGGTACACCCTGGACAAGTAAGTCACCAGCTCATCGCAGGGCACATAGAGTCAAACAACCATTCACACTCACATTCACACCAATTCAGAGTCACTGGTTAACCTATGAAGTTCATGTCTTTGGACTGAGCGAGGAAGCCGGACACGGGGAGAACACGCAAACTCCACACAGAAAGGCCGAGGTTCGAACCAGCAATCTTCTTGCTAACCACTGCTACATCTTGTGAATATGTGAATAAAGCATATCCATGTTAATATTATTACTAACACACTAACAGCTGTGCTTTTCCTACTAGGACAAGTGACAATGTCTGCTCTGAAAAAGGCCTAAAGGGACCCAAAACAAGCAGGTTACAACAGTTAGAAGGGATTGTTTCGAACAACTACTTCCCCGTAGGTTCCACATCTTGTGTCTAGTCACATCTTGAAGATATCAAATGTATTATAACAAATGGTGTGCAATGTTTTAAGTTTGTCCCGTATGGCTACCATAAATTTATACGCCGTGTTTAACATGTTTCACACAACAGCTCAGCAGAAGACCGACAAGAACTCAAAGCAACCACAGCAAATACACAAGTCATTCACACTTTGCACTGAAGAGTGAACAATACAGGAGAGAGAGGAAGTCAGCAAATCAAACATATACTGCAACTTATATAAAGTCATTACTAACAGTTGTTTTCCTTGTTGATTTATCTGCTGGTTTGCTGTATTAATTAATCTTTTAGTCAATAAAATGTCAGAAAATAGTGAAAAACAAGCATCAAAATGTTTCTATAGAGCCCAAAGTTATTACGTCAGTTAGTTTGTTTTGTCCAAACAAACCTCCAAAACTGTTTTCTGTGTCAACAAGCCATCTGCAGTGATAGAAAACAAAGAAACTCACTCACTCGAAACAATAAATGTTTGGCTTTCATCCCTGATAAGTTCAATTACAAACAATTAATCAATCATCAGAGTTGTTTATGAGTCACTGTCTTAACTTATTTTAACTGTAAAATCGAGCTTATAAGTAAACACTGCAGTGTGATCCATTCAAATACAACCACCTTACCTTGTGCAGACTGCAGCAGTCCTTATGTAGATTGCAGCAGCTGCAGTAGCAGGTAGCTAACATTGGCTCGTTTAGCTCTCCAACCACACCGAGCAAGCTCACAGCTAGTGAGGTAACAAGTCAGCCGGCTCACTACCGGTTATCTACATCATTAAAAATATATAGTTTTAGCTCCGAGCTGCATTAAACTTTTTTTTTTTTTTTTATCGTGTAAACTTTTGTTAGACAGCAGCCCTCCTGTGTCACGTTTGAGGTGTACTGCTATCCCACAGTTCATCACGGTCTCCTGCACACCAGCCCAGTTATAGACGCTGGCTTCAGGACCGTAACAATCAACAGGCATGAAGAAGTGACATGCTCATTGGTATTTGTTTGTATATATGGGACCGATAAGAATGATATGCAAATGATAAATTATTTATTCCCATTGTTTACATTTAGTTTTTTACTCATACACACTCATGATGTGCATGCTGTATATCTCATTTGCATAATACAACCTGCTGTATAAACCAGATTTTGTTTGCACTCTGCACCGTCTGTATTCTGTCTACAGATGTTATTGTTGCTTGTATATCACATTGCAGTGCGCATATCTATATCTATATATAACTGTAAAAATTTAAGTAACTGTTGCACTTTTAAGTAAGTGCAACAGTGCAATGTGATTAATGTGATTAATGCATAGTGTTTATCTGTGAAGCTCATTGTTCTTTTAGCTGTACTATGTCTAGATCTGTATGTGCATTGAGAGCAACGTGTAAACAGAGTCATATTCCTTGTGTGTACATATACATGGCCAATAAAAGTGATTCTGATGTCACATTGATCTGATGTGACATGATTTTTTTATTTTTTTTTTTTTTTGGACCCCAGGAAGACTAGCTCGTCCCACTTTGGTGACAGCTAATGGGGATCCTTTTAACAATAAACAATAAACAATAAACATATTTGACACTGTCAAGATGTCAATCAAAGATTTTGAGAAATATGTTTCATCCTTAATATTCTTGAGTCCATTCAAAATAACATCATGTTATGTCTCTTTTATGTACAGCAGAGCCATATGCTTTTAAATAACTAGATTTAATGTCTTTATCTCGTGAGAGTGCATCTGACTTTAAATGTTCCATCAATTCAAATGAGCTTGACTGAGCCATCCTCATTTGCCAGGATGTCTTTATTAATGTGCACTGTAGCAATGAAGTACGTCACACAAGTATTTGTTTATTTAAAGGATCCTCGTAAGCTGATGCCATGCAACACACCATACATAACATATTATATGATGAACAATAAGTGCATTAATAGTCATAAACATGATATTAAAGCTTACATTCATATACAATTCAAAGGCACTCAACACTGTTCATACATATATTGAACAGTGTTATATCTCCTACTATTCATCTAGCCATCTTCATGCCATTAAATGCCTCTATACATTAATTTTTAAGGATGATTTTAAAAGAATATGTAATAAATAGGCTGAAGTCTACTGTAAATACCCCAAGTGTCCCATATCAGCTTGGGTATGAGACCATAAATGTGTTGGGTATTGTAAGTACATAAGAGGACTGGAAAATAGACAGATGTTGACGACACTTCTGCATTCTCAGTCATACCTTCTATTGGTGTGAAAAATTTACTTCCTCTACTATTTTAGTATGTCAGAGGTACTTGTGGGTATAAAGAGTCGTGTGAAATGAAGAAGTCTGTTACAGAGTTCCAGAGAAGGAAACGGTTATTGGGCATTTACTTTCCACGCATTAAAGACATGCCTCCACATACTGTGTGTTTAAAGATGAATATAAATGTGAATTTGTGCCTGATTTTCTACAAAGAATGTTGAATCAACTGCTGAAAATGTGTTTAAAAGCCAGGCATCTGTCACTGTTGTTCATGATATAATAAATTTGACTCGGTGGTCTTTATTGAAGAGTAAGACCCTGCAAAAATGATGTGATATCACTGTAAAATTGGGATATTATGAAAATCTACCTCCCAGAGCTGGAAGCAGAAAAATTACATTGAATTTGTCGTGTTTACTCCAGTGATGATGAATGGGAGGCTGACTTTGTGTGTGCGGACTCATTAACTGTTTATATACACAAGGGAGCTTTGGATAAATGACCCTTCAATACCCTGAGGGGAATTTTTTGTTGCATGGAGTACATACAGAACATAAAACAAATATTAGGACAGCGTAAGGACACAAAAACAACACACACACTGACAGAAACCAGACAGTCTAGTAAAAAATACTATCCCCACTTAGTTACAAAAACAAAGACAGCTCTTAACATGCAAATCAAACTTGAAAAACATGTTTTTGAATGTTTTCGCCGTGTCTTTTAGTTCATATAATAAACGCAAATGTCAATTCCAAGTCGAAAACAGGTTTAACTACCCAATGAAGAATGTCTGGATGTTTTAAAATCCAGTAAACAGATGTGCTTTCTCTTAAATCATTCATATTTTTATCTATTTTGCAAGCTTGTAGCTGAAGGTTCACATAATATGGGGCAGTTCATTACAAAAAAAAGCTTTTACTATGTTATGTACTATTACAGCTGATGGTGTATATGCATATATTAATCTATCTGTTTCTTAAAAGAAGTCAAGACTCACTGTAGTCTGAATTTTGACATTTAAACCTCGCGGTGGCCGTCTAGGCCCATGTCCACAATCATGATTAAATAATGAATAATGTCTGTATTAAACTTTTATGGCATGGAGTGAGTGTGCAGGTGTTACCTTTTTTCATTGATGCTGTTTTGTGACAGCCGTGAGTGATGTGCGTATGATTACTAACCTTCATTTCAGAATGTTTGGAATTTCAATAAAATGTCCACCTCAACAAAATTCAACATCAGTCATGAGATTATTATATTAAAAATATAAATACATTCCTCAAACCTGATCACAGTTTTAACAATGATGTTACCAGGCTGCAAATAACTTAATACAAACATATAGGAGAAATCACGGAGGGTCCTATCTACAGCCAGCAGAAACATGATGGTTCAACATGGTGGACTCCATAGAAGAGTACCCACTCTCTCTCTCTGTGTGTAGATAAAAAGGGCTCATCCAAGATCACATAAACATAACAATTCTTATTTTCAGGTGATTATACGTGAATGAAAACATACTTCTGAATGTTATTTTCCATTCCTGCCAATAAATCCCTCTAACTCTTACACACTGGACTTTTAAATCATAACTCCAATATGCAGATCCATGTACAAGAAGCATCCAAGTCCTCAGATAGATAAAAATCAAATGTTACTGAAAAAAAAGGGTCGGGTGAGTCAGTAAACTGCAGATAACACATATATTATACAAGCGTGAGTTTCCTACCAAAACAACACAAAAAGTGAAAAGTAAAAAACACAATAAAACCATTCTCAACAGGATTAAAGTGAATCTGTAGATGATTGGGTAAATGTTGCAGCCCTCTATATGTTGATAAACTGAATTTTAATCTAGAAATTGTCCCCTTAGAACTGCTTTAATCACATAATGTGTGCAACTTAAGCAGCTATCTGGGCTGGCAGTGAATTTTAAGCACTCGGACAGGCTGTGAAAGACGCCAGTTGTGAGTGAGGAACTGTTGTTTGCTATTGAGCCTATTAAGCCAATGATCCACTCAGCTGCTGCTTTGATTGAGAGTGCCTGCTAATCTCCTTTATCTTATTTAAGTTGAATACAACAATCAGCAGTGTTAAGCTCTGACTTAGTGTGATATATATGATCAAAAAGGCTCTGCAGTTTAATGATTATTTAAAAAAGGGAGTTATTATTGTAGGATGTAGGGATCACCGGCTGATGGCGCCATAGGACCACAGGTTTGATTTAAACTGTGTTGACTTTTTTTTTTTTTTGCCCGGGCATGAACCTGAAAACAATGCTGGCAACTGTTAAAGGCAGGGACACAAATCTGGCAGCACTCATCGCAAACAAAAGTGGCTAATCATCTAACTTCCTCCCCAAACACACACACGCACACACACACACACACACACACACTTTAGGAGATCAATAAGTGTTAAAAGGCTAAATCCGCGGATAAGAGCCTGCATACAGCTGCTGTAGATTACCTGAGAGTCTCTCACAGATATGATGGTTTAAAAAAGAAAAGTTAACGAGATTAACCAGAAAATCCTTTTAATCTTTTTGGTTTCATCACACATGCATCCGTTTATAAAAATTACACTTTGTCCTCCTCTAATTAACAAAATGATAATTTCATAATGTTTATGACGAAACTGGTTACAAACATTACAGATTGTTACTGCATGTTGTGAGTTGTCAGTGATCACTGTGTGTGTCCCAACAGAAATTTATATGAACAAAGGTGACATGCCCGGATTTGAAATCAGGGATCCGGAGAAGGGAAAGGAGGGAGTTGATGGTGGTGGTGGGGGGGTTGGTCATTTATCAAGGGCCCCTACGGTTTGCAGCCATCGTGGGCCCTCCACCAAAATGTAGACCGACGTCACCGCTTCCGCCCTGCAACCCCCCTCCCCTCCCTCCCTCTCCCTCTCCCTCCCTCCACCACCTCCTCCTCCTCCTCCTTCCCCCGGCGTCGCTGGAGCAGCTCGGCTGCCTGCAATCCAACATGGAGTAGAGAGAGATGGGGCTCTAGCGGGGCCACCCCTCGGTAACAACAGCGACGACGCGCTTCTTTTACGCACAACTGGAACCGGAGTCGTCGGTGAAAACATGCGCCTTAGGACTTAAAAACGGAGTGTGTTGCCTTTGCGCGCGCGTGTGTGTGTGTGTGTGTGTGTGTGTTTGGGGAGGGAGGGAGGGTGGGGGGATAGAAGAGAAGAGCTGGATTCGGCTACTAAACTGTCCGTATAGGCTACGTTACCTACTGAAGGCGATGGGGGTATTAAAGTTGTAAGGGGGAAAAAAGGGGGCTTTTGCGATCCTGAAGAAACTGGGTGGCTCCGGAGGGGGAAAAGTGAGGAAAAGAAGACGGGAGCTACAGCCAGTCGAAGGCAAGCCAAAGAGCCGACACTCGCACAAAGGCGCAGGGGGGATTTATGCGGAATTGGAGACAGAATCGGAGGAGCCGCGGCGAAAGAATGACGAGCGAAAAGTATGTAACCGCCGTGGTACATTACCTGAGGTGAAACGAGAAAATGATAGAAGAAACACACCCAAACGAGTAAGTACTGTTCCTCAAAGATTTCTCTATCCTTTGCGTCTTTTCTCGCTTTCTCCCAGTGCCTACAAGTTGGAGATGATTAGGACAACTTGGTGGAATGTGCACGCTCTTCTCACAAAGCTGGCTTTTATATATGCCGTGCATTATTTTTTATTATTTTTATTAACTCGATCCTGTAACGCAATGCATTGACAGTGCTTGTAGAAGAGAGGGGTTTTTCAGGGCCCCCACCTTTTTGGTGTAGACTAGTCTTGAGAAGGCAAAGAGAGAAAGAAGAGGAGTAGGAGGAGGAGGAGGGGAATAAGCGTGGGTGGATCGGAAACATTTTCTGAAAGGATCTGAAGCGAGAGAGAGAGGGAGAGGGAGAGAGAGAGGGCAGCAGGCCCTGTTGCAGCGTAACTTAGAAACTCAAACACGCCCCGAAGTTACACCTTTTATAAATACACTAACCAGCAGCGAGCTCACGCACCTCTTGTTTGTGCGTTGTTCAGTCCAAAAAAAAAAAAAAAAAAAAAAAATGGGAGAAAAAACCCGACAGGCGTTTACAGAGGTAATTTCGCCTCGTTGTTTGGCCACATCTGTATGTTTGCTTCCAACCGAAGGAGGGGAGGGGGGGAGTCTCACAGGATATGAGATATCCGATATGCCTCATCCGCCATCTCTTTCTCAATCGCCCTCATTTGCATAGCCTACCGCGCTCCATTCATAAAAGTACCGATTGTAAACGACGACTTGCCAGAAAGAGAGAGAGAAAAAAAAATACGCGTCTGTCTCTCTCCCAGTCGAGCCTCTTTACGCTTGTGTCTGCCCCGTTTTGTGTTTGACGCACAGACCCCAGTGTGGATCGTGCCGTTGCGCAAATGTAGCCGATATAGAAGCCGTGCGATGTGTAGGCCCCACGGACCTGTTTATACGGCACTCCATGGGCCTATATGGAAGCGCTTGAAGCTTAAAATTAGCTTTACCGAGAATGAACCCGTAGCTTAGTCTGAATCATGCTAAAAAGCTGGGCAGGTGGGCACGGCGCGTATATTTGTTTAAACCAACACGAATAGACTGGCAGGGAGATTATAATTTTCAATGTAGGTATGCAGGCGAGCCTTTGCCAAAATATCTTTAAGGCTTAAATGGAAATGAGCAGGCATGCCACAACCTAAATCTAAATAACTGGCTCCCTTTTTTTTTTTTTTGCTATAATTCCTTCAGCACATATCGACAACTTCTCTGCGTGTGTCAGGCTACACGGGGCTGTGCTCGGTAGGAATGCCTGCCTTGCAGATCTCTGTCGTGGGGGTGGAAGGGCGAAGGGCACCGTAGGGGATGTTTGCGCTGCTGTGGCGTGACGCCGGCTCATTCATAAAAGCCCTCTAACCTTCAGCGCGTCCCCATTCATGCCTGCTGGCCGTACTCGGCTCTTCAAAAGCCCGTTTGGACACACAGACGCACGGGGGAAAGAGAAGCCAAGCCCCAGTTTGAGCCTCTCATGTGTTTAAACGTGTTTCCTCCATGACAGTAGCCACATCTTTATGGCCTCGTTTCTGACTCATATATTTCTGAATAAACACTCACTGACCCTGAATTCTTAACTGCCCTTCACTTCCGGAAGGAAGCGTTTCTATGGTGATGACGTGGTGTGTGTGTGTGAGGGGGGGGGGGGGGGGGGTATTTTCTCATGGCGTGATGTGCAAATTGAGGCCACGCCCACAACGTAGTCAAAAAAGGACCTTCCGGTTAGCAAAATAAAAGCTTTTGAGAAGAATTCAGTGAAATAAATCCGGCAAACGAGTGTGTGACCATTAATACAGTATAAAAGTCACGTTGTGATAATAAAACTGGCCAGTAGAGGATTTTAGTAGCCTAGGACACCGGTTCCCAAAGTGGAGGTCTGGACCCCCCAGGGGGTCGCGAGGCTGCAAAAGGGGTCGGTCGCAAGATGATTTTCAGAAATCAAATAAAATTTAAAAACTTTTAGAAGTAGTAAATTTTAGTCATAATTGTAACAAAACATATAAGCCTTTTCGACTTTCTTTGCCCCTTCTGACCCCTGATGTGATTAACGACATTAGCAGCAACAACAATATTATAGCCAAGGTCTATTAGTATCGTGCAAAACATTATGACATGTAACAAGGACAAATCGTCTGACATCTGGGGGTCGCAAATCACTGGTACTGTTGTTTTGGGGGTCACGGGCTGAAAAGTTTGGGAACCCCTGGTCTAGAACATGTCATAGTGGGTCAATCGTCATCTTTAGCCTGGTTAAAAGTGTGAATAAAAACAGAAAACAATTGTTCTAACCCTATTTATGTATTATCTGTTCTGCTAGATTCTATTCATTGTTGTCTGTTCTTATTTTTATTTGCTATGTGAAGCACCTTGGACTGCATGTTTGCATGAAAGATACGATATAAATACATTTTGAGTTTAAGAGTTTACCAAAGTTTTGTTAAACGTTACTCTCTTTACTCTTCTACAAGTTGGCGTTTAATACATGCAAATGCTAGTATCTACACCATATATTCATTTTCATAAGCATTGATACTAATATACACACCTCTTGACTGATATTTATCTCTTTTTTCCCCTCCTCACCGGCTCACTAATATCCAGTCTGAGCAGCCCTAAAATGTCCAACAGCTGCATATCTGTGGCCACTTTATTTATATGCGTTTAACACAATCATCTTATCACTGGCCTGTTTGACTCATGTCACTTTGCTATAGGCTTGCTAACAGTTAAAAGCCCATGATTGCTTCACAGAAGAGTATTTTAAGCCTTATTGTTTTAAAGTATCGACGAGTTACTGTAATGTCCTAATGGTAAAGGACCACTTGACATAATGTTTACATTTATTTTAGCTGCAGCGGTATGGTTAGGTTAATGTATTGTTGTTCATTTGGCATTGTGCAGTACATTTCAGTTATGATAGCAACCTTTTGCTTCTACTATGCAGCTCCATACAAAAGTGTTTATTGTCCTATTACTGAAAGGAATTGAATCATTGTGGAGTTATCTGCTAGTTTCTATATATATTGTGGTTTTCTTATCAGAATAAAAGCCCTTTATGAGATTTAAGGCAGGGTCAGAAAATAAAAGACACACCTTTTATACATTTATTTGTTAGTGCAGCGGTGTATCTTTTCTTCTGATCATGTAGCCCGTGTCAAAGGTTAGATATTACACTACCTTTCTTACTTTCTGAGTGGTTCATTTTATGTCTGTAGTTTAGCAGTGGTGGACTGTTTTTCTGCTGATGTATGCTGTGGAGATTGAGTCACATGCACACATTTGAATGCCTCACCAGCTCAATGGTGCAATCGGATTTGATGTGTCAGTTTTCCTATCAGCGGCGAATGTGATTAGACGCACGCACACACATGTTCCGTTTGCCTTTATTGACTACATGTCCTAAACTAAACTATAACCCCATAGCCATCATGCCCTCAATTTAGAGGATGTCCCTCTTTGCCCTGTCCTTCTGAGGACATTTATTACCTTTTTATAGAGGTACAAGATCTCTTTTGCACACACACACACACACACACACACCCTGTAGAGTCACACACCACAGAGAAGGATGTATTGATCTGGTGTGTTGTGCAGCTGTAGGGTCAGCATGTGCACAGTCAGTATTGGACAGGAGATGCCCGGTGACATTCAGCTAAGGTCAACGTAGCAATGAAATATAATCCATCCCCGAACAAAAAGGACTCATCAACTGGCAAACACAGCAGTGAGGAGTTAGCAGGTCTGCATGTTCCCTCAGCGGGACTGTTCTGTTCTTCACACATATTTCTCTACATTAGCAACATTTGATATTGAGTTGAGACTATAATAAACGAGACAGGTGTGGAATTTCGGGACAGTGGAAAAGTTCATCCCCAATACAATGCGTGATTGGCAGAACAAATTATGATAAATTATAGATATTGTGGAGGAATAATCCTTTAACAAAACCTCTCACACGGTTGTAAAACTTGGTGCTTGTTCAAAATGAATCTTTCCTGAAATACACATTTTCCTTGTCTCTAAGTTTACTCAAGAAATTTCCTACATTTCCCACAATACAATAGGCCAGAGAACCTGGATGTGTTGAATATTGTGTGTGGAAAGGGTTTAAGTTTTTTTTGTATTCAAAAAGAGACTTGATATGTGTGTGTGCTACATTGCATTCTGCTTTATTAAGGCTACTGATACTGTAGATAGTGTTTTTTTTCTGACTATCTGAAACCTGACATTTCCTGTTGATGTTTTAGACTTCTTTCCTATTGTCCTAGTCTATTTTTGGCTATCGAGCATCTGTACAGTAATTTGCATGTACTGTTGAAATAGTACATAATGTAACAGTTCTATATGACACTGTGGCAAGAGATGCTGAGAGGGGTTTATTTATTTTACATTGTTTAAAAAATGAAAGGGACAACAGCATTGAGAAAGAACAAAAAGAAATATATGACATGAATGGATATATTTGGATAAATATATAAAAAAAAAGTCCATGTCATGATGTGTATGGATCCACAGATACTTAGCATAACATATAATGTCGGTAACGTATCACACTCAAGTGCACAAACAAAGAATATCAACACGTTTCATATCCATAAATGAACTTCCTTTGCAGACCCTTTTGCATTTTCTCTGTCTCTCTCTGTACCACACACACACACACACACACGCACACACACACACGCACACACGCACATCATGTGGAACAGATCCTTGTTCACAGTATTTCCTGTGTTTTACAGAGCAGCAGCTCATCACTGGTTGCTATCCGGAGCCTTTATATAATGGCTTGAGCTGTTTATATCTGGAGACTGAACAATGGACCCAGATTGTTTGCCTGTTTTTTTTTTTTTTTTTTTGCACATTTTTTTTTTTTTTTTTTTTTTTTTACTAATCTCTGCTCATCAGCTGACTGGATGACCAAGATTATCATAGCTTGAGTTTTCATTCACTTCATTCAGGGTGTCACACCAAGTACACAACAATCCATGTTATTGAAAGTCTTTTCAGCTCTGCAGTGAATGGCCTCGGTGAACTTTCACTTCCTCAGTAACCAGCCCGCTCACTCTGTCTGATTATCTGTCCTGATCTGTCTGAAAAGCTTCTATGATTTTAGTTTATCTCTCACCAATGCCAATTTTTCTCCACGGAAGACAGCTAAAGTAAAGGAGATGATTTTGAAGGACATATTTTAAAGTTCATCTAGTTCGGTTTGGTGCCTGATGACAGTGTGTGAAGCTATTTTGCTGCACAGGCAAAAGAGTTTACTCAGGCTTTCAGTGATGTCTTCCACACAAAAGGGTTCAGAGTTGTGAGAAAAGTTGAAATGCAGAGATTCGCAGACAAACAGATGCTTCTTGGAAACTGCATGTTTTCATTTTAACATCAAATTAAAACTATCCTTACAACTCCTAATGGAGAAAGACTACAGGCTATTTAAAACTAACCACAAATAGCAGCAGGAAACGTCGCAGCCTGTCATGTGTAGTGGTAAATATACGGGCATATTTAGACTAGGGAAGCCCTAAGAGAACAGACTTCCTTGTGTTCATTATGCAAATGGTTTTCAGTTGGTTCGGTGCCCTGGAGCTGGACCGCAGGCCCTCCAATTACAAGATAAACCTTTGACACCTGACAGTTTATGTAAACTGCAGGCTACTTGATCAAACACACAAAGGTTGACATTTTGACAGATGTCGATAGTAAACCCCTTCACCACTTACATTTGACCCAAAGCGTTAAGCCTAACTCGGTATAAGAGGATATGAAGCATTACAGAGGGTCTTGGTTGGTTTTCCAGTTGCTTTTAATAGGTTTAGAACCAATCAGCTTATTTTAAGAATGGTTTCCACTGTGACTGAGATGAAGGGGCTGCTAAATTACCTTAAAGTGCAGCTACCCTAATTGTTTTTGGACGAAAGATCACAGTATCATGCTTGCATACATGCTTTTTGTCCATCCATATGATTGAGTGTCAGTTTAGTTTAAATATGTATGATTAATGAACATATAGCAAGTTTTTTTCTATACGGTAGAGCTGAGAACATTTTACATCTATTTTTAAAACCAATAACTGCAGCGTCGCTATATAATTATCATGAATGGGTCTGAACTCGGGTTGTGATTGGTCGGTTGGGTATGGGATGTTATCCATTAACGTTCCTCTGCATATTAGTGACCTCCCTGTCATGTCAACTGACACACTCTCACACCAGCAGCATGAGTCTTCAGCTGCCCGGACATGTGAGCGTTCATGTAACTTCGGCTGATGACAGAAAGCCGATCACACTTCCCCTCAGGAGCCTCCAGTGTCAATAGTTGTGAATGAACTCTCTTCACCCTGTGACAGTCTCTGTTCCTCCCTTTTTACATCCTCACATTCAAATGAAAGTCTGAATGAACGCTGTTGGCTAAATTCCTCACGTTGCATGCGTCTAAAATATCGTAACTGTACGACTGTTATATAATTCATCTTACTTTGTCAGTAAGATCAGCTTATTGGCACTTTGCTACACAAAATCTAGCACCCCATTTTTAATCAGAAATACATTGAAACACCAAAGCAAAACTCACATTTCATGTGAACTATGCAAGGCCTTACACATGCTAATAAATCCAGAGATATTAAATAAACTGAGAAAATCAGCATAATCTTCACATTTGAGTAGCTCAGACTCGCACATGGTTTGTATTTTCACTTGATAAGTTAAATATATTTAATGAAATATATGTTTCTGCACTACATGTTGCATAGCTGTGTGTCCAGGAGTGTCAAACCGTGCTGTGGAACACTGTCAGCATTCAGTGCATTAAAAGTACAAATGAATAAACAAATAATCTTGGTTGGGAAGCACCTTTCAGTCACTTCCCGATCACTGCAGACATGCTGTGTGTATGTGTGTGTCGACAGAGCCAGCCGGACCCTGTGCGGGGGTGTGTGTCTGTGTGGTTCTGTTGATCAGGCAGAGGCGCGGCCAGTCATTCCTTATCAGAGGAAGTATAGCCGCCCTTATCACACATGGCTGGGCTGCCCTCACTGGCTCTTTTATCTGTCACACATGAGCTGGATTCCTGACCTGATAACCAGACGGCTTCCCGGCCCCCTTTACTGCTTTATTGCAATATTATTACTCACAGACCACGTCAATTCTTTGCAAGGTCCAGATCACCGAGTAGCATTCCTAATAGTATACGTCAAAAATTTCTTTGTATTGGCTATAATTTTGTGGTAATATGGACTTAATGTGGCTGCTGACATGGCTTACAGGCAGATAAATGTAACAAATAGGACTAACATGGCTTGGCAGAAAATCTACAGGTGTGTACTCCACCCAAAACTCATTTCCTCAGTAAGATACGGATTTGTTTGCGAGGTGTGGACCAGGTATAGAAATGAAAAGTATAGAACGGATGCTTCACACACAGCAGTGCTGCTGTAACTATATGAAGCACAGAAACAGAGGAGATTTTGTAGAAGCAGAAGTGTTTGTACTTCATTTACAGAGCACAGGGAGGCAATCATGTGGCTAGTTTTGGATAATGTGGCAAGTGTGGACTACAGTAGATATGTGCTGATATAGTTTTCACATTACGGCCAAGATGAAGTTCGCAAAGTGGCCTTAGACACAACTCCACGTTCGCTATATCAACTTTACAAGGTGGTAATATATCAGTGTTGTGTTTGCGGCTTAGTTTTGCTGCCCCCAAGTGGTCAAAAAAACATGATTTAACTAGCATATGATTAGTAATAGTGCTAAATTGTACTCGTTCCCTCAGAAAAAGTAGCTTTGAACTTAAAAATACAACTTATCCACGTTCTTTTTTACATCTGTAGGTGAAGAGAAGGTGATAGCTGTAGCGTGCTCAATAAAAACTGTTGGTATGTTTGCGTACCTGACTGTTTAATTTAGTGCTGTGAGGGATTGCCACGATACTCACTGCACTGTAACTCAAACTTTATATTATTATATTGAATGGCGCCTACACTAGCTGGAGGAGCTTGTGAGTCACGGTGGGAGGAAGTCAGCTGGCAGTAAATCAGAAATGTGTCCTAAAGACACATAAAAAAAAAAATCACAAGTCATTGACCACCAACAGCCAACAATATATTGCGGTATAGGAGGTTGCGCAAAACATTTAGCTGGCAGCTACAGTGCGTTGCCTTTCTTGAGTTGGAAGACACACCCTGCACCTTTGACCTGATGGCAACAGCTCATATTAAATTAATAAAGGATGTGATGCATGAACTACCTGCTCTTTCCTTATCAGTGAGGTGTTGACTTCCACCATATCTTCCTACTAAACTGAGTCATCACTCCGCTTTTGACATTTTACATCCTCATCCCACCTAAAAGAGAGTTTGCGTGCAGCCTTGAAACAAAGCACAGCCTCAGTTGCATGAGCACGGTGTTTTTTCAGTCAAATATTAAGCCACCGTAATGTTTGGGGGGGGGGGGGGGAGTGTGTATAAAGTTAAAGTTAGTGTATATGAATTCCACACAAATAGTTGATTATAAATAGTGTATCCACCACCTTTTCATAAAGTGGGCGTCACAGTCCTTTTTCAGCATCGGTACCTCGTGCCGCATTCGTGTGGACAGAATTAGATTCACAGTTCCCAAATGTATGTGTGTGTGTGTGTGTCTGTGTGTCTGTGTGTATTTGTGCCAGAATGTGTGGTCACTCCCAAGTGTATTAAAGTAGCGCGTTGCTGCTGGTTGTGGCTGTCTGTGTGTTCCAACCACAGATTATAGGGCCTGTCGGCAGACGGGGCTCTGTACATGGGTCACAAGACAGCCCAAAATGTGACAAGTTCATCTCAGAGAGCTGATAGCCGGTATCGTGTATCTTAAAGTACATGTGCTTATATAGCACAGAATTTGCTGTTATTTCTGTATGCGGGTGGACTGGATGTGTGGATCCGTACGTGAATGTGTCGTACATGTGTTCGGGTCATGTGATACTTTTGATATAAAAGCACCAGTATGGATTTGCATGCAAAGAAGATTTTTAGCATCACAGCTGCTCTAAAGTCATAAATAACATTGGTTTATGTCATTTCACTGTGCAACTTGTGTACTGTATATTCACCAGCACGAATCCTACATCCAAACTATGACCTCCAACAAGAGTGCAATGTCTGTTTAGCGGTCTCTGGTTACATTATTTGTTGCCAGACAAAGCTAAGTGGTTCGCAAACCTAACTAATACCAACATCATTCAAACATGATATATACACACATGTGGCAAACATGAATATCTGAAAATTGGGGTCATTTATCTGATTAACTAGCCACAATTTTGAATAATATGTCAGTTTCTAACCTATCCAGATCAAAGCTACCCAGAAATGTGCCAGTCTAACATGTAACAGTAGATTATTATAAAGTCACCAGGAGCCTAGCTGGCCTTTCATATTCAATGTAGCCACTATAGCGTGTAACTAACTGTGAGGTAAGCTAGTTTGCTAGAACGAGCGTCCAAGATCATGAACTAATTGTAATATAAATAGATCATTGGCATTTTCTATTTCTATTATTTCCTTTGTTGCCATTCAAGTTTCCCACGTGGCAAAGTAGAAACTGAATGACTATCTGCCTCCGCCCATTGTGGTTTGACAAGACAAATAAGATGATAGCTGCCAACATGACACGAAAGCTCCAGTCTGCCAATAACAATTTTACTTTTGTACTTGTCTTACGGTCAATATTCAATCTCTAATCCTTTAATTCTCTGTAAATACTCACTAAGGTGAGGTTTTACACAGCACACTTACACAAGAAACCCCTTAATATCTTAATGGAAAAGTATAATTTTATATATATATATGTGTGTGTGTGTGTGTGTGTGTGTGTGTGTTTACACTAAAGTGTAAACCTTGTGGGTGAATCTGTAGTTGCTTTTCTGTACGAGCTGTCTGCTGTCACCCAGTCAGTCTGTCATTCAGTCAGTTTTATGAATGTGTGTGGGCGGGAGCTGGTGAACCAGTTTTGCCACCTGTGTGTGTGTGTGTGTGTGTGTGTGTGTGTGTGTGTGTGTGTGTGTGTGTGTGTGTGTGTGTGTGTGTGTGAGCGAATATGAGTGTGTGTCTGTGTACATCAAATCCCCGAGACTGTCTGTAAGCTAATTATATAACAACACCTCTCTCATTCACTCCCACTCTGTCCCTCTTTCTCCCTCCCTCTCTCTCTCTCTTTCTATGTTTTTCTTTCTCTCCGTCCCTCTCCCACACACACACACACACACACACACACACACACATGCACGCACACACACACACACACACACACACACACACAGAGTGCAGCATGTGGAATACACAGAGGTACATCCTGTTATTGTCAGATCATTCATGTGGATTGTGACCGTGCTCATTGTGTCGCTGTGAGGGTGGTGGCTGTCATGCTAATGCTCGAGAATGTCTTGTATTTTACCATTCAACCTCCATTGCATTGTCTCCTGTTAGGAGCACTGACGACTCCAGTGGTGACTGCACAGGGAGTTTTTTTGTCATGCATTGTGCTGTTCTGCTGTATAGACTAAACTGTAGCTGCATTATCTGTCCGTTTGTATGATGTGCGTCTGACCACGTCTCTGGTCTTATTTCTTCTGCAGCACGTACACAAACTAACTGCTGTGTAGATAAAACCAGGGCACTCCAGTTTAGTGACTGGAGGTTGCAACTAATGATAGTTTTTAACATCAATTCATCTGTTTTCATTTATTTTTTTGATTAAATGATTAAAAATTAGTCTGTAAAATATCAGAAAACAGTGAAAAATGACCACCAGAGCCAAAGTAGTGACTTCACATTGCTTTTTTGATCAACAGTCCAGATCCCAAAGATATTTACAACGACATAAAACACAGAAAAGAAGCAAATAGACACATTTCTGAAGCATACGGGATCATCTCTGAATATCTTATAGGCTAATTTGACCCAAATTTATGATTTCTTTGATGGCTTGAAGTGGAGATGCTTCACGTCTTCACAAAATGTCACATTTTTTGTAATTCTTCTCAATATGGGACTTCTTTATTTATCATTTTGTCTTTATATCGTAGAGACAGTAGGCACATAGACAGGAAATGCTGGGAGAGAGAGAATAAGGTACAACATTCAACCAGAACCAGAGACATTGCTATTATTATTATTATTATTATTATTATTATTATTATTATTATTATTATTATTAGGCCACATCATTTAAAAAAAATGATCATGGGGTTATCTGAGGTGGTCTTCCATGCAGATTGTGCCTTATCTTCTCTTATGATCAATTTAATTAGCTAACAGTATTTCTGAATGTTTTCTGTTTAATTTCATCTCACAAAATTGTGTGTGTGTGTGTGTGTGTGTGTGTGTGTGTGTGTGTGTGTGTGTGTGTGTGTGTGTGTGTGTGTGTGTGTGTGTGTGTGTGTGTGTGTGTGCTCGCGCGTGCATTCATGCTGACTTGTCCCGGTGCAACACCTCCCACCTCAGCACAGCGAGGACCAGGCAAAGTCGTGACTCGAGACACCCTCAAACATTCTGCCACTGTGTAAATCCAGCTCTTATAATAAACTGCTGTGGCATTAGCAGACTCTGAAACTCTTGCCAGGAAAATTAAGATTAGTTTGAGTTCACAAGATAGTCATTTTATTTATTGAAGTTGAGGAGCTGAGGAAGAATGTTTGTTGCTTAAAAAGTTTTTGTATTTCATGGGAAATATTTGTTCTGGGGCTTTAATCCACATTTTCAACCCTCCACGTGGTGTTTTCAGGCTATAAGCATTTATGATTCTTTGTTTTTTGCTTTGTTCATGTAGGTTTTAAACATTTATCCCAGGCGTATTTCATATCTCTGTATTAATACCAAGAATCCACACACCATGCAGTGATCCTTAGATTTGGTTTGGTTTTACCATGGAAGGAAGTGGTTGTTTCTCTGCAACTTACATCTTACCTGATACAAATCAAACTATCAAATAAAATAAGATTCCCCACTGATATCTCAATTTAGCTGGATGATTGTGCAGATGATAAAGTGTAAGGGTTCAGGTGTTGACATCATGTTAACATGCAGTCAAAATGTGGTGAGTAATGGAGATATTGCTCCTCCAATGTTGATTGAGATTGAGATCTTGTGCTGTCACTATCCTGTACGGAGCTGATTTTGGAGATGCAGTATCTATTTAAGCATAAAGAAAAATACAGGAAAATCAACTGGTGGCATGTTAGATATGGTAAGAGTTTCAAGCTTTCATCTGATATAAAATAGCTGGTTTAACCTGGAATATGACTGCACTTCCTATCTGACCACAGATACAGAAAGAGTCTGAAACCGATAGCGAACTTTTACATTATGTATTTAAATGTTTGGTTTGACCTTTAAAAGGCTGCTGCCTCTGAAGTTATTTCATTAGCCTGCATGTCCTGCTTTAAAGCTTCAGAGGTACTTTCTGTCCTCAAAATACAGGAAGTTCTCATGTGTTCATTATTACTGATATTGATCAACATGCAGTTGAAATGATTCGATATTAAACAAGTGTCCGCCCCATCCCGCTGTGTACTAATATAAAGACATATACATTTCAGTTACCGTTCCAATAATTCATCCTCTTTCTCTGTCCAGTGACAGCTACATCGTGCGTGTGAAAGCGGTGGTGATGACGCGGGACGACTCGAGCGGTGGCTGGTTGGCCCAGGACGGGGGAGCTCTGACCAGGGTTGGCGTGTGCCGCCTCATGCCAACAGAGCTGGCACCCGTGCTGCCGGCCTCCAGCTTTTCCCAGTTCCTCATCCGTGGTGAGCGTCTTCGAGACAAACAGGTAAAACATAAACTTCAACAACGAAAGCACATCAAAAGTTCATTTAAGGATAAGATATGAAAAATATAGACGAACATGTGTCGGATAAACAGGTGATCCTGGAGTGTCCGCTGAGGAAGGACCTTGTGTACACCATAGCAACGCCCACATTTCACCATTGGAAGGTGGAGGACAGGAAATGTGGCCTGTCCTTTCAGAGTCCAGCTGACGCCAGAGCATTTGACAGGGGGGTACGGAAAGCCATCGAGGACCTGGCTGAAGGTACACTGTGCCATATTGTCCGGTTATAGATAAGTCAGGGACAAAGCTCTAAAACATCATTCATGTGCATTCAGGGTAACCCTCACCTCAACCAGTGAAATGCTGACTCCTTTCTTCTCTGTAGGCTCCACCACCTCCTCTACAGCACTCCAGAATGAGGGCGAGCTGGGTGACGACGACGTCTTTACTGTAAGTTTCCTACATTCATAAACTATCCAGATTCATCCAGTTTTTTAGTGACAAATCCTCATCTTTGTGCTAAAAAAATGAGTGTCATGGTAGTCTGAAGGACACATTTTTCATGAGTTCCTCTCATTCAGGTCCAGGTAGATCAGTTAAAGTTAAGTTAAACTCCTCTCAAATTTCCCGCTTTGGGGTTTGAGTTAGCGTCGCAGCGGGCAGCACCAGGATGTTATTCAAA
Organism: Sciaenops ocellatus; assembly: GCA_033000465.1. Lineage (NCBI taxonomy): Eukaryota > Metazoa > Chordata > Actinopteri > Sciaenidae > Sciaenops > Sciaenops ocellatus. Next base: position 23,349,848 of record CP136872.1, on the reverse strand, counting down.
GGTTCAGTTCGCCAAGAACTCTCCCAAATCACGGGGCTGCGTTGGTGGGGTCTGCTTAATACAATCCAGGCCAGTTAACAGATCCATGAGCATAAACACACAAACCTCCGGCATCAGATTTTCTGTCTTAACACACAGCACCCTGCGTTGTTTCAGCACGGTATAGACTTCAGTGAATGATACCATAGATGTCAGACTGTCTGTACTTGTATCTCCAATCTGCATCTTAACACTCAGGATTCGTCATTGCAAAGAAAATACTCATCCTTCTAGTTCCTCCTCATGCATCCCCCCCCAAAAAAATCTCCAAACTTTGTTTCTTCCATCGAGCAGAAAGTATTTAAATCTCTGTCACATATACCTGCCACAATACATGAAGTATGTGTGTGTTGTTTGTGTGTCAGGGCCTGTCTACCTTAAGTTAGCATGAAGGACCCCCTCCCCCACGTTCTGTAACCTGACGCCAGGAGCAGCAGGGAAGGTCACAAGGTCACTTCCTGTATCCCACCACCTCGCTCTCTCTTGGTGACCCTCCTCCTCCTCCTCCTTCTCCTCCTCCACCTCCTCCTCCACCTCCACCCACCCTCCCATTTGAAAAAGAGAGTCGCCACCAAACTAGCAGCTAGCAGCTGTTTCCCAGCTTAGTGCAGGGCCCGGTGATTTACGAGAGGAAGTGCCTCGTGGTTCATCTTTGACTCGAGCTGTCTGTAAGGGCCAAGACTAATAGGTGCTCTGCTGGGAGTGTACAGCCACCACAGAGACGCATACAAACACACGAGGAGGGGTGGAGGTGGAGGGGGGAGGCCACAGCGCTGTCAAGAGGGTGGAGCGATGGCTGAAATGGAGCATCAGGTTTTCAGGAAAGTGGAAGCTTTCAGTTCAGCAACTCCAGCCTGCAAAAAAAAAGCAGCCCTACAGTTTAAGAAGCTCATAACAAAACAAATAGCGAGATAGCATCCGTGTTTCTAATTTTAAGCGGAGGGATGTGGTCTAGCAGACCTGACACACCAACAAAGGCTAACTGAAGAAATATTTCGATTGTCTCATGATGTCTGCTTTTGAATTTTTTTTTCACAGCTAACAGCAAGCAGACCTGCACATGCATTTCTCTCCTGCATGAGAGGAATTACTAGCCTCGTAGTCTGTATTTGTAATCCAAAAACCACAGAGGAAAGGCAAAACAAAATCTAGCCTACCATTTCTCCTGAGTCTGTGTTTAAACTGTCTCATTATACGTGTCTGATAAAGCCGAAGCTAGTGCTGCGCTGATGGAGTCAGTGCTGAGTGTTCTCACACACATTAAACAGGTTAAATTGCCGATCTGCAATAATTTAATAGGCAGTCAGCAAACTCTTCTTCTGCTGTTGTTTGAGACGAGACCAGACTGGTCCCAACAAGGTATCGGGTTTTCGGGTCAGGTTCGGATTGGTTATGGTCAAACGTAAATGTCTCTTTTTGAATGTTTCAAACAATCGTTGGCTTCCGTACATGACATGTGTTGAGCAGATTCACAGCGATTATTTATTGTTGAATTCTGAATGGAACCAGTTCAAGATCCAGATGTCATCTGGCGTAAAAAGGGGTGCTCCTGATCCGCACTTAATATTTACCATTTGGAGTCACGATTATAGTGTTCATTTTACCTCTGCTTACTGTCTTGTCATCACATTTTAGCACGTAACTAATCATGAATGTATGCGTGTGCTACGTGCATGAACTCCACATACCACCAAGGGAAGGTCAATGGAAAGATGCAGGGAGCGTTGGGTCTAGAAATGACTCAAATGAAGTCACGCTAGTGCAAGCTGTGATGATCGGCAACAGGTACGCAATGACTGCCAGGTGACGCCACCGTCAGTTCTTGTACCCGATGGTCATCGTCCTCCAATCCTCTGCAGAGAAGCCAAACTGTGCAATGTCAACACAAGGCTTATTTCACTCTTTTTCCTAACGGGACTTCAAGAAACCTCATCTTGTCCTGTGAACAACCACCAGACTGTCAAATTTAAAATGGCACTAAAACCACATGTTAATAACTGTGGGACACATTGATGGGTCGTGTACTGCTTGCTGAGCCTGTGCTAATGACCTTTCCTAAAGTTAGCGGTGGCGGCAGAGTTTGCGAGGCGGGCAGTCGTGGACAGGGGGAAATGCTGCCGCAGATTTACAGCCTTTGAGGGGACGATGGGGGTGGGCGGCGGCGGCGGCGGTGGGGCTGGGGAGAGCTAGGATGGACATACTTCCCTAAATTATTCCTCGTTCGCCAAACCTAAACTTAACCCAACCCTTCCTCTGTCCCTCCCTTCAGCACGTCTCCTCTCTCCTCTGTCTCTATTTTGGCTCATTCACAACAGGGGGAGTGAAGGCTATTGAAGCAATTCTGGGCTCATCCCAGGAGAGCGAGACGGGCCTGTTGAAGGATGAATTCTCCCGAGCTTTGAGTCGGGACATGTTTTGTGTCAGAAAATAACTTGAAATGCCCTCTGTCCAGCCTTGGGCCAGAATATATAGAGGGAGGATGTCCAGAAATATAAACTCTCCCACTCAACTCCTCTTCATCTCTCTGTCCTCTGGAGCAGTTCAAGCTTGCAGGAGAAAGTCTGGTCTGTGTTTTGAATTAGTTGCAGCCGTGGAGGCCAGAGTCGGACTGGTTTTAAACCATATCAGCTCCTCCTCTCTCTCTCTCTCTCTCCCCCCCCCCAACCCCCAGTAATGTCTTCTCCAGGGGGGCGGGGCTCGGAGCAGAGGCAGCATGTTATGTTATTTTTGGCCGGCTGCTCTGAGGGCTTTGTAAGAAAGCTGGGGGAAATTCTCAGCATGGCGGTATCCATGTGGGGAGCAGGATATAATAGGGATAGCTTCAGCAGACAGACAGACAGACAGACAGACAGACAGACACACACCAGATCTGGGTCATATAACTCTGGCAAATAATTCATAGCGTTGGTTTTTGGAGCTTGTTGGAGTGCCAGATTTTGACACATGGGGTGAAACTTTTAACTGTATAAAGTTGGAGAAAGGTTTGCTTCGATTCACGCCGCAGGAATTATAGTTAGGGTGGATTGTAGGTTGGACAACAAGAGACAAAGATGTCAAAGCATTTAAATAATAAAATTCAGAGCTTCCTACTGACCCCGATGCTCGATGCAACTATTTTCGTGGCATTGTTTCGATGCTTTTTGGTCGCTCCGTCAACTCGCTCGTCCACCACTTTGGTGCAGACTGACATTTATTTAAATTTGGTGTACACATTCATGGTCGCCAGATGATTAATCCCGCTGACTCTGGTGATCCCACTTTTCCTGAACCTTTACCAGAACCGCCATGAGTGAAACGACATTCCCATCAGCCTCAGCTGTGCTTTTATGTTTAGTTCTATTTAGCGAATGTTCGCTTGCTAAAAGGCATAGTGCTTTTAGCTAAATGCATGACACCATAGCCTAAGTACAGCCGTACAGAGTTGCATCATAAGCAGACGGTATATTAAGAGCAATCTGGGATTCAGTGTCGAGAACTGGGAATATTTGAAAAGCTGGAATCAAACTTCTCATCTGTTTTGTGCTTGTCAGGTGGGATAGTTTTTATTTTTTTATTTTTTCATGGAATGAAATCACATCAGCACGGAAAAAAGGAAGCGCAGAAATCTCATAGCCGCTCTGAGTTTCAGCCATGGCCAAACTTTTCTTTGGCGGACAAGCTTGTTGACCTTTGATACAAGTTTCTGTGGCTCTGTTGACTTTGGGCGACTAGCCATTTGAAACTCAAGGCAAGCAAGATTAAACAAATGCAGAGTGATTTTTTTTTTTTTAAACACAACTTTGATTTTCATCATCAGGTTAAGCATTCCTCTTGCATGTTATTAAATAAATAATAAATAAATAATCTACTCATCGCTTGCTAAAAAAGAAACCAGTAACTCTTCTCTGCACCCTTTTCATCGGGTTCAAATGCATCATGAATATCTCCGTGCAAAGGCGCATGCATGATGAGACAGGAGTCTTCACAACCTGCCTGTCAGCTGGTACACTGCGACGCCTCACAGTGAGAGACTGGCCCCCTGTGTGTCTGTCTGAAATCTGTCTGTCTGTCTGTCTGTCTATCTGTCTGAGCACGCTACACAGCAGCGGCCCGACTGTCTAGTGTCTGGCCAAGGTTTGAGTTGGAGCGGAGCCCTGACAGCCTTTAGCGGAAAGGGGACAGGATACTGTTCACACACACACATACAAACAGAGTGGTGGAAAAGAGAGAAGGAAAGATGGAATGTGTAGAAAGTGAGATTTGAGGGGAAAAGGACAGGTTGTTGAGGGGGGAGAGAGAGAAGACGGTGAAGAACAGGGTGAGAGGCCAAAAAAAGGTGATACTGTGAAAACTGTGGTTTCCTAACGCTGCGATCTTTATCTCGAGCATATAAAAACCTCTCCAACTTGCCAGACAAAGAAGAAAACTCACCAGGTGTGGGTGCCATTTTTTGTTTTTAGTGTTGAAACACTTAGTTATTCTCTCGTTCCAGCGTTTCTAACGTGAGGATTTACTTGTAAATCACGTCATTTTGCAGACCTGGTTTGTAGAAGAAGGCACTATACACTCATGAGGTGCACTTACCTTCCTAAATCCTACCTTCATGAAGGTGAACTTCTTAACCTCTTAAGCCCCAGCCAATTTTTTTTCAGAGCACTAGCAATGGAAATGTGGTGAGTGGGTTGACTTTATGACGCTATACAGATTTTGATATTTGATAATTAATTTGCTTGGCATTGGAGTTGTGTTTAGTGTGTGTAAATATGACTTATATGTGCTTTTAGCAGAGTTCCTCCGGTTTAATTTGATGTGCAATACGACTGTATTGTTACGTGATTAGTGCTGTGTTTCATGCTTTTTGTTGCGCAGCTTAAGAGGTAAAAAACTGGAGGTTTGATGTTGATTCACTGGGGCATTTTAGCGGCTGAACTTTGTGACGCTGTGGACTTACTGAGCTGTTTCTAATATTTTGACCACCCCATTTCTGTCAATGAGGATACACTAAGTAGTGTTGCCTTCATGGGTCATATGAAGTGCATCACGGTTCTTACTGCATATTCAAATACAGCATACAGTAACCGCTGGACTTATTTGACTACCAGTCCTCGCCAAATCCATTGACATCACTAGACTCATACGTCACCACGGTAACCTTATGAAGCACAAATGTTATAAACAGGTAACATATTTTCTCCACCTGTGAGAGTGGATTTTAGGTTTATTTCAGTGTTTTTATCAGTGACTGTCGGGATGTACAGCGGATGTTGTTAGTAAAAGTTAAACTCGCACACAGTGATCCAAATGTGGATCAAGTGGCACGAAAAACAGAGCTCGCACTTCCTGTTTTCCCAATCAGAACTGCGCCAAGGCCTTCCTGTTTTTGTTTGTCCAATCGTGGCGTCCTCTCCGCATTAACTATTTGTTTGGTGTGTCCAATCGGAGTGCAGCTCTCAGCCCGGCATCCTGTGTTTGTTTGTCCCTTCAGAACACCACAGACAGCTCATCCAACTCCTCCTCCCAGAAACTGGAGAGCTCTCTGCAGCCGCTCGAGTCCTCGCCCCTTCCGCAGAGACACAAGTGCGTGCTGGGACATCGCCACGACCTCCACGACCCCTACCGGCTCTCAGACCACTACTTCTTGGACCAGGTGAGACAGTCTAGTTATATCCTGTAGTGATGCCAAGAGAGTGGAGGACCAGGTGTCTGATGAGACTGTTTTTCTGAAACTGTTGTCAGGGATTTTAAATAAAAGTAATTGTCTGTTGTCTGTCGATCACTGCCAGCAGTGTTTAAGTTTCATTCTGTCTTTCTCTTCAGCCGTTGTCTCGGCTTCCTCGTCACGTCACCTTCCAGGAGGATGAGGAAATCGTCCGCATCAACCCTCGGGAGCGCAGCTGGGAGCGAACCACCGAGCGCCTTCATGGACGCCAGTCGGATCGCCCTTGGCTCACGGGCTATGAGGACTACCGCCACGCCACAGTGCGTGACAAGTTCATCCAAATGGACGACTCTGAGTCCTACGTCCACTTTGCCAAGACGGAGGCGCAGAAGCACGACTACACCTATCCGCTCGCACCGGCCCTGTCGCCCTCAGACTCTGACCCCGCCCTCGGACCCTTAGTCAACAAGGGCCACGGCGGCTCGTACCGCCAAGGCTTTTCTTCTGTGGTGTCCTCCCAGCCCCTTTCTTTCCTGCCGAGCTCCTTCCCGTCCACCAATGGAGGGAAAGGGCGAAAGGAGGACGGGGTGGAGCGGGCTCAGTGCGAGCACTGCGGCGAGGCCTTTTACATCTCTGACAACCGGAGAGGCCGGTGTCAGGATGCACCGGACCCTGTGCGGGCGTGCATCCGGCGGGTGAGCTGCATGTGGCTGGCAGACACCATGCTCTATCACTGCATGTCAGACCCAGAGGGGGACTACTCGGACCCCTGCTCCTGTGACGGGGGCGAGGGCAGCGGAGGAGGCCGACGCTGGTTAGCTCTGCTCGGCCTGTCTCTCGTGGCGCCCTGCCTCTGCCTCTACCCGCCTCTCCACGCTTGCCACCGGGCGGGGCTCCGGTGCGGCTGCTGCGGGGGCCGACACAAGGCCCTGAGCTGAGCAGACGCGCTTGTAAAAAAAAAAAAAAAACCTCTCGGAGGAAACGACAAAACACCTAAAAAACCCAACGCAAGCACAGGGAAAGGGAAGGATGGGGGGGGTGATGCACAGAGGGGACAAGTGGTCAAGGCTGCTCGCTCTCTTGCCTTGGTTTCTCTGGGTTTCTCTACAAATTCCAGACACTGAAATAAGCCAAAAAAAAAAAAACAGTTGGTGCATTTTCTGAACGGCCTGGGAAGATAAGCTCCCCCTTACGGCAGACAGTTCTCTCAGCTCTCCATGTGGCCATTTCATGCTCTGTTTCTAGTGAGAGAGCACTCTTTTTTTCAGGGGGCCTTTTTTTTTTTTTATAGCTGACCTATATGTCATGTATCACATATGCAGGTACTTTATACTTTGTACACTGACTCGGCGTCAAAGAACTTGAATTGTTTCTTTGTTCTCTTTTTTTTTTCTCTCTCTCTCTCTCTCTCTCTCTCTCTTTCTTTTGATGTACGCGCGGCCATTTTGTTTATATTCTATTCCAATATCAGGCCCGCTCAGCTCAACTCCAGCTACAAGAGAAATCAGACACTACACCTCTTTGCGTGTGTGTGTGTGTGTGTGTGTGTGCAAGTGTGTGTGTGTGTGTGTGGTATACGTGCATGCTTACAATGTGCGCCGAGGCCTTTTTGTTGTCTGTACTGCAGCTTCTAGTAAAGCCCATGTGTGTGTACATAGCCTACATAGCTCTCCACCATCGACATCTTCTTTGTTCACCGAGACAAATGTGGTACTCATCTTAATCTTGTAATATCCCAAAGATTCCTGTTTTTATTCTATTTATTTTCTCACTGAATTGATCTACCAGCAAAAAAAAAAAAAAAAAAAAGGGTGCTGGGATGTGATACACTAAGTCAAATGCTACGATGTCCTAGCATCCGTCTCCCCTGCTCCTTTTACGTCAGTTCAAACAGTGCCTAAACGAGGAACCCGTCCGGTCTTAGAATACCAGTCAGTCTTTAGTCTTTATTTTACTTAACATGCACTTGAAGCGGTGTGTGAGATTTTTAAGGCTCTGATTTCCTCATTTTCTGCGAGAACCTCAAGTCAGCAGTCCGTGTCTCACGTCGAGGACTGAAAAATCAATCAAGAGATACCGTTAAAAGTTGGTGCCCATTATGCCTTAAAATGTGGAGTGTCGCTCCAAAACGTCACCCTCCGTCCCTCTGAAGATGTCTGCTATAATGAAAAAAAGCGTGGCTACGGCTCACAGCAATCAGCCTCACACTCTTTTAAACTTAGTTTAAACTATTTTTGTAATAAAAGAATAAGTTAAAAAAAGTTCTCGTCAAGTCTGTAAAATAAGGACTCCGGTTTGCTTGCGATGTACAATCAGCTCCCCTTTTTTACGCCCCCTCATGTCTCTCTCTCTCTCTCTCCTCTTGCCAATGTGCAAGTGCACCAGTCACATTGTGGAACAGCAAAAATCATAACAGATGATTTGAATGGTTTAAAAAAAAAGATTTAAAACTTCCAATCTTCCCACAAAAATGTGTTTTAAAAACAAATATAGCCGTTAAAATCTCCTTACTAGTGAAAATTAGTATAAAACCTCTGCAGAAACATAACAGTGGATGACTTTTTGACATGTTACATGTCACTGTAGCGATGTAGTGAGCCTTATTTCACACATATTTATGAAAGGCTTTGTCCAAAAGTAACAAAATCCACCTGCCAGGACCTCTAGAGCTAACATGTTGTTATATGTCGTTACATGTTGTACGTTGGTGGGGTGTTGTGTGCCGGACTATTTCTTGGCCGGGTGTAAGATTTTTTTTTGTTTTTTTTTTTTGTTATCTTTGGACAAGCTCGTTGTTTTCCAGCAAAGTAAATACAAGTGTTTCCCAAAATGTCAAACTCTTCGTTTAAAGCCAAAAGTTTTTGTTTGTTTGGGAGATTAACAGAGAGACAACGTGCTGAAACCACACTTACATGTGACTGGCGTGTGCTATTCCTCTTTTTTTTTATTTTATCCCACCCCTCCATGCCAGAGTTGGTACATCATCAGTGCCCGCAAAGAGTAACGCCAGACGTCTGACAGCAGCTCACTTTGTCACAGTAGGTGTGTCGATGTACAAACTCAACAAAAACACTGTCCTTACCCGCCTGTGTCACCTTGCTTGTTTGAGTGACACTTCAGCCAGCCAATCACACCCTCACACTTGACAGCACAACACTAAACTGGCGACCGCGCTTGGGTGCTTTTCTGCTTCGTCTAATAAGCCTGGTTGATGATGGCAGCATTGGGGATGTGACTGGGAACACAATAAGCTTTTAAAAATAATAAATAAATAAAGAAGAAGCAGGACATCAGTGTGGTCCCATTGGAAAAGAATGGGAGTCCAAAAAACAGCTGAAGTTCTGGAAACAAACATCCATCCCTGATTGTTTTGCCAAGGAAATGTCACTTACTGTAGTCGAAATGCAGAATGCCTGAGGATGTCCTTTTTCCTTCCCTGGTTGTGTCTGTTTCATACATCCTGTCCTGTGTACCAGTACGTACGTCCTTGGTGTGTGTGTGTGTTTGTGTGTTTGTGTGTGTGTGTGTGTGTGTGTGTTTATCCCACATCCCTTTCCCCTCTCCTGCCCCCTTGATCCAAAGCTACTGGGATCAGCTGAATATGCTATCACATTACCAACACCTATCCAGTATAATCAGATCCTTCGATGATGTGATGTGTCGGGGACAGGGCCAATCAGATTGGAAAGAGTGTGTATGTGTGAGCTTGTGTGTGTGTGTGTGTGTGTGTGTCAGTGTTAAATCTTTTTTCTCCGCCTCGCCTGGTGTTTGAGTGTGTTCTCACATGTCAGAGCCATTTACAAGTGCCTGAACGCATCCTCTTTATCTCCTTGTGTATTTAAATTTGAAAAATTAAAGAAACGACTCCCTGTAATGAATTAGACCCATTTTTTACGCTTAGTATTTTTACCTCTGTAAAAAAAGAGCAAAAATTATATTATATATATCAAGTGTATGTTGTACATTTTTATTTCTATTTTTTTTTTTTAAATAACTGTTTCTAACATGTACGATGGATGTAGCTCTTGCTTTCGAGAAGGAACAGGAAGTACTTTGTAGATACTGAAGGTTGGCCAGGTCTGTGAGAAAACAAAAGTGAAACGTGTGTCTTACCTTCCGCCTCCAATAAAATGAGAGAAAACAGTGAAACTACACACGAGTCCGCTGCTTAATTTGACTCTTGGATTAAAGGGACTTCCTCGTAACCGTTCCTATCTACTATAAAACATGCATTTCCTTTGTTTTCCAGCTTTTCTGTTGCACGTGTCATCATTCACCTCCATGTTCCTCCAATTTAAAATTCTGTTAGTGATTTAAATCAAATTTAGGCTCAATAAAGGAGCAGAATGTGTCAAAATTATGAAGATTGCTGAAGATTAAAATGTAAGAAGAGATCCATAAAAACAGGATTTACAGGAGAAAAACTGTCTGACGCTAGCACCTCTGTGAGGCTCTACTACTTGAACTAAACTGACTAAACTAAAGCTGACATGCACGTATGTTTATCCTGTTCAACATCTTGGTTTGCTGCATTATCATGCTCACATTTGCTAATTAGCAATAAAAACAAAGTCATAATCAGGCCATATGACAAAGTATTGGGAAAAGTCAGTGTTGACTTGGTGGTGGTGAAGAAAAAGTTGTCTACAAAATGTCATCCTAATGTAGCATTTTCATGTGGACATCAAGTCCTGCAGCAAAGCACATGTACGATAGTTGCTGTACGTATAATTAATTGCATTTTGGGGGATTTTGGTATCAAAAATAGTTTATTGAAGGTCTATTTTGAACAAGCGCAGACTCGTAAACATTCAGTTTGAAGCTCCATATGAAGTCCTTAAACAGTATACAGGATCTATAGAGAGATGTAAAATTGCTAGGCAGATGGATGTCAACCGAGACTTCATGATGAGGCCTGAAGTTTCTTTTAAAGTTTAAAAAAAAACGACTGTAGTTTGATGCACAAAACTCTTTGTGAAGTATTTAATGAAAGGAAGCACAAAGAAAATAAGCTCGGCCTAGTACAGCCTGTTTCATTCTCCTCAAGATGTCTTTCCCCTGCTGCCTCCCTCCTCAGCAGGAACATGTGATAGCCATCGAGGACGTCGAGCTGTTTCACTCAGGATGTCTCTGGAAAAGCATGTGGGCGATAATGATGGAGCGCGAGAGAGAGGGGAGGAGGAGGGAGAAAAGAGAAGAAAAAGACGGTCCCTGAGGGCTTTTGGGGGCCTGCTAAGCAGCTCAACGGCTGCAAACAGCATCACAGTCCACATGTGCAAACATTTAAGATATCTGCTCGTGTAATGGGGTCAGCGTGGCCCCTCTCTGGGTGCACAAAGCACCGGCGCTCACTTCCCAGTGAAGTTTACAGGAATGGGTGGCTTGTCCCGAACCAGTGCTGTGGTCTTATGTTCAAAAGATTTCAGAGAATTTTGATGTTTTCCCTCCGTGCGGCTGAGATTTTGGTTCTACATTTTGAACGCTACTTTTGCAAACGTTTCAGCCTGTTGTGTTTCTCTGTCGGGCCTAAATTAGGCTGATAATCCCACAGTGAGCTGAGATGTTGCAGAAGTGAAAATTACAAGGAGCCAGATAATTGTTTAAGCATTGCCTGACTTGAGTTCAAACCCTTGCACCTGAGATAAACCGTGCAGGACTACTGAAGAAAAAAACATCCCTCTACTCCCACCCTGTGGAAAATGTTTTAGCTGATAAAGGTTTGTGCAAAAGCAACTGAGTAACCAAAAATCTGACAAATTAAGTCATTTTCTGTCACAAAAAAGTTAATCATGTTTTAGCTGTGAACTGTACTCTTGTGTTCTTCTTCTTCTTCTGTTAAATTACTCTAAAACTCTTGAGAAATTGAGAAAACAATCTCCTCACAGGGTCCATTTTGTGGCTCTTCTAGAGCTTTTGATCGTATCACACGATCAGTCCGGTTGTCGTCGAATTGAAGTTGTCCAAATTGCCATTTTTTCCTGAGCAGTTTGGTTTAAAAGTTGACTGAAGTGAGCTAAAGTCAGTCTAAAATTCAAAGTCCAGTCAAGCTGGAGTAATGCTTTTAGTGCGAGCACTTGAAAAGTTGATATTGTTGAGAGAAAAATTAGAATTAAAGAGTAAAAAGAGAGTATTTCTTTCTGTAGTGAAAGCAAAGCACCACTCCTTTATTAAAACTGCACCAAAGTATTTTTAGCAAACGTCCTGAGTTACTTCCCACCTCTGTTGAGACCCGGTGATGCTCCGATGGGGAGGAAACTTCAAACGGCGCTTCAGAGGTAACAGTTCAGGGTTAAGAGGGAAGTGGCAAGAGTCGAGGGATTAAAATGGAACAAGGCCGGAAGAGTCTGGGTGAGATCTTTATTTCAGGCACGGAAAGAGAGCCTCTTCCTCTGGTGGCGCCAGTCCTCTGCCACTGTTCCATTTCCTCTTCCCCCTTCTGGTCTGTGCGCCAGAGCGTCAGTCACCTTCATACCTCCATCCTCCTCTCCTCTGGACGCGCAGCTTATCTATCAACCCATCTAATCTGCCCTCCAGCTCTCTGCAAAAGTCTAGAGCTAGTCAACTATTTTTAGAGCAAACGTCAAACATTTGATGGTTTTCAAATATGAGCATTTTCTGCCTTTCCTTGTCTTTTATTAGACATTATCATAAACTGAATATATTTTGGGTTTTGGGCTGTTGGTTGGACAAAAAAAGACATTTGATGATGCCACATTGAGTTCAAGGAAAAGCACATTTCTCACTGCTTTCTCATGTTTCATGGTCAAAATGATTAATAAATGAATCAAGACAATAATCTGCAAATTAGATGACAAAGATACATAAACAATAAGTATTTTTAATCCATTTCAAACTCTCATTTTCTAAACCATTTTATTCCAAACTGAAATAACAAGCTAAAGATAATTAAGAAAGATAATTGTCATGTTATTTGCTGATCGCTCCAGTTTGATATCAAGATTTCCAGTAAGTAAAAACCAGAAAACAGACATTATTTTCTCGACTGATGACAGTAACAAAGTAGTTTCACTGCAGAGCTGGAAGGAATTACGCCGCTGCACATGTATTTTAGTACTCTACAGTGATGCAGTTTTCAGCCAACTAATAGTGAATGCCAAAACATGGAGAAAAGTCATAAAGCCAGCAAAGAAACTCAGTACTGTCAGTTCAACAGAAGGACTGAAGGTTGCCAACATTAGCCACCATTAGTTTCTGCTTGTACCAGACCAGGTGGGGCTGCAGCAGTGAAGTCGAGCTGAAGTTTATGAATTTAAAAAAGAGAAGAAATGTGTTGTATTAAACCTTAATGATGAGCACACACTAAGATGACACAGCTCTCTGTGGAAGTCTGTTTTGTGATTTTTTTTTATTGATTTGTTCCTCTCGGCCTGAAGATGACTCATAACTGACTGGCAGCATGTCAACAAGTAGGACGTGGCTTTGTATGATATTTTGTATTTCTGACTGACAAAACAACCCCAACTTCTTCTAGAGCTTTCAACTATATTGAAACACATGCAGACGTGGTTGTTTTGTTGGAACAACTAACACTAACTTTAAGGACAAGATGGATTAGAAGTCCTGAAGGTGCTATAGATGAAAACATAACAGCTGCTCGACCATGTTGTGCAGCTGAAAGCTGAGGAGAAGTGGACCTATAGTTTTTGTGAAACTATTTTCAAGGTCAAGAATGATGAAGTTTCACTCTTTTGATTGATTGGTGTCATACAGATAGACGATGTCGCCTGGGCAACAAGACTCATCTGTGTACACGGCATAAATGTGAATTATTCTTTAAAAACTGAATAAAGTATAGACATACAGCTGGGTGCACAGCTGAAGTTTTTCCCAGTCTTTCCTACGGGACTAGGAATGTTCATTCCTATTGCACACTAAAATCAACATTATAGACTGTGAACTAGATAAATGATTGATTTTGAGAAATGAAATAACTAATTGGCCACTATTTTGATTATCAGTCAGCAGTTTCAGTCATTTTTTCCAAGCAGAAATGTGACATATTCACTGGCTCCACACACTCAAACATGAGAATGTACTGCTTTTGTGTGTTTCATGTAGCTGTGAGCGGAGTGTCTTTGAGGTTTGGACTGTTGGTCTCTCTGACATTTTTCACTTTTTTGAAGACTAAACATTAAATAAATTAGTCGAGAAATAAATCGATGGTTATCTGCAGCCCTACAACAAAAGAAGCTGCCACACGAACATCCTTATAAATCACTTTTCTTTATTTAAATCAGCGTTAGGCAGTTATGCTATGAACATTACAGGAAATAAGAACAAAACAAACAGTGACAAAAAGAAAGACATTAAAAACATGAGATCCAGTTAACATTAACTGCACTTGGCACTGGATAGACGTTCATGGAAAGAGGAGAAAAAAAAAATATACACATTTATCATACTTAAAATAGAAGTGCCTCCAGTAATCATTAAGTCGCCCGTTGGGAGTGAAAAACTGGAGAACTTAAATATGATCTCGACAGCGTTTTCCACATCCATGAAATACCGTTTATTTTCCCAGTTTTGTGGTGCTCTGCGTCTCATCGTCAGCCCGTGACTGCCTCCTGCTCTTCGGTGGATCTGAAGGAATACGACAGGTGAGGTGCTATGGCGTCGTCACAGTCTGTAATATAGCTACAACTGCTCGCACCCGTTCATTCAGCTCCAGGTTCACACCGAGGGAGAGAGAGAAGAGGAGGAGGAGGAGGAGGAGGAGGAGGCAGTGGCGAGGCTGTCTGATGAGGAACAAATAGTATCATCCCTACCCAACATGCACACACACACACGCACGCACGCACACACACACGCACACACACACATCCTATCATTGTCTCACCACCCACAAACCCCCAAAGTACCGTCACACACACCCGATGTCAAGCTCAAGGGCTATTCTTTGTGTATTTGTCCCTTTATAAATCAACCATCAATTCTTCATAAAAACATGGAGGAACTTCTGTTACCACAATACACTCCATTTACAATGGTAGTAGTGCACAGCAACAAAAGAAAAAAATAAAACGATATAAACCGAAACTCATACATCCAACAGAAAGAGGAAAAGCAAAAACAAAAAGTAATCCCTCTCCCAGAAAAGAAAAGTCATGATATCATTTATAAAAACCGACATAAAAATGTGATCAGTTCTCGCTCGCCTGGAACAGATGCTGAAAGCGGCCCGTGGCTGTTTGTGGTGGACCCTGATTGTGATATTACAGACGCGTACGAGTTGCTGAGAAAATTTGCATCGATTCATCCCCTCCGGACGTTTAATCAAGGGAGGAGACTGAACTTTCTGAAACGCTCGCTGCGGTGTTTACCCGCTGAATTTAATTCGCGGCCGAACTTATTGACGTTCACCGCACCTGATTTTTAACCTTCTGCTCCACCGAACCTCGACGAGACTCCGAAACACACCGGCAGGGCAACGTTAACCCTTCAATTCGTAGTTTTAGTAAAAGGAGAGGTTTCAGTGTAAATCTGCAAACAGGAAGTTGGTTGCGAGGAAAAACGTGTGAGCCAATCCCAGACCAGGAGAGAAGAGAGGCAGAGAGGACAGAGGAGGAGGAGGAGGAGGAGAGCGGGGAGGTGACGGCTCAATTCCTTCTGATGTTTGAGGAGAGCCGAAAGAGAGAAGAGGAGGGATAAATAGATATATACTCTGCAATGTGGGCGAGGGGGAAATGTGTGTATGCCATGTGTGTATGCCATGTATGTATGTATGTATGTATGTATGTATTTATGTATGTATGTGTGTGCGGTCTGTCCGTCCAGTGCTTTATCTGACGGTGACTCCAAGTTTTTCCAGCACGCGGACTCCTTTCTCCTGGTACTCCTCCCGGGTCAGCCAGAAGTTGTCCTTGTCCTTCATGATGTCGGCCAGCACGGCTCCGCCCAGGAACACCATGTGCTTTCGCCTGGGAGGATCCTCGATCCGGATCTTAAATTTCTACAAGACGAGGGGACACAGAGACGTATGAGAAGACGTTTATGTAACAAAGAACTGTCCTGCAGACGACGTGTCTGAATGTTTTGTCTTTCTCAGCTCAGCAACGATTTTTCTGATCAGTGTGAACCAGATTTTGCAGTTTCAGTCTGGACTACGTCGAGCTTCCAGAGTCCAGAATATGGAAGTATAATGAAAGATCAGCAGGACAAAATGATCTATAATTAGTAGAAATTGGTAATATTATTCATTATATCACAATTTTTCCCAGCGGTGTAAAACAATAACTCCCATTGAAGTAATTAAATGACCCAGATAAGTGGCAGAAAATGAATGGTTGGGACAATCAATTACAAATAATTAAAGTACATATTTGTTTTAGCTAAAATCAACAACCATAATAAGATGAGCTTCCTGGCTACTGTAGCTAGCGGTATAGTGATACTGTTTGCTGCAGGTCTGATGGTGCCAGTATTACACAGCCTCAGGCGTCGAAACAATCACATGTTCAGCTTATAGGTGTACAGCATCTCCAGACTGCCTGCAATCTGATACCAGGGCATTTTATAACTAATCGTGGAAACTGATTTAAATGCTGGTGTTTGTACATTTCATTTCAGGAGGAAGCTCGGCTCAACCTGCGTTAGCAACAACATGTACGCATTAAAATAAAACAGCTGGAGGGACACCTCAGAAATCTGAACCTGAAACACGGCATCATAACTGAAACTAAACTAACTAAAACACGTTATGTTTTTGTAGTATCATTTTAAATGTGTCATACTGACTTGGGATTCTTTGTATGAGGATATTATTAGCATATGTAGCATTTTGAAATTAAATATTTAGGACGTAACAAGAGCAACAAACCATAAACATCCATCATGTCACAGGTGTGACGCTGTTTTGGTTCGTTCTCTACGCGACTTCTTCTACAAACTCCACCAGTGGAGTGTATCAGAAGCGTTTTGCCTGCCAGACTTTGTTAACTTGCTCAGATTTGGACATTTTTCCTGGTTTATGTGCTTCTAAATATTTAAATATGCTACGTAGTTATTTTGTTTCCCTTTTGGCTGTTCGGACATTTGCACAGGGGGTTTTATTTTTTAAAATCGACCGGATTCTTTAAGCTGTTTCTGTGTTTTACTTCCTGTCAGCTCGAGCTTAATTGATGCAGGCTGCTTGCTGTGTCAGTCAAAAAACAGAACAAGAATTTGGCCGTTTCATTTGGCAGATACGTAATATTAGTCATGTTAGTATTGATTTGGAGTAGTTTTAATTAATGTAACGTTCACTCTCCTTTAGCTCTGTTTTGGTCTCCTCCAACTGCTGATGGAAATATACGAAGACAGCTGTGTGGTGAATCGACACAAATTCCCTGTGTTTGTGACACATTTCAGTCATTTGATCCTTTAATAATCTAAAATATTTATTAGTGCAGCCTTAAATGGTGGCACGAGTATCAAAGCATCAACTCAAACCTCTTCTGCCGCATAATCCACCTCTGCTCTGTGTCTGTATGCTCAGTACGCTCCAAACATTCATATTTTCACCAAATAGGGCGAAAGACACAAGCTTCCGTCGGTTGCTCACGTGTCTTGCTGTGTAAACGCAGTTGCGAGCAACAAACAAACAGCCAGAAGGTGCAAGCTGCGAATGGGAGGCGGTGGATTTAGCCACATTTTGACTGCAAAAATCAGGAATATGCAACAGGAAGGGTTTAGAGAGTTTGTTTTGTTACCTCTTCTCCTCGCTGTAAAACCTCGTCAACAGTGGAATCCATTGTGACCGACATGAATTCAGGCTGACCACAGCCACTGCTCTCAATGAAAGAGTAAACTACAACCTTTTAAAAAAACAGCCATCTCTCAGGCCAACAAAGTGTTTGGTATAAAAATATTTGAGTCTCGTTACAGACTGCACACACTTGAGGAAGTTTTCACGAAGGATACATGTGGAAAACACGATCGCTACATGCAGAGAATTCACTTCCAAAAACAGATAAACAGTCGAAGAAATCGGCTGCAGTTGCGGGCATGAAAGCAAAGCACATAATGAGTTGCTTTTAAACTTATGAGTCATCTGAAGACTTTTTGTTTACAAGATAGTTCTGTGTAAAATCATCTGTGTCTTTGGGATACTGACGTGGAAATGTAATGTAGTGATATTCCTCCAAAACAAATATTTATCATTGGGGAAGTCAACCCCACATATGTTGTAATTAAAATGTTCTGTTTAAGTTTAAAGAAGGTCTGTTAATCTCTGGCACCACCTGGTGGTGGGCTGTATACACTACATACATCTGAGAACATTAGGGATGAGTTTGAGGTGAACACGGTTCAAGCGCTAACAGCACATAACTCAGGGTGTTTGATGTGTCAAGAGTGTGAGACAAAGGAGATACTGTCAGGTGTCAGTCACCGTTTTACACTCAAATCTGTTTCCTGTGGTTGTTGTTGTACCTTTCCTGCACTTTACTGCTCTCTCACATGTGGGAAACCCCACCCAGCCCAACTTAAACAAACCCAGGAGCATCAGCTGGAAATACTAATTCACACCAACTCAAAGGTCTGCTGCAGGAAAGACAGACTTCTGAATGTTCAATGAACTCTTACAGTTTGGTTTTTTTTTAGACTGCATTAGCCACAGCGCAACTGACACTAATCGAGTTCTAATTTGAGCTCAAATTGACGTCGTATGGCCTGTTTTCAAAGTAAGTCACACTGTACACCACATCCGAGCGGTTTTAGCTCAGAGTCCTTCCGTAACGCTCTTCACATAAATCAGCAGAGTTGAGAAATGAGGTGTTACAGGGGGGCTGATATCTCACCGAAAGCTTGTCCACGTCTCCCTTGAGCACGCGCTCCAGGTACAGCTGCTTGAGTTCCCTCTCGAGCCGAGAGGGCAGGCCGGGGTACATGGTGGATCCTCCTGATAACACGATGTGTTTGTAGAACTCGGGCCTGATGACGGGAAGACAGAGAGAAGGTGAGAAGAGGACTGACAGGATGGACTTTTACCATGTTGTGTCGACAAGAGACTACAGCAAGTATAAAATGATGACGTATCGCGTTTCCAAGCATACGCTTCTGGATATTTCTGCTTGTTTATATGCCCAAAGGTCAATTTTCATACTTTCCATACAGACTTCTGCTTTGTGAGAAATATTTAGTTTAATGTCCAAACCCTTTTACTGCGTCAATGAGAGCTCTGCTGTGCTGACGCCATCATTTTTGCATATCTCTGTCTGTCTGTCTGTCTGTCTGTCTCCGTGTGTGTGTGTGTGTGTGTGTGTGTGTGTGTGCTGTGACTCGTTAATGTTGTGCATTGATGTGCACTAGACCGGAAAATGCTCCCTCCGTCGATATCCATCTTTATCGAGCATCCGCACGCTTTCGTTGGCCTCACCTGGTATCGATATCGGCCGCCTGGATGGTGTTGAAGAGGAGCTCGGCCACTCCGACACCCTCCACGTTGATGAGGTGGGGCTGGAACAGAGCCTCCGGGGCCTCGAATCGCTCTCCTCCCACCTTGATCACACGACCATCTGGCAGCTGGACATGTGTAGGAGGGATGAGATGAAAAGAGAAGGGAAAAAAGAAAATATGACACCACCGAGGAGGTAGGATTTAATGTATGACTCAACGGAGAGTCATAAATTCTGAACGCAAGAATCGAGAATGATACTGTTCGACGGTTGTTTGTGAGGAAGTCATAACTACTCAATGAACACTGTAAAAGACATTTCATGTGTTTACTACAGTTTGGAAATAAACTCTGATAATACCGTACAGCGAGTTAAAGCACAGAGAGTGCAGACTCCAAACTGGGCAGAGTGAATGTGTGTGTGACTATAAAAAGGCTTCATTCAGCTGAGGGCAGTGGGAGGAAGTGGAGCCCAGCCACCGCCGCAAAGTGGCTGCACAGGAAATGATGTAACGCACAGTTCAGGGCCCTTCGGCCACAGTTACATTGCCTTCCTTGTTTCGGCACACAAAACGATACTTACACATACATGTTCACACACCTACACACACACACACACACGCACACACACACACGCACACACACACACGCACACACACACACGCACACACACAGTCGCCTACACTAACCCAAACACTCATGGTCAGTGAGCTCTGAGACACAACATGTGCTCGCTAAGGCGTGCAGTAACACAGACCTTCAGGACCTGCGTTTAGATTCTGTGGTTCCCCCCTCTGCAGGGAAAAGGGCCTTGGAAAGAAAAGCAAGCCTGGTGGAAGGAGCGCTGCACCCCCATATGTTTGAGTCCCAGAGAAAACAGTTAGTCAGCAGCACTGCCCTGTCCTGGAACAGCCAACGAAGCCAACAATGGGCATGTGGTAGTCTACTTAGCTCAGCGCAGAAACAGATTTAGTTACCCCGTTAAGTTTTGATTACTTCAAAATACTGCTGCTTTTGAATAACAAACCCTTCGAGGGGGGATTCTTTCTACAGTGCTATTTTTAAGCAGAAATGTGAAACTTGTGTGCGTGCGGGGCGCATAAAAAGAACTCATTTTACATATTTCAAAAAAATAAACAAAACAAAAGACACCCTGAGGGCTGGAAATATGTTGCTACTTTATGTAAAAATGTCCAACCTAAAAAACAGCAGCTTAATGTGTCCAACAATGTTCCCAAAAATGAAAATGTTCTGGGTCCTCTTAAGCTCACATTCAGACTCACTGTGTCTGAGCTGACTTCTGACTTAAGACCTATAAGTAATAAGAGATTTTTATTATCATTTTACAACCTATTTATCAGACCAGTATGTCCAAAAATGCTGGACCACCACCATCATCCAAAGGGAGACAGGTCGGAGTTTAATATGCAGAAATGATCTATAATATCTTCCCTCTTTGGATCTTTATTTAAAGGTTTGTCTCTTTTTGTCCTGTTCCTTTCCTCCTTGTTTGATGCACAAAGTGTCCATGTGAGGGCAGCAACCTTAAGACTGGCTGCACACTGGCTACTGTGTCTGCACACCTAATGAAATGACAACCACAAACACCGGGTTACATAACGGAGCTCAGGAGCAGTTGAACAACTTTGTGAAACAACTCTCACAAGCAGGTACGAGAAACCACGTACTCAACCTCCTCCCCCGAATATTTAATAGAGTGTCTGTGCCAACAACCTGATGCCGTACATGCAGTACTCTGTGTCAGTATCTACCGTGTATGACTCCACCAGCACGGTGGTCTCCAGCGCCAGCTTCTGCTCCTGCTCGATGTTGTAGCCCACGTAGCACAGCTTCTCCTTCATCATGCGTACCGTCTCAAAGTCTGCAGAGTGGTTGAAGGCGTAACCCCTCAACAACAACAACTGTGCCCAGAGAAGGGGAAAGAGGACATGGGAAGGGAAGGAAGAAGCAGAAAGAAGGTGATTCACTGACACCTTTTGATATGTTCATTTAAACAGGAACTAGTGGCACTGCTAGAGCTAAGTCTAAATAATTAAAGCCACGTTACTTCCTTTAACAAAGGAGATGATGCTTGTTTTCACTTCCTAAAAAAGTATTAAGACTACCAAACAATTCATCTGAAGAGCAGTCCAATTAAAATGACACATTCATACAGTACACAAGTTTCTTGTCGTGTTCTTTGTCGCTCTGTCTGGACTGACTGGGTACCTTGATGAGGTAGCGGGTGATGTCCCTGCCTGCAATGTCCAGGCGTCTCGTCAGGTGGGGCAGGCTAAAGCCCTCGTACACTGGACAGATGTGTGTCACACCGTCACCAGAGTCCACCACCACACCGGTCAGAAGGCCTAACACACACACACACACACACACACACACACACACACACACACACACACACACACACACACACACACACACACACACACACACACACACACACACACACACACACACACACACACACACACACACACACACACACACACACACACTACAGTTAATAATCTACAATTCTACCAATATAGGTGTGTTTGTTTCTGGGTTTTATCCAGTGTGTGCTCTGGTCTACTGATTGTTAGCCTTGTTGGCTGAGTAAACACACAAAAGCTGGAAAGATAACACACGTAATGTAACAATTAACTGCTAATAACTGCTCACGAGTTGGTAATAAACTCAGACATCATGGTAGGACAGACTTATCGTGGAAGCACCACACAGTTTGGCTTCGACACATCAGAACGTTCAGATAATGTCACGTTATCGTGTCTGTCACTGAAACTTTGCGATGAGTTCATGTGACTATCTAGACTTTCTGGCACAAAGAATACTATACCTGGCATTTAAGTAGTCTAACAAATCTTTGCACAAACTATTTAACAAAAGGTGTGGTGGGTAAATACTGCCACAAGATTATTTCCTAAATTCAAATGAAACACTTGTATCTGAGCTACTGAACTACTCATAAATGACTAACCATAAAATAGGACATATAATGCTGGTGTCAGGGTAAATCTAATTTGCGGGTGATTAAACATGTAGCATGTGTGTGTGTCTTCTCACCTTGAGCATACAGTGTCAGCACAGCTTGAATAGCAATGTAGACTCCTGAAAACTGGTAGGTCTCAAACATCACCTGCAGGAGAAGCCAGAAGACACCAAACAGTAAGTAAGTGTTTGTAGGGCTGCAACTAACAATTATGCTCATAATCGATTCATCTGTTGAACACTTTATTGATTAATCGATAGAAGTTTGGTCCACAAATTGTGAAAAATGTTGACCACTGTTACTTAAAGCCTGCGATGTCCTCAGATGTCTTGTTTTGTCCACAACCCAAAGATTTTCAGTTTACTGTCGTTGAAACCAGAAAATATTCACATTTGAGAAGCTGAAATCAGGATTTAGACATTTTTTTCTTCACAAAATGTAGTATAGTTTTTAGTATTTAGTATTTGACAACTAATGATGAGAACTTGAAACGATTTCACTATAAATCGCAGTTTAAAACGTCACTGTTTTGTGACCATAAAGGCTCCACTACACACACAGTGTTTCTGTCACTTGCAGTCAGTGAAGGAGTATTGTAGCGTTGGGCTTTCACTGTGACTTAAACCAACGGCAACTAAGCAGGAAAAGGAGCACTGCATCATTTATAGATTGAACGCTCACCGTAGCACCATGAAATCCCCTCAAGAGAATAACAGTGAGTTCAGTGTGAGGATGGTTCTCTATCAATGGTCAAAAACAAGGAAGTGATCCATCATCAATAGACAGAAGGAGGAAGGAGGATCAACATGAAACTTTTTGAATTGCACAACTGAAAGTTTCCCATCTTTAATGTGAACACACGCAGAAATAAACTGAAACATACCTCGATGATTTTTTCGCGGTTCTTGGTGGGGTTCATGGGCGGCTCGGTCAACAGGATCTTGCAGTTGCGGGAGTCGATGTTGAGCTTCTCTGGGCCGAAGGTGTAGTCCCACAGGTGCTTCATGTCATCCCAGTTCCTGACGATGCCGTTCTCCATCGGGTAGTTGACCTCCAGCATGGAGCGCAGCTCGCTGGCCTCGTCCCCCACCATCAGGTCCTGGAGGGAGAGGTCAAAGGTCAACACGGATAAATATTTAGAAGATCTGCAGTGTGGCTCTCAATGTTTGAGACCCAGTTTGGATCAGTCAGTCACTGGGACGACAACTGAGGACTGGATTAGGCCATAAAATCAGTAATTTCAACCTGCCGCCTTGGCCTGCAGGTCTCATAAAATCAGATTAACTGGATCATCGAGCTTTGAAGACAAGTCACCTGTCGGATGACGACATGTTCCCATGTCCTCAGCCAAAGTAGCTTTTTTTTCTCTTGAAAACGCAGTTACCCAGCATGCACAACAAGCCATTATTTTCCATGCATCTCCACCTGGAAACACTTGTGTTTCCCTCTAGCTACAGTAAACCACTTGTTTTAGTACCATTCAACTAGCTGCATGCAAGGCACTCTGGCAATGTAAACAACCGCTGGGTTAGAGCTCAGTGTTAGCCACACAGTCAAGCATCTCACGTTCCATTTGGAGACATCAAAAGCCCACTGAAGGCAGCCATTTTATGGGTTCATCCTGTGTGCTTTGGCATTAACAAAGTACCAGTCACAGGCATCGCCTCCATGTGGTCTCAATAAAAAAAAAAAAAAAAAGGAAAAAGAAAAACAGATGTGCTTCCGTCTTCAACTTTCAGCTGTCTGCCATGCTTCCTCAAGTTTGAACACTTCCTCTGCATTTGTAAAGATAATCAGGCAAATACTCCGAACTGGACATTCCTTAAATAAAGATACGTTTGTGACATCAAAACAGGAAATGCGATGCGAGACACACAACAAGCGCTCTGGCTGCAGCTGACATTTAAAGTTTTTAGCTGTGATTATTACAGTCCTTAAATAGCAGCCGGATTGAAGGGGGGGCGTAGCTGTCAGGATGCACCAGCAGATCAGAGACTGTGAAAATGGAATGGGTCCAAAATCTCTTTTAGCACTCCATCGATAACAGCTGGCCTATGATTCATCACGGCCATTTCTGCAACACCGTTCAAGCCTGGAGAAGAGGAGTGCATTAATGCACATCAATCTGACTCCCTGACACTCATTTGGGCCCAATAACACTCAAATGCAACACCTTAAAAATAAAGATAAAAACTAATTAGGATGTAAAACAATGTGTGAGTACAAAACAAATGAAGAAAACACAAAGAAAAAAAGCTTAATTTTTTTCAGGTCGAGGCCAAAAAACATGACACAACTCTCCGGAGCAGGCAAGAACAGGAGGCACACACACCAACCTGAACTTACCATCTTCTGGGCATTCTACTTCATCGTGGGGGGTGGGGACAAAACATGGAGGAAGAGGAAGGTAGATATTAAAAAAAAAAAAAAAGATGAATAAACAAAAGAGTTGGAAAGAACAGGAGAAAGATAAAGATAGGCTCCACGCTAAAGGATTTTTGCAGTGGAAACACTCAGGGAGGGTGTCTAAAAGGTAGAACTTGGAGCTCACTACAAAATGATACCAGATTTCTTGAGTGAAATCAGACTGTGGCTTCAATATAGACTGTTCTGTTAGGCGTGATTTTATATCTTGACTTGTTTCGTTGTTATCGTGTTTCCCCGCCGAGGGTTCGCCCTTGAAATCAAGACTTCCTGGTCAAACAAAAACGTCAGGCGGTCCCGTTCTTACCTTGATCTCGATGTTTCCGACTTTGGCCGTCGAGCGGATGATGGGCCTCCCAACAAGCGCAGGGAAGATGTGCTCTGGGAAGTTGGAGCCTGCATAGCCACACTTGACAAACTGCACGAAAGAGAGACAAGAAAACCAGAGCAGAGAGGAGGTGATGAGAAAATACATCAAAGTACTGATGAGGAGATAAACCGTGCGGTGCAGCGGGTTTAACGACTGCTTAGACAACCACCAACGTATGCACGTATTTAGCCAGAGAGATAATCATTAGCGCTGTGTGGACATAAAAGGTGAAGCAGGTCGAATGACTTGAGTTACATGAGCTCAGAGAGCTGAATCACTCAACTGTAAGCTCGTCTTTAGGACCAGGAAAAGATCTGAGCTGTATGATGATGACAACATCTCAAACTCTGATGTGACGACAACATTGTGCAAATCTCAAACCGACATTTACCTTTAGATTCAAGTTTTAATGCTGCAACATACTGTACACCTTAGAGCAAGACATGTTGCACACACACTAATAAGTCTGCTAAAAATGAAAGCACTGCCGGTAAATTCAAACATGACCGACCCGTGTTTAACCGCTTCAAGTAAACTTTAAGAGTCAGTGCACACAGCTCAGGAATTTGGTTGAATTTCATCTTGTTCTGCAGCTATATGTGCAAAGATTTCACCCTCAGACTGTGATGTAAATCAGCATGATATCAGAGGTCTATAAATGTTGTTCGAACTCGTCTCACTTCCTCTTAACTTCTCACTTCACCCCTGACAGGTTTTTTTTTTTCATGCATCTCAAAAAAGCCTTATGAGTCACTAACTTGCTGAGCCAACATCCTCTTTGACTGCTGACAGAAAGAAAGTGCCTTCAGTGCAAATGAAGCAGAGCTACCTGTGTGTTTAAAATGACCAACTACTCTCAAACATAAACGCAGATCAGCAAAGTGTAATGTGTTTTTGCAGGATGGGGCTCGTTTTTGTCTACAGACTGCAGCAGCAGCAGCAGCAGCAGCCACAAATCCACCAGTTTAGTGGGCTATTTTGAAGATTAAAATTTCAACGTTAAATCTCGTGGTTGAAACAAACAATATTGTTTCACGGCCCATGAGAGAGTGATTTCAGTTGGCTGATTTGAAGCTCTGCAAAATAAAACAACTCAAACTTTAGGCCGTCTCTCATATTTATTGTTATTTAGATCTGTCTTGATTTTTCACCCTTTACATCCACAAGATTTCTCCAGCAGCAACACACAGATCTCTGCAGAGTTTACACACATCCATACATTCATTCATGTGCTGATCAATAGACCTTCTTCTTCTTCTATCCATACTTTTCTAGCAAATCAAAACGATCATTTTCAGCCAGATTAGACGCTTTGCACTTGTCTCACACCAAGACACTGCACTTATTTTTGCATGTTGCATGCTGAAATTGCTTTATTGCATACAAGAGCGACCAGGAAAACCAGCTTTCTGGCAATGCAATAAGTCAATGCATTTGTTTGGGTTGTAAAATAAGGATTTGAGGTGAGAGGTCTGAAGCTGAGCATGTATCTTAGAGGGAGTGAACGGCCAGTTTAGTGGACTGTTAAATGAGCCAATACAGGACCCACAAAATGCCTCTTTAATCGTGCAGATAGGATCATTATTAGGCGGTTATTTCACACTTTATTGAGGACTATTTCGTCCACACACACCCACAATCTCCTCAACTGTTTGACAGCCCGTTTAAAGCACTAATCTGTGTCATCCGGTGGATATATATATAAAAACAAAGCTGAGTCAGGATGAATGCATAAGTGGGCAAACTATGCGGCCTTTTTGGACCTTACTAACCGCTAGTTATGTGACATATCTATCCGGGAAGTTGCTGCTGCTGCTGCTGCTTGCTGCACAGGAAAACATGAAGGTGGTTCCTCAATTAACCTGACACGGCCTAGCCGACCGTTAGGTATCCGTGTAAATAAAGCCACCAACTGTGCTTGATAATTAAACTAAATGTACGTTAATGTATCATTTGCAAATCGCTGAAATAGCTAACGCAGCTGCCAGACAGTCCAAAGCAGCCAGCTGTTAAATGCTAGCAGCTAACTAGCATGCTAACTAGCCGTAGCTTAGTAACCGTTGGTAGCAAATGAGCCGTTACTCGTCTTTTTTTTAATTTGAGAGGTTATGTCGGTGTGACAGCGATAGTCAGAGAGGTTTATTCAGCTTGTGTCCTCACATTTACACCCACCCTACCCGCTGTTTCCGTGTCAGGTCCGGATGAATGAAAATTAGCTTTTGGCTAACAGGCCAGCTAGCTTACCCAACCCAGTTAACGCTAGCCACTTCCTGTTTCAGTAAAAATCGTTCGACATAACGGCGCCGTGTACAAAAGCAAGCCGAGGATTGATAACACGGTTAAACTTACCCCGGTCCCATTGTCACAGACTACCACTTTCCTTCCCTGGCTGTCCATTGTGTAAAAAGCCCAGTAGCCGCTGAACCTCCCTCAACTTTCTTCGGGCAAGCCGGAAGGAAGACACACCAAACCCGGCCGAGCGGAGGAGGAAGGGAAGGGTGCTCATCCGGTGCGAGACGGTCGGAGCCGTTCAAATGACAGTCACTCCCTCCAAGATACATGCCCAGCTTCAAACCTCTCACCTCAAATACTTATTATTTTTTTTACAACCAAAACAAATGCATTGACTTATTGCATTGCCAGAAAGCTGGATTTCCTGGTCGCTTTTGTGTGCAATATAGCAATTTCAGCATGCAACATGCAAAAAGAAGTGCAGTGTCTTGGGATGAGACCCGTGAGACAAGTGCAAAGCCTCTAATCTGGCTGAAAATTATCATTTTGATTTGCTATCTATTGATCAGCACATGAATGAATGTATGGATGTGTGTAAACTCTGCAGAGATCTGCGTGTTGCTGCTGGAGAAATCTTGTGGATGTAAAGGGTGAAAAATCAAGACAGATCTAAATAACAATAAATATGAGAGACGGCCTAAAGTTTGAGTTGTTTTATTTTGCAGAGCTTCAAATCAGCCAACTGAAATCACTCTCACATGGGCTGTGAAACAATATTGTTTGTTGTAGGCTGACACTCAACAACCATGAGATTTAACTTATCTTTAAAATTTCAATTTTAATCTTTAAAAATTCAACTTTTTTATGTTCAAAAATAAGCAAAATAATCACTCATATTTAAAACATCTTCATGAAGGCCACTTCACTTACATCCTTTCATCTCCCATGTCATACCTTATAACATTCATCTGTCATAGTTTTACATTAAAAATAAGCTGACATGTTCTATAATAAAAATAAATACAAGACACAGGATAATTAAAGTGAATAAATATGTGCAACCAAAATGAACTCCAACACTCAACTTCAAGAGGCGTAATACTCGATGTAAATGATTCAAACTGCAGACCTGCGTCTTTACACGGATTACTACACACTGAAATCAATGCATGACTTGATAAATACGAAGATATCATCCATCATCTTCAGGCTAAAGACTGAAAGTAGCCAGCAGGTGGAGTATTTTGACCAAAGTGCTGATTTAGTCCACAGTGTCTCAGTTCCTTATAATCGTTCACGCCTACGGAGGTGTTCAAATCTTGTGTTTAAGTGTTCAGTTTAAATCACACTGTATTTCTGGAGGACAGCACTCTCTGGGTACGAGAACGCTCGGGAACATGAGGACCTTGGCCCGCATGAAAGACAGGTTGGGCAGTTTAGTGATCACCCTGCCAGCCTCCTCACTCAGCTCTTCATCCTGCTGAGGTTTCCTGATAAAGACACACAGACAAGACAAGATGTTGTAATATTAATACAGTATGAGGAGCTTGTGTGTGACTTTGATTCAGAGTATATAAATATGTAATAACTGAGCTAACCGGACTGAAGTGCTGATCTTCTCTGCTGAGGACATCAGGCGATTCAGAGTGTCCTCCACGTGGCTGCTGTTAGTGCTGGTTTCCACTTTGCTGATGGTCAACTCATACAGCTCACGGTCAACTCCTTCACGTGTGAGTGTGTATGACAAACACACATCAACCATGTTATAAAAAGGACAAATCACTCATTGAGTTTCAGCAACACTGTGGCTGCTTCATATAACATAAACCTCACGAATGACTTTAAAATCTACATTTCTGCTGTTTCACACGCTGACCTGGAGGCGGACTGTTGCTACGGCTGCTGTTGTTGCTGTTGCTGCTGCTGTGGGATCTGCTCTCCTCCTCAGGACCAAAGTAATCCAGGTTTAGAGCAGAGCAGCCTGTGCTAACAAGGGGGAGATGGTGGCTGAGGATTGTTGTGGGGTGAGGAGGGACGGGGGAGGTTGATTTCTTATTCATAAAAAGAGAGTGAGTGAGTGTTTCTCCTTTTACAGAAGCAGTGGGAGGTCGGACACGACAAACAAAGCTCAGCAAAGACATGCAAAGATGCCGTTGTCCAAATTTATATATCTATATATATATATATATATATATATATACACAGATCCAGAGGCCCTTTAACCAGGAAATATCCAAGCCAGCAACTAGCATGAGGTCACTGAAACATTTCTTTTTGCAGTCCCGTAGTTTAACAGTTTAATATCATTCGTGTTGTGAGAAAAAACAAACTGACACCAAATCTCAGCATGCTGCGTTTTTTGTTTGAATACTCCAACTTTGCATTCAAACCACAGAGGAAAGAGATCCAGCTTCCAAAAGAGAGGGAAGGCTGTGGGAAAAGAGGCCAAACAGAGCAGAAAGGTTCGACTGATTTATTTCAGTATTTACAAGGATTTCCTACAGGTCCTTATTGCAGTGCATTCAATCTGGATTCGAGCAAAAGAAGACAAAAAACAAACAAACAAACAAGCAGATTTTTGTCATCAAACTATAGGTCCAAAGACAAGTTCACATTTGGAAACAGAAAGTACCTTTTAAAAAAGAATTGCTGGCATAAAGGCACAACTCATGAAACTGTAACTGCAGTTACAGAAAGTTGTTGTAGAAACACTTTTGACTGGTAATGAAATATTGACAAGTGGATTTTTTCACTCCTCTATCCTATTCAGCATGCTCATACAGTATAAGCGTCCCCAGTAACCCAATAAAATCAGCATAAATAATCACAACTACAGTCTTACGTTTAGCTCCATCACTAATTTCTCTTCTGTTTTAATTGTGAAATCAATTTCATTTCAGCATTTCTTTCTGTTATGACAATTATTCCCCCGAGCGTGTTGACCTCAGAGAATGAATCAACACCGAAAAGACAGATCATCATGTGAAAAAACAATAAAAATATATTAGTTTTCTTAAATACATGAAGTGCATATCCTTTAGTAGTGACTGATTGTACGGTTTGGCTTCAAGTTGTTTCTACATTATGTGTTTTGACCTTTTTGCTGCACCACCTACAGAGAATACACCGCCCTCTGCTGCACATACTAAACCATTACAACACTGCCTCTACATCGCTGAACATTCTTCATGTTTGAGTTGATGTGGATGGATCGAAAGAGTTCAAAACTGAACATAATGGAGGCGGAACACGTGCGTTCTTCTGTTGAGTCTAAATGTTACTGTTGTTATTTTTAACCTGTGGGCTCGTGTAGGTGTCTTACTGGTGAAGTTAATGAAACAGGTTTATCAGCTGTTCCTCTCCATCCAACAGACATAGTGTCAGCTTGCATGCTACAAACACATCCAGGAAATCAACATGGCACATATTATGACCATGCTCCTCATATTTAGATCAGTGTTTAGATAGTTTTTTTTTTCCATCTTGTATTTTAAAAACAACTTTAGAATCATCAAGTAGCACAATAAAAGTATGCACATCTTGTTTTCAGTAGCCTTTACCCATGTCAGGTGTTACCACTTCAACATGGACACCACAGTGTTTCTCTGTAACGACTGATAAATACTGAGATAAATTCTCTGTAAAAGGTGGCAGCAGGCAAAGACGGGACACTAGAGTAACTGAAGGGGGGGAGAAAGGGGAAGCCAATACAGAAATACAGTGTTTCCCCTTTTATTGTTCTGGAACAAATGTGAATGGTGGGTAATGTTTCTGTTTGGCTGCACATCTGTCGTACTTTGAGTCCCAGTTTTGGGTCTGTTGGATGGTAAATGTCTTAAAGTGTTCTTGAAACAACATTGTTTCTGAACACTGGGTCAATTCTTTTGTTATTCAACAGAGGAAATCCATTTAAATCACAGAATACTGCTGAATGAACAGAGGGGAAACACAGCGTAAAAATTAAAAGAAGCAGAACATGCCCTGGAGGAAGTGAGGAAGAGTCCAGAGGAGTCCAGAGTAAACTCTCAAATGTTTTTTGGCTGAAAAGAAGAAGCCAGGTAGGGGATGGCTGTAACTGTAGTCTACTTCCGGCCCCAGAAGTGAGGGGCTCGGCGAGGGGACGTACCGTCCTGAGAGCTGCTAAGGCCACGGCTGCTCCAGTCCGTCTGGCTGGAGGGAAGTGCCTCCTTCACAGAGAGAAGGAAACAGCTTTTAAACAGAGTAACAAGCTTAATTTTAAGATCAGTAACATACACATCTTTAGTAATATCTAATCCACACAGTAGCTCTAGTTAATATAATACAGTTGTAATAGGTCTTTACCTGCATTGAATCTGTTGAGGGGGTCGGTGTTTCCCGGGGTCCAGGAGGTGGAGGTGCTGTGACCGCTGTGTGTCCTGCAGAACAGACAGCTGGCACGGAGTCTTTGGTGGGCTCTAGCATTCCCTGTGAATGAGAACAAAACAAGGTATGGAACAACGGGAACAGCAAGAGGAACTTTGTTACCACTAAAACCTGAAATCTTACACCGTTATAATGCTTCTTCTTCCCGTTAAGGTCGGCTTATTTTATTTCACATGTCCTACAGTTGACTCACCAGTCCAGATGCAAAAGCAGGCACAGCCACTGGCTGCTTCTTCTGGCCAATGAACACCTTTGAAAAGGCAAAGACAACAAACAAACAGCCTTAGACAGAATGAATGCTCGTTTTCATTCATTACTGTTATGAGAATATTTGGAGTTGGTTCATGAGACAAACAGTAGGTGGCGCCAATTCTCCAGTCGGAAAACCAGAATAAAAGATGCAACAAGATGATGTAATTTAAATGGCAGCAGCTGAAGCCCAACTGTGGAAAACAACGCAGGAAACACGACAGAAATCAGACATTTCTGGTTGTTTCATGTGTTAATGCGAGGAAGGTAACATCAGATCTGTATGAAGTGATCATGAGCTGAACAGACCTTATTCAGAAAAAGGGTTTCCACCTCAAGCGAGCGTGAAAACACTCTTTCATCATCATCATTATAACAGAGTATTTTGATGGAAACACATCTACTGATAAATGTGTTTTGCCAGACTCACAATGTTCCTCGTGTCCATACCAAGGCACCTGAGCAGAGTCCTGTTTGTATGTGAACCTCCCCACTGAAACTGGAGTCCAACTGCACTGTGGAGGTCCTGGTGTGGCCACCACGTGCCCCGCTGAATCCTGGGAAATCGTGAGGAACATATTGTAACATATTTTGCACAGATTTTCTGTTGATTCGTGGAAATGCTTCACTACTATGTGTTGTAATCATTTGAAACATTCATATAAAACAGATTTAGTTTGTTAACATATCCACAGTCATCACTACCACCGTCACAAGGAAGTCATCCTCACCACTGAGATCTGGGACAGGGTTCTGGCATCTCCTCCTCCTCCTCCTCTTCGCTCTCAGGTAGGCGTTGGGTGTGAAGCAGAGCACTGAGGCTGATCACCACCTCCTCCTCCTCCTCCTCCTCCTCACCATCCACAGCTGGGACCTCCACCTCTGGAAAACTGAGCAGGAGAAGCTGCTGGACACGGCAGGAGAGTGACACCTAGTCAGAAAGCAGAGATGAGAGATGGTTTACTTTGTAAATCTTTTGACAAGCCCTAAAAGTTTCTATTTTTGAAAACAACTCATAACTTCAGACTTGAATATCAATCCCCAACATCAAGAGCAACCACAACCAAGTCAGTGTTTAGCTAAATGTCTCCCACCTGACCGCTGTTCCTCCTGGAAACCCCACATTGCCCTTCCCTGTCCTCCTCCTCAGTGCTTCCGTCAGTCTGCAGACTGCTGACTTGCTCTCTGAACTGTGTCCAAGTTCTTTCCTCCTCCTGAGCCCTCGGGTCTTTGAACTCTGCCCACGTCACCTCTCCATCCTCTTGCGTGGGCGCTGAGCAGAAATCTGCAAAGCTGTCACTCGGTGGGAGGTTTCCTAGACTCTGCACTCCTGCATCAGCTATTTGGACATGTCCCTGGTCCTCTTGGTGCTCAGTACAGTCTTTGAAGTCTGCAAAGTTGTCTTCTGTGTGTGTTCCAGATTGTGGCTGGTTGGAGGTAGCAGAATTTTCCTGAGTTGCGGATTGGTCGCAGTAATGAAAACCCTTCTCCGCCTTAGACTTGAGATTTGTCGTGCTGTCGCTGCTGACAAAGTTTCCCTGTTCTTCCTCATCGTCATCAGTCTGGTCCCAGTCGGTTTGATCCTCTGAAGCTAGAGATGAAACATTCGGTTCCACTTCCACAGACGGACCCTCGAATGACAAATCATCACAGAAAGACGGCAGGTCCTCTGAAGCAGACTCATACACACTGAATGTTTGGGGCGCATTGGTGATGCTCTTTTCTTGATCTTCGTCTGACTCTCCATCCTCCTGCACGTCTGTGGTTTGTACAGAGTTCAAACTGTGCCTCCTTTCCCTCTGATTGTCCCCAGACCCCTCTTGAGCTGGAAACTCCAAAGCTTCTGCAGCTTCCTGAGGCTGACGGTGGTCCTGAGATGGCAGCGCGGGTGCTACATCTCTTTTCTCACAGTGCTCAACCGTAGTGCTAACTTTTTCTTTTGCCTTATACGCACAATAAGGTCTGGGCTCAGAGTCCATGATAACCTCCTGTTCTACATCACCCAGTCTGTTGGAAGAGTTTGTCCCTACCGCTCTGCCATCCCATTGCTCCGTGCTGTCCAAGGGAGTGAAGCCACAGCACCAGGGATGTGCTGCCTGCTCTGTAAACACAGTGAAATCAGCAAACCCTGTTTCTTCCCTGGGAGAACAAACACCCCCTTCAGAGGCTATGTCGCTCCGCTCAGAGTTGTGGTCTTTTTCAGAGTACCCATTCGTGAGGTGCACACACGATTCAGCACTATGATCCTGCCCTTCCACGTCTATCTGGCCCCCGTCGGACCCCGAGTTCACAGCGGATGTGGGTTGGGATTGTTTAACTGGGTGATTAAAGCTGTTGTTGGGTTGATGAGTGGCTGGTTTAATGGTGGAAGAAGGCTGCCTGAGGCTGGATGATGAATCGATAGAATCGGCAAAGCCAAGAGGCGAACAGGACACCCCGAGAGAGAATCCCCCAAAGTCCCCAAACTCGTCCTCGTCTGATCCCATGTCCCCGTCGCCGTCATCATCCAGTGGAGGGGGGGTGGAGGGGTGCAAGGGAATGATGTCTGGCTCCATGGGTTCTCCTAGCAGGACCTGAAGGCCTCATGCACCTGAGAAAAGAAAGTGAAAAGCAGAGGAAGAGGAGCGTCATGGATAGTTTTCTGGGAATCAGAGAAGATTTTTCAGTGTCTTTTCTAAGAGTGTGTTAACAGAGAAATGTTCATGATATTATCAGGAGCAGTGTGTAGGATTTAGTGGCATCTAGTGGTGTAGTTGTGGATTGCAACCACCTTGTTGTACCCTCTCCTTCCTAGCGTGAATGAGAAACTACTACCGAAAAACATCCATCCGTTTTCTTCCACTTATCCGACGTTGGTTTGCGGTGGTAGCAGGTTCATTCCAGCTGCTCTTGGGGAATCCCGAGGCGTTCCCAAGCTAGATGGGCTATATAGGCCTTTGAGCGGGCTCTGAGTCTGCCCCAGGGTCAGTTGGACGTGCCTGGAACACCTCCAAAAGAAGTTACCCAGGGGGTGACTCCAAATCAGATGCCCGAACCAGCTCAGCTGGCTCCTTTCAACGCAAAGAAGCAGCAGCTCTACTTCAAACTCTCTCTGGATGTCCGAGCTCCTCACCCGATTTCTAAGGCTGAGCCTGACCACCAGTAGAAGAAGCTCATTTCGGCCACTTCTACCTCATTCATTTGGTCACGACCCAAAGCTCATGACTATAGGTGAGGGTTGGAACGTAGATGAACTGGAAAATCAAGAGCTTTTCCTTCTGGCTCAGCTCCCTCTTCCCTAAAAATTCCCCTTTTCAGGTGATTATACGCTAATGAAAACACAGTTATGCATATAATCAATTTCTGCCACATTGCTTTCACACTGGATCTTTAAATTGGAGAGCACTACACTAAAAACTTAACATTTGATTGCCAAAGTACTCATTTATTAAAGTTTCTTTCTTTTAATCTGTTTACATTTTATAATTCATTGTAATTGTATCCCGTTTGGCTCGTTTTTTTATGTGAAGCACTTTGTAATCTTGGTTCTGATGGTCGGGTCGCTGCAGGAAGGACCTTATGTACGTTGGTAGCCCAGTTGAGCTCCCCTATTTAGAGTATGTTGTGAGCCGCTGTAACAAGTGGGATCAATTAAGTCTGTCTTATCTTATCTTATATAAGTGATATATGACCTTCTATGACACTTGTGGCATCTGAAATCTTCTGTGCAGTCGTCTGCACGGAGAGGGACAGAAAAAGACTCGACAACAAACTGGTGAAGAGGTCCAGCTCTGTCCTGGACTGCCCCCTCGACTCCACAGAGGAAGAAGGTTAGGCAAAGCTGACATCCATCATGAACAACTCCTCTCACCTCCTGCATGACACTTAAACCGCTCCTTCAGCAACAGACTGCTACTCCCACCATGTAAGAAGGAGCGCCATCACCAACACCAGCATGACTTCATGACTTTCTTCTATAAATTTCTTATTTATGAGTGTATCGGAGCTGCTGTGAAAAGTGAATTTCCCCACTGTGGCATCAATAAAGTCTGTCGTATCTTATCTTAAATGTTAAACCCGATGCATCAAAGACAAAGCTAGAATATGCAGGTTTCAGTTTACCTGGAGTTGTTTACAGTGTGGACACTGCTGGCCTTGATTCAGATGACACTGTGTTAAAAATAGAGGAACCTGCACACATGATTGTTCCACATATCTGTTCACATATCCTCTTTTTTGGTGTGCTATCACCCTGCAGCCCTTTGACTCTGGTGCTGATGCCTGGAGTGGAAAAAGTATCATCCAGTATTCAGAGTCAGTTACCTGATACAGGAAACATGATCCGCAGCTTTGTGCTACTTTAGACGGACAGTTTACAGCCTGCAGCAGCCCACTTCAGGACGCTTATGTTATGTACCCAGCATGCCTAATTAGACAACAGATCAGCGTTAATATCTGGCTTTAGGAGCGGCCGTTAGAGCAAAAAAAATAAAAAACAACCTGCCATTTTCTCCTCCACATTCCTGTGGACGGACAGGTGTCATGCCATGACATGGACATTTAAATGTGACGTGTAGACATAAGCAAAATGCAAAATACAAACACACACACACACATATATATATATAAAGCTAGCTATTGTAGGTTAAAATACACAAACCGACATCTGCTATCTTGTTACAACACAACTGATTAGCTCACACTAGCTTATAGTGCAGCCAGTATTTATTAGCTCAAGGCTAGCTTATCCGTTAAAAGCAACCAGCCGTTGACATTCTATTCAAACGGCTCTAACGGCCCGTTAACGGCCACAAAGCGACCGTTATTATTTATTTACCGACACTCTCAGTCACTTCTCCGTCCGTTACTTCTTCTTCTTGTCTTATCAGTGCCGCAGCCTCGCGCTCTCCATCCTCTGTCATCATCCTCCATAAGTATCAAACGAACGGGGGGGGGGGGGGGGGGGACGGGTGGAAAAAGAGAAGAGCGCTCACTGTGTGCTGCGTTCAGCTACTTTGGTTACTTATAGCGGGAAAAATATCAGAGAGGGACTCTTCGACAAAATAGACGATCCTTAATGTAGTTACAACAGCACCCCCTACTGGGGAGAGTTGATCCTACACCTCTGTAACTTAAAACTGTTTATTCTGCTTTTTTACTGTTATGTTATGATTTTTTTTACAGTTATTAGTAGCAGTAGCAGTACTACAACACTTTATTTAGTCAAATAAGAATCTATCTATCATTTGGTAATCTAGACACACAGTCTGTTACAGTCTGTGTGCTGCTATCTATAGTCAACTCTGTGGTTCATCTCAGGGTAACAGAGCAGATAAGTAATCAATGTGTCTGCTGTCTGCTATGGTCATTGCATGTTATATATTTCTCTATGTTTCTCTCTCTAAAGGTGATTTAAAGGTGTAATATGAACATTTCAGTCTACAGGCATAACCTCTAGATGTGTTAATGTCACTACTATTACTACCATGACCCCTCACTGTATTTTACCTCTGGTTAAATGCTCTATTTTAATGTTATATTTATATTTTTTATACTATTCCATCGTTTTGTTTTATTTTGTTTCACTTTTGTTTCACATCTATTGCTACCTGAATGCCACTGACACAAATAGTAGCCTACAATTTTGTCTACTGACAAACCTAGACTGAACTTTACATACCCAAATGTATATTTCAGAGTCGAGTTTGTTATGATTATTAACTCTTTTATCAGGTTATAACATCACACTTCAGGCCCCTTTGCAGTCTTTAATGAGGATAATCACACCCACTGTGAGCTACAAAAGTATTGGGGAGCTCTTTCATATAGCTCAGCAGATTATTCTTTAAATTTAAAGAAAATGTTAAAAAATAATTTGAATGCAACATTTTCAGGGATATTTAACTTTTTCTCTCATTTTTCATGAAGATTTTCCAGGTTTTCCAGGATTTGTAGGAGCTCTGCCATCCTGATATGTACCTTATTTGAAAAACATTCAGACCAATAGTTAGCCTAGTTGATCAAGTAAGCAAGCAAGAATAAATAACTAGACAAGCATCACAAAAAGTTCTTTATCTTCATTATAAATTCGGAGTTGTAATTGCTTTTATTTTGGATACTGGCTTTTGTACATTGTGAACAGTTTGGATTTGTTCAGACTTAAATAACGAACAACAAATAACAAATGACATCAGACAGCTGTCAGTTCACGTAGGGTTTCCTGGCTTCATGGACCTTCTTATGGATCAGCAGATTTGAAGCTGTGTGAAATTTTTTGCCACAAACCAAACAGCCATATGACCTTTCCCCTTTGCTTTCCATCATACTACACATTTTCAGATGATAGCTATGAGCGACCATTTTGCCGCACGTTTCGCAAAAATAAGGCTTCTCCCCTGTGTGCTTCCTCAAGTGAACGTTGAGATTTGAACTTTGAGAAAAGGATTTGGTACAGAAAGGACACTTGTGTGGTTTTTCACCTGTGTGAATCCTTAAATGAACAGCCATGTGGTCCCTACGAGAAAACTCCTTATCACATTCGGGGCACTTAAAGGGTTTCTCTCCCGTGTGAATCCTGTCCATGTGTCTCATCAGGTCAGAGTCCCTGTAAAACTTCTTGCCGCAGACACGGCAAGCCTTTTCTTCCCTCTGGGCTTGCTCCTGCTGCGTAAAAGCAGTGTCGCTGTGACTCGGACCGCAAGAGGATGAGTCGTCAAAATCATTCCATTCATCGTCTTCATTCAGTGTCACAGTTATAGTGCTGAAAGTCGGGAACAGCTGGTAGTCTGTCTGAGTTGTTGTTTCTGTTTCTGTAAGTTTGAATTTTACATCCTCTGAAGAATCATCCTCCAGGTGAGGAGTGATACAGAGATCCACCTGCTCCTCTTTGACCTGCTGAGAGTCAAGGCTCTTATTTTTCTCCACAATGGGAAGCTGGTCTGGCTGCTGGGAAGGCAAAATCTCCTCAGAGACCAACTGGGTGTCTAAAAGACAGAGAACACATATGATATAACCTGTTAAGTTTAAGTCCTGTTCATGAAGGTGATTTAAACTTATACCACCATTTTTTATATTTGTTCCAGTGACTTCTTTTGAGTTTGTCTTGGTGTCACTTGAATGCAGCATGCAAAAAATTAAGGCAAACTCTACTGATGCCTTCATAAATTAAAATATATAGAGAAGTAACAAAGTAGAAAACTAATTCCACACCTGGATGAGATGTCACATGAAGAGAGTATAAGAACATTATAATTACCACCTAAAGTAAGCAGGAGACATGTTTTGTTTTGGAATAAAAGGTACGAGTCAAGAGGGAACCTCTTAAAATTGTTTATTTTTTATTTATTATTAAATTAAATGTCACTTTGTGCTGTAAAAGCATGAAAAGAGCTCCAGAGGATGTAGTAAGCTAAATATTTGTGGAAATAATGTGATTTTAAAATATATATCGATGTATTTCATATATATATATATTTGTTTGTTATATATCCTGCACCAGAAAATGTAATAAATCAAGCTGGAAAGTACAATATGGGCCCAGGCTGGCATGCCCGTGTTTCGGTTTAACGAGCGACCGTGTTATCTGGCGACCTTCCGTGGTTGCCGTAGTTCCGACAGCCGTTGAAAACAGGAAGAGGAAACAAATACGACCGCAAATACGAATCAGAGATCTTTGTTATTTAAAATATTGTGACTTTAAAAACAAAAAAACGAAACAAAGACACATTCACAAGGACGTATCTTTCCGTTTTCTACGGCAGCCACGGACTCATTCGGCTGACGGTCGCCAGTTAACACGGTCGCTCGTTAAACCGAAACACCGGCTACATGCCGCTACATCCATGTTGACACAAACCTGCTCTGAACAGCATCACCTCCGGCTTTAAAACGGTCAGCTGCTCGAGCTGCTTTCTCAGCTGGATGATTTCTGTCCTGGAGCGGACAACTTCATCCTGATACTCTGCTATCGTCTTTTCAACAAGTCCAAAGATCTCCTCGGCAGCCGCAGCCAGCCGCTCGTTGACCAGCAGTCTGAGCAGCTGCGTCCCCGCCATGGGTGGATGTAGCACCGGCTTAAATGTGGAGGGTGACACGCGGACTTTAAATTAAAAAATAAACTCTGCAATGTTCAAAATTAAGACCTGAAAAATAACGGACGATAATGTCAGTTCATGCTTCCAGTTCAACTTCATAACAAACGGGATTTATTGTCGCCAGAGCCCCCTGCTGCCGCGGAGGAGTCTGCAGAACTGAAAAATTTCATTATTTATATAATTAAATATGAAAAAAAGAACCATCTTTGCAATATTTTATTGCTGTTTTATTAACAAAGTATGAAACTGCAGACGCTAAATAAACATAACAGGAATACTGCTTGGTTTCTCTCCAGGTTTATTACCTGTACAGTGTGAAGATGTGGTTATTTGTGTAACCCAATAATACATATATAACATTTTATTTCAATAATCTTTACTGGCCCACATGACAAACGGTTCCAGACACAGCCACAACGCTCAGCAACAACCTTTAGAGTAAAAGGCAAAACAACATAGAAAACAATTTTAATGCAAAATTTTCCAGGATATTCAACTTTTTCTCGATTTTTCAGGTTTTCCAGGATGTGTGAGAACCCTACCAACCTGACATGTACTTTATTTGGTACCTTATTCAGACAAAGTTTGTGTCGATCTTGCAAGTAAGCAAGGAAAAATCATCAAAAATAATTTACTAGATAAGCATCAAAAAGCTCTTCATCATCATTGCAAACTAGAATAAAAATATTTACTTTCATTCACAAAGAAGTGTGAGGTAACCATGAGAACGTGAATTAAAACATGTGTGCACACGCCTTCAAAACACTGAACAAAAATTGTTTTCACCCCAGATTCTGATCACTGGACTCAAAAGGTTGTGGTCTGAAAAAGAAGACGTTTTCTCAGAGTTGTTTTTATTTTCCAGGACAGTCCAGGTCAAGTACAGGACAGCTGTCAGTTCACGTAGGGTTTCCTGGCTTCATGGACCTTCTTATGGATCCGCAGATTTGAAGCTGTGTGAAATTTTTGGCCACAAACCAAACAGCGATACGACCTTTCACCGTCGTTCTTCGTCATACTACATAATTTCAGATGATAGCTATGAGCGACCATTTTGCCACACGTTTGGCAAAAATAAGGCTTCTCCCCTGTGTGCCTTCTCAAGTGGACTTTGAGATGAGAATTTTGAGAAAAGGATTTGGTACAGAAAGGACACTTGTGTGGTTTTTCACCTGTGTGAATCCTTAAATGAACAGCCATGTGACTCCTACGAGAAAACTTCTTATCACATTCGGGGCATTTAAAAGGCTTCTCTCCCGTGTGAATCTCGTCCATGTGTCTTATCAGGTCAGAGTCCTTGATGAACCGCTCCCTGCAGACGCAGCAAGCCTTTTCTTCCCTCTGGGCTTGCTCCTGCTGCGTAAAAGCAGTGTCGCTGTGACCCGGAACGCAAGAGGATGAGTCGTCAAAATCACTCCATTCATCGTCTTCATTCAATGTCGCAGTTATAGTGCTGAAAGTCGGGAACAGCTGGTAGTCTGTCTGAGTTGTTGTTTCTGTTTCTGTAAGTTTGAATTTTACATCCTCTGAAGAATCATCCTCCAGGTGAGGAGTGATACAGAGATCCACCTGCTCCTCTTTGACCTGCTGAGAGTCAAGGCTCTTATTTTTCTCCACAATGGGAAGCTGGTCTGGCTGCTGGGAAGAGACCAACTGGGTGTCTAAAAGACAGAGAACACATATGATATAACCTGTTAAGTTTAAGTCCTGTTCATGAAGGTGATTTAAACTTATACCATTTTTTATATTTGTTCCTGTGACTTCTTTTGAGTTTGTCTTGGTGTCACTTGAATGCAGCATGCAAAAAATTAAGGCAAACTCTACTGATGCCGTCATAAATTAAAATATATAGAAAAGTAACAAAGTAGAAAACTAATTCCACACCTGGATGAGATGTCACATGAAGAGAGTATAAGAACATTATAATTACCACCTAAAGTGAGCAGGAGACATGTTTTGTTTTGGAATAAAAGGTACGAGTCAAGAGGGAACTTCTTAAAATTGTTTATTTTTTATTTATTATTAAATTAAATGTCACTTTTTGCTGTAAAAGCATGAAAAGAGCTCCAGAGGATGTAGTAAGCTAAATATTTGTGGAAATAATGTGATTTTAAAATATATATTGATGTATTTCATATATATATAGTTGTTTGTTATATATCCTGCACCAGAAAATGTAATAAATAAATCAAGCTGGAAAGTACAATATGGGCTCAATAGATGCTAACTATCTAGACCACCTAGAGTTAGCTGGCATGCCGGTGATTCGTTTTAACGAGCGACCGTGTTATCTGGCGACCTTCCGTGGTTGCCGTAGTTCCGACAGCCGTTGAAAACAGGAAGAGGAAACAAATACGACCGCAAATACGAATCAGAGATCTTTGTTATTTAAAATATTGTGACTTTAATAACAAAATAACGGAACAAAGACACATTCACAAGGACGTATCTTTCCGTTTTCTACGGCAGCCACGGGCTCATTCGGCTGACGGTCGCCAGTTAACACGGTCGTTCGTTAAACCGAAACACCGGCTACATGCCGCTACATCCATGTTGACACAAACCTGCTCTGAACAGCATCACCTCCGGCTTTAAAACGGTCAGCTGCTCGAGCTGCTTTCTCAGCTGGATGATTTCTGTCCTGGAGCGGACAACTTCATCCTGATACTCTGCTATCGTCTTTTCAACAAGTCCAAAGATCTCCTCGGCAGCCGCAGCCAGCCGCTCGTTGACCAGCAGTCTGAGCAGCTGCGTCCCCGCCATGGGTGGATGTAGCACCGGTGTTATATCGAGCTCTGTTTCCTCTAGCCCCGCCCCCGTCCGAAATGGCCCGAAGGGCGAAGGAAGCGCGCGTTCACAAAAAGCTCGCCCCCGAGCTGTTGTGCTCGTACCACAGAGGCACTGTGGAGAGAGCTAAGGTTCAAAACTGACTTTTTAAAGCGAGTTTTATCTGAAGATGTTGTATTGTAGAAGTGAAATCCAAATTTCATGACTGTCTAGTTATATT
Source organism: Sciaenops ocellatus (assembly GCA_033000465.1). Lineage (NCBI taxonomy): Eukaryota > Metazoa > Chordata > Actinopteri > Sciaenidae > Sciaenops > Sciaenops ocellatus. The sequence continues at coordinate 23,307,013 of CP136872.1, read as the reverse complement.
TTTAAACTGGGACAACAGCACATACGTTTGTGTTTTTATGTCTTTATTAACACAACCAACTACTGTTATTTCTATCAATAAAAAATATATTTGTGGGAGACTTTTCATTTTGAATATTACGGACTTTTGGAAGAAAGTGTGCTCATTCATTTATAGGCTAAATATAAATCACTATTTTATCATATTTGTCTTGAATCCAGCTCCATTATAGCAGGTAAAGCACATCCTGACAGCTTGGAGTATTACTGTCAGATACTGTTCTCCCTCTGTTCAATATGAAAGGAGGCTCACACATCTTTCAGATTCATACTGCTGACTTCTTTCCCCACAACAGATAAGTCCTGTGATTTTCAGGCTAACCATTACATTTGTCCATTGCACATTTTGCTATTTAATTTTGTATTTGTTGAATTTGAATAATAATTGTATGTTCTAAAAAGCAAGTATACACTATTTAATTTTTGTTTAATGTTATTAAAGTCTTTAATGCTTGTCTGAGCCTCCTTTCATATTGAACAGAGGGGGAACAGTATCTGACAGCAATACTCCAAGCTGTCAGGATGCGTTCCCCCTGTTGTAAATGGTCAAATTTAATGATATCATCCTGAAAATCACAGGACTTATCTGTTGTGGGGAAAGAAGTCAGCAGTATGAATTTGAAAGATGTGTGAGCCTCTTTTCATATTGAACAGAGGGGGAACAGTATCTGACAGTAATACTCCAAGCTGTCAGGATGTGCTTTACCTGATATAATGGAGCTGGATTTAAGACAAATATGATAAAATAGTGATGTACATTTAGCTCATAAATGAATGAGCACACTTTCTTCCAAAAGTCCATAATATTCAAAATGAAAAGTCTCTAGACAGTCATGAAATTTGGATTTCACTTCTACAATACAACATCTTCAGATAAAACTCGCTAAAAAAAAGTCAGTTTTGAACCTTAGCTCTCTCCACAGTGCCTCTGTGGTACGAGCACAACAGCTCGGGGGCGAATCTCTTTGGCTTTAAATTAAAATAAACTCTGCAATGTTCAAAATTAAGAGCTGAAAAATAACGGACAACAATGTCAGTTCATGCTTCCAGTTCAACTTCATAACAAACAGGATTTATTGTCGCCAGAGCACCCTGCTGCCACGGAGGAGTCTTTTTTATTCCATACATACTACAAACACTGAAAAAACAGTTATAGATAGGCACATTAAAAATACTTAGCCACTGTACACAACAAAAATGACACATTTACATAATTAAGCATGAAAAAGAACAAAAAGAACTTTCTTTGGAAGATGTGGTTATTTGTATAACAGTGTCTCCAGACTAGAATGTGCTGACAATAACACCTCCATGGGTAAAAACATTCTCTTTGACTAACTCTGGGCGTATAGTATTTGTGGTGTTATCTGTAGAGGTTTAAAGTCTGACCACCAGCATGAGTTGGGCAGAATGTGAGACCGACTCAGGCACTTCTGATGTACTTTGAGAGTCTCTCTAATTCTCCTTGGCCAAGTGTCAATAAATATTACAGCATAAGACATCAGAGGCTCCTGAACACTTTCCTCCCTCCTGACCTCACCACTGATCATTGAGTTCAGCAATTTCTCCACAACACACGACCAAGGGCTCCTGACCCAGCCAGCGACAACCTTTAGAGTAAAAGGCAAAACAATGGAAGTAGTTTAGGGAGAGGAACTCCAGAGAGAGATCGCACCTCTTCAGATGGCAACAATTGTTTGCTGTGCTTGTGAGAGATACAAATAGGTAAAAAAAAATTTAAAAAAAAGGCTTCGATATTCACATAATGTGTTGCTTCCCTGACCACCTACTCACTCAGCTGTGTGCCTCTGGTCAGAAAAAACATCTCAAACACGTTTCCCATGATGAAGAACTTTGAAGAGGTTCTGAACTTGTTATCCAAGCATATCAAAACAACATAAGAAATGAACATCGTCGAGCATCATTTTTGCTTTTCTGTAGGAAAAAATAGATTTGATCGGTTCTAACTTGTGAGGCAGTTTAGGGCGGTTTAATTGTTTTTCACCAGAAACATTCAGCTCCAGTGTCGTTCTAGAAAGCAGCATGAGTGAAGACCCTCTTACACCCATAAGGCGTGCATCAAAGAGCATAGTCATGGTTTACTGAACGTCAGACAAGTCAGATTATCTAAATGTACCATTTTTATGCACTGACATGATGCGTAATCTCAGTTTCCATCCATCCATCCACGATCAATAACGTTTTTTCTGCAGTTTCCTGCTGATGTGTCGTTGCCATGACTCGTGGACCTCCATGTGAACCTTCAGGTCTGACTCTGAGTGGAAGATTCGACTACACACCATGCAGCGAAGTGTAGTCGAGGTGGACCTGTTTGTGCTTTTGTCTCGTGTCCCCGCGCACAGTCTAAAATGGTGGCTACTGGCAAACCTCTTACCGCATTTCTTACAAGAATAAGGTTTCTCTCCGGTATGCTGTCTCATGTGAACAATGCGATTAGAGTTCTGAGTGAATGTTTTGCCACAGAAATCACATCTGAAGGGTTTTTCCCCGGTGTGAACTCTGGCATGCATAATGAGATGGTGCTTTAGATGAAACGCCCTATTGCACTCAACGCATTTAAAGGCCTTCTCCCCTTTGGGATTCTCATCTGTGTTCCCTTTTTCTGGCGTGATTTTGCACTCGTTCTGCATTTTGCAAAATTTGGAATGCTTGATCGTGGCAAAACTTTTGCCACATTTAGCACAAAAATATGGTTTCTCCCCTGTATGCTTTCTCATGTGAACAGTACGATTAGAGTTCTGAGTGAATGTTTTGCCACAGATATCACAACTGAAGGGCTTCTCACCTGTGTGAATTCTTACATGAAGAACGAGTTGGTACCTCTGTTGAAACGCCTCGTTGCACTCCAGGCATTTAAATGCTTTCTGCCCTTTGTGACTCCTTTCTACATGCCTAATGAGACGCGAGTCTTTAGTAAATCTTTTACCACAAAAACGGCAATACTTTTCGTCTCTCGGAGGCTGTTCCAGTCCCACATGGACTTCAACACTATGACTCTGATGAGACATTGACGAACCATCGCTTCCATCCTGTTTGTCATCAATGCTTTCATTTTCACTCACAGTTACAGCAGCAGAAGACAGGAAGAGATCAGAGTCAGTGGCTGGTTCTGATCTGGGAAGTCTGACTTCAGCATTGTTGGAAGTATCAGCCTCCATGCCTGGACTGATGCACTGATCCACCTGCTCCTCTTTGACCTGTGGGTATTCTTCGATCTGTTCCACCTTAATGTCACATTGCTGCAATGACAGGAGCAGTTCCTCAGAGACCGGCTTGGTGTCTGAAGGACAGAGAGGAGGAAATGTGTCGACTTGCACAAGTGGGATTTGGAAAACGGAAACCTCTTGGACCTGCTGAGAGTCAAGGGGCTCATTTTTCCCCACAGTGGGAAGCTGGTCTGGCTGCTTGGAAGGCAAAATCTCCTCAGAGACCGACTGGGTGTCTAGAAGAGAGAGAACACATATGATATAACCTGTTAAACAACCCGGCAATATCAAACACAAATATATTTGTACAAGTAAGATGTGTCTTAGTCAGATGCACCAAATGAGAAATAATCAACTTTTATACAGCCATTACAGTTTAAGTCCTGAAGGTGAGTTAAACTTATACCATCTTTCTGATATTTTGTCATTCACTCCTGTAATTTTATATTTCTTCCAGTGACTTCTTTTGAGTTTGTCTTACATGACACTTGAATGCCACATTCAAAAATTAGTATGTTAGTAATGAGATATCATTCTTTTGGAATAAAAGGTACGAGTTAAGAGGGAACTCCAAAAAGTTGTTTATTATTTAATTAAATGTCACTTTGTGCTGTAAAAGCATGAAAAGAGCTCCAGGGGATGTAGTACTCCTTCGGTTAACTCTTTAAAGGACATTGTTTACAATCACCAAGCTAAATATTTGTGGAAATACTGTGATTATAAAATATATATTAAGGTATTTTTTTAATATATAGATGTTTGTTATATATCCTGCACCAGAAAATGTAATAAATAAAGTTGGAAAGTACAGTATGGGCTCAATGAATGCTTTAACTATCAACACCACCTAACAACAATAGCTGTAGGCTTTAAACGGGTTGGCTAACATGTCGGTGTTTCGGTTTACCGAGCGACCGTGTTAACTGGCAACCTTCTGCGATTGAAAACAGGAAGAGAAAGCAAATAAGACCTTGAATACAAATCAGGTGTCTTTGTTTTTAAAGATATTTTGACGTTATTAAAAAACACAAAACAAAGACATATTCACACGGACGTATCTTTCCGTTTTCTACGACATTTGGCCAGTTAACCCGGTCGCTCGTTAAACCGAAACACCGGCTAAATGCCACATCCATGTTAAAATAAGGCTTCTCCCCTGTGTGCTTCCTCAAGTGAACGTTGAGATGAGAATTTTGAGAAAAGGATTTGGTACAGAAAGGACACTTGTGTGGTTTTTCACCTGTGTGAATCCTTAAATGAACAGCCATGTGACTCCTACGAGAAAACTTCTTATCACATTCGGGGCATTTAAAAGGCTTCTCTCCCGTGTGAATCTCGTCCATGTGTCTTATCAGGTCAGAGTCCTTGATGAACCGCTCGCTGCAGACGCGGCAAGCCTTTTCTTCCCTCTGGGCTTGCTCCTGCTGCGTAAAAGCAGTGTCGCTGTGACCCGGAACGCAAGAGGATGAGTCGTCAAAATCACTCCATTCATCGTCTTCATTCAATGTCGCAGTTATAGTGCTGAAAGTCGGGAACAGCTGGTAGTCTGTCTGAGTTGTTGTTTCTGTTTCTGTAAGTTTGAATTTTACATCCTCTGAAGAATCATCCTCCAGGTGAGGAGTGATACAGAGATCCACCTGCTCCTCTTTGACCTGCTGAGAGTCAAGGCTCTTATTTTTCTCCACAATGGGAAGCTGGTCTGGCTGCTGGGAAGGCAAAATCTCCTCAGAGACCAACTGGGTGTCTAAAAGACAGAGAACACATATGATATAACCTGTTAAACAACCCAGCAACATCTCAAACAACTTGTACAAGTAAGATGTTTCTTAGTCAGATGTTTTCATTGAGAAAAAAAAAATCAACTTTTATACAGCCATTTAAGTTTAAGTCCTGTTCATTTTTTTTTATTTGTTCCAGTGACTTCTTTTGAGTTTGTAGAAAACTAATTCCACACCTGGATGAGATGTCACAAAGAAGAGTATAAGAAAATTACAGTTACTACCTCTAGTATATGGATGGAGACATGACTGATGGACATGGAGACATGATTTATAGGCTTGTTCACAGATTATGAGATATCACTCTTTTGAAATAAGAAGGCACCAGTTAAGAGGGAACTCCTTAAAATTGTTTATTATTTAATTAAATGTCACCTTGTGCTTTAAAAGCACGAAAGGAGCTGCTTTACTCCTTTAGGCATAAACAAAGGACACTGTTTACAATCATAAAGCTAAATGTTTGTGGAAATACTGTGATTTTAAAATATATATATTGTGATATTTTTTTATTTAATATATAGTTGTTCGTTACACACCCTGCAGCTTTATTCCTCCAGAAATAAAACTGGAAAGTACAATATGGACTCAATGGATGCTAACTATCTACCACCTAACAACAATAGCTGTAGCCTAGCTGGCATGGCCGGTGTTGCGGTTTAACGAGCGACCGTGTTAACTGACGATCTCCTGTGGTTGTCGTGGTTACGACAGCCGTTGAAAACAGGAAAAGGATACAAACAAGACTAGGTATGTTTGTTGTTGTTGTTTTTTTTTTAAAAATATTGTAGCATTAATAAAAAACTAACTGTCGTAACTAAGACAACCACATACGCAACGGTCGCCAGTTAACACGGTCGCTCGTTAAACCGAAACACCGGCTACATGCCGCTACATCCATGTTGACACAAACCTGCTCTGAACAGCATCACCTCCGGCTTTAAAACGTTCAGCTGCTCGTGCTGCTTTCTCAGCTGGATGATTTCTGTCCTGGAGCGGACAACTTCATCCTGATACTCTGCTATCGTCTTTTCAACAAGTCCAAAGATCTCCTCGGCAGCCGCAGCCAGCCGCTCGTTGACCAGCAGTCTGAGCAGCTGCGTCCCCGCCATGGGTGGATGTAGCACCGGCTTAAATGTGGAGGGTGACACGCGGACTTTAAATTAAAAAATAAACTCTGCAATGTTCAAAATTAAGAGCTGAAAAAAACGTCAGTTCATGCTTGCAGTTCAACTTATTTATTGTCACCAGCGCCCCCTGCTTCTTTTTCTTCTTCTTCTTCTTTGGTGTTTATTGGCAGTCGGCATCCTTAATGTTGCATATACCGCCATCTGCTGGACCTTACTTCTTTCTCCTTTCCCCTTCTGTTGTATTATTTTAAAGGTACAGTGTGTAAGATTTGGGGCCTCTATTTTCAGAATAAGGCAAACATGGAATATAATATTCATAACTATGTTTTGATGCATGTATAATCACCTGAAAATAAGAATCTTTTTATGTTTGTTACTTAAAAAATATCCTTTTATATCTACAGTGGGAGAGGGTCCCCTTTCATGGAGGCCGCCATGTTGAAACACCTTATTTATACAGTAGTCCAGAACAGACAAACTAAATACTGACTCTAAACAGGGTCCTTAAAGTGTTGTTTCTCCTTTACATTAGGAAGGTGAGGGTGATGTGAGGAGATTACAATGCAGTGATTGGACCACTAAATGCAACTAAATTCTACACACTGTACCTTTAAATAACCCAGTTGAGATAAGAAATTTCACAATGATTCTTCTCCCTTCCTTAGATTTTCCACATTCTACTATACTCTTGAAATTATTTTACCCTCTACTCATTATTTCCCTCTCCCTTTCATATTTAGGACATGCTACAATCACATGCTCCACTGTCTCCCTCTCCCCACAGCTACACTGACCAGTTGGATGTTTTCCTATTATATTAAGTGTGTTATTCAATTTACTGTGCCCTATTCTTATTCTGCTCATGACTACTTGCTCTGTTCTATTATCTCCATAACATCCTATCTCTCCTACTACACTTTGTAATTCATATAAATGTCTCCCTTTTTTCTGCTTCTTCCAGTGTTGATTAAATGTGGAGGGTGACACGCGGACTTTAAATTTAATTAACTCTGCAGTGTTCAAAATTAATAGCTGAAAAAAACATGTCAGTTCATGCTTCCAGTTCAATTCCATAACAAACAGTATTTATTGTCACCAGCGCCCCCTGCTGCCGCGGAGGAGTCTTTTTCACTACATGCTTACTAGTGATGGGAAGTTCGGTTCTTTTTAGGGAGTCAGATCATTTGACTCAGCTCACCAAGAAGAGCCGGCTCTTTCGGCTCCAAAACGGCTCTTCATTTTACCACTTATACCTTTCATAATTCAGCCAAATTTAGCGCTGTTTTGACTTATGATTTGTATGTGTACACATATATCATGTATATATTCAATAAATCCTTTGTACTGAAGTATTCAAAAGTAAAAATTACATACTGCGCGATACGACAGCTTGGCTTTGCAAAATTCTGTATTCTGCCTTTGTGTTTTCAAAATTTTTTAAATGGGTCCAAATGCTGCTTCTTTTTCTACTATCACTCAACGGCTCACGTACCGAAGCCGGCTCCCGTCGTTCACTTAAAAGAGCCGGCTCTTTGAACCTGCTCATTCACGACCGACACATCACTAATGCTTACCACAAATACTGAAAAATCAGTTATAGAAGGGCACATTACAGATACGTAGCAACTGTACACAACAAAAAACGACACATTTACATGATCAAGTATGAAAAAAGAACAAAAATTAGATTCACATCTAACTTTTGAAAATACAATCTCAGTTCTAACTTGTATGTAACTGCAGTGAGGTCATTTAGGGCAGTTTAATTGTTCTTCACCATCAGGGTGAAGAAACATTAGTGACGTTTCAGGAAGAAGCATTAGTGAAGATCCTCTTACACCTGTAAACCATGTATCAAAGAGCATAGTCAAGGTTTACTGAACGTCAGACAAAAGTATCTAAATATACCTTTTTTATGCACTGACATAACATGTAGGCTAATCTCAGTTTCCATTCATCCATCCATCCACGATCAATAACCACTTATCCTCTGCAGGGTCGTGTGGGGCTGGAGCCAATCCCAGTTTAACCTAAAAAAATCAGTGTAGCGCTTGGACACATAGGATCAATGAATAATTATCTGCATAACTCGTGATTTGATTGGTTGAAAAAAATAATGTGTCCACAGATTTTTCACCTAAGAATTCATTTTATTTACCTGTTGCTATGGTAATTGAATTAATTTTTATATTATATATATATATTGTGCTTTACATGAAACATAAAGGCAGTTGAGTATTTGTTTTATCCCATGAACTGCTGAAGATTCAACTGAATTTCAAGAAATTTACAAATATCTTGCTTCTCTAAGAGATTGCAGTTGACAGAAACCATAAATACTGGATGCATGTTTTATTTATTTATTCTCACATGATGGTCTCTCATACGACTTTTTCTACAAGTTTTTTCTCTTTGGACTCTTGTTCGTGCAGTTTCCCGCTGATGTGTCGTTTCCATGACTCGTGGACCTCCATGTGAACCTTCAGGTCTGAATCTGTGTGAAAGGTTCGGCCACACGTTGTGCAGCGGAAAGACTTGTTTGTGCTTTTTTCTTGTGTCCCCGTGCACAGTTTAAGATGGTGGCTACTGGCAAACCTCTTATCACATTTCTTACAAAAATAAGGTTTCTCTCCGGTATGCTGTCTCATGTGAACGATACGATTAGAGTTCTGAGTGAATGTTTTGCCACAGAAATCACAGCTGAAGGGTTTTTCCCCGGTGTGAACTCTGGCATGCAGAACAAGCTGGTGCTTTTGATTAAACTCCTTATTGCACTCAAAGCATTTAAAGGCCTTCTCCTCTTTGTGATTATCATCTGTGTTCCCTTTTTCTGGCATGATTTTGCACTCGTTCTGCACTTTGCAAAATTTGAAATGATTGCTCGTGGCAAAACTTTTGCCACATTTAGCACAAAAATATGGTTTCTCCCCTGTATGCACCCTCATGTGAGCGAGGCGACTTGAGTTCTGAACAAAAGTTTTATTACAAAAATCACAACTGAAGGGCTTCTCACCTGTGTGAATTCTTACATGCAGAACAAGCTGGTACCTCTGTACAAACACCTTGTTGCACTCCAGGCATTTAAATGCTTTCTGCCCTTTGTGACTCCTTTCTACATGCCTAATAAGATATGAGTCTTTAGTAAATCTTTTACCACAAAAACGGCAAGACTTTTCGTCTCTCGGAGGCTGTTCCAGTTCCACATAGACGTCAACGCTATGACTCTGATGAGGAGGTGGCGACGAGCCATCGCTTTCACCGTCTTCGTCGTCTTCATTTAGGGTCACAGTTACAGAAGCATAAGACGGGAAGAGCTTGCAGTCGCTGGTTGGTTCTGATTTGGGAAGTCTGACTTCAGCATTGTTGGAAGTATCAGCCTCCATGTCTGGACTGATGCACTGATCCACCTGCTCCTCTTTGACCTGTGGGTACTCTTCAATCTGTTCCATCTTAATGTCACATTGCTGCAATGACGGGAGCAGTTCCTCAGAGACCGACTGGGTGTCTGAAGGACAGAGAGGAGGAAATGTGTCAACTTGCACAAGTGGGATTTGGAAAACTGAAACCTTCAGCACAAAAAATATAGATTTTAACAACAGCAACCCAGAGATGCACAAGACAGGACATTTTACAGCTGCAGAATAAACCTGACACTACTCTCTGGTGACTGAAACTGAATGGTCATTAGCTGAAGAAGTGCATGTTCTTTCAAAAAGATTGAACCAGTTAGACGCAGACACAAGTTATCCTGCAAAGCAGAACATTTTATATGAGATAAAATATGTCTGGAGATGTACAGTAAGTACTTTATGTCAGTCATCTACTTAGGTGGATATGTGTAACCTTTGTTGTGTCAGTACAACAAATAAAAAGATATATGTTTAAGATATAGACAAATATAACTGCAACATCACCAGTTTGACCTTTGTTGCACGTCCTAAAACCACCCTCTATCTTTATCTTTATCCTCTATCTTTATCCATGATTTTTGTACGTCATTTGTGTCTAATAAAAGCCAAAAACGACAACCCTGCTAAAAAAAATGCAAGTCCCTGCACTTCAGGTCTTACCTTGAGGGAAATGAGAATCCAATGAAGCATCCTCAATCCTGTCATTTTCTGGAACCTGCAAGACAAAACAAGTCATGAAACATCTGAGGCGTGAGAATCTATCCTACAAGGCTTCAAGCTACTTGTATGTACTTATGTTTGAACCACAGTGGTTCCGATCAATCAGCGTCCTATGCGGAACTACTTACAGCTATGGCATGAACTACGGTTGTGGTTTAACGCTAGGTGTGTGTGTGACAACCAAGCGGCAACCTCTGTGACTGTGAGGTGAAGCCAACTCGGAGGTGCCAAAAAACTGCAGTTCCCCAAACGTCCACTTGAGGCTGGCTACAGAACAAGTCAGTCTCCATGAGTCCCCATGTTAAAATGTCCAACTTCACAGCAGAAATAAACATGTTTACAGCCTGTTTTGGTCTCTATAGCTAATTTCCCCATTCATGACAACTGTACTGAGTATATTAAAGGCCAGTGTGTAACATTTAGGACGATCTATTGGCAGGAATGAAATATAATATTCTAAATTACGTTTTCATTAGTGTATAAACACCTGAAAATAACAATTGTTGTGTTTTTGTTGCCTTAAAATGAGTCCGCCATTGTTGTTTTCAATCAAACAATCACTTCTCATGTACACTTGTCACCATAAACTGTATAAAACATGGACGTCATGTCCGTGTCCTCATCCATAAGTTTCTGAAGAGCCTTGGTGAAACTTAATCAACTGAAATTGTAAAAATACTACAAATAGTCACAATTCTTGTATTACCCTACCAACAATCCAAATCTTAAAGTTATTACAAATACACTAGAATTATAAAAAACATATTTAAAGCAGCTTTTAACACTGAAGTGAAGCTGAAACCATGAAATGTTTCACATACATCAAACATTTGCCAATTAATAATCGAAATGAATCGTTTTAGCTCTACTTGTATGTCTGATTTTATAAACTCTTTATGTTTTATTAAGTAACTAGTATTTAAAGCGGTCTGACACATGTAGTGAAGTAAAAAGTACAATACTTCTCTTCAGATGTGATGAAATAAACATAAATTGGCATGAAAAGAAAATACTCAAGTAAAATACTTGAGTAAATGTACTTTAGTCTGCCTACTTTTTGTTTTGTAATGTAGCTTGATAATAAAATCTTCATAAATGAACATACATATGTTTTTATTAAATAAGTACACTTAATATCAACACTCACCTGAGTTGCATTTCTTTGTAACGTGCACGGGGACACGGCAACGGTCGGGACAGCCGTCGCCGTCAGGAAACGGTGCGTCGTGTCGGTCCTCGGCTGTCCGTTAACCGTGTAGTCCCCCGGGACAAAATGCTCTGAACATACAATACGTTTCTTCAGCTCTGCCACGGGAGTGTTTACATCGATGTCCAGGGCGGAGAGCCATAGATTGAGCCGCTCAGGTTCTCTCACTGGAAGGCGGTGAAAGGACAGAGCAGAGCCAGCCTTCGCTTTATTTCTGCACGTCTTCACAGCGCAGGAGTGAGGCATAGTCTGCACACTGCCTCATGTTAAATATGCATACTGATGTTATTCTTCTACCTTGCACTGTAGCAGTCCTGCTTGTGGATCAAGTTTGTCAAAGCAACTTCCGTGTAACGTAACCTGCAGGAGCGTCGGCGTATACATGCGCAGAAACAGAAAAAGTAGTCCTCAAAACACAGACTTGCGGATGTACAATTTATTATCTTGTGCGCACAGTTAATGATTGACTATGAATTCATGTGCATCTCTACAGGCTTCAGGTGCACACAGCCACCGTATAGCCGTAGCTGTAAATCACATAAATAAATCTTTAGCCCTCAATCTAAACCTTTCTTTCTCCATTCTTTCAAATTCTTGAAACTTTCTGCTTCATGGCGCGAGCAATTATTGCAAGGTTATCATTTATTTTAGTGCTTGAGCAAAGGCAGGTTGCAGCAGGAACCCAACATGATGATCATAAAACTGGTACATGGTTGACAAACAACCATTCACACTCACACCTACGTGCAATTTAGTCTTTCCTTCTTATGGTGCAAAACAAAAATAACTAGACAAAGTATTAAAAAAAACAACATTTTATTGATGTTGTGATACAGCAGAACAAGTTTCAGACACTGAATTAGCACAATAATGCTTGTTTTTTTCAAAGTGTATTAATTCCACTGTGTGACGATGTTGTTATTTAACCTAGTAACGCCTAGAGAGACAAAGAAAAGCCCTCAGAGCAAAGGGCTAAAAATGAAAGTAGCTTGGGGAGAGACGAGCTCTAGAGGGAGATCCCTCCTCCTCCTCCACAGATGGCCACAGCAGCCACTTTGACACGACACTGTAGGGTTAACAGAGATGTTTCCAGTGAGCCGACATGCACAACAGCAGCACCCTCACTCTGACTGACCTGAATAAAGCGGAAGCTTAATTAGTATCATTGGTAACACCTGTGTTTACCCTACTACTACTACTTCTTCATGTCAAAACGGCTGCTGTGAATAGGTCTACTGTTTATGTTGGAGTGTGATACAAGCCAAAACTTAAGGCTTGAAGACACAATCTCAGCTGCATGTCAGTTCAAATCATAACTGACACATCCCAATATTTTAAGTTGTATCCACGTAAACTGGTGATTTTTTTTATTCAGGTAAATTTCACACATCTACAAATATATATTGCTTTTGTGAGCGGTTGCAGTTGAAACAGACCACTCCTAAATACTCGTTTCACCAAAATATTTGGTGTCACGTAGTTTGTTTTTCCTCTACTCACTCCTGTTCTTGCAGTTTCTCGCTCATGTGTCGTTTCCACGACTCGTGAACCTGCATGTGCACGTTCAGGTCTATCTCCGTGTGAAAGAATCTGCCGCACGTCGTGCAGTGAAACGACTTCGTTTTGCTCTTCTTCGTCACCGTGCACAATTTCAGATGTTTTCTACTGGCGAACCTCTTGCCACAATTCTTGCAAAGATACGGTTTCTCTCCGGTGTGCACCCTCATGTGAACCATTCGACTGGAACTCTGAGTGAATGTTTTGCCGCACAAATTACAGCGGAAGGGTTTTTCGCCGGTGTGAACTCTCTGATGCAGAATGAGCTGCTGCTTCAGCCTAAACATCTTGCTGCACTCGGAGCATTTGAAGGTCTTCTCCTCCTCTTTGGGATTCTCGTCTGTGTTCACCTTTTCTGGTGCGCTTTCGAATTCCTTCTTCATTTTGCAAAATTTGAAATGACTGCTCGAAGCAAAACTTTTGCCACATTTAGCACAATAATATGGTTTCTCCCCAGTATGCACCCTCATGTGAACAATACGACTTGAGTTCTGACTGAAGGTTTTGTCACAGAAATCACAACTGAAGGGCTTTTCACCCGTGTGAATCCTTACATGCAGAATTAGATGGTTCCTTTGGTCAAACTCCTTGTTGCACTTCAGGCATTTAAATGCTTTCTGCCCTTTGTGACTCCTTTCTACATGCCTTATGAGAAAAGAGTCCCTCTTAAATCTTTTACCGCAAAAACGGCAAGACTTTTCGTCTCTCGGAGGCTGTTCCAGTTCCACATAGACTTCAACGCTATGACTCTGATGAGGAGGCGGCGATGAGCCATCGCTTTCACCGTCTTCGTCGTCTTCATTTAGGGTCACGGTTACAGAGGCGTAAGACGGGAAGAGCTCGCAGTCGCTGGTCGGTTCCGATTTGGGAAGTCTGACTTCAGCATTGTTGGAAGTGTCAGCCTCCATGTACGGGTTGATACAGTGCTCCACCTGCTCCTCTTTGATCTGTGGGTATTCTTCGATCTGTTCCACCTTAATGCCATATTGCTGCAATGACGGGAGCAGCTCCTCAGAGACCGACTGGGTGTCTGAAGGACAGAGAGGACACATAACCTGTTAAAAAACAGTAATAACCAACACAAATATATCTGTACAAGTGCAAGTAAGATGTGTTCTTAGTTCGCCAAACATGAGATGATTTAAAGACATCAGACATCAGATGTTGTTGTCAGACGTTGTAGCTACCTTGGTTTGATTTATTGACATATTCCTCATTCGCAGTCTTTAGACTTCCCTCTCGACTGTCTCTATAGTCCAATAATACTCCAATTGCCCAATAAAAAACAAAAAAAATTGGTTCCTGTCTGAATGCAGCCTAACTCAGCTGGTCACGGCAGATGGCCGCCCACCACGAGCCGGGCTCTGTTCGAGGTTTCTGCCTGTTAAAAGGTAGCTACCGTCGCCAAGTGCTTGCTCCTGGTGGGAATTGTTAGATCTCTGTAAACAAGTTGTAAACAAGGTCTAGACCTAACTCTATATGGAAAGTGTCATGAGATAACTTTTGTTATGATTTGGAGAGAGTTAGGTTTTGTATTATCACTAAAGGAGGATCCCATGTGTGAAACTCTTACTCGTGTAAAGCCACATTTGAGAGTCCGGCTGCTGTTGAGAGTCTGTTGTCGGCTCCACAGCTGCTGTCACCTTCTTTTTCTTCCTAAACAAATAACCACCAAGAAACATTAGTTAAGCCGTACCACAGCTATTTGATAAAATCAAAATTATAGCAAATCAGAGGAGGTTACCTGTCCCTTTTCTTTGGGGTCTTCTTACGCTCACTCTGCCAGAACAATGTGGGAACAAAGTCTGGACTTTCTGGATCCAGGGATGACTTTCCTGTAGGACAACAATGAGATTATGTGGTACCAATTATTAGCTAAGTTAGTGCTGAGTGATATAAAAGTCATAGCACAAATATAACATGATAACATGACTACTTCCTGAGGATTCTCAGGAAGAAGAACCACCTCTCCAAAAAGCTGCTCGTGTCCTTCCACAGAGCATCCTAACATACTGCATCTGTGTACGGTTTGCCAGCTGCACGGCTGCAGAAAGGAAAGCGCTCCGGAGGGTCATCAACACGGCCCAGAAAATCATCGGCTGCCCCCTCCCTCCCCTCCCTGGAAGAGCTTTACAGTGCAGAGGTACTGCAGGGGGTCCGCCAATTTTTGTCATAATAATTGACAATTTTCACCAAAATAATTTGTGAGAAAATATAACAAAAATGATAATGAGTAAATTGCAAGCATTAATATGCAATAAAAAGCTACTTTTGACAAAAACTAGTACTATTTATATATTATTTATAAATGATTCCATTATGCCTGAATGTTTTATCAGTCGTAAACACCTTAAAGAATTGTCACTAGCACTTATTACTGCACTAACGCTTCCTATCGCACTATACCTTGATTGTTCCCTTTTCTGTAAGTTGCTTTGGATAAAAAGCGTCTGCTAAATGACTAAATGTAAATGTAAATGTCATAAACACATATAGGCTAATAACCCAGTATATAAATAGGTTAATAGGGTGAAATTAAAGGTGAATAAAGTAAATATAAAAGTTATTATAAGCCAGGCTTAAAAAAATGTGACACATGTGGGGGTCTCTGTTCTGTTTGTCTCTCGTCCATGGGGTCCTTGGGCTGAAAAAGGTTGAAGACCCCTGTTTTATACTGTGTTTTTATCCCTTTTATCTGTTTTATGCCATGTTGTGTACTGAAGATGGCACTTAAATGTCATTATGGCATTGCATAATCCACAATCCATTCTATTCTATTCATATTATTCATTCATTCATTCATTAAAATGCTGAGTGGCGCTGTAGCTAAACTATGTATGAACAACGCTACTTGTTTTGTTTACATGCTAATGTTGCTAACGTCAGTTAGCCGTGTTTACCGTTATATAAGCCCTCTGGGACTGCCAGCATTACGTCTGCTGCTGCCTGCTAACCCCTGCTGTCTGTGTGTGTCTGTCTGTGTGTGTGTGTGTGATGAACAGTGGGGGACTTGCTTGCCTGACACGAAGTGAGCGCTGCAGATCCGAGCGTTCCGGATGGCGTCGTAGCTGCTGAACTCATCCGTCCAGTCTTCCCGGTTGATGGCTTCTAACCACAGCCGCCTGCGCTCGGCGTCAAACGGCGTGACAGCCGACGGTATTCTGTAGAAATGGAGGCCTTCTGCGTTCGCATATCTGTTCCTGCATCCAGTGGCACAGCAGGACATTATTTATTCCTGTTTATTCCTCCTTTATTCCGACTCTCTGCCTCCACTTCTTTTTTTAAACAAAGCACCGCTGATGAACTTTACTTCCGCGCTACGTAATTGGCGTCCGCCGCTTACACGGAATGCGCATGCGCTCTCTAATGTATATATGTGGTGTATAATGATGTGACTTTCATTCAGTTTCTACAGTCTAATTTAACTGTATATAGTTTTTATCTCTATTTATATTTCTTTTTTAAAGTTGTTATATTCTTTATTAATAACAGCAGCTCATTTTACAAGAACTCAAAGGCAAATGTTGTACAATGCATTCTGCTGTTCACAAAATATAGGAACTTTGTACAATTTGGGAGACAGGGAGTGCACACAAAGGTAGAAAAGGATTTGTTATATAGAGAGATCAGCAAATTCTAAAACATATTGGATAGAGCACCATAAAACATAGTAAAGAGGGGGGAGAGAGGGATAAGTAGCTACTACTACTACTACTTATCCCTCTATTTATATTTCTATAAAAATCTATCTATCTATCTATCTATCTATCTATAGATAGATAGATAGATAGATTTTATAATAAATTATAAACAGAACATTTCTATTCAGAATATATGAATCATAATAAATTATGTGACTTAAGTTTACAACCTCTAAAAAAACATTGAACAGCCAGAGGGTGGAGCAAGTGAGCTTCAACTACCTGGTGGCTGTGTAATTAGAGTGATGTCTCACCTTTACAGGTCATGAGGAGTGCACTTTAAAGCAAGTACACCACTCCCTGATTAAAATTATACTAATTCTGAACATTGTGTCCTGAGTGTCAAAAGCAACACAAGTATATTAAGTATAACTGGGCAGTTACAGACTGCAAACAAACCTAACTGTCCAACCACAATGACAGAGTAGTCCTACGTTTAAGTGGCAAAACATTAGATGATCACAGCCATCCCTTAAATCACCGCTTTCAGCTACAGTCCTCGTGGGGAAAAGTGGAAAGTCCCATGTGCAAAGAAAACTATCTTTAGACGATCATTTGTCCCTGGTGCCATAAAATATCTTAATCAGTAAGGACAACCTATTTTTAAAGCCAGCCTTTTCTTTCTTAACCTTGATTCAGTTTAACCTTGGATGTGATAGGCTTTGTTTTAATACATCCTTTTAAAAATAGCTGATTTATGCACATGCAAACATGAATTTCTATTCTAAAAATTCCACACCAAACAAATAAATTCAACATATAAACTGCTGGAGCTGAAACGATGAGTGGAAGAGTTGATTAGTCAGTCAGAAATTTCCAAACACTTGATGGTTCCAGCTTGTGATTTCCTGCCTTTCCTTATCTTATAAACTGAATGGATGTTAGACTGTTGGCTGGACAAGATATCTGAGGATGTCACCATGGGCTCTTAATGTGACACAGCATGAAACACAGGACTGTATGTTCTCCATTTTGTACTAATGAAGCCGGTTGCACCACCTCCCTCATCATCACCACCATCGCCGTGAGAGATTCACCTGAGCTGTTCCATTTTGTGCTTACTGGTTTCACTTCACTGCTGCCAGCAGAGTCTCATATGAGTCAGATCTCACACAGGGCTTTTGTGTCATTTCTCTCCTCTCTATCCTGGATGTTTTTCAAACAGCAGAGACAACATCAACTATTAACAGCAAGAAAATGACTCAAACAGCTGATACAGGCTTTCAAGTTTCAAGTTTCAAGGCCACAGAGCTGAAGACGATCATGTGAACTTTAACATATATGCACAGCAGACAGAAATGTTTCCTTAATGTGTTATCTCTGTGATACCTCAGACACTGAAAGGCTGCAACAGTGGGGTTGGATTTGCTTATGAACACAGGTAGACACTCTGGATAAAAGATTTACCACAGAGTGGACCACTGAAGAGGTCTCTCTCCAGTGTGGCTCTCATCCACATGTTTCATAAGGTCAACATCGTTATAAAAAGAGTGACTTGACTTCAGTGTGAAATGATAAATGATCAGATGATCTCAAGTATGTTTCCACAGACATAGCCAAGGTACTTCAGCCATGTCTGGCTTCCACTCTTCTTCTTCTTTATTTGCACGTGCAGCAGCAGAGCAGTCTGATGAAGGTGCCTGACAGTTGGCGGTTCCTTCTGTTTCATTCTAAAATTGTTTCACGCAGTCGGAGGGAGCGGCCTCTGGCGTCGCTGTGATCACTTCTTCCTCTTTGATCTGCAGGAATAATTGATCTTGGCTCTGCTGCGGCTCCACGTTGGGATTCCACTCCTGCTGAGAGGGAAGCTTCTCTTCAGAGACTTTGGGAGCATCTGTTAAACATGAAAGAATATTTAGTGACTCAGATTTTGTGATTTACTCAAGCGCTGGAATAGAAAATAGCTGTTTTTCCTTTCAGTCATCTTCCTGTCATTTTTCATTTTTAATGTGTTCTTTTTTTGGAGGTTATGGAGATATTTCAAGTTTTAATATGAGACTTGGAGTGGTTATTGTCTGATCTGTCTCCCTTTTGCACCATTTTGACTTTTGTTGATAAAGTCACGTCGATTTTGGTTCATTTTTCTGTTTATTGGCATTATTCGTCTCGTTTTAAAGATGTTTTTTAATTGTTAAATGATCATTTTCTCAGGCGTTTGTGATGCGTCTCTCCTTCGATTGTGTGTTGCCGCCTGATCCTTGTATAAAGATGTTTTTGTTTGATTTGATGGCTGATGAAAGTCCATGACCTAAATATTATATCTGTTATGAACTGACAGGAAGTAGGAATTCAACTTTTTCTTTTGCATAATTTAATTTTCCTTTGCACCTGTCTGCCAGGTGTGGATGAAAACTCTTGCCAGATGCCACTCTGCCTTCACTTCCTAATTTCTTATTTCTATAAATATCATAAACCAAAATACATGGATTATATTAAAAAACATCTGGGTGATGCAAAAAGTGGAATACGATATCAAAAATCATTTGAATATATTAAAGATGCAACACTTTCTTTCCTGAATATTCACCTCTCATTTAATATTACCATCAAAATATACTTTAAAAGTAAAAGTACTGCAGAAATACATATTTCAGTATCTAATAATAATAATTTGCTGAATTATAATTAGTGCTGCATTAATGTTTACAGTAATGTTGCAGCAGGTAAAGGTGGAGTTAATTCTGATTACTTAATATAGAGTACTGCCAGGTGTCTCAACCTAATAACTTATTATCTGATTTATATTTTGTACTATGATCTAAATCTGCAAAGATCGAGATCAGCCGCTCACAGCTGGATACCCGGAGCAACTCTGACATGCTGGAGGAAGTCTGGAGGAGGAGAAAATGTGATATTTCACAAAGAAGAAATTCTTTGTTTGCATTCCACACTGGCTGGAAGAAGCAAAGTAAATCTTGAAACTAAACGTAAGAGTACAAAGTCTACCACCAGAATCAACATCTCATGCCCCTTCCTCCTCCTCCTCCTCCTCCTCCTCCTCCACCTCATGCCCTTATTCTGATTCAGTTCATCATTATCTTATTCTCCTTGTCTCATTTTGTTGTTTGCAGCATGTTTAATGTTGTATCACTGCCTCCAACAGGTTTCACATTAAATGGACACTCACACACACTTGACAAAAAAGTAAAAAAAAATGTGATTGATTATTCGAGTTAACATTACATATAAATATTCACATCAGCGAAAATAATTAATTGAATTTAGTTTCATTAAATTGAATTATTATTGGGTAAAGAGTGGCATGAACTTTACATGTGACTAAATATAGGATAAATTGTATGATTGACTGGCTTTTGTGAGTTTTATGATTTCATACTTTTTCTTCCAAATAGTGTGACGTACCCGAAATAAGACAAAGTTATCAGAATACAACTAAAGTATTGTGCAAGGTATTATAAATATACACCTGATCATGTTATTTATTTAGTAGTCCTGACCCAACGCTGGTTACAATCAAAATACTGGCTGTGGACAAAATTGTGTAAAGTTGAACTAAAGCTTTAACATTTCATATAGTGTAAGAACTTAAAATATATAAATAAATAAAATAAGATTGGAGCAGCTACCTCAGATGACTCCCTGTCACTAGTGATGAATTTATTTAATTAATTCCCTCAGTAAAAACGTAGACACACCTCAGTTCATCAGGGATGTAGCTACCTGTTTTATTTCATGTCTGGGTGAATATTCAGTGTTGAGCATGAGAGCATAAGAACATTTCCAAGATGAGAAGTTTATTGGTTTGCAAAGTAGCTGTTTTTACAAAAGCATAGGGAGAAGAAGAAGAAAAAAAAACATTTGGAGAGGTTTAACACAATAGTGATGGAATGTACGGTCTTCATTTAAACACTGGTCCAGTGCACATTGTCAATGAGACACAAAAATCAGGGTCATCTCAGGATATTTTGGGAATTTTTGCAGCATGTCGTAAATGCAACTGCTCCTGTTTCTGCTCGTCACGAGAAGCTGCTCAGCTGAAAAACAGCAGATCAAAAACAGCCAACAGAGGGGGCCAACATGACGCTTGGTAAGCTCAGAGTCACAACAGCCAACACCCCACGGTGATCCTCAGACTTGGTACATCCCAGAAAACACTCAAATTAAAATGGTTAAACTTGTTTAGCAGTTAAAATAAAATGACCCAATACTTCACACATTTCCGCATGTCACACAGGAAAGTACAATATGTAACGTTTGTACACGTCAGAGCCCAGAACCGGAGAAACACTTTCATCATTATAAAAAAAAAAACCTTTTCAAGATGCCTTCATATAAACAGCATAAAATTGTACATTACCAATACAGTAGGTATGAAGTTACCACACACAACCCTGCTGGTTACACCGTAATAAATAGAAATGATAATGATTGTACAATCACACAATACATTAGCAACAGGTCAGCCTACTTCTACTCAGAGGACACTTCATACTGTAAATGGACATCATGATGTGGTCGTTCTTACAAAAGTCATGAGAATGTTTTAGCACTTTTTAGAAAGTCGGTGGGTTGTTCTACTTGTTAAACGTTTTTGGGGGGTAAAACTTGATTTAGATACTTTAATCCATAATCTTGATTTGTGCATCCTAAAGTTTGTAGATTGTAATTTGGGAAGCACTAAACTGGAATCCTAGGCTACAAAAGGTAAACAGGTCAAAGGAAAAGAAAATGCAACTACAAGGGGAAATCTGTCGTTGAAGCAGGCCCAGATGTAAAAAGAAAGAAAGAAAGGAGCATGCTTGACTGGAGCAAAAAGAACTGGCAATATAAACACCTCAATCTTTCATGTATACAAAATGCCAGGTACTAGCTTACATGCACAACAAAAATGCTTTCTGCTTGGTATCTCTCATGTAAAAATGAAGCCACGAGAGGCCACGTTCATAAATATGTACATCCAAAGTCCAAAAAAAACAAGAGGAGCATACAGACGTGGGTCATAAACTGTTTCTCTTTCATCAGACGTCCTCGATTTTTAACCGAGGATAGGACAGGTGGTCTATGTTTATGAAGAGTGGATCCTAAATAACCGAGGTGAATATGAACACCTGGGTATTTCATCCGATTACAATCAGGAAGAGAGTAACATTCAGCTGCATTTTTTTAAAGGGCTGAAGAACAAGTTAAGAGCAAGAATTGTTCTTCAAAAGATGTGGGATCATTAGGAGATCAGAAACGGGGACCTGTTGTAGTTAATAATTCAGGAAAAAACACAATATATGTTGAGGTTTTCTAAGCACATGTACCCAAACTGTATTATTTTTCTGGAATACCAAGCAGTTGTGAGTCCCTTAAGTGGACACCAACACCTTTTTTTATTTTTTTTTATTTTAAAGTGCACCAGTACCAAATAAGTAAGCTCAAGTACCGTTAGCTCGTCATGTACCTGCACCACATCCAACTGTGCAGAAAACCTAAAAACACACTGTGCTCGTACACAGCTAGAAAACACACAACACTAAAGAAAAAAAAACAAAGAAACAATTTGCTCATGCAGAGTTACACTGTGCACACACAGCTCAGCTCTCCCTGCACACACAAACACTCACACGCACGCACAGAAAACACTCCCTGGTTCGAGCCCTTTAATTCAGGAAGTCTTGAATTGTTCGTCTCCCTCCCCCATAATTCCTAGCAACAGCCCAACCGCCGTCGATGCCGTTAACTGCTGCCAGCGAGGCTCCTTGTGTGACAGCAAAGGAGCCGAAAAACAAACTTGAACACACACACGTCTAGTTTCCACATCCATGGAACACACTGCCGAGTTATGGTCATATTCTTTCCACGGCGTATACCAACATGTTATTACAACTGTAGCGTCACGAATGGATGGTCACCAGTTAATAGAAAATACACAGTATCCAAAAACACACCCTGTCAAACACAATTACACATTATTTGTACACATTTGTCCTTATGTAACACTGGAGTAATGATGCATCTCACTGGCACACTTCCTTTCTGACTTACCCTTTCATACCAAACTGTACTCATTTCCTGTTTGTGTCCGAAATAAACCAGCTCGCCAACTGACCGACCAGGAGAAAACAAGTTCTGCTCCGGAGCAGAGATCTTATTGCTACGTGAAAGGAGCTAACAAGTACTCAGTGCATGCACGTATGGAGAGCAACCTCTCTGTATTTTGATGGATGCTGCACACAGCTGCAGCTCGCATGTGCACAGACAGTAATGAGACGTAAAACAAAGCTCAGAAATCTCAAGGAAGCTTCATTAGTGTGAGCATCAATTACAGAGAGCCCTGCAGTGAAGTCAGTGCAACAACTGCTCTGCACAGATGTCATGGCTTACTCCAAAAATCACAGCAGCAAAGGGCGATGGGAAACCTTCATTAGCTAAAGATCAAGTGTAAAAACGTCAAAATCTTAATCTGACTTCTGTGCAGCCTATCTACTCTTTGTTTTTTTTCCACTGTGCTGACTCGAGCTGCTCAAAAAGTGGAATCTGACCCATGACACAGCATTAAAAGCATGCATTCAGTTTTCTGTTTGATATGAACTAAGCTGTAACATCTGCCTCCAAAGACGATCAAAGCTTCAAAGTCAAGTTTTCATCTATTTATTTCTAGTAACTCGCCCTTTAAGGAGTTATAAAGGGGTTATAAGTTGTAAATAATTACTTTATTAATGGTTAATAAATATTTTATAGATCATATAAATATAAGACATTAACTGGAACAACTTTTGGGTTGACAGGTTAAAACAAAAATGCCTGTCCTGCTTGACCACATTGACAACTGAAGTATAGATGCAGAACTGATGGTTTATTAGCTGGTTAACAACATTAATAACTGCATTATTACATAATACACAACCTGGCAACCCAAAAGTTGTTCTTATTAATGGCATACAACTGATCTATGAACTAAATAATATTGATTAATCATCTTATAAACCCTTTATTACAGTAGAAAGTTGTACCCAGAAATCTATGCAGTTAAATTCTTTCCTAGTTTTACTCTACGTGTTCAACTGATACTGTAGGAGGTGTAAACTTAACACATAATACTTATTGTACTGTGAGTTTTCCTTAGATGACCTCTTCTATTACTGTGTATTTATTAGAACTTCCTCGTGAAGGAGAAGACATCGTGTTATAGAGACAAAACCATGTGATGCATTTAAGACACAACTGTATTTGTAAGACTTATAAAAACCTGCTGGCTCCGTTAAACAAAGATGTAACTGATTTGTAACGTCTATCTGCTTCAGTGCGGTCGAGACACTGACGTGGAATGATTCAAGAAACATTAACGCCATAAAACACATAAGACATACTGTAGGACTGAGAATGGACTAGAACAGCACCAACCAAACGGTCAAAAAACTGTGACATTAAGTAATCATTTTTGTGCATCACTATATCTTCTATGCTACTATAGAAACATGAATACTATACATTCAAAATACCACCAGGATCTTACTCTGCTTGCAACTAGCTGACTAAATGTAACTGAAGGGTTTTAGTTTGAGTTCAGCAAACGCCTGCACACAGCACGGTTTCTCCTAAATATGTACTGAAAGTTTGACTAAGTTGCATATTGGTCTGGATGAGGTTTGCATGAAGAACGTGTGCTCTGTGAGTGTGACGGAAGAGAGCCAAAATTTTCACTCATTTAAAAAGCCATTTCTCAATTCTCCCTGCCAGAGTAAACAGAGAATGGACTGCAGCGATCACTAAAACTATCAAACACACACACGGTGTATGTGTGTGTTTGCGTTCTGATTCATCTCGTCATAATATAATCCTCATTTTTGGGTATTTAGGTCGGTGAGACTGCAGCGTGTTACCATGACAACTGGGATAAACCCAAGGGAGGGCTAGGGGGGTGGTGGGGTGCCTTATGGAGTTGGAGATACATCTGCACAGAGAAAACAAGGTGCTCTATTGTGGTCAGGGGATAGAGTTTTAGGCTACAACTGCACCAGTAAATACACCCCCCAGCTGTGCTGAGTGTAATAAAATCTGAAAGCATCAAACAGCCTGCAATATTTTGCTTTAAAACCAGTTTCATCTGATATGAAAAATGATGTTTCTGCCTTTGTGGGAGTTCGTCAGGGTTCAGATTGAACATTTTAACACTGCTCAGGTCAAATACTGCAGCATTTTACTGCTTTTACATGCATGTTTCCAGTTTATCCAAAAGGTTTTGGAACAGTCACCAAATTTGGAGATTTTTACTCATAAGCAACAGTTTCAATATTTTTTCCTGAGTAACTGGTTTATATAACATCTGTCCTTGAAGGTACTCCACACCTGCCTCTATCTCAGCATCCCCAAAAGGATTCAACATAAAAAATGAACATGCTATTAATAAGCCGTGAGATCCCTGATCTGACAAAACTGGGGCTACAAAGAGAAAACCCTGAAAATGGAGCAAACACATTCATCCTCAAAGCATCGTCATATCAGATCCTGATTTAAAAAAAGAAAGGAATGGAGAGAAGTGAGTGAAAATGGAACAGAAGAACTGTAACTTGTCACCGCCGGAGCCTTTTTTTTCCAGTTGCTTTGCAGCTGCAGTGTTGCACGATGGGTTATGGATGATGACGTAACAGGCGCATATGTGTGGTCATCTGTGATCAAGTCCTTGCTTCGCACACGACTTGCAGAGCAGGAAGAGCGGGAAGTTAGCCGAGCTTGGTGATCTGTAGATCTCCTTGTATCCGTACTGTGTCGATAGAGGGCAAAGATTTTACTTTGTGATAAAAGTCAAAGAGCTGGTGTCCGTCCACGAATATCCGGAACCTCTGGTGCTCGCAGTGGATCTCAATCTGTAGGGAGGGAGGACAGAATAAAGATGGAGAACAGAAAGAGGGAGGAAAAAAAGAGTAGATCAGATGACGCAAATCATCAATAATGTAAACTTAGATTAAGCAAGATGCATTTACAATTTATAATTAGCCCATACAGGCAAAGACATTAACAGAGAGAAGCATCAAACCCCAGGAAAGTGCAATGTAGACAAGCACTTAAAGGAACAGTTTGATATTTAATACGGTTGTAGAAGAGTTCCTGTGACTTCTGTAGATATAAAAGGCTCTTTTCTAATGTAACAAAAACATAACAACTCTTAAATGTAGGTGATATATTCTGCCATATTCTGTAAATAGAGCACCCTAAATCCAACACCCTGGACCTTTAAACTCTACAGCAGCTCTTCTGAAGACCCGTCCGGCTAAAGTCATTTATAACTAGTGTAAAAGTACATGAAAAGGCTACTTTACTGCAATAATGAAAGCACCGACTGTGTTACTTTAATTTGTATCACTTAGAGAAGGAAAGAAAAATATTAACCTGAACTAATCGATTCTTTCAGGCCAATCGAGGGAAGCCTAACAAGCTGTAAACACAGCATCAAGATATTATCATCTGATGAAGTTGATATGGCAAATCAGAAGAACAGTTCCTCATTTCACCACCAACTCCTGAGGAAAAATATCAGACCATTTAGCTGCTAAATGCTCCACTAGTCGCTAACTTGGTCTGCAGTCAGGAAACAGTTATCCAATACAAAGTTTTATGAGTTTGTTGAGATGGTTGTTCACATTTGAACTGCTAATCCTGTTTGTAGAGTCTATTATATAACAAATCACAATCTGGACTATTGTTTAATATCCACTTTAATGTCATGTAACGTGTACCAAACCACCACAATGCTGTCTAATAAATAGTGAGTTCAGGTCACTTTCGTAGTCGCTCACTCTGAACCTGAACAAACCAAAGACAAAAACACAGCAGTGTGAACATTTCCGTCCAAAGAAAAACACACGTGTAGGTGTGATCCTTCTTCCTGAGGGGGGATTGTTTCCATGAAACCGCAGCACATCATGTGTCTGTCCACATGCCGCCAAATTCATGAGGCAGTTGCAGTTGCAAGCAATCTGCAAGACAGGGCTTAATCTTCTGCCCCCAGCTTTTGACAGTCGTGACTGTGCTGACCTGCTTGGTCACGCTCCGACCACAAACAATGACACTTTATCAGAGAGCTGACATTACATAAGCATGCGCAGGGATCACCTCTAAAAATAGGCCAGACATGGCAGTTATTGTGTCTTAAGCAGTCTCAGAATACAATGGCACTGAAGCTTCTTTCTTTTAGTAGAAATAATGAGTTTTAAAGGCGGTTTATTTGACTTTTTAACTGAAGCACGTCATCATATATTTTTAGTCAAACACCATATGCATTATTCATGCGCATATTGAGATTTATCAGAGCGGAATGAATGATTACAAAGCTGACAAGTCCTCAGGTCTTATGAGTATTACTCATTGTACATATGTGCTGCTGCTGCTCAACCCCCCACTTCAACACACAAACAGCTGATGCCGCCCCTAATGCATTTAACAGACCACTACAGAGGACACAGCCTGTATTTACAGTAGATGGATGTGATGTAGTATGGAAAACATTTCCTGTTAACGTTTCTGTTGCAACGTGATTATTTCTCTGACAGTTGACTGTTTGTAAAGTTGTCAATGGGATTTTAAAAAAGGAAAATATCCTGTTAGTTTTTGTATGTTTTAGCCAGTTTACTATGGATCACATATACTTCACATTACTGCAAATGATTAAACTGTCAAATCTGTCAAAATTTATAATTTCATGCACAAGATTTCAGAAAATGGTGAAAAACAAATGCTCGTCACAATTTCTTGCAGAGCTCAAGCTCTATAAAGTTGCAGTGACAAAAAACAGAAAAGTACGTGGGTGTGTGTGTGTAATGGGATTGGATTTCATAGATGAATATGTAATTAATTATGTAGTGCACATTATCTGCATCAGTGCTTTAGTATCTCTATGTTATGTACCTGTACCTGTTATGTCTCCCAACAAACTACAAGAGAAAGTGAAACTAAAACTTGCTGAACATGCTGAATGAAACAAGCTGGAAACAGTTTGACCAATTTTCTGTTTCTGTCAGTGTTTCAGCACTCTTTACTGCTACTCATCATCATCAGCACATCATAAGCAGTTATTAGATTATGAATACTTCACAGAGAGATTGGCTGAGTGTCCAGAGTAATGCGTGCATGCTATCGCAGTCTGAACGGTTATCGCGACTCGTCCAGCTTTGTTGATGTTCTGCATTCTTGCACTGGCTCTTTGCACTCTTCTGTCCTGTGTTTTGGCACTGTATGTTGTCCTTTGGCGCCGCATAACAGCTATGAAAACACTTTAGCCTTCTGACGTGGACAAACACATCTACAAGCTTGAAGATCCTTTCAAGCATACCTCGGCCTTCAGTATTTTAGGGGGGGATTTTCCCATTTAAACCAACAGGATTCAATGTAAATCAGTGCGTCGTATTTTCATAGTTTTGGCCAGTTCTTTTGGTGATGATAACATTTAAGTTGCCATGGTAACATCACATGTGCTGTTTAAGCTTTCTGTGGTAAAGATCTGTTAGATTTTGTTGCGCTCTGTCCGGGTTCCACATTGATCTGCTGATCTAACATCAGTCCACAAAGCACCGAACAAATAAAAAACAGACTTGCTGACTAGATTGACCTTTGTTTTGACTTTGATATGAGCTGGTTTAGATCATATAATTTCACTGGGGACTCTTGTTGAAAGAATGTGTCTGTGGAGCCAATGAAATCATCGAACCATTGGCCAAATATGATGCAGGGGAAATAAGATCCAACTGTAACTGTAACCATGATAATGAAGAACAGGTCTGGAGGAGAAGGATGCCGGATGAAAACAGAGCATCCCACACTTCTCACAGAAGAACAAGTTCTACAAGAACCAGCCAAGACTCAACAACCAGAACCATGTCCCATGTGAATTTGTGATGAATACAAAAATAGGATTTTTACCCTAAAAGGCTGATCAGGAATGAAGGGAAAGTAGGCGGTGGATGCCTCCTCTCCCATCCATTTCCCAGAGATGCGGGCGCCGCGCAGGAACTGGCGGTCAGTGAAGCGGGCGGTGAGTTTCAGGGCCACGTCATACGGGTGCTCCTCTTTCTCTGAATCACGGCCGCAGGTCAGACTCACGTCAAAGCTGCCGAGGGGGGTGGAACAGAAAGAAAGGATTGAGGAGTCAGACAGGCAACATATGAGTCCACTAATAATCTGGGGATAAGTCATAATGCATAATTCTGCTGCTGCTGTGTAGGACCAAACCAATTGTGCGTTAATTATACATAATCCCTGCTTTGCACCCCCCTTTCCTCCCCTTCAACTGTGCTGTTTACGCACAATCATCTTTGTGGGAGTGATTACGGTGACAAACTTGCAACAAAAAGGAAAACGGCTGTGTGTTTTGAGCCTCAGAGCAAAGACATTCACATGAACTTTGGCACTAAAACTGTGCCAGCAGCAGCCACTGAACATGATGAGGTCATGGGGGAAGTGTTCTTCCAAGTTTTGATACAAGTTTCCATGTAGGGTAAGGACACACCCAAACAAGCCTGCTTCACTGGCTCTTTATTTTTCCTCTTTCCCCCCCTTATTTTTCTTCTCCCTACTGGTTAGGAAACGCCCTGTCTCTGCATACTTAAGAAGCCACCATTCTCCCTGGCTGCCCACGCATTACTTAATGTGTCCTGGAGTGGCTGTGCAAGTCTGACTGGCCTATGGAACAAAAAGCAAATCTCTAAAATCACTCATGCGTGCATATGCATGACATAAAATAAGTGAGATAAAGCTAGACTCCAGATAAGGTGTGTGTGCATGCATTGTTAAGTGTTATCTTACCTGTGTGGCTCCAGGTCGACGATGCCCATCACTATGATCTTCTTCCCTGGCCGCATGCCGCCCCGGATGCGCCCGCTGAATGGCACAGTCTATGCAAAGTACATTGAAATGATTATAAGCACAGCCCGGAGCGAGAATCAAACAAGAAGATTTAAGACTTGAGCATTAAGGCATCTTTCATACCAGGAGACGTGATAAATCCTCCTTGTCAGGTGAGATGAGGCCGGGGTTCCCCAGCGAGTCGTTCAGGTGGTCATCTTCCACATTCTTCAACACCAGTGACAAAAGACACAGGATGCAAACTGTCATTTATCGCTCTGTCAGGTAAGATATAAACCGGCCTGGCTTAGGTTAAACACGCAGCACGAGGCTGCAGGCCTGTTTATTAAGAAATACACACAGTGTGGCCTTGCATGCGGCTGTTCCCAACAATGACGAGGTGGCAGCGGCAGGAGCAGCAGCAGACCTGTCATGTTGTTATCAGGGATCCCGTCGTGTGCCATGCCAGATTAAGAAATAGGAACATAAACTCGCACCTGCGATGCGTAAAAATGCGCACATACAGAACGCCGGCCTAGGTGAGCGCACACCGCCGATAATAGTTCACCACAAACATATTGGATTTCCTCCCCGGCCACAGATGAAAGAGGAGTCGCCTTGCGCTCTGAAATGCGCTGCGCACGGCACGGCGCTCTGCATTTACAATAAGCGCCGGATAATCAACATAACGGTGCGCTTAAATCAAATCCGCAGGTCGATATGCGCAGAAAATAAACGGCAACACATCTAACCGTCAACCCCGATCCCCGTGATCCTCCAAAAATACTCACTATTCCGTCCTTTTCCGCTGCCTGCACCGCCATCTTGAACAGAATAGCATAGGATGCTTATTATCGAGCAGCAGAGGCAGCCCTGCCGGGGAGTGTGGTGGTGTGTCAGCGTCGTGGCACTGACTCAGGAAGGTTATTCCTGTTCCTGCTCCTGTTCCTCGGGTCTCCACGTCTGACCGGGCCTGACAAGAGAGCAGGACATCCCCTGTACGCTCCACTGTCTGTCTGAAATGGGTGGATATCTGCTGACGTATACTTTATAATAATTACAGACTAAAAGCTTAATCCCCGTCTGTTGGAGAAGGCTAATCAGACAGATTTCCCTCAACCCTTCACCCAATTAGGCAACGAGCTCTTTGGGCTTTTACAAAATTTTCAAATTGGAAGTTAAATCCTGCAAATAACTTTGAATTTAATCGTGTGAGCTCCAGACTGCTGCTCTCATGTGTCGCCTGTTCAGTTTAAAGGTGACACACTGGGTCTTTGGCCTAAGTATCCAAAGTGTGCACACTCAATACTTTTGAATGATTAAACAATACTGTGGGCCTCTGAGGCCACAGCGAGCTAAAAATAGCTATAAATAGAGCAGTTTGTGCTCAGCTGTGAGCCTGGAACATTAATTGGTTTGTCTCATTCACATTGTTTCCCTTTCATTGACTTTTACAAGCACACACACAGTTCTGCCTATCTCCCTCCATCAGTCCATTCCAGTGTATGCAAACATCCCCCCTCTCTCTCTGGCTGGTTTAACTTTAACTGGTCCATCCTGCCCCTCTGTGGATATTTACAAGCATTACAAGTTTAAATGACTTCCACATATGGTTAATGCATCAGACAATTAAAAACTAAAGCCATCATATCCTGGATACCAATACATTAAATTACAATAAACAGTCTCATTAGGGACATCTTAACAAGCAAGAAAACATGTTTCATAAAGCACAAATCGTGGCAGCAGTGGTGCCGTGCTCTCTGCTCAAAGTAAGGTGAAAATGTGGTTTGAAGCTTAAAGTTTGATTACTGACAGTCTGGATCAGTGCGTCAGAGCAGATCAGAGTTT
Organism: Sciaenops ocellatus; assembly: GCA_033000465.1. Lineage (NCBI taxonomy): Eukaryota > Metazoa > Chordata > Actinopteri > Sciaenidae > Sciaenops > Sciaenops ocellatus. The sequence continues at coordinate 23,275,614 of CP136872.1, read as the reverse complement.
TGTATCTTGTTCAAAGGAACACAACAAGTCAGAGACATTCATACATCTACCATCAAGAAGTGATTAATAATAATAATAATAATAATAATAATAATAATAATAATAATAAATCTGATTTGTAAACATAAACCACAGACTTGCATAAATGAATAAGAAGCTTGACTAAAGAGAGCTTAAGTTCCATGCATATACATAGTTGACAGTCAGGTCCAGTTACACCAATTTTCCCTCACAATTACAGACAGTTTACCCAACTACATGCTGCTTATCTTTGACTTAATTACAACAATGGATGTCACTGATGCCTGTTTGTCTTCATCATTTCCAAGCAGACATAAACACTTCATTGCATCTCTAAACTCTAAAAAGCATTTTAAAGCAGGAACTTTTACTTAAAAAGTGAAATAACACGCTAAACCGAATGTGAGTCTTTTGTTTCTTTGTCAACTTTCTGTTCAGTCAGAGGATGGGGATCTTTGTATTTCCTCTCTTGATGTTTCTTCTATTCTGAAGACGTTATTTTTGTTTTTCGGAGAACTTTTGGGCTCAATGGATCAAAAACAATGAGCTTTCTACTGTATTCAAACAATATGTGACATTGTTTAATGAGTCTGAATATCCTATAGCACCTTACTCACTCTATCTGTAGTGTTTTACCTGTGTTTTCCTGAGTGTTTCTATAGTTCATGGAGGATTTCGATGCTGTAAACCGTCCTGGTTAGGCTGGCAGTAAAGAGTTGTTCAGATTGATTACAGGTACTGAGCTGATCTGGTTGTTCATTAACTCAGGATTAACTGCTACCTGGTGCATGCCATTTAATCCACCATGTTTCTGCTATTTTAGCTACACTGTTGTACAAATTCAATCTGAACTAAAGACTGTAACTGTTTAAATCAGTTAACAGTTCAATACTTGACTAAATAGTTGCTTTCCTCCTGTAAACATGAGTGATTTAAGGCCTCACAGGTTTGTGTTGAGTCTCTTGTATTGTGCTTCCATCTTGTGGTTTCTCTGGAAACTACACCATGATCTCAAACCATATTTTAAAAATAATTCCCACATCATTTGTGCAGAAATCTTCTTTTGCAGAGCTTTGATGAGAGAAGAAATGCCAAACATGCACAGGATGGAAGGGTGGGAACGCTTTAGCTCTCTGAAGATGAACCAGCCTGATGCATCCTCAAACCTGCAGGAAGAAAAGGAGAAATGCAACCAAACAAGACATCTGGCAACAGAAGCATAACACTGAAGGTGAAGGAGCTTTGCTTAGTGAGATGACTGCAGACTCAGTCAGTAAATTTTAGTTTTTAATGAAATAAAAATAAGATGTTTGTAGTACAGGTTGGTCCAAAATGGCAATAAATTCTTGAAAGAATCATGAATCCTCCAAAATCAAGCATTGCTTTTGACTGACAGAGAGAACAGTTGGTCCAACTTCACTATAGAAAGTGTTCTAGCGCGTCCATCCATCCCTCTCTCCTCCCTCCCTCCCTCTCTTTCGCTGTCTCTCCTTGCAGAGACCCAGCCGGCTGTCCGGTCCGCCCTTCTCCCTCCCTGCTGCTGCTGCTGCCTCTGCTGCCATGGACTCGGAGGCTGCCGCTCTGGATGATGCGACGACTGGTCCTGCAGACTGCACCGAGATGGAGGAGCGGGTAAGATGCTTTTGGGTCATTTAGGAATGCTCTCTTTGTGTGTGTGTGAGAGAGGGGAAAAAAAACACATTCACGATTGAGACCATCTCCCCTTTACAGCAGGCCTTAACGCTCCGCTGCAGCAAGATGGAGAGAGACTCTGCAGGATGCGCACCGATGCATCACCAGCAAACATTCTGTCATTTGGTTTTTGTGCACCAAGCAGTGTAGGTTTAGAGGGAGGGAGGATGAGCTTTATCGTTTAGAAAACGGAGGCAGGACAGGGGGGGAGTGCCGTGCACCGCACTGCTGCTGGTGCTGCTGCCGCTGCTGCTGCAAAGATCATGCGCGAAGCGCCGGTGTAAAAAGGGAGAAGTGAAAGTGCAGCAGTTGGCCGGTCGATGCATGTAGGCTACAACAGGCTCAGCGTATAAATAGCCCGGCAGTGGCCACTCTTGAACAGTTTGCGTCTCACTCGCCTGGTTTGTGCCGAATCCGGAGAGATTTATGCACGCCTGTCAAGCCCGTTCTCTTCCACTTGGCTGTGACGCAAGTTGGCAACAACTTGGCAAGCAAAGGTAGGAATGTTTTCTTTCTTTTTTTTTTTTTTTCCTGGTCAACAGAGCCAAACATGGATGACAGGAGAGGCTTTGTTTTGGGCTGATTGAGGTCTTTATCGGAGACGAGGGTCCACCAGAAGAGGCTGCAGAAGCACAATGCGCCTCTAATTATAGGCCTCTTCATCAATGTGCTCTTTATATTATCCACAGTCACAGTGAAAATCAAATTAATCTGACAATTTATGATAAAATATGTGCTGTTTTTTTGGGGGGAAACTATTTTTTCTTTAAGATAAAACACACATTGTGTGAGTAAAACCAACTGTTACAAGCTGTGGAGAAGGGTGTGTGTGCATGTGTGTGTGATAGGTAGTATCCTTCTAAGGAAAGCATCCGTTCTCCACCTGCTGGCGGCTGAACTGAACCTGTTCTTCCACTTTGTATTCACTGGACTGAGATGTTTGTGTCAGCTGATGTTCACATGCTCTTTAGTTGTTGTCTTCAGTCTGAGGACTCACTCATCAGCCACTCTTCATCCTTTCCACTTCTCCCTTTGGCCTCTATCTTCTCTCGTGGGTGAGTGTTTGCACAGATTGCCGCTTTATCCTCTATCAAGTTGACATTTACTGTCACTCTGCAGATGAGTTTATCTTTTTTTTAAAAGCGTTTATCTCAGATGGATTTTAACTGTGATTCAAAATCAGCTAATGTGATCAGAACCTCCCGTCGCTGCAGGCTTATTCACACATAAGTGTTGATGCATATTTTGCAGATGTGGGCTATAGGCCAACAAAATGCTTCAGATTATGCAATGCAACTTCCCTAATCTCCTCACTGGAAAATGAGAGATTGCTGGATTAACGGAGGGAGTTAGTTGGAGACTGAGGGAAACCCACGAAAGAAGACCGTTATTAAAGATTAACTTACTGGGGCAAAGGATTGTTTTACAACCCAAATACTTTGTCTGCAGAAGCTTGACAAGATGCAAAGAAACTACCAGGAGTATCAGAGTATGAGAGAGTTGTTTCAGTATGTTGTTGTGCCAGAATTCAAATTCATCTTGCACTTTTGGGTTAAAAAGCACGAAGAACAAGTTTTTCCCCCGTCTTGCATTCTTGAAAAAAGACTAATCCAGCCTGCACTTTCTTTCAGCTGCTTGCAGTAAAGCACTGCCACTCCTACAAACTTCTGCAGAAGTAAAGCTTAATCAGGAGGCAGATTTCTCACCAAATTTCTTATTGTAATCAGCAGTATATTGAATATTTTTGATTCAATATATTACATGAGATGAGTCTTTGATGCATGTTCAGTACAGCGTATAACACAGGTTAAATTATCAGCGTTCTAACAAAACCAGCCAGATGTGGCGACCAAACAGGAGACATCGTCTGAGTTTAGAGTCTTGTATTGAATGGTACAACACATTTGTCTAGTTTTGGTGGTGACAGGTGTCACAGCAACATGTTACAAATGAGTTAAAAAGATGTCTCATTCTTGTCTAACAGGTTGTTTAAGTGAGGATTTGTGTATTTTAACAGTTAATTTAATATGAATGGAAGGTCCTTCCTATGTGGGATTACAAAATAAAAGAGGAGGAGGAGGGGGGTGGAAACTCCCTCCAAATTCCTTGTATGCGTAGAAATACCTGGCTAATAAAGCTGATTTTGCCTCTGGCTGAGGTAAATGTGACTGTGATGTAACGTCTGGAACAGGCAGGCGATTTGGGAAACGATATATTTCGGTCATTGTAGCATTACACTTCAGGGACAAAAACAAACACGCTTAAACATAATTAAAAGATGACAACGATATTTCATTTGTAGGTTTAATGGAGGGGGCTTTGATGTTAAGGACAGATGAATAGATGTAGATGTGGAAGGACGGAGGTGGAAGATGGGTGTCATCTGTTAGCCACCTAGAATTGGACATTGGCTGGGATGGACAGGACAGGAAAGGTCAACCTAGTTAACTGATTAACTTCATTTTATGATTTTTTATGAGCATTTGGGGTAAATATATCTGATTTATCATCTGGGGGAAACAGGTGTAACAATTGTGGCACTGTCAAGTGAGACAAAGTGAAAAAGAAAGAGGCTGTTCTTCTCCATATCATCACACACAAAGGACTTATACACATGCAAATGTGGAAATGTGACAGGACGTCGGTCGAGTTTTTAGTATATTCTGATTGCAAAGACCTGGTTGTAAATCGTCTGATCTGTTTATGGATAGACTTTACTCCACCTTCTTAAAAAGTTCTTGGAAAGAACAACGAAAAACTCCCCCAGATCGATTCGGCCTTAAAAGGAGCTCAATGGACCAGAGCACCTACTACTAGTATCTCCATTTGTGATTATGATATATTGTAAATGATAACAGGACAATTGCATCATCTCATGAGTTATTATTGTAGTCCAGTGGTATGATACGATAGCCTTGTGAGGTCCTTGCGTCACATTTGCTCAGTTTATTTGGTGAAATGTGACAATAATCAGTATATATATATATATATATATATATATATATATATATATATATATATGCAGACAGTGCAGAAAGTGTTGTCCTCTTTTCCAGCTAAAGGAGGGGAACATGAAGGCTGATCTGGAGGCTTCTCTGCCTGCTGGACAGGAGGATTCTGCAATCCAGTGTCGAGATGTGTGCCGGTCATACGGGAAACTGAAGGTCCTCAACAACCTCAACCTGATTGTACCACAGGGACATATGTAAGTGCAACATACTGAGTCGAGGCTGTGATTTTTCCTGACTGACAAGACATCTAAACCCTTAGTCTTATTAGAGCAGAAATAGCCTTACATCTCCACTGTCAATGGACTTGTCCCTTTCCTCCAGGTCAGCAGATGTGTTGTCATCATGCAAATGAGGCTAGCATTCTTTGCTCCAGGACCTTACTCGCCTTCTTCTTTGTCATGTAACCGCTGACTGATCAGTTGACTGATCAAAATCTCAATTTCCTGCTGTCAGGTTAAACTTCAGTAAATGTTCTTTGATTGGCTCCTTAAAGCTGAAACCTTCCTCTTACTACCCTTTGGGTAGTAAGAGGAAGTGTTTGAGGGTTGAAGACGTCATTGTAAAGACATTTACAGCATTATGTCAGCTAGGTCATGATTTTATTTACTATGAAGTCCAACTTTAAGTTCCTAAAAGAGCTTAAATCCCTCTCATATGCACCTGTTTGTTTTTCATGTAGTTGTTGTGGCACGTGAGCTTCATAAGAGAGGATTTATGTAGGTTATCATGTCCCGGGATCACTTTTCTCACACATACCTTCATTCCTGAAGCAACAAACAAGATGAGGATGATTGAGAAGAAAAAGGGAGAGAGTAGACGAGGACAACAAGCTTTCTCACTATTCTGTGATGCTGGAAATGTGCTGAATAACAAAGCTGATATAATGTTACACCTGAAGTGCTTAGAGAGAAAATGGCAATGTTGTGCATTGTGCATGTGATATTTTGATCTCTTACAAGCTCAACAAACACTTATATTATATGTTTGTTATTTTTTGAATGAGTAAATAGAAAAGAGGAAGTTTACAGAGGAAGAAAAAGACCATGACACAAAAAGAACTCTACTGATGATGTACATGTTGTCGTTTTGAGTATTTCCCAGTAGTTCTTCAGACTAATAGATATGTTTCTTCGTAACACTTTACTAGTTTGCTGTTTTTTTTGATTGCACAAGAAGGAATCTGTTAAGTAGCTAGGTGAGAGTTAGAAAAGAAGATCAATAGCACTCTCATGTCTGTGGGTTGAGTATGGTTCCTAAATGTCCTTGCACAAGATACTAAACCAGATATCAGAAATGAGCGTGAATGTCATTATATACTTTCTGATGTATTAATTTATGAATGTGCAGCATAAAAGTAGAAGACTATTTACTACTTAGTTATTTAGCAGTTAGCAAACTGTCGCCTATTTACACATCCAGTAAGATTAACGCTCACTTTTAGCTCCATTTTTGGTCCCCACCACCTCCAGAGGAAAACATCTGACTCTTAAGTTGCTAAATGCTCCATTAAGTTTACCAACTACTGTGTCTGTCTGCTGTTTGGTGTTGAGCAGGTAGCATACAGTAGTTTATGAGAGCTTTTTCACATATACATACAACAAATTGTGATCTCTTGCTGTTACGAATATATTGACTTTAACACAGAGTTTAGAGAGCAAAATCTAGAATCACTCCTTTAGAAGCAATCATTGCAAAATAACTCCTGTAATGCTTCGACCGCTGAACAACAGGCTGATGATGAATGATAGCTTTGTTTTCTGCCTTATCCTACATCTCTCTGTTCATCTGTTCTGGGTGAAACAGTTCAGACTGAAAGAAAAACTCAGAGATCGAACTCGCAGATTTTTATGAATGTAGTGTTGATAGTAACTTACCCAGTCTAGCTGTATGGACTACTAGACACTATGTACTGTAACAGTGTTACGCCTGCCTACAGTCATTGTTGGGTTTATCTAATAAAGTCATCTTCTTACTGATCGGTGCTTACATAGACATCTATTTACTTTGTTGGAAATACTGATGAAAAACGCCTTGACTTGCCTGACTGAACGTCTACAGAATCTAGCTTCTCTACCGTTGTCCACTTGCTTCGACTCAGTTCACATTCATAATGACTGAACATGCTTGTCAGACGGTGCGACGGTGTGTTTGTGTGCCAGAAAGGAAAGTCTTGCTCTAAAAGCAGGTGATAAGTAAACTCTCTAGAGAGCTCGCTAGTTTCGTCTAAAATGCTGCTCTTCATTCTGTGTTGCAGTTATGGCCTTTTGGGGCCCAGTGGATGTGGGAAGACCACGCTTCTCAAATGCATCGTGGGAACTCTGAAAATCTCGCGGGGTCACATCAGTGTGTTGGGGAAGCCACCCGCGTTCCCTGGTCATGACGTGCCAGGGAAGAAGATCGGATACATGCCGCAGGTAAACACCACATCTTTTAATGCATCTTAAAAGTGTGTATTAAGGCTTTTAACATGACATGTTCCTGTTCCTGTTGTCTTAAATTCATTTTAGATCTAAAAAGAGTTGAAAACATCTTAAATTGTCTTAAATTTTGCTTTTTAAAAAACAGATTCACAGTCAAATTCCTGCACTAATTCCTCAGCCACTCAGCTGCACGTTTAAACCTTAATTTTCCCAGCGAAGCTTTCCTTCACATCAAGGAGCTCCTCATTACAACCATAAATAGCGAACTAAGTGCCTTGCTTCAGGGGCTTCTTTAAATTGGCCTTTGTTGCAGTCAGTGACCTGAGTGTGTGTCTCATTACTGTCAGATTGGATATCTGATGAGGCTGAGAGAGCACACGTGGTAGTTGTCCTCCTGTGTGTAACCTGTAGCATCAACATCGGTCCCTGTAGGAATTGATCTGTGACCCAGGGAGGAAGAAATGTGACACCTCGTCTGTTCCCTGAGGTGCAACTGTTGTATCGCTGGGGTTAACTTGGCTTACGCAACATGGAGAAATTCATTGACTCGTAATTTTGTCTTAAACAGCGATACTAGCAATAAATAAATCATATTTATTTGATTTTACAGAAAAATGTGTACATGGACTGTTATTTAAGACCTTAATGCTACAAGATTAAATGTTTTATCAAGAAATGCAGAAAGAGATCTGCAGGATGAAGTAACAGATAGTAATTTAGTAATTTATCTTCGGTAGAATAATTTGGAATGATGTGAGAGATATCATCAGATCTGGGATAGGTATAGACTCAAATACTTCTTTGGTACCACTTGTACTGTGTCCTTTGTAACCTGTTGAGTGGATTTGTACTCCTCTTTGGTTATTTTGTGATCACAAAGTTTTTGATTTATCAGTTTTGGGGTGTATTTTATGTGGATAAAGTTCTTCTACAGGTTCTTATGTTTAGATGTTTAGCATTTCATAAGTTTGGCTTATTTTCTTTGGCGACATTTAGATTTTTTTTAGAAACACGTGATATTCCTCAATGTAAGGTATCCTAAAAAAGTATTGTCAGACGTTCTGTCGGTATTAAATTGGAACATTTTCAAACTATGTTCATGTATTCACTGGACAGTGTTGTCTCATGTTTAGGATGTGAAATGTGGAAGCCACAGATGTATCAGTGAAGAGGTGTGCAACATCTTATTACTTCAGTTCTTTGGTTGCTACATTTCCATCCACATGCGTATCCTTGCAGGGTAAAGTCAGGTGCATGACGACGGTCCATGTCGGGACCAAAAGCTGCAGTAACTTGGCGCCCATACACACATGCACAGCCTTTTAAAATATTGTCGTGTTTCACAGGATCTGGCGTTATACAACGAGTTCACCATCAAAGACACCCTGACCTTCTTTGGCCTAATCCACGGCCTGACGTCGAAGGAAACCCAGACACGCATGGATTTCCTTATTGACTTTTTGGATCTACCTCAGAAGCACAGTCTGGTCCGAAATCTCAGGTAAAAAAATAAAAACCAGTGACGGACTGAATGTATGTCCATTTTATGGTGCATCACATCACTGTATTTACACAAGAGGCTGCAGGTAGACTTTGAACGCTGTCAGTTAGTTCGGTTGGATATCAATACGGTCATATTAACCTTGGCGAGAGGATTCAGGTGTGGTTGTCTGGGGGGTGAACTAAAACCAAATGCAGTCAATGAAGCGAGGTAAACGTGTTTTTACAGCTATCTACAGATACCGGTGTACTTTGAACCCTGAATTACCGAAATTAATGTGCACAAGCGCACAGACATGATCGCTCTCTCTGCCACAGGTTGTAAACCCAGCGCCCATACAACAATATTATATTATAAAACTTTGTCTGGTAAGGAGACGAGCAAAGGTTGAATAACGAGAGAGCATCCCGCTTACTGTGACATTGACTTTGCTGAGTTTGCTGACTTTAGGTCTGTAATGGTGTGTGTGTGTGTGTGTGTGTGTGTGTGTGTGTGTGTGTGTGTGATGGTTTTCTTAAAATAACAGAAACTATCAATCCAATCCACCCAATCTGGCAGCACAGGTTTGTATGCTTTTATGTAGCCGTGGAGGTAAAAGTCCTTCAAAGTTTCATATGAGGAAACATCATGTATGTCCTCTTTGTGCTTTGCACACAAGATCTTAGCAACATTAGACATCAACATTTGACATTCAACCAGTGACCTGACTGGCAGCTCAGTGTGCAACATGTTTACTGTCCCACTAAACAAATGATCATATCTGCAGAATCTTGTCTGATCAGTTTTTTGCAAGCTCGTATTGTAGCTTCTCTGTTTAAGAAGAAGAACTTCTTGCTCAGCTGAACCTCTATAAGCTCACATTTTATCAGCGTTTACCACAGAAGAAGAAGCCTTGTTTTCATGCCCTAAAAGGACACAATCAAGCAATACAAATCAAAAATAGAGTATTTGGCGTTGCAACAAGTATTTCTGCTTTAATCGTTATATCTGATGTGACTTCATTTTTTTAGTCCAATTTCGGCTGCAGAGGAAGAAATAAACTGATAATGTTGTTGAAATCTCTCCGACGCTGATAGAGATCAATAAAAATGGTTTATGGCCCTTTTACAGTTTGTTACTGAAGAAGAAGATAAGAAGAATACTCAACATCTCTTGTTCCAACGCTTGCTTCACCTCCCTGAGTCTTTACAAAGACCCTTCTGTTCCCAGAGAGGCCCCTCACACCAGCTTTCATTAGCCGCTCATGTAATATTTATCATGTCATCTGTGGCGTAACAGCCTGTCATGTTACTGAGCTGCAGCTAAAACTCCGACTGGTAATTTTTTAAAGTGGATTCGTTGTTTAAATGAGCTTGACCTTGTGTGTTGGCGTCATGCTAAAGATCATTGCAGCAGGCTTTTCTTCACCTGTTTTTCTGCAGCTTTGTTTGACATGCAGGTTGTTGAAACTGTTCTCAATACATAATATGAAAGTTATTCCTGGTATGAATAAACACACCACGTGCCACGCGTTCTCAGCGTCTGTTTCTGCTTCGTATGAGTCATTTTTACAAGTCTTTAATCGAACAGAATATCAATCAGCTAATTTCGGGATTAATTAAAAATTTTAAAAATGACTTTTTTTTAGATTATATCAATAAAATTAGGTAATTTTGTCGAGATTCCTCCTTCCTCCCGACTTCCCTCCCTTAGGTCTTGTTGTTTTCCTCCGTGTTGTCAGGCAGGTTCGTCTTGCAGGTTTCCCCTCCGCCTCCCTCAGGAGTGAGTGGCATGCGTAGAGGCGAGGTGGATCATCAGTTACGAAACATTTAGGAATGTGGGAGAAGATTCACCTTTGTCACCCGTTTGGCTGTTGTTGTTTCCTCTGTGTGTGTTTGACAGTGGGGGTCAGAGGCGCAGGGTGTCTCTGGGAGCGGCTCTGCTTCAGAATCCAGAGCTGCTCATCCTGGACGAACCGACGGTCGGAGTGGACCCTGTGCTCAGATCTAAGTATGTAGCACACACACACACACACTCATAGCTGTTTTTCCCACGGTGTGTCCAACTCATGTCATACGAATATCTGTCATTTCACAAATCCCCTAATAAAAACTTAAATTAAATAGATATACACACATTTACACACATTCAGACAGAAGTGAACTCACCAGAAGTCCATGACAAAATAAAACATCAAAATCTTAATATCTGTAGCGATTAATGTGACAACATTAAAGGTATTTAGTAGTGGGGTGAAGAGTTTGAAGGATTAGAAGCAGTGACTTTTTATATTTATTCAAAACTACTGTAGGAGTCAGTCATATGGTGGAAAATAAAGAGAAATTAGATGTTTAATGAGCAGAACCAGCCTAATAAGTTTGGAAAATTGCATCATGAAGCTGTAATACATCCTGAGATTGGTAGATAGATTAAACGTGCAGAGAAATTGAATCTGTGCTAAGAAGTTAAACCTTTACGGAGCAATTAAACATGCAGAGAAATTAAGCATGTTAATAGACACGAGGAAATGAAGGATGACCTTAAATACAAGGAGAAGACAACATTTAAAGTGAAACCACAGAATAAATCTTTTTTTATATATTTATATGTCATATCAGTGCATTGCCTGGCTGTACTAACTGTGGGAATCAAGATCACTTACGTAGTGACTCAGCTGCTCTTATCTTGTTTGATAAATCTTGCTGCTATATTTAGTGCCAGTGTGAGAAAAGGTTATTTATACCACTGCATTTAAAAAAGCACATATTTACCTGTTTGTCTCAACACTCCACTTGTTTACATACTCAGTATATCTACTTCTTTTAACCTTAATGTTGCAAAAGATGAACAATGCCGTCAAATTACATTTTCACAACTTCGGTATGACTGTACATGTTGTGCATGTGGGAACGAACTGACAATAACATTTATACATATGTTCTGGAAAAGCAAGTTTGGAGACCTTAGAGCATGCTGTCATCCCTCACTGCTGTTCCTCCAGTCTTATTGTGTAATAGCGCCACAGTGCTTTATCAGATCAGACAGTTGGCCGGCAAACTGCCGCTGGCGAAGCCGTGAGCTTTTCCAGATTACAGTTTTAGGAAAAATCTATTAACAAGCGAGTCAAGTGTTATGTCATTTATTTGATTTCTCCTGTCTTCTTTCCAGGATCTGGCAACATCTCGTGGAGATTGTAAAGACGGGGAAAGTCTCGGTCATCATCACTACACATTACATAGAGGAGGCCAGGCAAGCCAACGTGGTGAGATAATTCATACGTGCATGGACACACACACACACACACACGCAGACACACAAACATACATGTGCATAAACACTCAAGGACAAATCAAGCATAAACAAGCAAACAGTATTCATGAAAACTGCTGCACAACCAATAGAACAAAGCATCCACACTGGTCCTCATGTTTCACCCCTTCATCGAATAACAAAGAGTCCATTGATTTCTGCACTGTGCCAACCTGTTAAATGAAGTTTATCCTTTATTAGCTTTGACAGGAGGAACAAAAGCTCTCATTGAATGAGAGTAAATAAAAGAGAGTAAATAAAACATTTTTTATAGAGGTTGTATAGAAGCTCGCTCGTCTCTTTAGTTTAGATTTTACTGACAAAACAAAAAGTTTGTTCATGTTTTAATTATTTCTATATTATATATATTCATATTTATATTTAGTTGTTTCTACCTAAAATAACACCTTCAAAGTCATTTTGATGCTGCACTGACATGTTATAGGGTGAATGATGCCTCTGCCATTCCCACTCTGCACCCTGTACACCATATCTACCGTAGGAAAGGTCTAACACACCACTAACTTGCTAATTTTTGATCATAAGTAATGTAATCCTAACAAATGGGGACACCAAATCGCAAAGAAATACCAAATCTTACAGAATGTTGCTTTAATAAACCAACATTGAGTTGGAGGATTGTCTGCGTATACAAAGCCTGATGCATTAAAAGCACCTCAGTGATGCACACTGTTGCACAGGATGACATTTTCCTACATTATGATGAACTTGAACACAGTCCTGCTGCTGCAAATACTCACTAAACCACCAAATGTGTACTAATCCGCCACTGAAAATAGTACCCAACAAATTCATTTATTTAATCCTGTACGAGAAAAGTTTCTTAAAATCTACAGAGCCCAGCTGTTTCAAGAAATTATTTTGCCTTTTTTAAGATTTATATCTTCAGTAGCAACAAAGTGGCACAGATATGTTAGTGAAGTCTGAGAATGTTGACACATGGAGTAGCACTTGGTTGGTTTTGGTCTTTTCATGGAGTTTGTTCACGGTAAGATGTTTATTGTGTGATCATGCTGGATTGGATTAAATGACTGATTTGTACCTGTCAGCTGGTGAACTTTAAATAGTCTGAACCCCATCCAGCAGACAGTGTCAGGAAACAGGAAGTGACACAAACACACATTCATACAGACAGTCACCAGAGAGCCGTTATTTTCCGGTTTAATTTGTCACAGTCATAGATTTCAGTCTGAATTAGTAGTTTTAAGCGGGGCCTCACACGGTACAAAGGACACACAGTAAGCCTACAGCCCCACATTTTTCCAGTACATTTAGCCATGTCACCTTCACTGCTCGTCAAACTAATGCTTGGCTCTGCATAAATCCAGTCATTTCACAAGTTCAGACATTGTAGCACCAGTAATCTTCTTTGCACCTAAAGTCCATAAAACCGATTGCATATAGGCTTCCCCCTGAGAGTTAAATAGATTGATAGATGCCAGTATTTGCTTTCCCACCAAGAAAAAGGTGTGGTTTGCAAATGGTAGCCACTGGCTAGCCTGAGTTTGCAGATTCATTGTGAGGATGGGACTTAACTAGCTGTTGATGGTCAGTAACACCCCTGAAACGTCTCTACACAAACAGGAAAGTGAAAACCATTCGATGCTGAGAATTAAGCAAGCCTTTTCCCACTGCAACTACTCTTTATGCTAAGCTGCTGAAGCTAATCACTTCTTAATGCCACACTATTCCCTTGAGAGCACATGGTCTTTGATTTTCTCAGAATTTCTAAGAAATTTCAGGAAACATGCAAAGGTGAAAGGCTGAAAACTAAAATTTCACTTCTCTTTTGTTGAACAATAATCCCCCACCACCTTGTTCCAGTCAAAAAAAGCTGAAATATTTGCTTAGGTATTTGCTGTGAGGCTAAACAAACAGCTGTCTTTAACTTCCTTACCACAGATGCTTTGTGTACCTCTGTGATTTATCTGTGAATGGTCATATACAAGGCCGATAAATTCAATAAATTGGGTATATCACCTGAAATAAGTGCATAAAAGAATGAAAGATCTGCAGATTTTAGTCGTCTCTGCACATTTATTTGATTTTTAAACTGCTTTTAGTTAAATAATTATTTTAAATTAATAATTTTACAGCTTCATGCACCATTTGGCAGATGTATTCTGTTGTTTTTGTGTCTTAGAGAGCTGCTAATTGAAAGAAAATTCATCAGTGTGGAATTCAATGGAGAAATTTATTGTCTCATGATGGTTTAAAGGCTGTTTAAGAAGCTTTTCTAGCGTAGTTTTTGTCGTGGTCTGATATTAAGGCAAAATATTTCTGTTAGTGACTTGAAAAAAATCAGTATCGGTCTTTAAATACCCCACATTGCTTAAACGCCAGTGTGAACACGTAAACGTGACATTTGATTTTGAGGTTTCTGTGCAAAGTGCATAACTCAACTGCACAAAAACGAGGTCCAAGGTCATTTTAGTCTCGCTATAGCTGCACGTAAACACAGAAACCAGTCTGACTGCTCAGCTAGTTCACTCTCCTTTCAGAGTTGAATGGTTGTTGGGTAGATGAAGATCACACCAACTGAGGGAGAAGGAGGTGGATTTGTGCCTGTTAAACATTGGCAGAACTATGTCAGGCGAAGTAGCACATGGTACAACAATGCATCATTTCACTGCCAAGAAATGAGCTTAGCGTGTTCGTGTAAACTTGCTCCATTGTTGTTTCATCAGTCGCTCTCAGTGTGGTACGATAGGTAGACTTTGATCACATAGCAAATTATAGTTTACGTGGTGTTTGACCCACTGAAGAGTTTGAACGGATTATTTTACCACTCAAACACACAGGAAAGAAATTAAACATTTAACATGTTGAAACATTTAACATGACAAAGACAAAGACAGAGACTGCAAAGCAATGAAATGTATTGTCTTATTTTAGAATTAAATATTTAAGTTATTCCTTCTGACTTGGGGACTCTAAATTGTTTCGAGGGGGTGGATATGGATTGGAATGGAAGTTCTGATTTATGTGCAAGTAACATGACTGCTACACTCTTTGTCTTTTCTCCAGGTTGGTCTCATGAGGAACGGCTGTTTGCTGGCTGAAGGTCCTCCAGATGCAGTCATGAAGCAGCACAGTGCAACAGTGAGTATTCATGGGGGATGTATGGAGCTAGTAGTAGTCAGGGCAGGGAGGCAATTCATGGCAGCAAGAAGCAGGATAGCACACTTCATCATAAACAATGGCAATTCAAGGTGTTTTATATTTAGTAGCATTGCTTTATAGTTTTAAAGCAGAATAAGATACATTATAACAACAAAAACAAAACAAAGTGAAGCCTCAGGGCTAGAATCTCATCCATATTTGTTATGAATTCATACTGCATGTTGGTAGTCTTCACACACTTTATCTTCTGCTGCAGACCCTGGAGCGTGCCTTCCTACAGCTGTGTGAGACGTCGGACCAGATCTGCTCCAAACAAGGGTCCAGTCCGCAGAGTGGGCCGCTGGAGAACAGCCAATCGTTCGAGAGCGGGCGGGACGAGAGTCGGCCAATTCTCGCGGTCGGTCCAGGAGCTGCAGAGGAGATTCCCAAATATTCAGGTACTGTTTTGAAACTGCAGGACTGGTAGTATTTCAGTTCAACTGATGATCAGTTTATCTTTTTGTGCAATTCATCATGTTGGTTGTGAAATACAGATATTGGCACACACTTATTCCTGTTCTCTCAGTGATTCAGCCTTTTCATATTAATCCCACACTGTAACTGTAAAAGTCCCTCATTGAAAATGCTACTAGTGTGTCAGTATAATCAGGAAAACATATTATTATATATTATATCATTAGATTATTATTAGATATTATTACTCATGCAATGGTTTGTTTGAGCTAATTCTTAACTATTTTGTGCATGACTGAAACTAATGATTTTTTTCCATTCTGCTGAATGTTTTCTCCATTAATTGATTGATTGTTTGGGTTCTAAAAATTCTGAAAATGGTCAGAAATGCGGTCACAATTATGCAGAACCCAAAGTGAAACCTTCACAATGCTTTGTTTTGCACAAAAAGAAGCAAATCCTCACATTTGAGAATGTTTTTTTAAAAAAAAAAAACTGATCCGTTGAAGTAAATGGTCAGTTATTGACTTGAAATTGAACGTTTTGTGTGTTTCGTGTTATCCACAATACAGCGTCCAAAAGAAAACCCACAGTGCGTAAGTTCTGCAATGTAATGTTTACCGAGTCAGCCTTACCCAAAGGGATTTCATAAATATTTGCTACATATTAGCTACCTTTATTGGCCTTGGTCTTGACTTTGACTTGGTATCAACCCCCCAAAGTCTTGTTCTTGTCTCAGTCTGAAAATACTTTGGTCTTGGTCATTACTTGGTCTCAGTTTAGATGGCCTTGACTACAACACTGCGTTAAGTACCTTCCAGTTGCACTAAAGTACAGTACTTGGGTAAATGTCCATTGCACCACTGGAGTAACTGTTGGAGTGTGTACTTGTTGTATATGTTCAGCGGACTGGAAAGTACGAGCCCGACACGTGATGCCGAAGTGGAGAAACATCGCCGCCCTGATGATCAAAACGATGGTGCGGATGAAGAGAATGCCAGGGTATGTTGTCATTAATAACATTTAATTGTAATATCTAATAATCGATAGCAGAGGAGCTTTTCTGACCCTCTCCCATGTGTTCGCAGCTCGTTGTGTTTCCAGTTCTTGCTGCCCGTCATCCAGGTCTCTCTGATCTGTTTGTGTGTTGGAGGAGACCCAAAGGGGATCCAAGTTGCTGTGGTGAACAACGAGACGTCCCCTTCTGGTTTCAGTCACACACTGCTCTCCTTTCTGGACAACTCCAGCGTGTACCAGGTATTCATTTGACTGAGGGAGATTTTGATATTAATACACATCAGTCATCTGCTGTTCTTGTGTTTGCGTGTCACAACCAAAGAGGAAGTGGGTAGTTTCTGTATTTCTAAAGATTTTTTTCTGGCAGATATATTTATTGTAAGACTGTCAGTAGTTTCTATTTATTTTCTGTTATTGATTGATTATAACACCTCTTTCTTGCACGGCTGGTTGTGACTTCATATATCAATCAAATTGTTTATTTTGTGGCTCATTGATTTAGAAAATGTCACATAGCTCAGAGGGACTGTTGTGCACGGTATCTGAAATGGTGTAATCTAGAAACAAAGTCACCAGCCTGTCTCCCAAGTTTCACTTCCATCTTTAAGGAAATCAGTGAAAGTTTGTTTCTTTGTGTCACACTGAATCTTTCAATATACTGGATAAAACACACACAGATTGTTATGCTTTATTTTGGGAAGTGAACCCAAATGCAGACGATTAGGGTGAGTGAACAAACTTCCTGAAGAGGCAGGTAAACACAAGTTAATCCAGAGGCTGAGGAGTCCAAGCAACTAAATCCAACTGAGCTGGTTAATTAGTTAAACACAGGTGACAGAAAACAGGAGGGAAAAAGACAAAGACAGGAAGTACAGTAACCCAGAGGAAAGACTCTTTTACCATGAAACAGGAACTACCAAACCCAAACCCACGACGCAGATACAGTAAAGTGGTGTTCAGTTAAATAAGTACATAAGAAATATTTCCCTTCTCTGTCACTAAAATGTTCTCGAGCAAAGCAAACAACCCCCAACAGCTCCAGTGAAACAACAAATATTAGAAGCTTTGAATAAGTAAGGTCAAAAGATGTGTGATAAATATGTATTATGTCTGTTTTTTATATATATCCGTAGGTGACATTGTCCCATACAGAAGCTTTTGATGGGATCTATGACGGAGAGTACTGGGGTGTCATTGGCTTTGGCAAGAACTTCACCAGCTACCTGACAAAAAGGTGAGAGAAAGAAACTGGAGTCACCTGCCAACATCAGCAACAGACGAAATGTGTCTATATAAGTAGGATTCATTTTTATATCCTTGTAGGGCAAGAGAGCCGTCACCTGGATGTTATGACAGTTGATAAACACTGAATTGAAGGACAAATCAAAGAGGATTCATACTTGTGTGGCCACCTTCGCTGTAACTTTGAGCTCTGACTTGTGTCATGGAAGAATTTCACACAAATCCACTAAAGCTTGAAGCGTTTGTGGTCATATACATATTTATGATTGGTTAAACATTGGTCAGCGTGGTGTAAAGTAGAAACTGCGTGTCACTTGTTGCTCATGAGGTTTAGATTTGTCAATGTGGTCCTAAGAGGTTGATGAAGTCAGCCTCAAAAATCACCAAGTTGGCGACAGTGTTCAGAGAACAGCTCAGGCACTAAAGAGATACTCGATGAGTGTCGAAAAACAACCTCTCAGCACAGATTTAAGTAAACTACGGTGGCCCTGAGAGCTCATCGCGCTGCAACTTAAAAAAACACATGCAAATACAGAAAACACGAGTCAGAACTGCTGCAAGCAGCACAGACTTTTCCAGGGGACACTGACACGTGACAACAAGTGTGTCTCATCA
Organism: Sciaenops ocellatus; assembly: GCA_033000465.1. Lineage (NCBI taxonomy): Eukaryota > Metazoa > Chordata > Actinopteri > Sciaenidae > Sciaenops > Sciaenops ocellatus. Next base: position 23,257,210 of record CP136872.1, on the reverse strand, counting down.
CTTTGTTTCCCTTTTTGTACGTGCTGCTTTGCAAGTTTGTGCGTGACTGTGAATGTGAGTGACTCTTTGTGACAATAGTCTGACCTGTTTGTAACTTGACAAGCCTCAACATGTCTAACATGATTAGACCCTTGCTATGTATCTGTGTTGCTTTTGCTTTCCCCCCTGTGGTGACACTTTGTTTTTGCTCCCAAACTTTCCTTTTCTTTTTACTTATCTGTCTCACCTTTTGATACTTTCTGTTTTATAGCTGTCACAGTGCAGAAATTTATGATGTTATGCACCTGCAGTGCCAATGCTGATTAAAAAAAGATTGTTTGTGAGCGTCAAAGGGATGTTTGGAAGTCATACAAAACCCAGAAAAAAGGCCGACCGGCTCCATCATAATTCCATTGTGACGCACGGACAGCATTCCAGCTGCAGAGCAGAGACAAACTCATCACAGAGAGACACTCAAGGCACACATATTTTAACCATTTCACATGTTACAATTGTATTTAGCTTTCTACTTTTTAATGAACCATATAATACAATTCAGTCTGATTTATAGTGTCAAAAAGTTAGTCTAGACTGGACTCTTTATAATAGTATTTACACAGACTCAACATTTCCCACCATGAGCAAACACTTGGCGACAGTAGCAAGGTAAAACTTCCTTAAATAAAACCTCCTTCCATGCTCCTACATGCATTAAACCAAACTGCACAAGTAAAACATGATAATAAGTGACATGAACTAACATTACAGGTCTTAAAAATGAGTGGATACATTATTATGGATGATGATGCATTACACAGGGAACTTTATTTTTAGCCACACGAGCATCACGGCTGTAGGGATGACAATGGCTGGTCAGTCCCCAACATTTTGGTGCAGGCTGAAATACCTCAACAACTATTGGATGGACTGTCTTGAAATTTGGTACACCCATTCATGTTCCCCCGAGGATAAATTAGAGGAATTTTGGTGATCACATGACTTTCCATATGGCGCCACCATCAGGTGAAATATTATTTGTCCAATGCCTTAATTTATGACCAGATATCTGCAAAACAGCCTCAGCCATACTTTGTTCTTGGAGCTAATTAGCAAATGTTAGCATGCTTACAGACTAAACTGAGACCCATACCTACTTAACATAAGCATGCTAACAGCTTTTAGCTTGTAGCCCCCCATTGTGCTTCAGTAGCTACGGCCTGCGCTTCTAAATTCTTGTTTTTTCCTCATGAATAAACACATTTTTGGAGCCATTAGGGGTTTAGTGTCTTGCTCAATGACACTTTGATTTGTAGAACTAAGATTTCAGGGGCTCTATTTACATGTTTTTATTATTATTTAGTTTTATCACTGGCCACTGTAGTTTCTCTTTCATGCTTAGAACAGGAGGGTGAGTGGAGGGGGTTGCAATCTGCAACAACACTGCTAGATGTCACGAAATCCTACACAGTGGTCATGCATATAAACAGATCATAAATGCTTTACAACGCAACTAAGCTGTACTCATATCTATGAACAGTTAATAAAGGATTAATAACACATATTATACATATATTGTTAATTATGATTACAGCTATATTGCTGTTTTCTGAATCATTCACGAGCTGTTCATACAGTACACCAGTTATGGATTATTCGTGTGAGAAGTTATAATTGTTGGCAAATGTATCGATAAATCTCTGCTTACCACTGCATTATATTGTGATAAAAGCCATTTATGAAGTGATTTGCTGCTTTTAAATGTCGAATAAAAGAGATTAAGATAAAGTTTTATTACTCTCAAGCATAACAACATTAAGACTGGGTGAATGGGTGAAGGATTTCATGCTGTGTGACAGCAGACTAAAGTTGAAAGTAAAAGAAAAATGAGGAACTAGAATCTATTTCTTTCTCTATCTTTGACACACATAAACACACACAGAAATCAAACCACACCAACTCACACCTCTGCGTTGCTATCATGTGAGGATGAGTCAACCCTGGAGGGCAAAGGGCATGAGTTGTTGTTTAGGTGTGAATCACAATGTGTGAGTGTGTGTGTGTGATGCCTGGCTAGACAGTCTGGTCCTTCCTGTCCCAAACACACCTGGCATTTCCCAGCTTAGCATCGACCAATCAAACGCTCTTTCTTACCGAATCATGTGCCGTTCGTGTGACAGATCTGCCTGAGAAAAAGAAAAGGTGTCGTCCTCTTTTGACTTGTGGTGACGTCAGAATAATCTTAATTGTTCTATTCTGGCTGACACACCAGATCTATTAATTATTGAGGCATTATAGGCATTATAAGTGAGGTGAGAGGAACTATTTTTATTGAGATGAATCACGTTAGACAATGTTTGAAATATAAAACACAGTCCTGTGTTTATTTATTTCTTCTCAGGTGTGAAAATCTGCAGCTTTTGAAGCAATTTGAAGACACATCGCAGGAGTTTTACAACTACAACTACAACCAATCAAGAAAAAAATGGGCAGATGAATTGATAATAAGATCATTAGTTGCAGCTCTGCAGTGCTGTTCTACAGGAGGAAGCTTTCTCACTGATTAAATATAATGAAGTTAATTTAAAAAAGACAGCTTTACTCCATAAACGCTATTTGCATGCAAGGATGTCTGTCTGCTTGTAAATGTCCTGCAGAGACGAACCCTTGACATGGTGGTTATTGCAAAGATATTCAAGGGTTTGTTACAAATGAGGGAAGCAAGACAGAAAACAATTAAAACCCATGTCCACTAAATCAGGAAGTAACTCTAGGGCGGCTTCACCTCATAAACAAAGTTCCTTTTCTTAAATTGTATGACTTATAATATACCAAACAAGGCCACAGGCTAATCTACTCTGCTACGTCTCTGTCTGGTTATCCCGTAATCTGTTTTGTAATGTACCTGTAAGAAGCTTACGTTATGCAGATATTCATAATATCTGCATCTTCAGCATCGTATTTGCATTCCAGTCTCATTGATTGTTGCTGACTGCTGAATATATATTTGTAATCCTGGGGAGGTTTTTGCAGATTATGACCATGTCTCCATTATTTTACAGGATGATGCAGCGGCAGGTTTCTAAAGAGGTGGTTGATGGAGGATCAGTACACGTCTGGCTGGACCAGACAAGTAAGATGCAAAACCTTTTGTCTTTCATGCCGAAAGGGGTCAATTTTATTAAATTTTAACTGAGTAATTGTCATTAGAGTTTTTTGAGATTTCTTCTTGTACGATTGACATTTTGACATATTCTTCACATCTGTCTTGTATTTCCTAACATTGAAGGAATAATATACTGTCTAGGTCCGAAAATACCCCAAAGATATTTATGAATATAAAGAAACAGTAGAAATACAGTCATTAACCCAGCACATTAGACAGCTATCATATGTTGTGAAATTGTTAATCATTGCTGTTCATGTTTTGTCTAGATCAACAAATTGCCATAATGCTGCAGAAGAAACTCCATGAGGCCTTTCAGGTATAAACGAATGAGCTTTGTACTGTTTGTTTATCCAACTGGAGCCTCGTATAAATATTCACACGTCATGTTGTCATTTTTCAAGGAGATACGATCAGAAATCATTCAACATGTCCAGATAATACAAAGACGTCTGACACCCTGCAGGATGTTACTGTATAAACTGACACATGTGGTTCAGGACAGATTCTACTCAGTGCAGTTCATGTTAAAGTTAACCTTATCACTTAACTGGTTTCTACTATTATGCGTTACATCATGCCAAACAAAAACTAATTTTGTTGGTTTTCAATTATTCAAAGATTTTTAATCATCAGCACCATGGTTACGCTGAAAGTTGATGATAATAATAATAATAATAATAAACTATGGTCAAGCCCTCATACAATCTTCAATTTAATATCCTTATGATAAATATGATATTTGATCGGTAATGTCAGACTTAATTCTGTCCTCTGTTTGCAGGCTTTTGTGAATCATAAGTTGGGCAGTATGGCGTACCTGGCCAACCTGCCAATAAAGGTAAAAAAAACTGGATAATAAATGACTGTAATAGCAACATAGAAATGCATAAAAGAGATGAATGCTGCATGTGTAGCTTTAATTGTCAGTGTTTTCCTGCTGATGCTGCATTATTTATAATTCAGTTAATTTAATTTCTTTGCTGCTGTCGTCTTGCAGTTTGAAGAGCCGATCTATGGCAGCCAAAACACAGACTTCACTACATTTGTGACACCGGGAGCTGTTCTCAGGTCAGTATGAAGTGAGCTGGTACAGTACCATAGCTACCAGAATTAGAGAAGTTCAACCAAACTTTACTGAATCTTAAATCTTCATGCACTTCCTTTTGTAAAGTTTGTTTTTACGAGGAAATGCGAGATTGTATTATTAAAATGCATGTTAGGAAGACAGTCTTCTTTATATACATGACAACCTTTCACTGAACCCTTCTCTTCTTCCTCTTCCTCTCTGATCCTCCAGTATCACCTTCTACCTGGCCGTGGGCCTGACAGCTCTCTCCTTTGTCCTGGAGAGGAAGGAGGGGCTTTTGGACAGATGCTGGGTCGCAGGTGAGAGGTCAAAGTTCACAGTGCCACACAAACTCAAGAACAGCACCCCATTTCCTTTACTACTACTATATTTACTTATTCTGAGCAGGTTCTGGGGTTGTTGTGCGTTCACTGTGTGCAGGAACATTGTCATCTTCTACTGAAAAAAAGGCAAACCTTCCTCTGAAAGTTCATATTTTATGACACTTTCTGGTTGATTTGGAAGTTTGTTTGGACCTTTTTTTAGGACATCATGTATGCTCTTAATCTGTAGTTTCATTTTAATGTTTCGATTGTGGGTAATAAAACATTTGTGATACTATGTAAATCCAATTAATGCATCATGTAAGGGTAATTTGAGATATGACCAATAGATGGCGTAATATGATCATAAAGGAGGATGTAAAGATGACATTTATCAGAAAGAAGCAGACACAGTGAGGGAGTTTTTTTGTTTTTACTCATTATGAATTATTGATTTTATAGCTTTAATAGGAAGTTTTGTAATTATTAAATGTTTAATGAATTATTCATCGTAGCCAGTTAGATCAGATGAGACTGAATGAACCAGTGTTAGTGATACTTTGCTTCTGATATCAAAGCTTACAAGTAGAAAATAATACATCGTTTCTGTGTCTTTGTCTCTCTACCAGGTGTGAGCTCTCTGGAAATGATGCTGGCTCACCTCTTCTCTCAGCTGTTTGTCATCAGCTTCCAGATCATCCTGCTGCTCCTCTTCATCCTGCTCGTCTTCAAGGTTCGTCCTCCCGACACAGGCAATAAAGCAGACGCTGACGAAACACAAACACAAACAAACAGGCGCTCTTCAGATGAGATGAGACTTTATTGATCGGAAGACGGGGTCTGTGCAGCAGCAAAAATAAGATCCGCAGGGAAGAAAGTGACACGGGAAAATATAGAAGAAGTAATTAAACAACCAATATAAATTAAGGCCTAAATATTTTTTGATTATATATAGATTTTTAATCATTTATCTTTACTTTAAAGCATCACAGACACACAGGTACACATTCGCCTCGCTGTTTGTGTCTCCGATCGCTTGCTCTTCATTGTAATGCCAATACCTGTTTGCAAAGACAGACAACAGGATCAATGCTGCTTCATCCTCACTGGGACCACAACACTGTCAATTAATGTTAAAGTGAGTCTTAACACAGACACACGTGATGACGGGATTTCCTGTTCTATTCAAGTACCAAAGTTGCTGTTTGAAGCCAGATCATCTGAGAGCTCATTAAAGGAGCCGAACGCTCCAAAAAAGGTCGCTGCATTCCTAACATGATTTGGTCTGTGGAGAGTTTGACATGTTGAAGGTTAATGTGTCATAAACCTAGCGGGTCTATTACCATGCTCATTTGCATTTTTACTACAAAGATCTGACTTAACCTACAGTATATTAGAGACATAATAACGTTAATAATAATTTACTTTAAGCATTAAACAGAGCTTTATTTTCCAGATATCTGTAGATTATTTTATGTAAATGAAACATGTGAAATGAATCTTGTGTGAGTGCACAGACTGTGAAGGTCAGCGGGGTCAGGTTAACTGTGAGAACCACAAACCAGTGGAAACGTGAGCACACTGTTCATCATTGATTTTCAATAGACATGTGTATGCGATCAATACAGGGAGAAGTCACTCAGACAAGAGAGGATAGATAGCATTTGTATGTGTGTGTGTGTGTTTGTGTGTGTGTGTGTGTGTGTGTGTGTGTCTGTGTCTGTGTCTGTGTGTTGAGTCTATGCAGGCACATGCTTTTTATGGGTGTGTGCTCTCGTCTCTGTCTGTCAAATGTGTGTTTGTGTGCGTGTGTGTGTGCGTGTGTGTGTGAGCATTCATGTGTGTGTTAATTAAGGTGCTGAAGTCCAAAGAGACCACCACTGCATAAATCACTTCCTGCGTTGGCCGTATCCAGGGATCACTGTGGGATCGCCACGACAACAGCCCTTGATTGCTGTGGCAACCGGGTAGTCATGTGGCCTCTCTGTGCAGGTCTATTTTTGCACGTTGTCAGGGGAGACGGATAGTATCTTAACACACCGAGGACAAGTGCACACACACACACTAGTCTTACAAATGCCTGCAGTTTCTACTGAGGTTAGGAGAGTTTTCACCTTGAATCTTCCGACCTGGGACTTCTTTCTGTTTTTATTTGGTTTTGAATAGTTTCATGTCTCGTGCAGCGCCTCTGCTCTGCTTACACTCCCCCCCAAACTTAATCAGCTGTAACATTTCTCCTCATTTCTTGTAGTATTTTTGGCTGAAGATCAGTGCAGAACATCAGAGAGAGAGAGAGTTTCTGTCTCTGTCAGTTTCTCCCTCGTTCCCTTTTATCTCTGTCTCCATGTTTCTTGATGTTATCTTCTCATCTGTTCTCATGTTCCTTAAAAGAGTACTCCACTGATTTAGCAAAGCAGTCCATAACATTTACAGACTTGCAGCGGGTTTAAAAAAGGTTTAAATTAGATGCAGCAGAACCAGAAAATATTTTATATCAAATACCTTTTTCTGCCTTGGTAAAACACGCCTACATTACCCACAATGCACCTCGACCGCCAACAGTTTGGTACTTAGGGTCATTTATAGTTTGTGCACGAAAAAATAACGACTGCAAATGCCTTTAATCCTCCTTAATCTTGCACTTTTTCCATTTTATTCTCATTTTAGGTCCACAGCAGCTTTTTAGGTGATAATAGCTTGGTTGAACTTGACTAACTTGCCTTAGCCTGTTATCTTTTCTCACTCTTCTACCACCATCTTTTGTTTCTCTGTCTCTCTCTGTAGATGCCGAACGAAGGCTCGTTGGTGCTGGTCATAATTCTGATCGTGCTGCAGGGCGTCACCGGCATCTCGTTTGGCCTCGTCATCTCAGCCGGAATCGACGACGAGCAGAGTGCCAACCAGGCCGCCCTGGGCATCTTCTACCCCAACCTCATCCTCAGTGGTAGGCCCTGCTGGATCAGTATTTAACCAGGAAAACTTATTTGACGCTGTGAGCTTAGGCCTGTGTGTCAGCAGGTCTTGGGAGGACTGTAGGTCTCCTCTAACAATTAAGCAAAGTTAAGGGAATAAAGAACCGCAGTATGTTTAGTTCACACAAAGATGTTGCCAGTTTTCGTCAGGTCCACACAGAACAACAACTATTTAACATTACACACTATGAACGAAAAAATACATCCACTTTTTATCAGTTTAACTTGTTCGTACACAATCTCACATACATTTCATTACATCATGATATATGTTAATATCGGAAAAATATTCTTATTAATCTCCTCACACACTGATTGTAGCTACAGTACTGTATGTATTGGAGCAGAGGCGGACTGAGGGGCAGGGCATCAGCGTACAGAAAATTGTGATTCATTTGCGGTGAAGCCGTTTCAAACCTCTTTCTAGCATGTAGCCTATATTACACTGGAAGAGCACCCTAGAGGGAACTTTATAACATTTTATCTACCATCCAAGAAGCAACTTTTGCTGCGCTTCTTTCAAACATCGGGCACTTGGTGGTCTTAATCTCCCCCATTGATCGTATCAAATGATTTTCATCAGCAGATGGAGTTTGCCCGGTTGTCATGGGATCAAATTTGCAGACGTGTGTCCAGGTTCAAAGCCTCTTTCTTGACCTTAAAATCTCACCACAAGGTCCATTTAGTAGCTGCTCTGGGACTTTCGATCATACCACATGATCTTCGTCTTTGAACCTCAGCTTTTAAGTCAGAAGTCCTCAAAGTGCCCAGAGCAAAAACGGAAATGGCAGCCGGGGCGAACTCCATCTGCTGATGATCATGTGATGTGATTGAATCCTCGAGAGCAGCTGCTAAATGGAACTTGTGGTGGAGTTGTTTTCAAGTTTCAAGACTGAACGATTAACCTCATGTAATGTTTATCCCTTCTTTGGATGGTCTAAGAGAAAGATCACAACAAGAGAAACCAGGGATTGTTTCAGTGCTGTATTATGAGAAAACATCCAGATCAACACTGTATTTTAACAGCAGGTGTAAATGACGTCTTACACAGTACCCAATCCGTCTCGTACTCTAGGTATCATCTGGCCTGTGGAGTGTATCCCCTATCCTCTCCGCTACATCAGCCTGGCTCTTCCTCAGACCTACGCCTCAGAAGCTCTTCGCTGTATCATGTACAGAGGTAATGTATTCGCACATGTTACACAACACTCATCGGTTTCATAATGTTTAGGTTCCTGGTGTATAGTATGCATGTGTTCAGACCCATGCACATGACTCAGATTTGTACACACACCGTAGCCGGTGTATCAGCCAGTCGTCTAAATCATTAATCAGCTCTGGGTCCTGTGTAACTCAGCTTCCTGGACTGTAAGGGATAGTGGTTTCACTCTATCTCCCGATCTTTCTCCTTCTCTTGACCTCATCGTCTCTCAACAATGAGACCCGACGACAGCCCCGAGCTTGCTCCATGTTACATGATACACGCTAAGCACAGGAAGTCAGAGCGGAGCCATTTCCTGTTTGAAAAACCTTATCGTGGAGGTTGCAGTGGAAGATGAGACGCAGGCAGAAGCTGACAGCCAGTTTGGGGGATGAAATGAAATGTGATGTCACATCACACGTGTTATGTGCATTCACTACAGCCTGGATAAGCTTGTTTACAGATAATATGAAGCGGTTACTGGGGCATTGTTGGTTTTCATGCTGGTTTTCAGAGTATAAACATAAAACCTTCCAACAGGTTGGGACTTATCTCGGATGATGGTGTGGCGAGGCTTCGCGGTCACCTTGGGCTGGAACACTTTCTTCCTCATCCTGGCGACGGTCATCTTAAAGCTGAGGACGTGACAGCCTCGCCCCCAGAGAACCTTCGTCAGTGTGGGGGAACAGAGCCGTCAGGCGAAGCCCAGGAGCCAACGACTCCACCTGGGCCTCCTGTATCTGGATGTACTGTGGCAGACGAGAGCAGGAGGAGGGAGGGGGTCACTGTGATTTAATGGACTGATGAGGTTGATGCGTCAGTCTCCCTCCTCCAAATGATCTGTCTCACACACACACACATATACCAGTCAGCTGCCTGATCCTGCAACAGTTGCTTTGGCCTGTTCAAGCGTGAGTGAAATTTCAAAATGCTGCATGTAGAACACAAGACAGAATAAGCACATGCACAATATGAGAATATTTGTTAAATGGTGATAGAGTGAAGGTTTTTTTTTTTTTTTTTCATTTCTATGTGCAGCTTGTTGAAACTTCACCCCCAGAAATAGGCCATGTGCCAACTCAGGGTCACTTTTTTTATTTCTGTTTGGCCTTGGTCTTAACCCTAACAGAGAGATTTGGTGGAGAATATACAGAATATAACTGTAGGACAATGTTTTTTTTTCCATACAGTGTTTGTTGTCTACCTTAAATTTGCATTATAGAGAAATTTGTGTGTAATTGTGAACTTTAAAATTGTCAGAAAAGGAATCAGCACAACAAGAAAATGTGAAATTTTTATTTTTTATTTTTTTTTTTCCGGTTGCTTTGCAAGCAGACAAACTGAGGAGAGGATTGTTTTGTTAGGTTGTGTTATCACAGTAAAGGTTGATGGTTTCATATTGTCCAGGAAATGTGGCTTTCCACAGCGACATTATCTTCTCTAGTTGCTTGCTTGTCTGTTTAAATTTACGTCCTGTCAGATGTGTGACAGGAAGAGGAAGTGTTACCAGGTGCTTACCGTCAAGTTGACGGTGTCCTCCGTGACTTGTGTGTTGTACCTGCATCTCCTGTGAGGGTTTTTAACATTGGTGATGGGAAAGTATCGCTACTGTATCATTATTTTTGACTTCACTTTGCTGGACAGAGTGGAGGCCATTGGATAGATTTTTCTCACAGGTCAGGTGTGTCGCGCTCTTCAAGCCGTCTGCATCCATGCAAAACGTGTTATACTGTTTTTTTTTTTTTAAAAACAAAAGTTTCAAACTGCTCATACTATATACTTCCACCATCAATAACACAGAATAAAAGCACACAGGAGTAATGCTAAGATGTGCCTTGTGGGATGCTGTGGTGTCGGCAGTGAGGGAAAAGGGAAACAAAATCCTAAAATGAGGAATAAATATGAAATCTAGACCACATTGTAGTTGTTGAATTGTTATAGGTGACTGGAGTAAGAGTAGAAGCGATGGGAAACAAAGGACTGAGTTTGTGCACAGATAGTAATAAAGTTAGGTACATTTTAAAATAACTCTTTAGGGTACTTTGACTTTGTATTATTGAATATTTTTAAAGACAAAATAGAATTATTATTTTGTTTTTAGATTATGAGGTGTATTTACAGTAATAAATGAGATTTTTTTTATGTTTGGTTTGCATAAAGAAACAAAAAACATGTTGAAATAATAGATGATAGAGTTGGAAAAGCTAATTACTAGAAAGGTTTAACAGTACTCTGTTGATAATATGGTATATCCGGTTCATTTCTTTGCATTTTACTCATATTGCTCTTCAAGTCTAATTAGTTCACAGACTTGATCAAATGCATTCCACCTTTAAAGGAGCAGTTCTACATTTTGGGAAATAAGCTTATTTGCTTTCTTACCAAAAGTTGGATGAGAAGATCAAAACCACCTTAAAGTTTGTGTGGTAGCCGTGAAGCCACATCCAGTTAGCTTAGCACAGCATAAAGACTGGAAACAGGTGGAAACAGCTACATGCCCAGCCGTGTCCAAAGGTAACAATTTTTGTGCACCAACACCTCCAAAGCTCACTTTTTTTTGTCCACAAAGTCACCAGTCCCAGCCAACCCATAAACAATCCAGCAACAACCTCCTGCAAACCACAACCTGTCAGTTTTAGAGGTGATGGTAGGCTAGCTGTTTCCCCCTGTTTCCAGTCTTTATGCTAAGCTAAGTTAACCGGCTGCTGATTTTAGCTCCGTACAAACTTTACAGTGGCACGAATCTCATCATCTAACTTTCAGCAAGAATGCTGACAGCAGTATTTCCCCAAAATGTCAAATTACTTCTTTAGAATTGAGAACCTTTGTCTCAGTCCAGCATCACATGTCGTGCCAATCTCAGAGAAATTTGAAACTGTTTACATTCATCTGGACGCATGCCTAATAAATCTGCATATTCTTTCATTAGCAGATGCTCTGTTCATCCGTGGGACTCAACACATAAACCAGCATGTGTTATGTTTAGATGTGTTGTGGATGTTCCCTCTATCTCCTTGCGATGATGCTATGTGTTGCAGTGCTGCTAATACCAGTTATAATAATGTAATGAAGAATTTATGTGTCCATTTACAGGATAAATAATTAATGTAAGTGACTGTAAATCACTCTGATTGGTTTGCTCTGGATTACGTCATGATCTAATGGTAAAGATGTATGTACACTATGCTGTGTGTAATGTTAGATGTTGAATCTTTACGAGAGAGCCCGCTGCGCTGTAAATCTGCTGTTGCTCTGCTGTAAATTCGTCAGTGTTCCTGTCGCACATTTCAAGGGACATTGCGCTCTTGTTTGGCAGGAATTAGGTTCCTATACAAACAGATTTTTATCATGCTCAGATGACTACCAACACGCTCAAGTGTATTTTTGCCAAACTGTGAGGATATATCGCTCTGTTTATATTCTTACCTCGACAGAAAGCTGAAGATCCTGAATCCTGGTGGGATTACCTCCGTGCCTCGATCCCCATCACACAATAATGTACCTTAACAAAATGAGTTTAAAATGGTGGACAATCTCTGACAGAAATTGGTACTGTTTATGTGAAAGTATGGACAATATTTGGTTATATTGTGAGTACACTTTTTTGGACAATCTCTTGACTATTGGGATATTATTGCTGAAACCTGAGTACGATTGTCATGTACTAATTTTTGTTCTTTACAAGTTCTCTCACCAGTTGGAAATCTAGGATTATAAAGTATTTCACAAGCTTTACATAACCTGCAATTTTACTACTGAAGAAACTATTTCAAATAAGCTGATTACGTGTTAAACTATTAAACTATTCCACTCCTTTTTTGCACCTATAATGCTGCATAGCAATGTCTCATGAATGACTGAGGATGACTCCTCACTCTCCGTGTGATTTATGTCTCTGTTGTTTGGTCTGTGGTTTGAAGTGGGTGGGACACTTGGCAAAAGGTGATGGCACAATATTTCTTTGCACTGTCAATCAAATCCGATCAAACCTCAGCCACACAGTCCTAAAGAAGCAGATTATCTCGGTCTGTGCTAGTGTTAAACTCTTCATAAATTATATTTATTAATGCTTTTCCAAATGTCCATGCAAGTCCATTCATTAAACAGCATAAACTGTAATATATCCTTCTTTAATACTCATCAGATTAAGTAAATCAGAACTGTATGCAACAGATTTTTGACTGGTTAATATTGGAATATTGAGATTCATACAAACATGTTATTAAAGTTTGTGTTGCCAGGATTTCCACTCTGCTCCAAAACTCCAGTCGACTACCTCCGCTGTCTCTCCCCAAAGGGCATGTTAAGCATTTACACTCCTGTGTTGTGACATGTATGCACTGTGATAGCAGACCCGCTTAGATGAAGTTCTATTCATGTATTTTGAAAGAATAAACCTCGTTGAGAAATCCTCCCTCTGTCTCGTTGTTCTGCGTTGAAAGAGTCCTGCCAGATTTTTACTCAGTACCAAAAGTACAAAAAAGCCCCCACAATCCCCGTGGTTACAAAAACACCCGCAGGCCATGGACGATTTATTCAATGACATCATGCTTGCTTGCATCACTGTGTTGCCTGTTACCACGGTGATGATGATGACCCCCCTCTACCTTCAGGATAATTTATAGCTTTACCTGACTAGTTGAGCTGTTTGTGTGTGTGTGTGTGTGTGTGTGTGTGTGTGCGTGTGCCTTCTCATGTACTACATGTGGGTTATTTTCATGTTTTCTGAGAGTTATGTGCATGCTGCTGTTTGTATGAATGAAATGCATTTAAACTTATTTGTGTAGTAAAGCGTGCATGTTTGTGTCCGCTCTTGGGTGCGTGGGATAAAATTGTGTCTTTAAAAAACACATTTAATCAAATGCAAAATTAAAAAAAATGAGATCAAACACTATCTAACTTAAGCAAAACTTAATTTAGTAAAAGTAAAATTTATGGTCAAATCTAAATAGACTGAAATGAACCTTTTGCAGTACAAAGACAAACATTTATATAACATTTATAGGCCAATTCATTTAAGAAAACATGGACAAGAAGTACTTAATGTGCTCAGAAAAAAGGAACATTTGAACATGAATGTGTCCATTTGTCAACGTCTCTTTTCAACAGTTGAATGAATTCAATCTCAACATTGTTTGTCTTTCACTTGCATCGTCACTATATTTGGTTGCTGTCAAGTACATTAGACAAGTCTGTCATTGTTCTGTATTTTTATTTTTGTCAACATATCTGCCAATAACATGTTAGTCCGCCTCTTCATAGTTTCCTTTCTGTGGCAGTTGGCCACAACCCCCGTTGCTTTCTAAACAAGTCACAAACATACAGCTTCATTTGCAAAAAAAAAAAAAAAAAAAAAAAAATACTCAGAAATAAAAGTACATTTGTTTGGGGACTATTTTCAGATGGGGATTAATACACGCTGGCACTCGAGGGAGTAGCAGGACACAAAAAATAAACTACAGAGCCATCTGGAGTATGGCAGCGTGGCCGTGTGATATGTCTTTTAAAGTTTTGGAGCTCTGGAGATCAGATGAACTTTGGGTGCAGAAAATACTTTTTAGTAGGATCAATTCAATTGCTTCTGTGTTAGAATAACAATAAGAATTTCAAATAGATTTCCTTGAATATCTACACAGAGTGTGTGCACAGGAGTCTACTGAACATACAGTGTGTTCTTACAGTGAGTGTCTCAGATGACTTCCCCCCGTGGAGCAGGAGGAGATCACGCATGCTAGTTTCCAACAACTATCTGAACTCCCTTCAGACTCGTCACATGCACTCCTGCCTTCTCATCTCCTCTCCATTAAACCCATGATTACCATTTCAATCAGGAAACTCATCAAACACTCATCTTCCTGGAGTCATGTGACCTGAAATGTATTGTATGTACGTCAAGAGAAGCTCCACAAGAGACAACTTATTTCCAACGAGCAGTGCCCCGGGGTATTTGTTTCAAACATACATGTGTGTCTTCGGCCTCATGTGAAAAGCAGTTTTCTATTGTGTGTGTGTGTTAAGCGTTGATCAACTTCTGTACACTGTCATGCAGCTCGGGGTATAACATTTCAAATAAGGCCATCGAACACCTCGTAATGTAACCGCTGGAAAAAAAAGATAACGACCTTACTGACAGGCTGCTATTAAAATGCTCCTTTAGTTTAGTGTGAAATGAGAGTCTGGGTGTCTATCCACATCCAATTACAGTGGTTGGTGAGCTTAGTGACGACACCCTACCTAATTACAGTCAGTGACTCTGTAATTACATGCAATGACACCCAAAGTCTCGTAGGACTATACTGTATACTCCTGCTACATGCAGCTGAGTCACAATATATGTGACATGATATGGACAGAATGTGCAAAATGCTCCATTAAATTGTAATCATGTGAGTCAAATGTCAAGATGATTAATCAAACATGTTAGAGGAGCGTTCGGGCTAATTGATGAAACTGATCCAGATGTTGAAACGTTGCTCAAACTTTATTTAAAGGAGACTTCCAGTAACGTTTAGAGTTAAACCCAATTTACAGCTGTCTACATCTGGCTTACATTTCCTCTAATCATTTTGCAACACGTCATGTGATTATATTTACAAAATGTTCCGTTCTTTATTGTTCTTGAAAGCCTGCTGTACTTGACCTCAGCGTGAAATGGAACCCGCCTTCAAATGAACTGCTGTCCCAGCTAACAAAGGGGCTCTAACCAAGAAGAGTCGTATATACAGGACAGTAGTATAGTCTGCAGCTCCTTCGTGGCAAATGAGTGGTGATTTCATCCCTTCAACTGGGAGAACGTTTTACATTTACCGATGGATTACATGAAAATTAGAAGATATTACAGACAGACATGACTTCCTCTTTTGAAGAAAATAATACCAGCATGAAGAATGAATAATGTTAATTATAATCCTCAGTACAAACCTAGAAGAAATAAGATAAGATGAACTTAACTGAGGCAGGGAACTTCAGTGTCTAATCACATCAAAAAAATACAGATGCAGTCAAGTATTGCAAGTAAAGTATTTAGTGTACTTGGTGCTTCATCCAGCGATCTACACTGCCTGCCTTCTATTTAAAAGATAATAGGCAGCCAATACGACGCTACTATGAGACAGATGTATTATTAGAAGTATTATTGCGTGATTTACATTCACCCATGTTCTGAAATACACTAGGGGACATTAATTCCTCTCTTGCTCATAATCTATAGTTATATTTAGGCTATTTGACACTAAAAAACTCAAGCACACATAAAAGAGACATGGAAATAGTTGATGATTCACTTTCCTTGCCAATATTAACCAAGTCTCATGATTTCAAGCACCTTGTCCAATTCCAGAGCTTCTTCTGTTACGTCCTGGCTACAGCTTTGTGCTGCTCCTCAACTGCAGTCTGTTATAGCTTTCCCACCCTTTTCAATTTGTCTCTACATCACTATCATAATTACAGAGAGACAGCGCCCTAAAGGTCCAGCTGATGGTGTTTGATCTCCGGGTGACCAGCAGGATGCCAGATGTAAAATGTCACTATCACTGTACTCTAGAGGAGACTGAACTGCTGAGGATGATTGCCCGTGGGTGTGTTTGCTTCTGTTTGAATCATCTGAAAGATTTAGTGAAAACAGAGTCATTTGCAAGTAACAAAATGAAGTCACAAACTTACAGTTCTGCCATATAATTACATGAATAACATGTTATCTCTACCACAAAGGCATAATGGCACTGGGGGCTTCAGGGTACAATGTGAAACCCTGGTCAAAACCCCTAAATCTAACTGTGAATGCAAATTGTAGTGTACAGTTAAAGCTAAATGCTAACATTAGCAGGCTAAGATGCTCACATTGTTAATGCAAAGTGTCGTGTCTAGATGGAAATCCTAGATTTGCAGGACTCTTGTGAGATTTGAACCCGTTGTTTCTGCATGTGGGAGAAGTTTGACTGTAGAGCTATCAGTTTTTCCAATTCCAAAACAGTTTGTTGGGCTTTAAAATAACAGATGTAGTTTTGAATTTCTCCTCATCCACCCGCAGATGCGCTTCAATTTCAATGTGTGTTTTAGGTTAAAAAAACATGTACGAAGTTTCACGACAGTTCCACAAATCTAGGGTTACCATCAGGACATGGACAAAAATGAGCCAAAAACACAGCTGAGGCTGATTTGAATGTCATTAGTTTTGCAGGTATTTAGTCATAAACCAAGATATAGGACACATTAAAAGTTTGACCTGACAGGGAAAAGTTCGACATCTGGGAACATCTGGGCATGAACGTCTACAAACTGTAGTTCTACTCCATCAAATTTCACTGAAAAAGTAAGACATCTGACCATGCTGGTGTCACCAGAGGAGACTCCAGGATACCAAAGTTAATAGGATTCATCCTCTGGGCACCATGAATATCTGTGCAGATTTTCATGGCAGTCTGAACCAAAGTAGTGAACCAACTGATACATCATTGACACCCAATATCAAGTCTTGTATCGCTGCTTCTCTAAACATCTACAAATGTATGTTTTTGCAAATCAACTGCTGGCTGCTAATGCTCAGATAATAACAGTCATTATGGAGCCAGCATGCTCCAAACAGCTATAAATAAAGGCACTATGCTTTGTATAAAGACTTTGCAGTTGTTTAATTTTGCACACTTTATCCAGCAGCTTTGGGACAGTTTTGAGATCCAGCCTCGTCTTCGCTGCACAGCCAGCTGGGCGACCAACTGCTGCCAGCTGAGATGGAAAAACATCTTGCCAGTTGGTCTGCCTCTTGTCTTGGCATGTTTATCTTCTCATAACCAGTTTACAACCTAGATATATTCAGGATTGCCAAATATCAGTTGTATGTCTTATGATCCGGGCAGGCAGGTGCTGGTATTTTGAAATCTTATGAGAAAAGATTAAAAAATGCTGTTGCCATGTGTCCTTGTGTTTAGTTTACTACAAAACAACACTGGGAGTATATAGGACACTGGAACTAATGCAGAACTTTAAACTTTCTCACTCGCACACAGAAAAGTTAGAATATTTTCAGCTGGGGACTGAAGCAGCCACACAGTACATCCATTCACAATATGAGCGATTGGCTTTAGTTTGTTAATCAAATACAGAATGTAGGACACACGGACACACAAAACAACAAAGTCTGTCAGTTAAAAATGTGCTCAGTGTTGCAATGCCAGCACACACGCACACACACACACACACACACACACACACACGCACACACACACACACATTTGATTCATCTGGTCCAGTCACCCTATGTGCCTGCTTTGTGATATGCTAAACATTCTGTAAACATTATCCAGTGCATGGTTACTGTCACCATGGCAGCATGACAACAGTGCTGCGCTCAGCCCCTCAAACACGGGACAGTAGTGTTATTTAATATTTGGCTACGCATGAGCACAGCATGTTTCTATCACATAATCCTGTCACACCAGTGAAGACTTCTCCGCGCAGCCCTCTTGACTCCCTTGTGCAGCTGAACGCAGCCCAGCTGTTGCTATGTTTTGGTCTTATCGCACAACAACAACAAAGGATAAAATGCTTGCTGAGAACAGTCTGCCCTTATAGTGCAATCCCACACAGTTTGTCCACTGTCAGCATCACATGGGAGCTTTTGTTGAGATTTAGGGGCACTTACATCATATTCAGGAAATGTATCAAGTTAAGTAAGCCAGGGCAAAAACAGATCTGTTTATGTGACTGCGAGCGAGGAGCTTGATGCCAAAATAGGACTTTAGCTGTTGAAAAGATGAGAATATTAGCTATTTTAATCCCTGTTTTTCTTTCTTTTTTTTTTTTTTAATAGCAGCAATTTAGAGCTTAAAATTTCTATTTTTTTGTTCTTCTTGCTGAACAAACTGTCTCTTAAACTTGAGGTCATAGTTGAATCTCTAGACAAGCGTCTTGTCAAACAATGCAATAACCTGCTCCCTTAAAAGCATGATAATGAGCTATAAAAATCCATCCGGGATTGGAATGAAACTCTGCTGCAAGAAAGACACATCAAAGTCCCAAACTCTTTTTTTTTTTCTTCTGCAGAAGCAACTCTTCGTCTCCAGTTCAATCAGACTGCAGCAGCAGATGTTTTAATGTAAACGCAAGCCAAGCGACTTTATTTCTACGTCTATGGTTACAATTTAGAGGTTGATTTGAATCTTTGATAATAATATTTATCTTCACTGCAGACTCAGATCCTCGAGATTATCTCGCCGTCTAGTTTCAGGAATAGAAAATGATGATCACAATATCTTGAATGGGTTACCATTCATTTTAAATGTTCTATGAAGCATCTTGAAAAACACGATATAAAAACACAAATTAACTTGTTATTAGTGTTACTATTACATTCATAACAAATTTCTTTTTGTAGGCATATAAAATCAAAGTTCACATTACTTTCACTGCACTGCAGCTTGGCGGGAATTTATGTGGTGCACATGGAAAACAACATTTTTTTATATAGCTTTTTTGAAATATTTTTAACTTTTATCATTTGTAATCTTGTGTTTTTAATTAAGCGTGTTTATAAATAATTTTAATTCATTTATGGCTATTTTCAATTGTGTATTTTACAATTTTTATAGCACTTTTATATGTTTTATTCTACTTTGAGTTAAAACATCAACCTGTAACTGATAATATGCCCGAAACTTCACAGAAAAACATGGGTTTGCCCTCAAGCAAGGCTTCGTACTGTCAGCCAATGTGTACCTGAAGGTTTAATCAGACCACACTTTACCATATGTGTGTGTGTGTGTGTGTGTGTGTGTGTGTGTGTGTGTGTGTGTGTTTTCATAATTTCCTGACGCTTCACACAGAAGTGCAGCTCATTGGCTTTTGGAAAGAGAAGCACTTGTCAAAACATCCATCAGGAGTGAAGTGAACTGGCTGCAGCGCCTTCAACTATGAAGTCAAAGGAAGGTGTGTCTGCTGCTTACAGCCGTCCACGAGAGGTGTTGGCCTTGTAACCATAGCGACGTAAACAGGAGGACTCAAACACAGATTAAAATGTGTGCAAAGATTATGTAAGGTGTGTGCAAGGAGGTGTGCGTGTGTGCATATGTGCAGGCACACATGGCTCCTTATGAGTCTTCTTTCAGTGCCTGCAGCTTTTTGAAAAACACTTCAACTCGCAACTCCCACTACTCACTTCTGGTGTCCAGTATAGCAGCAGGCTTGTATTTTATTACCAAATGTTAAGTGTGTGTTTTACAGCATCTCAGCAGCATAAAAATAAGCCTGTCTCTGTGTGCATATGCATGTGTGTGTGTGTGTGTGTGTGTCTTATTACCGGGGAGGGAAGTTCTATTTAATCAGTTTTTGGCCTCACCGGAGTTTTCCACTCATTCTCACATCGAAGGAGTTGTCTCCCACTCAAACCCAGTATATATACACACAAAGACATCATCTCACAAACTGGAGGTTTGCTGTTGAAATGGATCTTCCAGAAATCATATACACACAGCTGGAGCTCTATTGCAGTGTTGCTGTTTGCTCCACATCTGGGACGGATTCACTTCTCAAGTGAAATGTCATTTTATATGAATAATTTAGTCATCTGTGCCCACAGCTGTGAAACGTCTTAATGCCATTTGATACTTGCACGTTTTCTGAAATATTTGTTGCACTTTTGACTCAGTTTTAAAGGTTTTATTTACTATTTATTGTTATTGCAGTTTTAAGGTTTCACTTTCTATTTATTGCCTGTTTGATCTGTTCCAGGTGCATCATTAATGGCCAGCCTTTTATTCATTAACTGACTGATTATGTCAAATACTCTCACATGTTTTCTAATTTAGTGGCTGTGTGAGCTTCTGAGCTACACAAATGTCGTCTTTCAATATATGCATGTTACTGTTACTACTCTTGTGGCAGTCTTTTGTATGTCGTCTGCTGGAACCTGTCTAACTTAACAGTACATGGGCCAACAAACCGGTTTCACCTGAATTAATAAAGATATCTAATCTGATCTGCTGTGATGGCAAAATCACATTATTTTAATTCATTTTTGGGGGTGAATCTTAAATTAAAAAGGGTCTTTTATTGGGGATTATCAGGGCGACAGACAGACAGGAAACACGCAAGAGAGGTCCCTGCCTGTAATCAAACCAAGGTTGCCTTAGCCAACAGGCTAGCAGGCACCCTGCAGGGCAGTCTTTCTTATGAATTTAAATAGTTTATTAAACTTGATCTGTTTGTTATACCTGTGCAGCAGGTGCAAGTCAAGAATCTGACTGTTGGGCTTGTACAGGGTGAAGCCCTGATGGTTAGAACATGTCTTGAGTAGTGTGTGTGGATTTAGATCCAGGTCAGGATTAAGGACATTTTTGAGGATTTTCTAACATTAAGTGGATATTTTGACAGAAACTTGAGCCATATCTATCCTACAGTTGTCTTTCACTGTGTGTGTTTCTGATGCAAACTCAGAATTTGTAATACTAAACTTTACTTACTACTACTTCCTTTCTAGTTTTATTATTTATACAAAATAACAGCAACAACTACAAGAAGAGTTCCTTCCTTAACACAAACATGCATCCCTGCATCTTTTGTATGAGTTAATCTTGCTATATCCAGATCCACATATTGTATAAGTCTATTTCTTATGTATGCTGGAGGCCAGCTCCTGTATATGCACTATTTTGGATAAAAACTACACATTTTGAACCAGATAATGCCAGGTAAAGCAGATAAGACCTTGACTAATGTTATTGTGGTTTCTAAAACAAACCACCTTCCCATTATTTAAGTTTTTTGAAAATAATTTCTTGGAAAGCACCCGCACACATTGTGGAGATAAATATAAAGATGGAGGTGGCAGCAACCCAGACAGAAACAATTCTAGAAAGACATCATTCCACTCAGTCCACTCAGGCTGAAAGTGTAAGCACTCATGGTATGCCAGGTGTTTTGAATGAAAGCAGCATGAAAGGGGAATATGAGGGAGAGAGAGAGAGAGTTACGTGTGTCTGTGGAGCTTGAATCTCACACGTTGACATCAAAGTTCAACATGGAGGCAATCAAACCGAGGAACTGCTGAAGGTCTCGCCGGTGTTCAAGGTGAGTTCATGTTTCCGTCTGCTGTGTGTCAAATCAAAACACTCGATGTGGATGACAGATCATAGAAAGTGCTCAAGTATTGTAGCCTTGTGTTTAGTTTTTTGTGTTTATATTTTTACTCTATTGGAAACATTCAGATAATCAGTCGACTACATTTATTTGACAGATGTAGTGACTCCTTTGCAAACTGAAATATTACACTATATCCAAAATGTACAATAAGTTAGCACTGATAGAGTATAAACTAGTACAATTTACACAGTATAAACTACTGCTGATAGAGTAATGTATCATAACTTAACACTCTGAAAGGGACCAAGTGAATATTTCAACTTTATGACGATATCGGCTCCTCTTTACTCAAATAAAAGCAGATCATTTACTTTAAAAGAGTATTTCTACATCATAGTATTTACTTTGCACTGAACTGGTGACTTGTCCATGGCGTACGCCGCCTCTTGCCCAATGCCAGCTGACATAAAGATAAGCGCTTATGGAAAATGGATGAATGGATTATTATCATGAATTCATTGAAAAGCAGGATTTTACTGTTGTGCTTGGTAGAGCTGGAGCTCATTTTGTACAGGAGTGCAACCAATGGTTATTTTCATTATGGATCAGTCTGCTGATTATTGTCTCCATCAATCAATTTATTGATTGTTTGGTTTGTAAAAAATCTGAAAACAGTGAGAAATGACATCACGATTATCCAGAGCCCAAAATGACAAAAATGCAAAAGAAGATGTGCTTTGTGGCTTCAACTGCCACGAAGCAGCTTTGGCTTTTTTGGTTGTCATAACGAAGCATTTGAACCTTTAAGTACATAACTGCTGGTGTTATATATCTGTAGATGTGACACAAAATATTACTTTCTGAATGATTTTGTTAAAGACAAGAGGAAGAGTGATATGTTTTAAACTTAAATGTTAACAGACTTTGCATTACTCATAATAAGTCATGTTTAGGATGAACATGAGGTGAAGATTTGTATCAACTTCATGCAAGTTTAATGTATTCCATACAATTTATTCTTCAGATGTGAAAGAAAGGAAGAACTGGTTTTTAGATTTGTTCACGCCTGATTGGCTTAGATTTGGTTACATTGTCATTAAAAAAAAAAAAAAAAAAAAAGATAATAGTGACAATGAAAACAAAACTGTTACAGAACAGTGCATTTGCATGTAACTTTTATCGGCCCCTGGGCATTTTCACATTGTCAAATCTGTCCCTCTTTAAAAAAAAAAAAAGTTTGGACACCCCTGGTTTAGTGCATTCAAATGCTTCGTTATGTCACCCAAAAAAAAAAAAACAAATCTTCCAGCCACACAGTATCTGACAATCCTAGCAGGCCATAAATAATATATTATAAAAACGAAGCTAAATGCAGCGAATGACTGACGAGTGATTGACTTTGGACATGCCCTGGGTCTAAGCCGTGAGGAAAAAAAAAAAAACAACAAGCCCCAGAATGCTTTGCGCGCGACGTGGGTCTCCTCCTCCGGCGTACGCTCACACGGGCAGGCAGGGGACGGGCAGACCAGCTCGGCTCAGTGTTTACGTTGAGATGCTCACAACAAAGGACAGTGCACCGCGGAGAGGCTGTCACTTAGAATAAAAAACACCGTGGATATTCCGTCTTACGGTGAGCGTTTGTAACTCACAAGTCCAGGAAAGAGGAGCTTAAATAACGCCAACCATTATCGGCTTATATATATTTTTATTACTATTATTTATTTGGTGTTAAAGCGGCAGAGAGGAGGAGAAATTAAGACCAAATCTCCTGTTTTTTTTTTTTTTGTTTTTTTTTGATGCCGGTGGAGCTAGCTTAGCTAGCCTCAGCAAGTTGGGGAAAGCCAGGCAGCAGCAGCAGCTGGTGGTGCTGGTGGTGGAGAAGCTAGCAGCTCAGTCAGCCACACCGAAGACAATACAAGGACTTCATCATTTATATCACAGTGAGTACACGTTTACAAGCCGCCTGACTTCGCTTAATAACGACAGGACGTAACGTTAATAGGCTAAGTCAGCGCCTGCTCGGTTGCTCCGTGTTGTTTGTTAACCGTCATCTGCTTTGTCCATGTCGACCGCTCCGAGCACCATGAACTGATTATTTATTATGGCTGCATTACCTCATTTAAGTCGAGTCAATGCACTTAACAGGTAAGTCATGACAGAGCTATTATTGTGAGTGCTGCTGCAGCTGCAAAGTACTGATCTTTGTCAAGTTGTCTGCACACACACACACACACACACACACACACACACACACACACACACATATATGCACCTGTTTTGACTGTCTTTATCTCAGTGGAAATCAGAAGGAGGTAAAGCTTGTGGTTGGCAGTGACTGTATCTCTGTCTCTCTCTCTCTCTCTCTCTCTGTGTGTGTGTGTGTGTGTGTGATAGAGGTATTAGTTTACATCACTTCCAGTCTACATGCTGACCTGTCACAGAGTCGATGGGGTGGGAGTGGGGTTGAAAGGGAACATTGCCTGATAAGGAATTAAGCAAATGCACGGACTCTTGCCATTACTAAAGCTTGATTGCCAGTTAATGACTTCCCTTCCCTTGTCCCTCCTCTCTTTCTCTATCTCCCATCTCATTCTGCCTCCCTCCCTCCCTCCTTCCTCTCCATGCTTGTCTTTCCCTCTCTCTCTCTCTCTCTCTCTCTTACTGGTAAGCGGTGATGTGATAAGTTGCGTTGCTGATAGGGATCTCGCTGGCTTCCCCTTCCCCATGTTGGAAATGTCACAGTAGAGACAGACGTGCATTAACTCCATCTGCTCCCCAACCAGGATGCCCAAGGCCTTAATCCCATTGTCTGCTTGTCACTGTGGTGATTAATCAGGAAGTTTTTTTTGTTCGGTAACTTTACCCATGATCCAACCCAACAAGGCCCGATCCGTAGATGCAAACTGAAACTTTGCATCTACGTAGACCACTGGTTCTCAAACTATGGGTACATGTAGCACTGCTGGTAGCCTCCCTCTCGAGGTATGTGGACAAAACTCTGAAATATTATTTAAAAAACATAAATATTACAAAATTGGGATCATTGGTTTTACATTTTCAGCTTGTTACGTAGTCACGTTCATGCACAGAACACACACATACGTGCATGATTTGTTACGAGCTAAAATGTGACTGCAAGATAATAAGTAGAGCTGAAATAAAAGATTAAAAAACACTGGAAATATTCGGAAGAGAAGTGCCCTTTTTTTTCCTTTTTCTGGTTCTTTAACTGGTCTTATTAGAATTCAACAGTCATCAACAATAAATAAACCTGCGTTAACTGTCCACAGCTGAATAGAGTTACTGTATTTTAATGTCTGTCATCATGGTGGTACTTGGATTTTGTATTTTCTGAGGTGGCACACGGTGTAAAATGTACGAGTGACTGACCTACTTGTTGTATTTGCGTTTTGAATCCTACAACTGCTCCATAGGCAAAGCAGCTGGTTGAGAATAAGACAACAATTTTTTTAACAATTTGGGATGAAAATTAAACACCAGAGAAAATTGTAAACAAAGTGTGGGTAATATGAAATTATAATTCTAAGTGTTAAAAGGTTAAAAAAGCCATAGATCTACGGTCATGCAGTGCAGCAAACATACAGCAGAAACCACGCGCATGCTGTGCGCTCTGTCGCAGCTCCATCTGTTTGAGATTCATCAACTTCTTGCAAACATAACATAAAGTGTTTCAGGCTACACTGAAGTGTTTGGATCCATATCAGATCTATAACAGTGAGCTGGATCTGGTGTAATGAACTAAACAAAGGGTCAAGTTGCAACACCGACACCTGCTGAAGCAGTGTTACACTGTTACAAGGAAGGCCGAAGAACCTTTATTATATTTTAGTGCAGACTATTTAAAGTCTGCATTCTCACAGTCCTATAAATGGTGATAACTTCCAGCGTGAAGTGCTCGGGATACAGTGTTTGCTGTGTAACAGGGGAGTGTGTTGCATATACACTCTTGTGTTTGCACATTTGTATTGGGTGTGTTGCCTGGCCGGACGGTGTGTGTGTGTGTGTGTGTGTGTGTGTGTTCGTTCTCCAGCACGGTTTGGAGTCTCAGTTTCAGTGAGGAAACCGGAGCCGATGGTGTCAGACGGGAGCGCAGAGAGAGCTCTGATGTCTTAATGGAGGCTCAGTGCTGCCCGTATCCTTAGTAACCTGGTCTGTGGGGACACAGAGAGGCCTCCCTGTCTCGGCCTGGGCTGGATGCTGTATCACTGCTGTCCAGAAGCAGGAAAAAAAAGCCTCGTAACTCAAGTTTAATCCGTTATTTTTTATTTGAATTAAAGGTTTTGTGTCGTCTTGTTTAGGCTGAGCAAGTTTTCAACCATGAAACTCTTTTAAAACACTGTAACTGAATTCTAAAAGTTCTTCCTGTGAGTCTAAATTACCAGATTATTAAAGATTAGATTCAATCACATCATTAAGGTCGCGTTTATATCTTTTTTTAGGATGGAAAATTCTGAATCTGCGTCTGAACGTCTCCATGACTTCCTTCCGAATCCTCATAGCAACATAGCACATTGTGTAACACCCCCACCCCCTCGTCCTCACCATTTAATGCCCCTAATATATATCCTTCAAGTTATTTTAGGGTGGTAATTCATTTCAGGCCACAAACCTGTGAGCAAAAACTAATTGTTAAAAGACTAAACAAAGTTTAAACCTACTTTTATTTCAGTATGGAAGCAGATAAAAGCTGGAAATGTTGAGTATGTCTGAGAGTCAAATCAACAACATGCCCAAACGGCTGTGTGCATTTGCACCCCGTTAAACCTTAATGATGTGTACAGCATGTTCATCACGAGAGGAGACTTTGTTTTGATAAAGCGTTTGCATTTATCTTTTAGCGTGCACGTGCTCGTGCCGCGTAGTTTCATCAGGGAGGGTCGCTGAGCTCAGCAGGGATCCTCGGGTGTAATCTTCGGCGCAGCTGAGTAGCAGCTTTTTCCCCCCACTGTGTGTGAAGAGCTTGGCATTCTGTCCTCTCTCTCGGTCCGGCTTACTCGCTGCTGGGCTGGTAAATAGGCTGAAGTTTGCGGAGGGAGATTACGTCTGTCATGGAAAGTGGGTCAGACAGTGGGCACGTTTTTATAGCCTTGTTTCTGCAAGGTAGGGAAGGAAAGAGGAGGGAGGGGGCATTAAACCACCAGCGTTTTTCCATAGTGTTGCTTGAGCTTGAGTATGTGCTCTGTACAGATCTCTGACACTCTCCCTCTTGTCATATGTTTGCTAACAAGGCATTCATGCTAAGTTATTGGCTCCTTTGTTGTGGGGGGATCAAGGATAAATCTATTAAGTTCACAACCTTTTTTTTCGCTGATAGGAAGTCATGAAATTGACCTAAGATCTGTATTTATTCATCCCAAACAGCCAACGTACTGACTGGACAGATGTTAGCAGTGACTGGCTAGCAAAGTACGCAGTGGCTGTGTGTGTTTGGGGTGTGCCTGTGAGCTCAGAGTCTGATAGATGACCAGAAACTTTTGGTTTTCCCCATATCTCCATATGTTCCTGAAGTGGACTCTTAAATCTTCGGGATAAGAGCCTCTTTGTTACGTTAAGTTATAACGTTTTCAAGTAGCTCAGACACTTCCTCGCCTCTTTTCGCACTGCACCAGATGTCATGGCTGTGGCCACTGTCTGCTGACTAAAAAGGCTAGTTAGGTTAGCCTATGGACATCAGAGGAAATAGCTTAAACCCCTCATCATATCCTTTAGCCTTGAGCAAAGGTACTGTGTGAATTCATTAATCAGAAAAACAAACACCACCGACCCTCCGATTCCCTTCTGTTACTGTATTTTCTGGTCATAATAAAATGCTTCCCATAGGTCACCACACATCTACATTATCATATGAATTATGTAAACAAAATCAGTTTATCGTAAGCCCTAAATCTTCAGAGTAACGGCGTCTACACACTTGTCAGGAGTGCATAATGAAAGATGACTCAAAGCACACGGGCAGAGTAAGCACACCTGCACTATTGCTGAATGCAGAGTGTACAATAATGTGTAGTCCTTTCTCTTCCTGTGAGCGCCTACCCTCTTCATAACACATCTGTCTTTATCTGGCTCTTCTGGGGAGATCATTTATTATTTATTTAAGGAGCTATTTCGGTAGTATGTTTGAGCACGGGGATGAGAGTGGTCGCCTGTTTTGTTCTGTAAAAAAACATGAATTTCTCTCACTGTCTCTTTTATTTATCTTTCACACTTACTCACTTTGTGTTTGCCTGTTTTCCCTCTTTGCTTCTACGTCACTGAAAGTAACACCCAGGCCTCTCTCCCCTGCTGCCAATACCTGAGTCAGAAAAGTAATGGAGGGAGGGTGGGTGGGGGGGACCTGACACATAGTGAGGCTGTTCAGCACCTTTTTTAAAAAAGCTGTTGGGGAGTTCACAGTCCTATTTGGCGACTTTATTACTTTAACGGTAAGCCAGCTGAAGTCATGAATAGAATCCTTATTTGTAGATGTTGGTGGAGTCCGCGGGGGAAAAAAAAAAAAAAGAAAAAAAAAAGTCTGTTAACGTCAGGGATGTGCTGACACATGAAGAGCTGCAACATGTCAGGGGAAAAAACTAATAACATTGCAGTATTTCATTTTATTTGTGCAGGAAACATCGTGAGATGAAACAAATTGCATAATTTCACCACATATGTGCTTTTTAACCTCTGCAGCTCCAAAATACTTGCATGTGTCAGCCCTTTTGTTCCTTTTACACAACTTTTTTTGCTTTAACATATCAGCATAAGGTAAATGTTGATCGTGCAGTGTAATGGCTGTATAATAATGACACCATCCGTGTTTATTGGTTCACTATAAGCCTCAATTTATGAGAAATGATGAACGAACTTGTGCTTTTTCTTCTGTTTTTTTCCAACGTTAATGTAACTGTACCCCAACGTACATGCTGTAGTTTCTTGTTTGAAGAAATACTCAAACTGTGTTATTACTACGCAACACACGTCATTACAATAGCATATCCTTGTTCCCAACATTCGATATGGAGTTTTGACACTTGTGACAATGTACCTTTTCAGCAAGTCTTCCTTCTCTCTTCTTTCCAAAATGCTGTTGATCATTTCTTCATGGAGCTTGGCTCAGGAAGCGATCCAATTTTTGCTACAGCGGCTCAAACAATCATACCGCTTGGAAACGCTAGGGGGGACGTTAAAGAGTTGTCTGTTTCCACTTTAAGTGGCTGGTCCCAGCTCCATTTCCATTGTGATGAATTGCTTCTTTTCTCTGTTTTAAATAATTGTAAACTGACACACTGTCGATTGGACAGTACGAGACCGTACCTAATACTTTAACGGATCATGAAAATAATCATTAATTACAACCCTCCTCTGACTAATAGCAGAAGCAAATGTTCTTGAGCATTTCACTCTGTGTCCTTCTTGTTACTTATTTTCATTTGTTTTTTTCTTTGCATGTTAGATTAAGTCTCTGAGAAGAAACCAGATGTGCTCGATTGCATGAACTTTGTGAGGTGAACCAGTTTTCATTTTCTGTCTATCTACTTGCATCCTTTGCAGCATGACAATTGCACATACATTGTGATGTAGATACTTAAAGGATGTATTGTAACACCAAAACAGGAAAAGCTGTTGCCACTTTGAGTGGTTTGGCCACCTGAAAAAGGCAAACTACTTTCTTAATTTTTCAGTTTTGGGCGTGTTAAACACCTCTGCCCAGATGGAAATCTTACCCTGTTCCAAAGAACACCGTAATTTCCCTCTATGTCACCAGAATCCTTCATTTTTTACAAGCAGGAACTGAAAGTTCTCTTGAGGTTACGTAAAACTTGAAAGAAAGAACGTGTTGTGCGTGTGTGTGTGTGTGTGTGTGTGTGTGTGTGTGTGTGTGTGATTCAAAAGGTACCTGCGGTTTCCTTGCTGTATAGTACACACATGCGACTGCAGCTGAAACTACTGATATAATTCAGCACCTTCTCTTTTTCACACGCACACTTGCAGACACATATTCTTATACACACAGACTTGTAATTAACGACTCCCCTCTCATCGTGCATGATTGCCGTTTCCTGCTTCACTTTCCAACCTTCCTGTCTCAAACGAGCTCATGTGTGCATCCTCACATACACACAAAACGGTCGAGTGTTCAGCTTGTCGAGGCTCCCCGGGGGAGCGCCGCTTGTTTCTGTGAGTGCAAGGAACGACCGGGCAGTAGTTGCTGAAAATCCATTAAGTAATCAACGTCTGGAGGGTCCTTGTGATCAACGCAGCAACAGCAGACGGTTGCTGAGATGTGAAACACAAGAGGAATTGTTCATTCTTAAATGTGATTCATTATGTAATGTGTAACTGTTGTTTAGGCCGAAGATAAACCTTAAGTTCCACTTATTTCCAGAAACCTTAAGTCTGTTTTATTTTAAAAAAGTCCGGGAGATAGAGCCAGCAGTCTGAAGTGGTAGCAGTGCCAAAACCCAAACTCGCCCCAACTGAAGCCTGAGTGCTAGCAGCACTGAGCACCAGCTTGTCTCATTCGTCTGGACAAAAGGCTAATGATTACAAACTATGACCAGGTGCAGCGCAATTAGACCTACATAGACTGCTCTCTTTTCAATCCCCGAAGAAATGGAACCGTCATCAACAGCACAAGGACCCAAACAGGAACGGATGGGGAACGGAAACATGAATCAGCCTCAAGCATGCAACTGTAGAAAACATTTTCCCCCTTGATGTTACTGGAATAATGACTTTTAGTTTAGCTTATTTCATACTTCCATCCCGACTATTTATCCTCAAGATTATGAAGAGCTTTTATTTTGACATAGTTTTACAGACAGCTCCGATTAGACAATGTGTATGACAGCAACACGTGTCATTATTCATTTGTCAAACAAACATAAACTGGTTGGAGTGACAGAAAGCAGAGCGCTTCAGAGAATATGTGCCGGGAGGAAACGAAGCATCGCCGCCTCAGTGTTCAGACTCAGTGTTTGTAACCCATCCCTCCATAATCTATACTATAGGATGACATTTGTTGAACCTCGATGGCACCTTGCAGTAATGATGTTCCACTGAGCGCTTTTGTTAGTTCTTTAAATTATGCATTGCTACAAAGCGGTTTGCAAATTTCATAAATATGTATTCAAGTGAATTACAGCAATTTAAGTATGATCTGTAATTTTCTCCTCTGCGCTGAATCTAGATAAATGAATCATGAGCTCACACACACACACACACACTGATCCTTACACACACTCTTCTGCTGTACCATGCTTCTAGGAAGGTCACTTTGTGTGCTGTGTACAATCAGGAGATGCCACTTCGCTGTGGAAGCAGTTGGTGTGGGTGTGTGTGTGTGTGTGTGCATTTACATGATCAGTCTGTGTACAGTATGTCCTTGTGTGCATGACTGCACACACGTCACAGTTTTGCATGTACACCGCCACGTGCGTCGGTTTGCGATCCCGTGGGCCGCACACTCTTACATGTCTGCATGCGGATTTATGCGTGTAGTGGACTTGTGTCTTGTTGCACGTCCACCAACGGGGCTGTTTGTCGCCCCGTGCGCATACATACGCCGGTCCCTGTTCTTCCCACTGAATCATTGATGAGGCTGTAATCCGAACGCTGGCCCTTCTATTTCTTCCCCCTACCTTCTGTCATCAGTTAACCTCCTCCCAGTGCCGCTTACAGGAAAACCAGTATGCTGCTCTGACAAAGCACAGGCAGCAGACTGGCCCCTGGAAACTGAAAAAAAAAATGGACAAAACATCACAGAAACAAACAGTCACAGTAACTTTTGAGGCTTTTCCAGTTATGTATACACGTGAACGTTCAAACTCCAATGAAAGAAACAGTTACTCACCTCGTTTGGCAGCTCCCCACCCAATAATATCCACGTTTATTCACGTGTTTTTGTGGCACAGACTTATTAGTTTTACTCTTTTAAACACACTGATTGCTTGTAGGCATAAAACTACATTTAACCAATAAAACTACAACAGTTGACCATCCCTTAAAGGTCTGGTGTGTAAGATTTAGGAGGATCTATTGGCAGGAATTGATTATAATATTTATTAGTATGTTTCCATTAGTGTATAAACACCAAAAAATAAGACTCATTGTGTTTTTGTTGTCTTAAAATGAGTCCTTTATATCTACATAGAGAGTGGGTCCGCTTCTACAGAGTCTGCCATGTTGAGCCACCATTTTTGTACAGTGGCCCTGAGCAGACAATCCAAACACTGATTTAGATATGATCTTTTGCTTTTTATGTGAATTTCGTAGCCAGAGTTTTTCCTTCATGCTTTGAAGAAGAGGACGAGGCGTGGGAGAGTATTTATTTGGTTGCAACTTCACTGCTAGGTGTCACTTAATCCTACACATTGGACCTTTAACATGATTGTAAGTTGAAGAAACTGAATTTTGTTTGCACAGTTTTAATCATTTTTCATAATTTTCTGACACT
This sequence comes from Sciaenops ocellatus, assembly GCA_033000465.1. Classification (NCBI taxonomy): domain Eukaryota; kingdom Metazoa; phylum Chordata; class Actinopteri; family Sciaenidae; genus Sciaenops; species Sciaenops ocellatus. Next base: position 23,224,973 of record CP136872.1, on the reverse strand, counting down.
TAACAGACCAAACGATTAATCGATTTACCTGTAATAACTGTTAGTTTGAGCCCTGTCTTTCATTCTTTTATTGGTGACCCACTGGTTCATACTTTTTAACAATGGTGCAACGAGATGGATTGAGAGAAAAGAATAAACCACAGGGTACAGTAATATTATATTTATATAGTATTTTAACACAATCTAATGATAAATAGGTAATGAACAGTAGGTCTAGTCTTAGCTTGAAGTAATCTTTGGTGTAAATTATATAACATGTAACATGAAATCTCATGAGGCCCTTATTTGAGATGCATTTCTTCCACTCCTCACACAAAATGAGTTTTACTGTTGTAGATGCTTTTCTGAGAATGCAGGCTTATTCTAATTCTCTTTAATTTAAGGCAGCCTTAATTAGATTTTGGGATGTCTGATTCACATGCATATTTCAAAGGTTATTCACAGGAAAAAAAACAAAAACAGGAACCACCAGTTTTTTAAATACTCTTCCTAATATGCTTTTATTAGACAGCATGGGGAACATTGGAAAGAAGGAAACTTTGGGATGACATGACACATTTCTTGTGAGTCAGATTTACCTTTTTTTTCACAGGGAAACGAGGACCTCACATGTATTTTAGTCAACTGAGCCTCCAAACAGGCGGACCCTGGACGCGAGTCCAGCTGTGCAGGGACTCTGGCTCAAACTGAGGACCCTGTTTTCTCGTGGGAGTGATCCTGCATCCTGGATTCTTTGGAGATGCCAGTCTCTTTCGAACCTCCAGAGCAACCAGTAGTTTGTTTTGATGAGTTCATTTAATTCTCAGCAGGAGTTTGGCGCCGAAGGGTCCGACTCCAGTCTGCTGGAGGTGTGATGGTACTGTCGTGCACTAGGAAAGAGCCGGCCCTGTGTGCATACTTCTGAAGATAAAAGTGTGTATTTTTCTTAAAGGGATTGCTGCTTTGGGTGACGTCCGATGTTCACGCTTGAAATTGTTCAGAGAGGTGTGATATGTGTTGGCTTTTCCGCAGGCTAGGGAATGTTTACAGGACATTTCAGCATTCGTCTTAATGTGTTGCTTTTGTTAAGTATGAGGCCCGATGGCGTTTGATGCCATCTTCGCTATGTTCACGTCTGCTTTCAACGACGCAGCTCGGGTTTACATTCCTCACCTTGTTTCTAATGTTCAAGTCCTTTTCCTGACCCGCTCCACATATTTCATGCCTTGCTGTTTATAGCCGATGAGTGTGAGCATTGTTGTGGCAACGCTTCCTCAGGTCAAGTGGTTGGCTTTGGGCCCAAGTGGATTATTCTAATCTGCCTTGTTACCGACTACTCCTTTTTTCCGTCATAGTCACAGCTACGAGAGTAGCTCAGCATCGCTTAATATTGCCCACTTCAGTGTCTGTGCAGACTCACTGTGTTGGTAACAGCACATGGGGAAGTGGTCTGCTCTGTGTACCAGTTTATAAGCTCTCCAGTGTGGGCTAATGGTTACTCCAGAGAGCCCAGACACCACAGAGTGTGGATGTCTTGTAATATGTTTCCGTAGAAAAGGGTTATAAAAAAAAAAGGAAAAAAGACAGATGGACTGAAGCTAATGAATTTTTTATTTGCCATGTTAGAAAACATGTGTGCACCACCCCGAGTTAGCAGGTTGTTCATCACACAGTGAGTCTACTGTTTATTCACATTTACAGTTATGGCATTTGGCAAACTCTTTCATCTCGAGTGAATTACAGAGCAGCACGGCTTTCATGATTCAGACAAACAAAACAAAGTCTGACCCAGTGAAGACAGATACGGTGGCAATCAAATCATCCTCGGCCATAAAGTTCAGCGGGGAGAAATGTGATGACTGGACTTACTAACATGTTATTCTGTTTTAGAGCTGATTAGTTGATTGACAGAAAATGAATCAACAACTATTTTGATAATCGATTAATCTAACATGAATCTAAGGAGATTTTCCATCAGATTTTTGGAGGTAATGTCATCATTGTATTCTTCCCAAACACAAAGATTATCAGTTTACTATCATATAAATGAAGAAAAGCAACAAATCCTCACATAAAAGAAGCAGGAACCAGAGTATTTGCTCTTATTGCTTAAAAGATGACTGAAACAATCAAACAATTATCAAAATTTGCCACATAAGACTGTTAAATAATCGATTAATTGACTGATTATTCACAATTTACTGCTTCCAGCTTCTCAAAGGTGAATATTTTCTGGTTTTATTACTTGTCTGTGATGGAAAATTGAATATCTTTGGGTTTTAGACTTTGTTCGACAAAGTGTGTGTGCTCTCTGGCTTCAGTGTTTTGAGGAGGCTGATTAGGACAAGTTAAATGTGAACTACCACCTTTTGTCTCCAGTGTCCTCTAACATGTCCATCTGCTGTGTGTGTGTGTGCCCACCATTATTTTTCTTTCTTCTTCTATAGCAGCAGTGTGTCACGGGGCTCATGTGATTCTGGCATATAGTGCTCTCCCATCCATCTTGGTGTAAATATTGGACCACACACACACACACACACACACACACACAGACACACTAGAGAAAACCTCCAGGGACGATTGAACATGAGAAGTGCAGGCCTGTCTGTGAGTGGGCAGGGAATTGGGACTTCATATGTGCATCGACACGCTGACTCTGTAAATCACTTTGGAGCGGAGGAGCGTCGGGCTCGTCTATGGCTAGACAGGAATGTTCCTGTACTCTTGGTCTAGTATGTGTTGAGCTTCGGGGTAATCAATAAAATATCAGAACGAAGGTATCTTTAAACCATGCGTACATGATTGCATAGGCTGCCGCTCGGTGAGGAAATCACACTCTGGTTTGTCTTGATAATGCTGTCTTATCTGTCTGTGTACACCCGGCTGAGCTTCAGGAGTTATAATTCACACTACATTAATTTTCTGTAATGTTGCATCAGCATTGATTTTTCCTGTCAGAAGGTCTGCTGTGGGTTTCATGGTTCCTCTGGATGGAAACGGTCTATGTGTGCCAGCACGCACTTATGGGTTTATTTGGAGACTGTAGGTTGGAGTTTTTTGTGTGATCTGGTGTGTGAATGAGTCTGATCATGTCCCGCTGGAGTCTGGAAGAACCGTCGGCAGCCACAGATAGATGGAGCGCTACAATCGTCCAATCAGACGCGTGAAAATCTTTACGTTCTGGAAGTGGAAAACATGTCGGAGCCCCTATTTCTGAAATCCAATTCACACCACTGAAAAGGAGTGTGAGCAGACTCGAAAATTAACACCAGCAATTTGCCAAAGCAGATCTGAGATTTGGAGAAGTGTGTGTGTGTGTGTGTGTGAGTGAGTTGTCATGTAGTTAATTTGGCAGGAAACCAGCAGTTCTCTGGAAAAATGTATTTCCCAATCATCACGAGGATGATCAGTATTAATCATCCTCTTTTTTTAATTGTGTGGTTTCCTGCTGTACGTTTTATCATCGATTCAGGTTCCTTGTGAGCAGTGGCATGGAGATGATTCAACCAACCGTAAAACTGATTTTATCTTTCTGATGACTGTCTACACGATAAAACACTGTGGCTGCAACAGATAGCGTATAACAATCTGTGCCAATGATATGAAATGCTACTCGCTTCCTGTCTCTTAAGTGGCCTCTGTCTCCTTGCCCCGATCTTTTAACCCCGTTTGGAAGCGTTGTGTCGCGTGGATTGATAAAAACAGATTGAGTTGTGCCGTAAAATGGTGTGACGGCATGATGATTCAGCACCAACAGAGAGAAGAGATATTTGTGTTGCCAGATCTCTTGAGAGTGTGTTGCTGCTGGGACAGAAACACGTCTTACGAAGATATTTGGTGTGTGAAAAATGGGTCCAATATTTACTTCAGGTGAAAGAACCAGTCATAATCCGTACTCATGTTCACTTGATCCATTAAAGTCAGTCGACTAGTGCTAGTCTGCTAAAGGGGAACAGGAATGGTGACACAGATATAGGAAATGACACTGAAGTGCTCTTTTCTTAACCATCTCTGACTATATATCTCAGCTATATAACAGCTGAGTGTACAAAGTTTCTTCAGAAAGCCCAAGAATTATGATGTGATTCATAGGTGAGGTGAAAAAAGAGGGACTGATGAAGTGGAAGATGAAGGACAAGCAAGTAATGCTGACAACGTTTATCAGCCAGTGGCAGCCAATGTTTTACGGGGCGAAGGAGGTAAAAATCATGAATCTGCTCCGTGTGGTTCCTGTTATAAGAGTAACATGTAGTGATGCAGCGGTCTCGATCATAAATGTAATAACTAGTAAAAACTTGTCAGTTAGCAAGCCTGAGCTAAGCTCACATGCTTGCACGCTTAAATATCTGCAAAAATTCCCGGAGATGACTTTCTGTCCTCTCTCATCTTTGTTCTCATGTTCTGCCATGCCGATGCCATCTGTTCATGTTCATCGATCGGACAAGTTCGACCAAAGATGAGAGGCAGAGTGGAGGATAGAAGAGAAAAGAGAATCTGGCGTCAGGTTTTGCCGGCTTCCTCCCCCTCCGTCCACTCCACCCCGCAGATCAGTTTCCGAGTCATCGGGCGTCTAATCCTCACAGTGTGCAAACCAATACCTCTCCACTGACCCGACCGTGCAACTCTACACACTGGAGACCAGACCAGACTAGAGCATCTGAAAACGAGCTCCCGCCCACACAAATGCATTTCACTTGCATTACAAATTAAATCCCTACTCATGTGCACACACACACACACAGAGCATCCCACGCTCAAACGGAAATCTCAAAAATACTTTAATTTACTATAATTTGTAGGGTTAACACATGCTTTGACTTGTTATAGAGACTAAACTGTTTTTTAGACAAGCACCACTTACAAGGATGAGGTTTATGGTCGGACACAGTCCTCCCTTTTCCGACAACTGTAAAACCTCCTGCATGATGTGCTGCATAATGCTCCGGTTTAGTCACCATTTGGAAAAACAATAAAAGACATTCCAAGAAACTGTAGGAAGCCTTTCATCGCACAGCTCTTTCCTTCCTTCAAGTCCATAAACAGAAGAGTGATGTGGAGATACATAAGGCTGTTTTTATTGTCATTTTTCTTTTTGCATCCTGCCAACTGCACAAACTAACCTCACATTTTGTTATTGGGAAGGCTGTCCCACCAGTCAACCACCTGCTGACGGGCAAACAAACATTTTCTGAACACATTCATATGATCCGATTGACCCAGATGTGTTTTCTTCAGAGCGAACAATTTATTTAGAGTTCTCACTTTAAACAAACATCATGTCAGCTGTACTCAAGAGTTGAAGAGGTAACAATTAGTCTCATCCACTCATTGGAAGTTGGCACATTTAGCTCACAGGCTGACAGGCTGGGTTACTCCTTTTGCAAATGAAAAATCATAATCTGGCAGTGAGCTATCATTTCATAATTTTGAGCTGAGGATTGTGTGGTCTTTGTCTGTGAGCTGGCTGACTGGCGGAGGACTTATTGCCTAGTTGACTCTCCCACCAAGCAGCTGGTGTTTATCACAGGAGGTTGAGGTTTCTGATTTGAGGCACTGACGTGGCTTTGTCCACCTCTCGCATGGAGGTTCTCGCTTGTTGTCATCAAGCTGAATGTTATAGCTCAGTGTGATGATTGGATAAACTTTGGGCTAATTGTAGACATTTAACTCGACTCTTTAAGTTAGTTCATGGCGCGTCTGAGTGAGGTTGTTTTGTAGTAGTTCAGGAGCCTTTTTAATGACGTTAGAAGCAGCTCAGAGACGGTTGTACCCTCACCCCTCGCTGATTAAAGGCCTCAAAAGGTGGAGTTGTTCCCCTAATCGACTCTTGCTGCTGCGACATCAAAGAAGTTTTTCATTTTCTCATTAACTTATATTTATCACATACCGTCATAAGTTGGTATATTATAAAAGGAAGGGGGCGTGTTTTTTAGATGTTTTTGGACTTTAACAGACTTTCATCTGTTAAAAAGATTTCATTGTAGTTGAAAGTGCGTTGACAAAAATGACATTTAAGTTTGTAGTTAGGGAGCTATTCACTGTCGTTCCACTGGGGTTTGACTGCGGCAGCAATCGTCTCTTTCCCTTGACGGCTCGTACTGGAGGCCATGAGTTTAAGCGCTTGGATATACCTTTACTCTTCCACTCAACTGGAAGACTTCAACTGCTTTCCAAACAGGACACGGGTTAAGTGGGTTGGAGTTCCTCTTGTAGTGGGAATTTGACAAAGAAAGCTTTTGAGGTAGATCAACTGAGCATGCTTGCCTCTCGTACTTGTCATGTTTGCTCTGAACTTCACATGTAACCTCTTTACCATCTACCCAACCACTTTCTTTACTTGGTCCTACGAGGACACAGGTCCCTGTTTAAAAAAGATTACACACATCTGCAGATATGAAAAGACAAGACATCTGCTCTGGCAACAGACTCTGAGAGTATGTACTATAAGAGTGAGATTAATAAAGTGATGAGTGAGATGAGAATAAAAGCAATAATGGAAGGGGGGACACGCCCATGTTTTCTTCAATTATTAAGTAATACTGTATGTAAGGTTCTCCACCTCAAATATTTAATTCAGCTTCAGAGTTAAAGGATTAACGTTGGCTAGCAACTATATGCATCATTCTAACCCCAACAACTCAGCTGTATTTTAGCGTTAATGTATAGCTGGCTCATCAGCCATAACTTGTATGCATCAGTTTGCACAGAGGTGTTCACGACACCATTCGTAAGCTCTGGTCTGAATCTCTTCAGGAATTTGGCCGGCCATCTTCTCCGTGTGGAAAAGCCAACAACAATCCTTCCTCCTCACGCATGATCGTCATGTTTTGGTTCAGAGCATGCACGGAGGAGAGGACAGGCTGTTCACAGACGGATCCATTGTCAATGTGTTTGTGAGTTTGAGAGAGTGGGAGCCGGGGCAAGGAGGGGCTGAGCAAATCAGTGTGCTGCATGCAGCTGTACAATGGAGTGGCAAAGATTTTACTGAACTTATATATCAATGTAATGGAAACACTGCTGTCTTTTATTGTTGAACGGTGCCTATAGGCTCCTTCTTCTCGTTCGTGATCCACTCCAACATGAAAGGTTAGAAAAGCCTCAGAGCGCTTGAGGATGTGGTGAAAGCCAGTAATACTGGGTTGATTAGGTATCTGATGACCTTCTTGATGAAGGGCTTTTACAAAGATCACAGAGGCCACGTTATGTTGTTGCTTGTTTACCAAATGAACTGTGGACTCTTCCTGTACATTTTGCTGTTATTATATATATATTTATGTTTTGTTTATGAATCAGTGAATGTTAGGCTAATTGATTCACATTCACAAGGGTGTATTTTGACTTCAGTCTTGCCCAAACACACTTTATTAGAGCAGATGTTTGCTTTCAGTGAGACATGCACCCGAGCCTTCCAGGTCAATAACGTCTTTCATCACACTTCACCACCAGGAGTTAGCCATTAGCTCTACCTGTTTGCAATTGACCCACAGGACGACGGACAAAGAAGTAAGGAAGAAGGAATGTACTGAAAGGTATCGAGGTAATGAACAATAATTATTGTAACGAGGTGTGAAAGTCTAGGATAGGATAATCTGTGGTGCTTGTTGTCAGTGTAAAACAAAATAGCAGAGCTCGGTGAAGGGTGTTGGGACTATCTATGATTTATAGACGTTTATATGCGATGGACGTCGTAAACTGTAATGTGTGTATCATGTCTGCGTGTTCAGATTTGACAGCATGACTCAGAATCTGGACACAAATTGCAGTGATGAGGCACTAACTGTTTAAGTAACTTAATTGCCTCCATAAACTGTGTCAGTGCTGCGGCAACTGTTGGTCATGTTGGCGAGCGAGCCAAACTACAGTAACTAACTTCCCAGCATGCATCTTGCACCTTTGTCTCACCCTCCGTGTCTCCCACACACACACACACACACACACACACACACACACACACACACACACACACACACACACACAAACTGGAGAAACACGCCTTACAGTTTGAAAACCTCTGTTTTGGATCATCTCACAGGTGGCATCCTGCTGTGCCAGTTCAATGTCGGTAATCTGTTTTAAGTCGCGCTCTGCCCAGTCATAATTGACAGCAGACATTACTCAGTGTCTTTTGAAAGTATTCTGTCTCTTCGGTTGCAGACTTGGCTTTGGCGCTTGTGTAACTTTATCTGTCCGGGACTGTTATGAAAGTTAAAAACTGAGCACCTCTCTGTAAAGTGAGCTGTGGGCACGACACAGGAAAATGACAGTCACACTACAGTGGTGCAACATAAATGTATTTGTTTTGTGTACACAGAACACCAAAATGTTAAAGCATCTTGTCTCATCTAGAATCTTGTCACAAGCGATGCAAAGATGAAAAGACTGAAGAGGAGGGAGAGGAAGAGAGAGACTTTCTGCTTTTGGAAATTTTTTTTCTTTTGAAGAAAATGTATGTTTTTGCTTCGCAGCATGGAACAGCTGGAGAGCTCAAAGCCTCTCGCTCGCGATCCACTCCAACATGAAAGGTGTGAAAAGCCTCAGCGCTTGAGGATGTGGTGAAAGCCAGTAATACTGGGTTGATTAGGTATCTGATGACCTTCTTGATGAAGGGCTTTTACAAAGATCACAGAAGCCACAAGTGAGATGATGAGCTCATTTTTTTTTTCCTCTCGTAGACACACAAACTGTGATCCACTTTCAGCCTATGTTGTGTTGATACCAGTTTTAGCTCAGTGGGCAGAATATCGGTAGCTCTCTGAGTGAAACAGAAAGAGTAAATACATAATCAGCAGGTTTCAAAACTCATTTCAGAAACTGGCGGCCAATTTGCTGACACGTGAGGATGCCATTCATGGTGAGAAGTGTGAGGAAACTCCAGAGGTAGGAACATTAAATGGAATCAAAGTGTAACTATTTAAATTTAATTCTAAATGATTATCTAGTTCAGGTTATTGTTTTTTTCCACATAGCAGCAGGTGTGCTTCATATTAAATAGATCCACGTGTTCAGAAAGCCAGAAACATGTCATCCTCTCTGAGTCTATGCCAGGCATCTGTTATTATTTATTGATCTGATGACCCACTTCACCAGGAGGATATCATTACCACTTCCAGTAATGAAGATGTGACTGTGCAGGAGGTCCTGGTTTTCTTTCCTGTCTAATCAAACCTTTGTGGCCGTCCCTGACCCGGCGCCTGTTTTTGATTCTGCTTTGTTTTAATCTCCTGTCGTCCTATTTTACAGTGTTCCCAGTAAAGCTGGGATTTTTGAACAATACAGTTCACATCAAAAGCTCATTGCCTACGTGGTTTGTCGGTGATGTCCAGTTTAAAGATGGTTTCAGGGTTAATTAATAAGGCTGAAACAGTCAGTCAGGTAACCAATCACCAACTATATATTAGTGAATTTTTACTTTTTTTAGTCGTTTTTCACGCGAAATATTTCCAGCCTGCTTTTCTTGGACCTACATGGCAGTAAACTGGTTACACCATCTTATCCCAGGGGAGCATTTTCTCCACCATTTCCCGACATAAACTAATCAACATTGAAAACAATAGTTACTTGTTGTAACACATACTCACTATACTGCAGTGCAGGTACAAAAACAGGTATTATATATAATATTAGCTGTATTGTTATGTAGGTTTCAGGAATGTCACATGAGCTAATAGCTTAAGGCCTTAGTGCTGCTAGTTTTTGGCTGGTTGTGTATCAGGTCCTGCCTTTTACCTTGTTCCTCTTTGTCCACGAGCGTGTTAAAACATCTTCTGACCCATTTTTCGGTTCTTGTCCTGCCATCCGAGAAACACCGCCTCTGGTTAATTTGTTTGTTCCCACAGAGCTGCGCCTTTGCAATCCTGAAAGCATGTCACACTTTGACTTACGATTCCGCTTGGCCTTTTCAAACATTACCCACCAATATGAAAGCGTCTTACAGGACTCAAATCCTGCACAGAACTGTGCTAACAGCGGGTGTGCCGTGTTCGATTGATGCGGGCTCTGTTTCCCTGTGCATGCTTATGTATTGCCCTTTGGTATATACATATGCTAAATAGGTTTGACATGTTGCACTGCGGCTCAGCTGGCTAGGCATTCAAAAAGAGAAGTGCGACCGCCACCGTGCTTTCCTGTTCTTAACACGAACACTGACAGTGTGTGTGTGTGTGTGTATGTGTGTGTGTGTGTGTGTGTGTGTGTGTGTGTGTGTTTAAATCTCCCCTTGTGCATGTACATTTGTTTGTCATGTGTTGGCAGCCGGCGGGAATGGCAGGTGTCGTCCGTGCCTCCTTGCAGTCAAGTTTTATGAGGGCTTTTGGAAGTGTGAAGTTGCTGTTCCTGCTGTCAGCAGCACGCTGTTACAATCCTTGACCCCGGCCAGCAAAGTCAGCCTCACTGAGCTCTAGATCTATTGTTGTAGGACTGTGTGTCTCGGTAGCTAAGCAGCAGTTGGCAAGCAGCCACACCGAGCTCTGTGTCATGCAGAGTTGCAGAGGCTGAGTGCTTAGTCAGACACGCACACACACGCACACACAGTTAAAAAGAAATTATATACACGTCCATACATATAGCACATGTGTACACGGCATGCCAATCTTGAGGGAATTCCTCAACCTTTTTAATGATCAGTGATCTCAAAGACAACATGCGTGTTTTTACTCAATAAAAGCCTCATTTAAACAGTTGACCTGGGTTGTTCTACAGCACGTAACAAGTGAGTTAAGTAGAGAAAACAAAAATTGAATTAAAGAAAATAAAGCGCCCACTCAAAATATTTCCTGCTTCCACTCCACCTGTCATTATTCTTCATATAAAACGTCGATTAGTGGAGCTTTAAACATAAAAACAGCCGTCAGTAGTTCACTGGAAATACCTCTCCAGTCTCTGATGTTCAATTCTAATGTTGAGCATTTCCGTGCACCACCCCGCCCCAAACTCTTCTCCATACTTTTGGCTGCTTTGCATAAAGGATGCCGCGTTGAATAATGGTCCAGTATGAACATTATTTCCAGCGAGACTGGGCTGGGTGAGTTAATGTCCTTGAGCTACACAGAGGAAAGCAAAAAGGAAGACCATATGTGACTGAAGAATGACGGATACACGTGGGCTCTGGAGAGGCAGCTGCTGTTTTTTTTTGATAAGAGTAAAGTCGAGACAGGAAGATAATTCAGCACTCTGGACATGTGTTCAATAACAGGACCCACCGCACTGAGACTTATTTCTCTTTTGGTCCTCACTGTCTGGATCCATAGGTAAAAATCAATTCTTGGCAAGTCAGCTAACAGCTCCCCTGACTGCTCAGTGTGTGCACATGTGAACGTGTGTGTCCACAGATGATTGTACATGCACGCCGTTAAGAGCTTAATGTTTTAGTATGCACTGACAATGCTGTCTGTGTGTGTGTGGGATTAACCCCTTCTGTCAACGGAGCAGGTGGGGCTCAGGCTCACATCCAGTTTTGCAGTTCGATCACACCCTTCTCCACCTCCCTTTTCTTCTTGCCCGCTCTCCCAAGTCATCCATTTTGCTCTTGCATCCATCCAGAATAAAACAACCTCCCCTCCCCTCCGCCCCGACCTCACCTCACCGCCGCCGTCTTTTCCACCTCTGTTTCACCTCCGTCCTCACGCTGTGTGATGAAGCTTTTTATAGTTCATAGCTATACTGAAGTCGTGGTGTGATACGCTGAATATAGATTTATTGTTAACACAAAGCTAACACTTTTGGAGCGAGATATTGGGATGTGAGTGATAACTCAAGGTGTTACTGTATTAAGTGTGAGGCAGGTAGGGCGCCTCGAAACAGATCAGATGAACCTAAATAAGCTGTGCAAACATGTTGTAAGATGTCCGAACAAATTGATTGTGAAAGAGCATATTGTAGTTGGACATGCATTATTTGGTGGGTGGATAAATATGTTATCCACATCTCTGACTGTACTTTAATGTTTCTTTAAATGAGCAGTGGAATATAAAACTTAAAAGTGACGCAGGGAAATCATTTGTTCTAACTGTGAAGTGTTCTGCGCTATCGTTTTATCTCTCAGATATAAATCAGATCGTTTTTAAGTAAAGACTTTGTAGCTGCACGAGACCAAAGCTGGAAACTCCACAATCAACCACAGCGCATCAGAACTGGCCAACCTACAAGATATGTAAACACCCTGTTCCTTCCTGTTTCTGTGTGGGAACTTTTGTGTGTGTGTGTGTGTGTGTGTGTGTGTACACCTACAGTTGCTTGCTTGCTAAGAGGTGCCCTCCTTACTGGACTCCACTGAGCATGTAGGCTGTAGGTGTGATTGACAGACTGGTCAGACAGATTGGCAAAGAACACATTGTACTGATGTCTTTGCAGAGAATTGCAGCGTGCATACTGTTAGATCACAGAAAACTATTGAAACAACATCTGTTAACACATGAATGATCATTTCATACCTTGTGGTTATTCTATAAATTAAACAAACAACATGTGAATTAGACAACTATTTCATGGTCTTGTTGTTAGGCAGATTTTATAACCAGTGGACGGAGCCAGGCTGCGTCTCCATGCTAAGCTACATCTGTCATGGGTGATAAAATGATTTCAGTTTGTTAGGGGGAGTTTTTCCAAGTTGTTGCTAGACACTCAGGAGACATCTGGTAAACTTTCGAAATGCTCACTGAACACAAACATCTCAGTACGCGTTAGGTCATGTTCACATTGGGACATTTGGCATCAGTGAAACCAGCTGATTTTATAAGATATCGATGATAGACTACATCATCATACGTAGCTCATACTTATTGAAACACAGGGTATGTCCTCCATTTTTTAAGCTTAATGCAAACATTTTCTTTGCCCATACTGAATAACGCTTCTGTCTGACATTATGTCTGAAATATTTACTTGGAAGGCCTCGCTGTGAACTTCTCCCACACAGTCTGAGGGGGCTGTATCAGCCTTCCTGCTCTTCAGTGCTCAGTGAGAGTGTTCAGGAACAAAGACCCCACACCCCACTTTCCATCGAAACACTTAACTACCTATGCTTTATTCATGTGTGGTTTTGCCTTCCCTTAACAGAAAGGCACTCTGGGACTTGTAGGAGAAATGTTCCGCTTCATGTGAGGAAGTGAAGCGATGATGTTATCCTTTCTATTCTGCTCTTGTTTTGAAAGATTACTTAGCATATTTACATCATGTTTTTTAAGTCAGGTGAGTGGGAGAGAAGGGGCGTCTTGAGGTTAATGTAAACCCATCATGTCGAGGGCGCACAAGCAATTTCTTTGCTTGTTGTAACAGGATGTCCTCTCCTTTTTCTTACACTTTCTTTCTTTCTCCGTTCCTCGCTGTGATTTCCTGTGTATATAGAAAGAAGTGTGTGTGTGTGTATGTGCGTTTATCTGTGTGTGTGTGTGTTTGATCATTCTCTGAAGTCAGCATTTACAGACACTCACCTCACTCAGCAAGAAGAATAAGTCACATGTACTGCCGACCTTAGTCATGTCCCTGGTGTTCTGATAAAGGCCTTTTTTCTGAAACTTTGCAATAAAATGTGAGATTGAAGTTTGTAGGCATGTATTTTGCATTTATACCTACTGAGCAATTTAATGTGCTGCTAAATATTGTGGTTAAAATTACCCTATGTAAGGCTTAAAGGGATAGTTATGTTTTCCTTGTTTTTCTATTCTCAGTATTTGCTGAGAAGGTGTAGCGTGAAAGAGATTCACGATAACCTGCGAGGTCCTGCTGGTCGATATTTGGTAAAATATGAGTTCAGGAGATCGGGATTGCGAGACGCAGATGGCGAAATCCGATCGATGATGCACATTGTATTTGTTTTTTAGTGGACCTTGGCCTCTCCAACATAGTGACTGCACAGATGCAAAGTGGCGACATACAGCTGGCTGCCTTCCAGTTACAAAAATTAACACTGACAAAAGCATGTCCCATATCTACGAGTTTGGAGGCTTTTCAGACCCCAAAACTCAGCATGACAATTTAAAATACTGTGAAGGGGGATTATTACAGTGCCATTGTCATTGTCAATTTATCTCACACATTGCATTATGTAAAAAAGTTGAGCCACGTTCAGCTTTTTTGCTGGACAACTCTGCATTTTTTGACTTTCAGTTTAGTTTTCTGTCGGCATACCTGCTGAACCAACGCACCGCTGATATGAATAATGGGTCTTTTTCACGCAGAGCTGTTTAAACATGACCTACATCAGGACACGTGTGCTGCAAGGACTAAAACTGTGCTGTTTAAACACAGACGTATGTTAAATCACATCTAGTATTCAACAGAAGATTTTCAGGAGGCAGAAAATCTAGTGTGATTTTTGTTGCCATGGCAAACTGTGATAAACATGTATACATTTAAATATCTGTCTATAAACTGAAATCTCTAAGTAGGAATTTGAATTTGAATTTGAATAACGCTGCTTCCAGGCCAACTTATAAAAGTAAACAAACATTAATATCTGTGTTATTCTTTTTCACTCTGTAGGCATCACAAGTGGCGCTGCGAAGGACGGACGCATGAAGCATGAGAGGGTGGAGCTGAGGCTCAGCTGACCCTTCCCCTTCCTTCTCCTCCTTTCCCCCCTCGTGCTCCATTCGATTGGCACCTCCCCCCTCCCCTTCCCCTCCTTTCCCCTTCCTGTCTCCCTCGCCGCCCTGCTGGATTTCACCCATCTCGCCTCCCCTCCTCCTCCTCCTCCTCCTCCTCCTCCTCCTCCTCCTCCTTCTCCTCCTGCACCTCCACCAAGCCTCAATCAGCCGTGCCCAATGTACTCCCCGGAGCAGGAAAACATCTCCACCACCGCCTCCACCAAAGTGCCAGTGAAGTATGGAGAGCTCATTGTGCTGGGGTAAGTAAACAACAACATACCTCTGTGAATGTAATGAATGAGTGTCACTTTATTTTAACTGTCTGCATGTTTTTATTCTGGGTGACTTGCATCAGTTGATGATTAATCTCTAAAATGATGGTCTGAATAAGAAGTAAGTTGATGGTACTGTAGATGCTGACATGCAAATCAAATGCTTGTTTTGGTGTTACAGATTTCTGTTGTTTAATTGAATTGTGTATTTTATACAATATTTTAATTTGTTGCCAACAGTTATTATAAGAAACAATCTTAAAACGCTGATATTAAACCAGTTTTAATCAATATTTTTATTTAAATAACACGTTACAGTGTGAAGACAGTGTGATAATGTGAAAGGACTTTAATCTGCAGCTTCCCTCAGATTTACAGAGCTTCAAAGCAAGTTTGAGCTCATCGTTAAGGTGTTGTGGATGTTAGCAGCTACATTATATGAGCATTTAGCAGCTAAAGATAGCCACGTAGTTTCCCTCAGAGTTAGTGGAGACCAAAAAGAGTGAATATTGATTGACTGACTGATTGATTGACTCCACATGAATGATAATGTTGATAAAGGTAACTGTAGATTTGTAAATAAGCAACCATTTGCTAACAAGCAATCACCATCTCAACTTAAAGAGATGACTACAAGTTTGTTGTCTCAGATTTCCTTTGTTGTGTAGCTAACAGAGCATGAGCTGTGTGTATTGGCCATGATTGACTACATTAGTCATTGTTGGATCTATGAGTCATGGCTGATAATGGTTTGGATGTGTTGGTCACAGTTGTTGGCTGCACTAGCTCAGTCCAATCAGTGTTCCCAACACTCCCAGTGTTTGATGATTGAATCCTCTCGCTGCATATGGACCTGAAAATGTGTCCGGCCCATGCGTGTTTTTTCTGGTTTGAGTCCTTGTGGTGTATTTTCTGAAGACATGCATGTCGTCAGACCTCATTGCATTGTGGTAAGAGACATTTAATAGAAGCATAATTGATGTTTGTTATTAGAAAACTCCACGGGACTCCTTTAAGGAGCAGTGAAGCCTAAATTACCGAGATAAAGTCTAAACACAGTGCGGCACGCATTTTTTGCGTATATTTGATGTGACTTTGTATTGTTCTTTTGTTTACACTATATGCCAGTGATGATACATTATAATTAAAGAGATAATCATAACTTATGAAGCGTGGAAACAGTGTTGACAAGGAGAAAAAGAGCCATTGTTGTGGTGAAAGGCCGAGCATCCCGAGGGAATATACGGTAAGGATTTAGAAGCGCTCTGATTGGTCAGTTGACTTGTGGATTTTTTCCAGAAAACAACATAAACATTTGTGATATTTTTGTCCGGTTGCACCAGGGTCATGCACTGAGAGTACACACAGATGGGAACGTTCAGCCAGACTTTGAATTTAGTATTTTTGGAACATGTGATGAACCCCCCCCCCTCCGTTACTTGCTATATTACAAGATGAGATCAGTTCTGGCCAGGAGCAGCACCGGATGCTCATCATAAACACCTTGGCTGTCTTTCCCGTCAGAGATTTGTTTTGACATACTCAGCTGTAGGAAAAAAAAAAAAAAAAAAACCTCCACCCCACCCCACCCTGCATCTTCAGCATAGAAGACATATAACACACACACACACACACACACACACACACACACACACACACACACACTTTCTCCAATAACAACTGACTGAGTGAAGGACTTCCTTTATCTGTCTATCTCCTGTTTATTCCCCAAAGGACTATTCCACTCCACTCCCCGTCCCAGCCCACTCCACAGAGGAATGCAGATGTCGGAAAGACTCCTTACACGCACACTTTCATGTGCACGTACAACACATATATATATATATACACACACACACACACACACACACACACATTTTTCATGTCCCACTCAGACACACAGTTGGTTTCACAGCTGACTCACAGTTTGTTGTTCTGGGTTGTGCTGGAGCGAGTATTGTCAGGGAGATGACCGACCGTGGAAATTTTCCCTAGTGGAAAAATGCAGCCAGCAGTAAACGCGATTCCATGGCTTTACAAGGGAGAATCCCGGTTTTCCGCTTTGCTTGTCTTTTTCCGGCGCCTAGTTTTTCGACTCAGGGTCAGGCCTCTCTTTTTTAAAAGGTCAATCGGGGCAGTTTTTGCTGGTTGACATGAGCAGACGCACGCTGTGCTTCAAGTAAGGCTGCTCCAAGTGTGGTGAACACTTTTATTTGCCTTACAGCACGCTTTATATGGCCTCTAAGCCTGACATTAGCACAATGCTCTGTTCCTACCTACTGAGTTCATCACTGTGACACTCAGCAGGACAACCTGTTTACCTTTTATGCACTGTAAAAGCCACATAAGGCCATGACAACAGGATGCTCTTTTGCCCCGGTTGCAGCTTTAATGTAGCTACTAACACACTGAGAGTAGAATCTTAAAGGGTACTATTTGTGGTAATTAACCCATTACTTTAACATTAGGCTGCGCAGGACCCTGCTATGAATGAGGATGCCCCTGAAGTCAGCGTTACTCACGGCTAAATGGTAAAAAGCTGCCGACTCTCCTCCAGTTGTAGCTAAATTTGACTCTGACGCCGACTTAAATATATTTAAAACCTAGCATCATCCGCCATTTCCGTTTTTGTTTTGTGCATTGCTACACTCGTCGTGCACAGTACAAACAAAAAGGGCAGCACTCGTAAAAACATTGCTCCATTGTGGTTCTAGTGCTCAAAACTTGCACAGGGTATGTTTAAGTTGTGGCGTGGCTACAAATCAGGAAGGGTCTCTCAAACTAAAGTATTAAAAACAACAGCAGAACAACCACAAATGCATTCCACTCGCTCACATCTTCGAATGTAGCTGGAAGCATTGCCGACATACCCTCTGTCTCCAAGTTTA
The DNA here is from genome assembly GCA_033000465.1 of Sciaenops ocellatus. Lineage (NCBI taxonomy): Eukaryota > Metazoa > Chordata > Actinopteri > Sciaenidae > Sciaenops > Sciaenops ocellatus. The sequence goes on along the minus strand of CP136872.1, from coordinate 23,207,252 downwards.
ACAGAGATTGACTCACGAGATTTGAGTAAAATGTGTGCAGTAATCATGTTTATTTGATTGGTAATAGTTTATAGGTGAAGGGCAGTTGTAGTAAATACGATTGCGCTAACCAAACAGCTCAGCTGAGGTGAACTCCACCCGTCTGGTTTCTCCCAGCCGTCTGACACAAATGCTCGGATCAACACACAGGACAGTGTTGTGTCTGACCTCCTCGCTAACCCCTGTCCAACATTACCATGTTTGAAGCTCAGTGATGCTAATGGCCTAATCCGGAGGAATGCTGCAGCATCTCTGGGGACGATCTGTTTACAGGCGTATCCATCCCTGTCTGTCTGTCTATATATGTGTGTGTGTGTGTGTGTGTGTGTGTGTGTGTGTGTGATTCTGCATTAACATAGTAATTGTGTGTCCACATGCATGTTTATAGAAATGTTTTTTTCCACGTGTGTGGGTTGAATCTTCACATATGTATGGAATAATGTTAATTCTAAGTTCACTGAAAGAAACATTATCTCAGCTTTCCTTCCACTCTGTGCATGTTTACTTTGGCTCATTATAACATCTATTTTATCATTTAATTTCTACTTTTTAACTAATAAACTTAACTTGGCAGCTTCTGCCTCGAGTCTAATAACCTTATAATGTTAACACATGTAAACAGAGACACAGAGAGTGACTCAGCTGGGGCGGTAATTACCCCCACAACCTGTCTTTATGTTTTTATAGGTTTACTGTATAAATGGTAGCTTGTTGCTGCACACTGAGCTTTAGTTTACTAGTGTTTGGAGGGCTCTCTCACACTCGCAGACTTGCACACAAGCTCGTTGCTTATTGTGGGAAGAATACAGTATGTAACTTTTTCCTAACTCGGATTCTTCCTGCCTCACTGTAACAACCTGTACATGCACACACACACATAAACACACACCAACTTGTTGCCAACCTTTAGCCTTTCCTCCATTGTTTTGTGCATATTTGGAGACATGTATGTATGCTCACACATTACCGCTACCCATGGGAACCTGGGTTTGAACTGCCGGCAGACCGCCCTACCCTCTCTCCGGATACGGGCTAAACTTCACCATGGTTACGTTCCTGCCATGGTTACTCTTCCCAAACGTTGCTGTGGCTCTGTTCCCTCACCATGGTTACTCATAAACCCTCCCAGCGTCGTTTGATCCCAGCAGATCCGCTCGCTCAGAGAAACATTTTTCGCTGCAGGCTGGGCGTCCTTACAACCTGTCTGTGCTGTCTCTGCTGGACTCGGTACAATGGGTGGTTTCATTTCAAGAGTCTGATTGGCCAAAGGCACGTTCCAACTGTGCTGAGGTCCTGCACACCATGGCTGGTTCTGCTGTACCGCTGAAGTCACAGCGTTTTCTCTCGTTTTTTTCTTATTTGTGTGCGCTGAAGAGAACTTTTCAGACATTACACACATGTCTGCAGTGCTGGTTTAAAACAGTTAACCCACGCTTGCTGCTTTTTTGACGCTGTTGCTGTGTTGTCTGGTGTTTGCAGAGTTTATCACTGGATTCTTGTCCTTTTTTTTATAAAAGTAGTTAAATAGTTTTAATAGATCATGTTTGTTGATATTTAGATACCTTTTTAGATAAACAATACCTTAAACTTGGATAATTACAATATTCTTTCAGCAAAGAGCAAATTAATAATCGCAAACATTAGCTGATTCATAGTTAAGCAAGCTTAGCTGCAGGAAGCAATTGAATCTCCGATCACGTCTGTGTTTTTCTGAGTTATCGCGTTGCATCTATTGCAGTGGAGTATAGCTGCAGTATATCAAAGAAGCCAGAGGAGTTCATAACTCATGTGGCTTCTGGATGTCATAACAATGTTAAAGTAGTGAGCGGTGTTTATGCATGTGGTAATGTTTATAAAGCTGTGGTTCTGTTAGCAGGAATATCACCTCACACTGGTAATGGCTTATCTGAAACATGTGTGCACACATATACGTACATTTATACCTGGAAACATACAGTGTTTAAATCATTGGCTGCTGCAACAAGTTTATTCCTCCGCCTCCATCAGTTTTTATTACATTCCTACACCGATCCACTCATTTTGCTTCCGTTAATCACTTAATATTGTTGTTTATATTAATGTTGTCAGTGTCTGTCTTTATGAGTGCTACTTTTTGGGGAGAGATGAACCCCTTTTCTTCCCCGTCACCCCCATTTCTCAGCACTGTAATGGATCAGCTGCAGACGGATCAGTTCCCCCAAACACACAAACACACTGTTGATATACTGAACGGTAAATGGAGATAATGGATGTTTTCTTACTTTAAGGCAAGAAAGACAAACACACACACACTTACTCAGACATGCACGCACGCTCTCACAGAGACACAACAGTACAGTCACAGTGTTGTCAGGAGTCACAGAGACTCCATTCTGTTGCCGGGAACGCCTCTGTTTATTCTCCCTTCCTCATCCATGTATCAGGATAAATGAGTCTCTGTGTGTTTATTTTCTCAAGCCTTTCTGGGGATATGTTTGGAGGGCTTTGTTGTTTATGGGACATGATGTGCCTTTGTAAAAAAGCATGTATTAAAAGTATAGGCTGCTATTTGTGTGTGTGTTCGTGTGTGTGTGTGTGCATATGTGCGTGAACATGGTCTTAGAGGCATGGAGGGAGTGCACCAAAATGCCTCAAGCGTTTTCCACAATTGTTTTTCCAGTGTTTTATACAGCTGCTCAGACAATAATGTCCTATTGTTTTCTGTGTGTGTGTGTGTGTGTTTATGTTTGTGTGTGCACGTGTATGTGTGTGTGTGTGTGTGTGTGTTTATGTTTGTGTGTGCACGTGTATGTGTGTGTGTGTGTGTGTGTGTTTATGTTTGTGTGTGTGTGTGCGTATGTGCAGGTACAATGGCTCTCTGCCCAACGGAGATCGAGGCCGACGTAAAAGCCGTTTTGCACTTTGCAAAAGGCCGAAGGCAAATGGGGTGAAGCCCAGCACAGTTCACGTCGCCTGCTCTCCACAGGCAGCCAAGGTGAAACTTACACACACACACACACACACACACACGCATAATACAGTATCATTAAGTCCTCCCAGAGATCATTTAGTTGCAGTCATTGCATCCCTAGACATCAACAGTTTCGATTCTTTCCTTCTTTTTGTGGTGATTTATTGAGTTTTATGCCTATAGTGTTCATAAAATATATTAGAAACATATATAATGATAAAGAAATTACACATGCGACAGATAGAAAAGATAGAAATTTCTTCTCTCCGTCTCTTAAAAAAGGTAGTCTTTGTAGGTGTGTGATTTTGTTTGTCTGACAACATCAAATAAAACACACCCTGTTCGGTGGATTTGACCTGCGCTGCTCCACCAAAGGCTTTTGTGAAACTCTGTTTGCTTTTTGTTCTGTGATATTAAAGTATTACACACACTCACACACACACTCACACACACACACGCCCCATCAACACGACAGGAAAAGGACAGAGTTCAGCAAAGCTTCCCTGAGTTAGCAGAAAAGGGAAAACAAGCAGGCACAAGGCCGTGTCCTGGTTTGGAAGGTGTTTGAACAATGGTTTTTACACAGCGTTTAACTGGAACACACGGGAGGTTTATAAGAGAAACAAATGTGAACTGTCAGGTGGAAGGTAACTGGGTGTTTTCTAGCAACGACCTGGGAAGCACACGTCTGTGTGTCTGAGACAAAATGTGTTGAGCAGGAGATTGTAAGGTGTTTGTGTGTGTCAGAGGACCTTTGCTTTTCTGGTTTTACATCTGCACTTCATGGATTCTCTGGACACTCTGTATTCTCAGGCACAGGGGACATGTCTGCTGCACTTTTTTCGATGGCAGTAGCATCATATTTAAAAAAAAAAAAAACAGGAGAAACTGTATGCACTAGGACCATGTGGAAATCACACTCTCATTCAACCTGATTCAAACAGTCGTGTTTAGATGGTAACCATAGATTTGCGAACTCTCAAACAAGCACACTTGACTTGGCACAGTAGCACTTGATTTACCAGGAGTTGCTTTGAAATGTTCCTGTTTCTTGAAGTGCATCGACAACCAAGACTGCGTTTGTTGTTTTACAGAGTGCCAAATTGTTTGGAAAAATTGGCAAGTTTGACCTTTTAGGAAGTCAGATAACGCTATGTACGCTATGTAGGGAGTTTCCACTAGATGAAAAGTCCAAACACAGGACTCTCACCCAGGAAAGTGGGCAGGTCCCGTGTAAAGTTATTAGTCAGTAATTGGTCAGATTTTTATTTTTAGATTTAGTTGACTGATTTTCAGTTGCAGTTTGATTAGATTTTAAACAACAAAGCGACTTGGTTATTTCGCAAACCTCGGGTTACCATCTAGTCACGACAGATTGAAACAGCCAACATCAACTACTGTTCCAACGACTATTTTTTTCGAGGCAACTTATTTTGTGTAAGTGGTTGTAATACAGCCTGATTAACTTTTATATTTTAGTACATACTAACACATGTAACTTGAAAACGAGTCTACCTTAAACTACAGCAAGTGTCCATCATCAGTGTATAAAAAACAGAGTCCCTCTCGCTTAAACGTTAGGATAACTCGACTCTGCTTTCATATCAGAGCTCATATGAGGTGGAGTGGCCTTTTCAAGACAGGGAGAGCCAGGCAGGGATAAACAGAAGAGCATGGCAGGTAGGTTGTATGTATAAATTTAACATTATGACCAGCTTAATCACTTCACAGATTTTGTACATCTTTGTATTGTTACCGTAGTTCTTAAAAGTATGTAGAGAGGTGGGATATGGCAATTTGATAAACTAGATATTTAATGAAATATCCTGATTTTCCTATCAACTTAAGTGGCATGAAAACGATTCCACCTTAAACCGCAGTGCAAAAAGTCAGCAATGTATAGTATAGAGTCCCACTCGCTGCTTTCTTAACAGAATAACTCGACTCTGCTTTCATGCCATCAGATGAGATCAGATAGGGTGCCGTTCTTTGTGGAAAACATGGAGAGCCGGGCAGGGATAAGCAGCAGAGCAGGGCAGGTATGTTGAGCAGGTGTGCTCAAAGGACACGAACAGCAGCTTTCTGCTAGAGAGCCTCGAAAACAAAGTAATCTAGAGTTACTGTCTACAGACACAACCGATTCAAACAGCGAACATCAAGTGGCGAGTGAAATACGAGCCTGTCACACATTTCCAATACAGGAAAAAAACGCTGTTTTACAAACAAAATACTGATTTTTCTACTAACCTATGGAACTTGACAACAAGTCCACTTTAAAAGTCCCTCTCGCTGCTAGTTCGCTTTAACGTCGGGGCTCAGTAGGATAACTCGACTCTGCTTTCATATCAGAGCTCAGATGAGGTGGAGTTGCCTTTGGAAGACAGGGCGAGCGTGCCAGTGATAAACAGCAGAGCATGGCAGGTATGTTGTATGTGTTGTACAAAAGGTTAGGTGGTTTGGGTTTGTTGAGTGAACACGGTTGAATTAAAGCCCCGACAGGGAGCTTTAATCTTGTGTTGATTCTGGTGGACAAAAGTGGTAGTGTTTCCACTGCCTTTGTTTCAGTGATTTCAAGAGGAAAACGACTGAATCCGATGTTTCATATTTTTTATACATTTCTTATATGTTTGTTGTTGTGTGTTGTGTGTGCCACGATAATGTACCACAGATCTGTCAATCCGTATTATAGAATAACTCAACAACTCAAAGTTAAGGGTTAAACAATTTTGAGAGTAAGACAGCTTTTTTAAATGCATATTTCGGACTGTTCTGGCAGAGTTTGGCGTGACAACCAAGTGAATTATTTCCTGTCATTTTGGATTGGTTACTGTAGTCCCTAAATGTATTTAGAAATCCAGGAAATGGGATTCAAAACACAACATTTTTGTCTGGGGTCAGGCCAAAGTGCTCAAGCCAGAGTTACACAGTCCAGGCTTTTAGCGCAGTGATTTAAGAGCCTCAAAGAGTGATTGTCCTCTTCTGTCCTTTGGTTAGTCCTGACTGACTGAAACAATGTTGAGGCTGTGTCAAGTCCAGAAAGTGACGACATAGCACTCTTCTTTCTGTAAGGAGCAGTGAGCCGATGTCCCGAGTGTTTTTGCTGTAAAGCATGTTCCGGTTCAATCCTCGTCTGTATTTCAAGTGAAGGGTTTTATGCAGAGCATCTAAAGGTCTTTACTTGTGTCTCTTTTACTCATCTATCCTTTCTTCCCTCTGTTCCATCAGGCCATAAGCAACAAAGACCAGCACAGCATCTCTTACACTCTGTCTCGAGCCCAGACGGTGGTGGTGGAGTACACCCATGACAGCAATACAGACATGTTCCAGGTAACAAGCTTCAGTTTTTACCACCAGGACTGGAGTTTTACAACCAGCCCTTAGTTTTTCCACTGGATTTCTCCAAGTGGAATAAACTTGTAATCACTACACCTGGTCTGAGATCAGCGGTGTAGTTTGTGCCTCTCACGTTAACATACAGTAACAGCAGTCTGAGACGAAAAAATGCCTTGTAGTCTGCACAACACAGGAGCAACAGCAAGAGCTGTCACACACCGATTATGGATAATCAAGATACTTTAATACCCTCAGTGCTAGTGCAAGTTATTTGTACTCATTTTCAGAGTCACATTTGAGCACACAGACATAATAGATATATTTTTAGGTGGTCCATCGCAAAAAAAACACTTAGGAATCATAGGATATCTTCAGAACTTCATGTTCAGAATCATCATGTTTTTAAGTTTTCTTCAGCATCAAAGTGATCAAGTGATAGTTGTCTGCACATCCAGGTATGAACTGCAGGAGTTCATTCTTGACTTAGGAAACTGGTTCACCACAAAGTCCATTCAGCAGTTGTTCTTGAGCTTTCCATCACATCACATGATCTTCTCCTTTGGGAAGGAGTTAACTCCTTAACTCTTGAAATGTGATGTGCACTGATTCTATTGTTTATTAACACAGAAAAGAAGCGTTCAAGGTTTTACATCATTCATCTTCCTCAGGCACGGACAAAAGGTTTTGTTCCTGGATTATAAACATTACTTCTTGTTACGTCCCATTCTTTGCTTGATTATAGCATTAACACTCTGGGAGGCCGTCCTGTAGAGACTGATTACAGGTAAAATGGTGATGTGGGTAGCTGTCAGGGGCAGAAAAGTACCCATCATTATAGTTCAAAATGTTCTCAAGGGGTTTTTGATGCATGTAAAGCAGCTTAATCTCGTCTATCTACTGTACATGCAGTCAATGTTGTACCATGAGTTTTTTGTCATTATTCACCCTTTTCATCTTTAATATATTTCAATTTTAATGGATTCCATATTGTACACATTCTGCAGTCATTATTTTTAATGTCTCGTCTCCATTTTTCTGTTCTTATTCTCTTTTACAGCTGCCTTCCCTAGAGGGCATTGATTGTTATATCATCTCATATCGTATATGAGTTGTTAATTAATCTTGATATCTTGTCTCCTCGCTAGATCGGTCGATCGACAGAGAGTCCGATAGACTTTGTCGTGACGGACACGGTGGCAGGCAGCCAGAGTAACGCAGACACCCAGTCGGTCCAGAGCACCATCTCCCGCTTCGCCTGCCGCATCAAGTGCCAGCGCACGCCGCCTTACACCGCACGCATCTACGCCGCAGGCTTCGACTCCTCCAAGAACATCTTCCTAGGGGTGAGCTGAGGACTGAATGTGACCAAAAAGAGAGGAAAATATGAGTGGAAAGAAGGGTCAATCAGTTTGTTTTCTAGTAATATGAAAGATAAAACTCTGTTTTTCCTTTCCCAGTCATGTTTGCTTTACTTTCTAATGTATTTTTCATTTATGATCAGAAGCAAACACAATGACAGCAGAGGGACAACGCATGTTCCATAGAAAAAAAAGAGGAACTGACTCTTGCAGCATGTCAAAAGAACATTTTGGCATTAGTCTATTGTGTACAACAAAATGCTGCTGCTAAACAAGAATGAAGAGTGAACTTTCCACTACTCCCTCTCCTTCCTGTGCTTCACACCCTGTTGAATTCAGATGTTTGGGGTTGAATGCTGAGAGAGCTGGCTACGTCCCAATTTAAATACCACCGTTTGATTCAGGACATAGCATCCACCCTGATCACACCCCTCAATGTATTTGTTTTGCCAGGAGAAAGCTGCTAAGTGGAAGACGTCTGATGGTCAAATGGACGGGCTGACCACCAATGGCGTGCTGGTGATGCACCCTCGAAATGGCTTCACCCAGGACTCCAAACCGGGCGTCTGGAGGGAGATCTCCGTCTGTGGCAACGTCTTCACCCTGCGAGAGACCCGCTCAGCGCAGCAGCGGGGAAAGATGGTGAGAAAGCATGCACAGTAGCACTGCATTCACTGTATGTGGTGCGTTCATGTGCTTCAGAAAATTCAAAACAGTTTCAGCGACTGAGGAGCTTTGTCTTTCACAGTCAGGGTGTGTTCAGTATTTTGAGAAAACAAAGCAAAACAAAACAAGAAAACAAAGGTGACAACTGATCTTTTAAGACAACATGATGATGATCTCATTATGATGTTGTTATGGGATGTTGGGCAGTTGTTAACTCACAACTAAATCTACAATAATTGATTTTTTTGGCACTAGGGGGCAGTGGAAACTGGAACTGAATATCAGGATCAAGCTAATCAGAGTAGGGCGGGTCATGACTTTGCCATCTTTGGGGAAAAAATAAGTGAACTCCCGTTTCTGAGCTAATATATTCCGTGGTATCGGATTGGTGCACGGCCAACATACTCACCGACACCCAGTCCCGCATTTATCAGAGGCATCTGTGATACTACCATAACAACACAAGTTTTTGGTCCCTACCAACTCCTACCTGAGGTAAATATCTGTCACTTTAGCTGATAAATGCTCCGCTATGTTCACCAGCTAGTTGCTAGAAGTGTCTGTTTTTTCTGTTTGGTGTGGAGCAGGTAACGTACATGGGGTTTTTGGGGGGGACTGCAACCGAGTGAACACCCCGGCGTCTCACCCTTGCCTTTTAAGTTTGTATTAGAAACTGCAGTGGCTACCAAAAAACCTAAACGCCTACAGCCAGTGTTGGGTTTGTCCATTGTGGGCTACTGTAAAAACATGGCATTGCAACATGGAATACTCTCTCTCTGTGGATTTAAAAGGGCTCATTCCACAGTGACTTTTTATTTACACACTTGACATCAGTGCAGATAGCGATAGAAGCTTGGACAAAGTGTCAGCTAGATGACCTGATTTTCAGAAAAAAAGCGGTCAGGCGACTGCTCTTTCAACAAAAACAGCTTCCTTCTTTCTCCTCTATTCCCTCGCTCCAACTCGCTCTCTCTCTCTCACACTTGCGTACCGACCCCGTCACTCAGGCAGCGGGAGGTCAGTCAGAGCTCAACATCACCGGGAGGTTATCCGGCTGCCGTCTCCATGACAACAGGTGCGGCTGTCAAAGTTGTGTGTAACAGGACCTTGTAAGGGGATCCTCCAGCTGACGTCAGTGCCTCTCGGCCAGTCGTAACGTTCCCGCTGTCTCGTCAGCGTGGCCACCTGTGGCATTCATCGGATTGGGTTCGGGCTGTCGATGGTGTGTGTGTGTGTGTGTGTGTGTGATTTGGTGTTTGTTTTTTTCTCTCTCCTCTGTTTCCTCCTCAGTCCATCTTTCCTCCCACACATCACACACATCATCAACCACAAGCACACAGTCAGCTGTAACGTTCAGCGTCTCTTTATCGGGTGTCCCACCTGTTTTCAAGCCTCTCTAGCGCTGCAAAAATGAATAGCTCTCTTATCTCCACCTGACCTTTACCATGCCGAGGGTTAACAGCGTGTGCATTATCTCCCACTATAGAAGCCACTCATTATTTCACAGTCGATTGACAATTTAGATGGTCGGCCGTGGAAAAGCACTATTTTCATTAGGTACGGTGATAGAACATGACGGGGCTTATCTGTGGAGCGGAGACCTCACAGTGGAGTGTCATTCCGGGTGACGGTGGTGCTGTCGTACAGATAATTATTTGAAACTTTTAGCCACATTTTCAAGAATTATGTTAGTTTATTGTATTAGTACTACTACGCAGATGTAAAACGACAAACTGGAATCAAATTGGTGTTTAAAATACAGCCTTTGAAGTGCAGCTGAAATCAAATGCCGTTTGTTTGCTCTGTAGATTAAATGTCCCGTGTTCTCCTTTGAGAAAAAATGACAACAGACTACACAACAACAGAGCCACAGACTCGCAACATGCATTAGCCTTCCTGCTAAAGTCTCCTTATTATCAAACTTACAAACGTGAACACACGTCACTCTGCACGTGGCTTGTAAGCTGCAGTTTACGTTGTCTCTTGCCGGTGCTCAGCCTGCCAGCTACTGTCAATCAAACACAGACAAACCACTCCGTCCACTGAGACGAACAGAAGCATTTTTTCATCCTTTATTTATAAAAACTTTAACACTAGATTCAAAAGAACACAGATTATTTTTGGCCACAAAAGCGGATGACTAAATATGATCTCCACAGTCATTTCAGACAAAGCTCTTTCAGCTTTGTAATCTTGTGCACTGCACTCTCCCCTTAATGCCTCCGCAAAGCACACACGTCTCTCTAAATGGGATAACTGACCTGCGTTAGTGAAGGTTAACAGCTGAAGGACTTTCTGATTGAATGGGGGAAAAAAGTCGTCTCAGCAAGTTTGCCAAAAAGCTATCTAAGCTATCACATGTTTGTGTGCTAACCGGTACCCGAGGTGTGCTGTCGAATGAATTTGGGGTTTTTAAAATGTCTTGTTCATCATAAGAAAAACGTGACACCTACTCAGGAAAAGGAAGGAAGTTTTTTTTTTTGATGCAGATGATATTTTAGATATTGTGAAGATAAATAATGCGCAGGTTCGTTTCAGTTTTTGGACAGACTCACTTGGCCTTGCCAGCAGGGCAGCTGGTTGCCCTTCTGCAGATGGACACAAGGTTGACGCCAGCGTAATTAGGGATATCTGTGCAGTTCCCACACACACACACATGCCCACTGTGCGGGGGCTGTTGTAAAGTATAATAAATGAGCAGAGTACAGTGTCTGAGAGCTCCTGCTGTGTTTAATAAAAGCGTTTGTGCTGATAAATGATTAGCTTCCGTGTAATTAAATTATAACCATGTGTGTCGAGGGTGAGAGCGTTACATGTATTGAATTGACCCCGAGCACTCAGATCATTAATACTGACTGTGGTTATTTATCGATTAGACAAAACACCTTTTCATGTTCTTATCTTTTTTTTGACATGACGATAGGTTAATGATTAGACGTGTTGCTGCAAAGCGGCTTGGAAAATCTGAGCAAGTGGCAAGGGGGGAACAAAAACAACAACAACTGTTTCCCTCGAGCGAGACACTGAACTCTTACTCGTTCCAGTTGAGCAGCTTGTTGGCCAGCGGTAGAAAGGCTGTGGTTTTACTGGGGCAGATGTGAATGCGTGCGGTACGGCTTCAGAGCACACATGCACCCAGTGAACCTTCCCCGGGGTAAATGAAGGTTAAAAACTGTCACCAGGGTGGGAGATGTCACGCCGTAGCAGCGTTGTGCTGCTGTGTGAGTCTCACACTGACCTCAACATCAGCATCAGTATGAGTGATCTCATCAGAGACCCTGGGAGCTGCTCCTCCCCTCATCTGTGTATCACTTTTTAAAAATAGTTTATTATGTTTTCTTTCTTCCCCACATCCATCCTCTTGTTTTTTTCCGCCGCCCTGTTCTCTTCTGGTTATCTAAACGTGGAATTTCCCACTGTCTCTCATCTGACCGGGCCTCAACCCTAAGCCTAACCCCCTCCGTCATCGTTGTTCTTTCAATTTCCTCATGTCATGTTGCCTCCAGCTGTCAGTCCCCATCTCACAGCTGTCCGAGGGAGTAATGAAAGAGCTACACTGCCACCTGCTGTGCTCAGATGAGTACTACAAACCTCAGTGCCCCATTATTGAAGCAGGCAGCAATCAAACGTCCATCCATCTGTCCAGTCTCTAAACTGCTTATCCTGCTCAGCATGCACTAGGTGAGAGGTGTGGTTAGTCCATCCAAAACAACTAAAACAAAAGTGTGAATATTTGAAAAATCACCTCCCTTATCTGTTTTATATCATTTTGAACTGAACATTTTTGGGTTTAGACTGTTTGTTGGTTTGTTTGCTGACATTTGAAGATGAACTTTGGACTTTTGATGGACATCTTTAATTATTTTGTGAACTTTTCATGAATAAATTGATAATTATCTGTTAGATAACAACACTCACAACAGTGGGGCTCCAGGCAGCGTGGCTCAGTCAGTCAAGGAAATGTCTCGACAACTATCACTGTAGATGGATAGCTTTGACATTTTGTGCAGACTTTCATGGTCCCCGTCAGGTTTGATATCGTACGAGCATTGGTGATCTCCTGACTTTTTATCTAACACCATCAAGAGGTTAACAGTTTCTTCTGGTTTTGTGTTGTATGTTCTCGAGGGCTGGAGCTACCACTGAGGAAACAGAGGTCAGCTTTAGCCTCAGAGCATGAAGCGGTTTACAATTCAGAGTAGATGCAAAGACTTAAAAAAATGACAGTGTTTAACACAAGAAAAGTAAGAAATACAACCATTTAACAACTTTACCAACCGACAGTCATTCCTGGTACAGTAGAGGCGACAGATCATGCAGAGAAATCGATATATTTTACTAAAATATAATGAAGAAAAACGAGATATTTATTAAATGATATTTATATTTTATATTACTGTTGTCTGCAGCAGCTCATCTCTATAACTTCTCTGTGTTCCAGGTGGAAACTGAGAGCCAGGAGCTCGTCGACGGCTCTCTCATCGACCTCTGTGGAGCGACCTTGCTGTGGCGTACCGCTGAAGGCCTGGCACGCACCCCCACCCTCAAACACCTGGAGGCGCTGCGGCAGGAGATCAACGCAGCCCGCCCTCAGTGCCCCGTGGGCTTCAACACGCTGGCCTTCCCCTCCATGCGTCGTAAGGACACACCGGACGAGAAGCAGCCCTGGGTCTACCTCCAGTGCGGCCACGTGCACGGATACCACAACTGGGGCAACCACCGCGAGGAGAGGGAGGGCCGGGAGGGCCGCCACAGGGAGTGTCCCATGTGCCGGGCTAAAGGGCCGTACGTGCCGCTGTGGTTGGGCTGCGAGGCAGGATTTTACGTGGACGCCGCCCCGCCCACTCACGCCTTTAACCCGTGCGGCCACGTTTGTTCAGAGAAGACGGCGGCCTTCTGGAGTCAGATCCCTCTGCCGCACGGGACACACACCTTCCACGCCGCCTGCCCTTTCTGTGCCCAGCAGCTGTCCGGTGAGCAGGGCTACGTCAGACTCATTTTCCAGGGACCCCTCGACTAGCAGGGGCAGCTTCCCAGCATCCTTTGGCGAGGCAGAGCGGGAAGTTTTTTTTGTTTGGACCTTGCATTGAACACGGGGGAACTGCCCTGATTTGTTTTCCTCTCTCTGCGGTTCAAATATAAACTTTTTTCTGGACTTTTTGTCTCTTTCTCATATTTAAGTGACCTTTGTATTGCTTTTTCATGAATGACAACAAAGATTTCTATATTTTCACGTGAAACCAGAGACACAAAAACCAAACAAAGAACACTGCTGGGTAAACCTTTTGTTTGTTCCTCGGAAAGAACTTTCAACAACAGTATTTTTCAAAGTTACTAACATACTGTAGCGCAAACATACGGTTTTTATTCCTGTTTATTGTTGCAATATACATCTGTGTACATCTCTTAGAGCTAATTTAAACAAAGATGTTTATTTATGGCCCAGGAACCATCGCTTCATCCTTTATCTGTCAGATTATGTCTAACTTCAATACTATTTAGCATTTTAATTTGAAAATACAGTATATTGTTAATCAGATTTCAAGTTCTAGGTGTGTTCTGAGGGTTTCGTTCTGTGTCTTTCCCCCCATGTTCACCTCTCGGATCTGTTTGTCGTATTTATACACCCCGTCCCCCCGGCGTGCTCTCACTCTGCGTGTCAACCCTTCAGTTTTAGTCTCATTAGGCGTCGCCATGGCCTTTTCACATTCAAAGCAATAGATTTGGAATGGAAACCTCCTGAAGCATTATGGGAAACTGAGTCCTTTAGGCGTCAGACAGCCTGAGTGACTGCTCCCTCCCTTTAAAAGTCCGAGTGAAACGGTTCTGCGTGGGTGAGTGAATCTTTTCCGATCACAGGTTAGCCATGTTACCGCAGCTATGTAGCTAATGTCAGACATCATGCATGCAGACACACACACACACATATACACACACACTCTAACCAGACCTGGTCAAATACTTTTTATTGTATTAAAAATGAAAAGGAACTCAAATACAGATGTTAAAATGACAAAAAGTGCTGTTTGTGTTCACCAGATGCAGTATTCTGATTAGTATTAATCTTAGAAATGAAATTAAAACAACGTCCTGACAGACACTTAAATGAAATGGAAACTTTCACTCCAGTCAGTATTGTAAGACGCTTTCACCCGCGAGTGATGGCGCGTCTGATCATTATGTGTATTTTATTTTGAAAGCTGCAGGATTTTAAACAACCAGTCGTGATTTGTTAAGCCATAACGAGCGAGCAGGAGGACCCGAATTGTAACCAGTGCAAGAAATCTCATCCGTCTGATACTCGAAGCAACAGAACACACTCAAGAAAAAAAGACAAGTTTAGCTGTTTGACTCAGGTTTGATGCACACAAACACATGCATGGCTTCACGTTACACAATTATTTATTCATGGATGTGTGTGTGTGTGTTTGTGTGTACTCATCAGGGCTTCATATTCATTTGTGCTTTCTAAATCAGTGTGTTGAAGTTGTCCCCGTGGAGCTTTTCAGGGGCGAGTACAAAATATCAGGGCTGCTGAAAACTATGATGAGAAACTGTTTATATATTCTAGAAGCTTCCTCGTGATGATTGTTTTCATATCAGCTGCCATTTTTAAAGAGTGACATTAACGGTGTCTTAACAAGCTGTAGGAATTTGTAGTTTAATTTCACATGAATTCTGTCAGGTGGCCAAACGACAAAAACAAATGGCTGTCGTCTAATTAACGCGGTCTCTGTGTGGAGTTTCTTGTTAGTGAGCTCCACCCACACCATGCAGTCAGAGAAAAGAGCACTTATTTACACGCTCACAAGAGCTATCATTTTATTTGTTTAATTTTATTTATATATTTTTTTATTTGAAAGTCATTAGAAAGATGGCAAGAAACGAGGCGAGAGAGAGCGAATAGAGATGGAGAACGACACGTAACAAAGGTCACCGACCCGATGCAAACCAGAGACGTTCATTGCCAGTGTCTCAGTCCTCCAGACCACACTGGACTATGATTTTAGTTAAACTTCAATAATTCTGTAACATTTTTAGCAGCTATAATGACAGCTGCCACCAACAAATGTAGTTAGTTAACGTGGTGGGACCTAAATTTCAAGCTCTACTTGATTTCTTTAGAACTGTTATGTTTGTATCTAAGTGGTATTTGTGGTAGTGTTTGAGACATTCGTATGTGGTTCAAAAAGACGTGTACAACATCAAAAGGCCTGGAGTTTAGTTTATAGAAAACAGGTCGGAAAATCCTTCAGCGACCTTCCAAATTCACGTCTTTGTTTTAAGTAGACAAAAACAGGCAAGCAAAATACACACATAGGATGAAGTACATAAAATTTTGAACCAGAAGTGACCAAACCTTCCCGATGCTCACCACAAAATCTCCAAAGAATTACATCAGTATTATGAATGTCACAGTGAAGCAGTGACTGAACTAACCTAGGTCATACATCACTTCTTGGATGCACAAAAAATGTGAGATTTGATATGTTAAAAGTAATCTAAACGGAAACACAGAGAAATGAGCCAGAAGACTATAAAGTGCTCAGAGAAATGGGAATCCAAACATTTACCTCCCATGAAAAACTGGACAAACTGCTGTGTTTAAGATGAAAAATGACTGCCTGCATCATATTCAATGCAAAAAAACAGAACCACACAGACTGAGACTAAACAACAAGTGAAGAGAAGACAGTCCTGATGTTTTGTACATTATGTGAAAGCACAAATTCTCCCAGTCAGACTCCTGCTGCATACACGCAACACATCCTGCAACATCACTGCGGTTCGTCCAGTTTACTCGTGCAGCCACAGGCGGCATAAGAACGAGACACACACTCCAACTGTAGAAACTTCCCAACAGTGAAGCAGCTTTACTGATCAGTATACACCTGCAGGTATCAGTGGTGTGTGTGTGTGTGTGTGTGTGTGTGTGTGTGTGTGTGTGTGTGTGTGTGTGTGTGTGAGAGAGAGATTGTAATTTATGTGTTTATGATTGTATGTATGCTGTTTTCAGTTTGTGTGTGTTCATCTGTCCACACAGTGAAGTTCTCCATAGGCAGATTATTTTCATCACCCCAGTGCTCGGACTACACACTAACTCACCTCAGGGAGAAAAACAATGACCCGTGTCACATCTACACACACACACACACACACACACACACACACACACACACTGCTAAAGTCTTCTGAGGATACCTCATAAGTAAAAAAGAAGTCTATTCTGGATTAAAGTTTCGTGTCTTGCCTCTCCATCGCCCAGTTTTTGTTTCCTCGACTCTGAGGCACCGTGTCTCTCTCTGTGGATAAAGTGTGTGAGTAAGGGCTTCACTCGTCTCTGTACTGTTCAATGTCAGACCCTGTTTTTACACAAACACGTGTCCGTCTGTCTGTCCCGCTTCCTCCCACTCGCTCTTCTTCTTCTTCTCCTTCATCATCGTCTCCTGTCCGGAGTCTACTTGTGCTTGTAAAGGCGAAAGCAAAGAATGTTTCCAGCAAACACTTTTTTGTAACAACTTTAAACAATAAAGTGTAAAAGTGACACATTTCACCGTGTGCTGGCTTTTATTTGCATTATCGAGACAAAGTCTTATAACATGTCTTAAGCTGAAAGGTTTACTGAAGCTTGATCAAGGAGAATAAAGGATTTATCAATACACTTGTCATGACATGATGCCGCCTCACTTCTGAAGAAGCTGTCCTCTCTGCCCACGTAAAGGTAAAATGAATGGTGCAAAAAGACTGCAATACATCGCTCCAAACAAGAAATATTCTGTATATATCTGTTCTCTCACATGTAGTCATTATGCATCACCAGTTTGTCCCAGTGGACACTTGTAATAAATGTTATTACTCCTTAATTAAATTCCAGAAGTTTCTGGTCGTCCTTAAGTTCGTTCATCACATTCTTTCAAATGTAATATCTCAGGAATGGAATGTGGGAAATTCTTTGGAATTTAGACAAAAATGGTCACTTGGATGAACTGATTACATTCTGGTGGCCAAAGGACCTTACAAAACAAGTTTTTGGTACGATTTGTCAACATTTTCTGGACCAAACAATTAATGAAGAAGCTGATCAGAGTTAGTGTTATCAAGGTTCAGAAAGGGCTCCCTATCCCATGTCTCTCTTTCTCCTGTAGGACAGTGAGGTCCATAAATTCTTTCCTGTATATAAAAGCAGTTCTTATTGTCATGGTTTGCATCCAGATTTGTAGTCTTGACATCATAGGAATACTTTTGTTGGGGTTTAACGGGTCACCAAACTATGTTACTATTAAAGCGCCACAGAGTGCCACCCTCAAACTGGGGGAAAGGAGCCCATTGCTTTGCTCTGAGCGGCCTTCCGTATAACAATTATGATTCAAATCCCTGAAGTGGAAGGAAAACTAAACGTTGTATCTGGTGTGGAGACTGATTGGTAAACACAGTCTGAAGTTTAACAGCTTTTTCATCCAGTCATCTCGTTAAACGAGGAGGGCCTGATGAGTGCACAGTCACTGCCTGTGCAGACAATTAGATTTCAGAGACAGACTCAGAGAAGTTCCTCAACTTATGACATCAGATTAGTGTTTCAGTCAGACAGGCTGCCAAAAGGCTGTATATATATATATATATATATATTTATATATGTGTGTGTGTGTGTGTGTTATATTCACCCATATTTATTTATTCTTATTCTTGTTGTTGCCTTTTATGTATGGAAGTGTATTAGCAGCTATTAACCAGCAGGGTGCGCCAAACATCAAGCCAAAATGTTCATCTGCTCTAATCTTTCCCCAAGTCTCATTTAATTCCCCCCTCTGCACCATCCACTTACTATTTTCATGCACTCACTTCAAGTCGTGTGTGTGTGTTTTTAGTGTGTGTGTGTGTGTGTGTGTGTCAGTAAAATGGCCGTAATGGGTACATGCATGTTTTACGGCACATCTGTCCTATTAAACACCGCGCAGCTGGCAGCCAAAGACATTAATACAAGCAGGGATACAAAGATGATAATGACATTGCACGTGTACCTGCTCAGTATTCTGCATATCCTCATAATCCTCATTCATCCACGTCCCTCCGGTTCAGTTAGTTATTCCACTATTTAATTATAAACAAACTGTCAAAAATCAATATACTTTATTTATTTATTTTTTTTCATTTTCCTCACAGTGGGTTCTTTGTGTAAGCCAATCAATATTCTTACTTTGGCCCTTGGGGGGAGGTTAAAAACGATCCATAATAGAATTCAACTCAAGCAGCAGGAATAACAACAAGCCAAACCAATTTCCCACAGGCTAACGGTGAGGTTTAATATCTGTTTGCTGTCCCTCAGAGCTCTAAACTAGTAGATCTGTGCACAGGGGCATGTGTCAGCAGCTTGCGTCCATCAGGCCTGTCTTAAACAGGAAAGGTTGAACAAGAACAAGTAGACAGGAGTTCCTTTCATTCACACATATTCAGTCAGACACGCCACCAAAAAATGAATCTATCTTGTTACAGATGACAGAAAAGACACGGTGTCTTATTATCCTGACACTTGTGACACCAAACTCTTACAAACAATTAATTTTCCTCTTCATAACCCTCCAGTTAGTTAATGAATATTGATGTGGAAATGGTGCATATCTCCGTATCCTTGACCTTGTCATTTATCTCGACTTGCAAGGCGAAGCAGAGCCCAGATCAGTATTCCCATCACAAGACATTTGATAAATACTCTCCCTAATTTAGAGGCAAGGCAGATGGTCTTGTTGCTGGCAAAAGAGCTGAGAAATTAGGGCAAAGAAAGAAGTGTATGTCAGCAGCAGCAAGGTGCGCCGTGGAGAGCAGGAGGTAGTGCTGTGTGTCCCAGGAGGGGTGTATAAAGGAAAAGCGAGTCTGCAATAAACCAGCTGTTTCCTGAAGAAGTGGCTGGCTGCCAGAATTCCTGCTGTAGTCAGATAATATAGAATCTAAGTAAGAAT
Organism: Sciaenops ocellatus; assembly: GCA_033000465.1. Classification (NCBI taxonomy): domain Eukaryota; kingdom Metazoa; phylum Chordata; class Actinopteri; family Sciaenidae; genus Sciaenops; species Sciaenops ocellatus. The sequence goes on along the minus strand of CP136872.1, from coordinate 23,187,951 downwards.
CACCCGGAGTGATTTGGTAAGCTAAATGTGACTCAAAACTGTGTGGAAAGCAGGAAGTGACTGAAATGGATTTGGACGGCTTCTCATATAAAAGTGGATATACAATATTTGAATATTGTAGATTAATGTGGCTTGAAAATAAAATCAGTCTTAATCATATTTTAGCTGATGAAGATGGATCTTCTTTTTGCTCCACGCTTTGCTGAACAGACTGAGCATCAGCAGTCACTGTGGCCGTTCTTGATACGTTCATTTATCTTTTTCCCCCCCAAAATCATCAGCGACTTTATCTCAGAGAAAGTGACTCTGACGTGAGACCATACACTGCATTTTGCTGTCTGCACCAACAGTCGCCGTTGGTTTCTTTAACAGTGACAAGAGAGAGAGAAGCTGATGCACAGCAGCAATAAAAATAAGTATAACTATAAACTTTAATGGAGATGCGACTAATAGCAGTATAATGATAATAAAACCTGCAGTGGACATCAAGCAGCAGCAGGCTCGACCTATCGCCGATCTACACATAGAAGTAGCCGCGATCCACGAGAACCTGCAAGGTGAGAAAGCAGAAAGACTCTGGGGAAGAAGTTAAGTTAATAACGTGCATTTATGGGACGTCAATGTGTACAGATGGAGAGGGATAGAAGAAGAGAAGAGCTCAGTGCATCATGATAAGTCACCCCGGCAGTCTAGGCCTACAGCAGCATAACTAAGAGATGGTTCAGGACTCACCCGAGCCTGCCCCTATCTATTAGCTCTATCAAAAAGGAACATCTTAAGACTACTCTTAAATGTGGAGAGGGGCCTCTGTCGAGGAGATGGTTCCACATAAGAGGAGCTTGATAGCTGAAGTCTATGGCTCCCATAACGCAGTGTTATCAGTGGGCTCTTAAAGATACGATGGTGCCTGACCATGAAGAGCTTTGTATAAGAAATTATATTCAAGACTTCACAGGTAGCCAGTGCAGAGAAGCCAAAATCGGAGAATCAGACCTGATCTCTAACCTTCTGGTTTCAGGTCTGGTTATGTTATGTTTGTTTTAGAGGGCAATGAAGGCAAACCCAAAATGTGGGGATTCTTTTCCACACAAGTTTTACATATATTGGCCCAAGATACAACCACACACACACAAAGGGCTTATCAACATGCAAATGTGGAGAGATGGTGGAGTGATAGGCAGCCATAACTGTGCCCTGGGAGCTCCAGTCCACACTCTTGCTGGACTTTGCCAGTTCCAAACCCATGTACTGAGCCCATAGGTTCAACAGCGTGAGTGACCTCTTTTACATGCTGGGGTCAGACTACACAATATTAGACCAATCTGGCATGCATAGGGTTTATACCAGTGGGTGTAGGGTGTGACATTTGATTGCTTGGATGAAGACAGATGACGCATCTTGCACATCTCCACATTATTCTTGCTGCGAGGAAAAGGGTCACCATCGCCTTTTCTTTGTGTTTCAGGCTTTTCCAAACACTCACATTGTTGTTCACGGAGCTCGGGTCCTATGGCACCCGGCAACATGTCATGACACGGCAAGGATGTATGACTATAATCACCTAATCTGACACAGTGACCATCTTAACAGACATGTAAGCAAAATAATTGAATTAATAAATGCATTTTTGTTTAAAAGTGTATTGACATGAGTAAAAATCCCCAAATTTCCTCCTCCCAGATGTTTGGAAACTGCACAGCTGTGTTTCAGAACATCAACAGTGATAAGGGAGGAACTTTTGGGATTTGGAGCACTATTGGGTAACAAAATGTGTTAGCAGTACACCTCTCTCAGATATAACTTCTGCAATCAATACCCCGAGCTGAAACCTCGTGGTTCTCTTCATCACACTGCAGCAGAGTAATAACTTGCCTGAGTCGAGTCTATCATTTGGTTCGAGGATTATTGTCTTCTGGCTCGCTGGATGTTTTTGTGAGCCCTCCGGGAGCACAGATGCAAATCTTGGCTTTGTTTTTTTTCCAAAAGTACCGCTTGGCTCCAAAGAATATCTTCGTGTCTTTAAAGCCTTCAGAATGAGATAAAGTTATAAATCAGAAAGACGGTTTGGGGAATTAAAACCTCTGCTGTGTCAGTCTGGTTTTAATGTTCCTGTCATATCTCTCTGCATCAACTCCAATGCATCCAGGCAACCAGAAAGTAAAGTGCCTGATTTAAAGACAATCTTCCCAACTCAAGTAATTATCGTCTATGTTCACTGATCAGTGATTGATCTCTGCAACACATTAGACACCAACAGTCACTGCAGACATTCATATCTTTACTATTTCTGCCTGGTGATGAGAGAATATTTGAACAATACAGTGTACCGGACCTCGCTCGAATGGATTTATTCGCTGCTGATATGTTCTGCTGTCTCCAAATTGACTCAGTCAATCTAGTACAAATTAACATTTTGCTGCAGTTTTATTAGCTATCATTCCCTGTGGTTACAGCCTTTCTCATAACAACTCTGGAAGTGGGTGTGCATAACAGGGACAACATATTTCTGTTGACTGGGTGACAAAATTGGATTTTTGGTATTACAGTTATACTTATACTTACTCAGCCTTGTAAATACTGAGTGTTTGAGTTTCCTGGAAAAATAATGAGATAGTTATTTACCAAAAGATTTTGGAAGTTGCTTCAGATAATGTCGAAAGACCTTTAATCTGGAGCGGCTTGCTGAAGTGCAAGACCCCGAAACCGGTCTTGAGACATGCTTTGTTTTTAAAATTGCATCAAACAAATCCCCGTTGATAATCCAAACAAACAGCATTATTTGCAGAAGGCTTTACTGATCTCCAATAAGAGAGTGAAGGATATCTATTCATAACATATTCTTTTGACCGTTACTGTAATACAAGCCTCGTGAAACCGTCACGTTTTTATATCTCACAAAAAGCAACAGCTACAATTGCAGCTACATTTGTTTAGAAAATGTAGTTCTTAGTTCCTGTTGTCGTATGGTGAATTTCAATGTATGTTGGATTTGGCATTTTAATGATGCTTGCAGTGATCTAAGGTACTTACCAAGCAGCAACCTCTGTGACTGTGAAGTGAAGCCAGAGTGGAAGTGCCAAAAACTGCAGTTCCTCTAACGTCCACTTGAGGCTGGCTGCAGAACGAGTCAATCACTGTTGGCCCCCATGTTAAAATGTCCAACTTCACAGCAGAAGTAAACATGTTTACAGCCTGGTACAAAAAACAGTTTTGGTCTCTATAGCTAATTTCCCCCATTCATGACAACTGTACTGAGGGTGAATTTTTATACAACGCATCTGTTCAAATTATATTAAGGCTTAAAGTTATGCAGAATTAAGAGTGTGATCACTTTGATTGACAGGCGGGTGCCGTTTGAGCACTCAGGCATTATTCAACCTGCCTCAGGTCTACCGCCAGTCTTTGCCAATTTTTAGATTAGCCAGGGGGCGGCAGATGCAGGACTGCCAAGATGGCCGTCCATTCTTTATGCTGTTAAGTTCACTCATACACACACTAATGGCACAGTACCCAAAAGAACTTGAACCACCAACCCTGTGATTACTAAACAAACTGCTTTACCAGCTACAACCGTCCGCTACAAGTTATTATGTTGAACTTGAGGTACCGTATATCATGATATAATCGAATAGAGACTTTACATCAATGGACTATACATATTACCCAACACCAACACCAACCAACACTGCATACCCGTAGACAACAAAAATACCAAAGGAATTATTCATTTAATTTAATATTTTTTTCATAATTTGCTGATAGCTTTTATGGGTTTGTCTTTTCCAGAGTATATATAGCAAACAGCACCATTCAGACATATTTCTGAGGTTACAGGAGCCTGTTCTCCACCCAACACATTGTTATGATGTGTATATCTATGTATGGAAACCTTAGATCAAGCTCCTGATGCACCCTGGCTGCATAATGATAAAATAATAATAATAAATCCTTGTGCTTTCTTCTTCTATTGTGGGTCTTGAACATCTGCTAAATACTTCAAGTGTAAACCTCCAATAGGAAAACGCACTGCTGCAGACAAATGTCACAGGCTTTGTCTCTGCACAGTGTCCGCGCCTGCCTGCTGCATGCCTTTGACGTTTTTAAATGGAACTGGCCCTTTAACCGCGTGGACCTACTGCTCATGCTCGGGGCTTTGTGCAGGAGTTTCCCCGTCAGAGACCCAGCTGTGTGGACCTGAGAGCGAAGAGCAGACGGAGCAGAGAGAGAAGAGCTGCGACTGTCGCATCTTCTGATAACAAACCCGGGCAGAGAGCACGTCTTTGTCTGGAGCACAGCACATCCAGCAGGAGGGCCGATCATCCGAGCTCCGTGGTTTTTATTTCATCTCCGGGATTACAGTCTTTGACGTTGAGGCAGGATCATCCGGTCACGGTCGTGTGTTTACATCGGAACCTTGACCACGGTGGAAGTTATCCGGTGGACTTGTGCGGACGCACCGCACAACGCGTTAACGTGGCTCTCCGTGTTTTTGTCGCCCAGAGCGGATCGTTTCCAGTGGAAATGTGTGTGCAGTGTTACTAAGGACCAAACTGTTGTCATCAAAGTTTCATGTCTTTGTCCTGTCCCGCAGCTTTCCCCCCGCACACCGCTCGGCATGTTCTGACGGTGCGTAATTACTGTTTTCCTGCGCCCTCTCCACGGGCGTCACAGGTAGGCTACCTGAGCCTACAGACACCGCTGCTGATGACAACAGATCACCTCACGGTGTAAAGGTGACGCTTTGGTTCCTGTGACAAAAAAACACACACTCCGCGTCAATCATCATGGGTGATGTCGGGGGGATCCACCTATGCACCTGGACAAAGTCGTCCAAAAGGAGCGCCCGGGACGTCTTGAAAACATACCTGGGAGTATTTGTGGTGCTTCATCTCGTGCTCCACACGGAAGCCTCCTCTGTGTCCAAATCCTGCGATAAAAACTGTTTTTCAGGGAAATGCATCAACGGGACCTGCGTGTGTGACCACGGATGGGTTGGAGAGCAGTGCCAGCACTGTCAGGGAAGATTCAAGTAAGTTGTTATGTGCATGCGACAAAAGCCACTCTAATTCAGGAGTTTAAATCTTATCTGCCTGGTTGTTATTTCTATCAGTGCTGTTGTGTTGTCCAAAGTCCAAAACTGACATTATGTGTGTGAACTAGTGGCTCTCTCTAAGCTGTGTGAATGGCAGGTTGGTGACATACATGTGTACCCAGTGTAGCCTATAATGTCAGTTATCTCACTGCTACTTTGACCGGGTTCACTGAGTGACAGTAAATTATCAGCATCAGAGTCTTTGTTGTAGTTTAAGTGGAGTCCTTTAAATGTGACATAGCTGTTTTTCCATAATGTATGAGGTGTAATTAATGCCACAGCACAACAAAGATGGAGTACCTCAATGTTCTGTGGTCACTTTTGTCTGATTTATTATTTAGAAATTGCCAAAGTTCACTTTTTGTGTCTGGGTTTAATCTCCAGAGGGTGATACACATTGTTGTGTATGAGCACATTGTTAATAAGTGCAAGTAACTGCGCAGATGGTTCACTTCAAATATGAGCGCAAAACACTTTTCTAAATACGACAACATGTAATTTTAATGCCCAGACAACAGATTGCTGTGTGCTCCGGGTGAATGGAGCAGAGTGACTGCCTCGCTCACTGTCACTTTAGAGTACGACACACACACACACACACACAGGCTTAAAATGGGCTGCCCCAGCTGCCGTCAAGCAGTTTAAATAAAACAGGATTCAGTAACTGCACAGTTGATGTCTCGCCTCTCTTGTTTGAACACCGGACACGGGCTGAACATGGCTGCCATTCAAAAACTTTTGCAAAGGACTGCGACGTTCTCAGTCGAGTTGATTGTCACCCGCCCCATGCTTCATTTTCTATCTGTATGAGAACTCAAATTTTAGCTTTGTTAGCTGTGTCACAGCCATTATTTTGAAAGTTAAAAGAAAGTCAGCCAGGCAGCATTTGAAATTTTGGACTGGTAGTGATGGCAGCCAATGCCACGTCTCTAATTTTGATGCAGCAGGAAGGTTCCTGGTTTGAACCCTGGCTGGGGCCTTTCTGTGAGGAATTTGAATGAACTTCTCAGCATCCTGCTTTGTTAGGAATGATTGTACTTTGGCAGACTTATTATCAAGTGGAAGAATGCGGTCTTGGTCCCTGTCCAGAACGACACCAAGACTTATTACCTCGGATTTGTTCTGGTGATCCAGGTTCCAAAGTCTGTTAATAAGTGTCTATCTCTTGCAGTATCTCTCTTTAGTCTTCGTCAAACAGCCAACAATTATCAGTGTTGCATAATCATACCTGTCTTAACATCCTTCTGTCTGTTTGTTTGTATTTCTTTGAAACAATCACAATCGTGTTAGGTGGTGCTAAGTCCAGGATGCAGTTGGAACTTGTTTTGGTTGAACATTTGCACAAGGAGAGGCAAGTCCTGGCATTACAATGGCTAAAATGATAACAGCTGCAATCTTGTTTATGTTTGTATCATATAGAGTTACCCATAAATGCCTCCGGGTACGGCTCTGTGACACTGTTTTGGTCTCCTCACCTGGGTCTTCTCCACATGGGTGCTTACCTGACCATAACTGTTCCATAACTTGTTAATTTGCTCAGATTTGTTCATTTTTCCTCGGCTAATGTGCCTTGCTAAGTAGACTGCATCGTTAAATTGTTTCCCTTTTGGCTGTTTTTACAAGCGAGAGTACACTAAGGTCGTTTTATTTTGAAAATTGACTGGGCTCTCTTTGTTGTTTCTGTATCTGACTTCCAGGCCAACTCGATCTGCTCTATGCTGCTTGAAGCGGCCGGGTCACGGCATCCATCAAAATCAGACCAGCCGCTTCAGTGGCTCACCTGGTAGAGCGTGCGCCCCATCCTGTCCATCTTGAGCTACACTATCAAATTAAGATGAAAAACAAACCCTCTCCAAGAAATAGATCAACCACAGATGGATGCGCTGCGGTGCTTTTAGAATTACGAGCGTTGTCTAGAAGCGTTGGCTGCCGGTATCTTGCCATCTCAGCATGTAGGTTACTAGCTCAGATGCTGTTGTTTCTCATAGCGATAGGGATTTTGAAAACAGGAACACGCAGATAGCAGAATACTGAAAGAGGCTGCCAATGGCAGGTTTGCTTCCTGAACAGCCTACTTCCTGTGAGGCCGACTAGATAACAAGATAACTGGTTAAAATGATTCAAAACACTTACACAAAGAGTGTGTGTAAGTATGTGAATAATAACTAAGCTGGGTTTAACTTTTAAAGCTTCAAAACGTGCTGAAGAAAAAGGCAGGGCATCAGGTTTGTCTTATATTTGGGCTGTCTGTTCATCCTGCATGTAGCCCGTTTTGAAATATTATTATATTTAGCAGCTCAAATGATCAACTCCCCCTCCGTTCTTCTCTCTGTGTGGCATTAATCACCCCTTATATCCTCCAGAGAGGATGACGTTACCTTGTCACAATCACCTACAGCCTGGTCTGCACAAGTAAGGACAGAGAGATGGCAGGACCTCAGTCTTATATTTTCTCTCCGGAGGATTGTATTGATTTCTCAGTCGATGTGATTGTTGCGCGAGCGGTGAACAGAGCGGGCTGTGGGCCGGGCAACAGACAAACAATGCAAGAGGGACGAGCTTTTATTCTTGTGGCTGCCCAGTGGCGTGATAGTGCCCATTAATACTGAGTAGTTGTCACAAAAAGGTAGAATAGCTGTGGAGTCTAACAGTCCGGGCCGAACAGTGCGGGCTAAAATCTATATTTGAGCAAATTGCAATATTGTCTCTTGAGATGCATCAGCCCATTTTCAGAGACATTTCATTGTTATTGTTATTATATAGTGTGAACAGTGAATGAACAAAGATGTAAAAGCATGGAGAGAAAAAGAGAAACACCCCCACAGAAAGTCTGTGTACTTTCTAGGTGTTCAAATGGTTTCTTACTGATAAAAGATGTACCTCTATCAGCCATGACATCATGAAGATGGACAGGTGAAATGAACACTGATTATCTTGTTATCATGGCACCTGTCAGTGGGTGGGATAGCAGTAAGTGAACGTTTTGTCCTCAAAGTTGATGTTAAAAGCAGAAAAATGTTGACAAGGGCCAAATTGTGATGGCTAGAGGACTTGGTCAGATCTCCAAAATTGCAGCTCTTGGTGTTCCCAGTCTGCGGCCTAACAAAAGTGGTTCAAGGAAGGAAAAGTGGTGAACCGGCAACATGGTCATGGACGACCAAGATTGTTTTTTTTACTCCTCTCATCAAGCTAAAATTAAAACTGATATGTCCTTAGTGTTAAAACCAAACAGACATGAATGCAACATATATTTCACATATTCATCTGCAGTGTGATGTCTCTATAGATATGTACATTACTCTCTTACTCTCACTTCTGGTTAGATGCTAGACTCCCTTTTGTCTGTCAGTACTTGTACTTTGCAATGAGAATAAAGTTTAATCTAATCTATTTTAATCTAATATAATCCAATCTTGCTGCTTTTAATACATCTATGTTTGGGAACTCTGTTCTAGCTGAGGCTGTAGTATTCTGTCTTTTCCATTGATTTCATGAAAACATGTTTTTGCATTAAACTCACTTTATTATAAATCATGAGTTAATCCATCTGAAAAATATCTACATCTCAAAGGGGATTGTGAACTAGATGAATCTCCCAGTCAACAGCCGTTGTTGTAGGAACACTGCCGTCCAAACAGTTGTGTTATCTAAAGGCTTCAAGGCACTTGTGGCTGCATCAGCTGTATCTATTAGTGAGGACACGACGGGACAGGACTGGAGAGCAGCGGAGCAGAGAAAGGACCTGTGCTTCAATATCACTGCTGTGCCCTGAAAATACTCAATACTAAAGCCTCACTGGTCACAGGAGTGCAGTCGGGATGCACACACACACACATACACACACATACACACACTGTTGTGTTTCATATCCACACAGACAGATCCAATAAAGGAGAAATAGGGAGTAGATTCTGTCTATTGATTTAAGGTATTGGTGTTCTGTGTCGTTTTATTGGTCTGCAGTCTCATCCTTTGTTTTCCTATGGCGTTCTCACTTTCTCTTTGTTTTCTTTTGCTCTCTTTGACTAGATACTAGATAACATCTTGCTTGTTCTTACATACAAAACACACACACACACAAGTTTATCATGTAAAAACACAGAGAGGTCAGTCTGAAACTAGATACGGAGAATTAAGTGAAGATGTTGAGATACAGAGAAGACACTCTTGACTTTACAGTCTAATTTTTGAAGAAAGAAATCCCCCTCTTAGACTCTCTTTGTCCCCAACTTTGCCTGAGTCGGGTTTCACCATGAGATGGTTGCTACATTCACACAAAAGTCTCTCTTGTATTTGTCGCACAGTATCTGGGCAAGCATTGGTGAAGATTTTCAAACTGTTGTTAAATTATTTATTTTTCCCTTTGAGTCTGGGTCTGATTTTACAAGTAGTAGTACAAGTACAAGTACAAGTAGTAGTATTTATGTGAGAGTCACAATCTATCAATCCTCATGTCATATGACAAAATGGATGGATGTTCTCTTATTTGCTGTAGCTACAATTAATTCCTGGTTAATGAGCTAAAACGTCACATTAAAGATGCATTAATTGATTCATTTTTGCCCACTAGGGGAAAAAGGAACTCCAAAACAACATGACATAACAATAATACCTGCCTATTTCTACATTCTCCATACCTATTTGGAAAAATGTTGTGACTTTACATCTTCAGCCTTTCTCACCAGCTAGTCTGACTAACTTTATCTGCTGTTTGTTTGGTGCTGGGCAGGTAGCGTACAATGAGTTTGTCAGAGCTTGTTTGTTGAAATTTGATGGATCATAGCAGCTAGAGTGAATCAGACAGTAAATGCGTTGTAAAACCAAAAACAATGAGCTAAAAGAGGCTGAAATACTCAGTGAAGCTGCTGATAATGACACCTTTAACACCACACAAAGTCACCTAATCCATCCATTTTTAGAAAGAAGCACTGACCGTTGGTAGGAGATGGGATGTAAACAGCAACTTTCTGTGCAAGAATAACTTCTCCTGCTTTGACGCTACATCGGTAAACATCAACCATTTCAAGCTTTACTGTTGAAAAGACCATTGAAAACACTTTTGCGGGTGGATTATCTGCAGTATTAAATAAGTTTCTGAATTTTTAAAGTATTAAGACAGGAATTTCAGGTAAGCATGCCCTTACATACATTCATGAGTGTTTTTAAGTCGAGCGCCTGGCAGAATCCACAAGAACAAATCCTAAAAGTCTGCACGCTCACCCCTTCAGGGCTGTCGACTGAAGCGACACTTTCAGGTGGAAGCCTTTTATCAGTCTAAATAGGTTACCGGTTTATCCTCGATTAACCTCACGGAGGAGAGCGGAGCTGACAAACGCTCGTAGACTGATGTGACGGTTGTGTTTGGCAGTTTCAACATTGTCAAATGCAGCACATCAAAGTGAATCTATTTGCCTAAGGTTTTTGCTAGTGTAAACCGCTGCATTAATCTCACTTTGTCTCTTGAATGCTAAGTGCAGACAGCCAGAAACACTTGAGGCCAGAGTGAAATGAACTCGCAGTGATCAAACGGTTTTGAGCCAGTATCTCCCAGCAGAGGTGCAGCAGGGGGTTCTGCAAAAGGGATGTTGATGGTGCTAATTGATATAGGAAAGAATAAAATAAATGTCTCTCTCGTTTCTGGCCTGCTGTTGTAAAACCATCGCTCAGTGTGCAGAAGCCGCATTGGAGGTTTTTTTTTTTTTTTTGCCACTCAGACAACTGGAGCCGGGTAAAGCTGTATTTATCACACTGGAGCCTGATAAATGGACTGAGGCAACTGAGAGTTCATACAACACTCTGCAAGATGGGATTTAAAAATTGACTACCTCTTCAAGTCAGTCACAAGAATTACTGGTGTGAAAATAATACTCTACCTGCTCATTCTTCAGAAACAAATGCATAAAGTACTATATTTATTTCCTAAATGGGATTATAGTTTTGGATCAAACCCCTCCACTCCATGTCTGATTTAATCTATCTCCTAATACTGTGAGCTCAGTTTAGATGTTATGGTTGCACTGAAATCCTATTACATGACGTTGGAGCCCATTAGGGTTCCTCTTCATCTCTTCACATGACTTCTCTGTGTGGCAGCAGTATGAATGTCATGAGGCATTTCCTCTCTGTTGATTCAGGAAATTTAACTTTGTTGTGAACTCAGTTTGGACTGTAGTGAGGATTCAGAACTTCAATTTTTGACCAGGGTTGAGGCTTGATAGGATTTTATTGCATCATGATATGAAATGTATTTGAGTTTAGTTTTAAATAGCAAAATGGTCAGAAGAACTGCAACTAAAGGTTCCAAATAAGTGATCCTCTTATTTTACCATAGCGCTCACACGATTGCCATTTAGCTAAATAACTACCTGAAATGTCTGTCAATAAAAACAATCTTATCAGAACCCGACCCGTCATAATTGTGCACTTACTGCTGCTGCAGCAAACCATAGACCCTATAAAACATGGATGTAGTCTCCAAGACGTCACCCACAGGTTTCTGAAGAGGCGTTGTGGAGCTCAGGATGTGGTAACTCTAGCTGTCGCCATCTTGGCGGTCCTGCCTCCGCCGACTCCCGCTAATTCAAAAATGGGCAAAGTGATTGAGCGTGGGTGGAGCTGAGTTGGGCTGAATAAAGTTTGGTTTCTCAGGCAATCCACCTGTAACAGCACCCACATGTCAATGAAAGTGACCACACTTAAGCTTTAATATAATTTGAACGGGTGAGCTAATCTCACTCTCTTCATATGCAACTTTGGCAAATCAGCTAAGAGGTCCATTACTGCCACCAAATGTCACTTTCCAAATCACGTTATCTAATGAAGCAGCTGAATTTGTAAGATCATGCAAGTATCCAGCTTATCCAGCCTGCCCAGAATATAGCAGAGACACTAAGCTATTGGAAACGGTGTTGCCAGACTTCTACATTTCTGCCATTGCACGATATATACCATCACTCCACCCTACTCTGCAAAATACTATGTAATGTTTGAAATTTCGACTGTATCTGTTCATCTGCATGGTTAAGGTTAGGGAGTTAGCGTGTGGTTAGAAAGGCAAATGTAAATTGTCGGTCTGTCGTGAGAAGTGAACCTCCCTTTCCCACATGAAAGTCTGACGTGCTTCATTGCTGCAACCTCCAAATTTTTTACTGCCCTCGCTACATAAAGGGCACACTCCTTGGCACTGAGCACTGGCTTTGAAAATTGTGGAGTGCAAGATCATCCAATTTGGACATAATTCACAGGGATACTGGGCTGAAATAGGACAGTGGACATATGGATGTTCCTTGTTGTAGTTTTGCTATTTGTCTTAATTTGATGGTTACACGTCTTGCATGGATTTTTATTTACACAACCAATGTGCAACCTGTGATCATGCATGTTTTGTAGTGATGATTTTTAAATTTCCCACATGTGACTGCAGAAGAAATGTGTATATTCCTGATCGACACGGTGGAGACTGTAACAACTTAAATATGCGTTGATAGAGATCAACCATGCCGGCTCTGTGATGCCTGGAGATAAAGAAAAGGAAGCCATTCAAGGACAGAAAAACCACATGAGTGAGAGACAGACTGAGTGGGGACAGAACAGAGTGCTTTTTCTGACATCAGAGTCATCATCTGCTGACACGGGCTTCAACCCGTGTGTGTGTGTGTGCGCATGTGCATGTGTGATTATGTGTGTTTAAGCCTCAGGCACTGTGCAGTGATGATGACACAGCTCGTGAACCGCCACCGCGCCATGCTGAGGGTGTGTTTGTGAGAAAGCATGTGAGTGTTTGGGAGGGAGGAGCATCGGACGGCCATCTGTCCAGTGTGTGTTAATCCCGCTATGATGAGAGTGAAAGCAAGGGCGACACACACACACATGCACAGTTGGATTTGTGTGTGTATTACATGAATCATAGCCCCCTGTGTTCGTCCCTGAGGCTCTGGCAGTTTCAGAGAGATGGCAAAGGTCTGTTCTTGTGACATCATCAACATAGGACAGTGACTGTTTCTAGAACTCCTTTAAAACAAGTCTGATTTAACTCCTTTCATCCTGATGCCTCTATATGACCTACATAAGCAAAATCAGATGAAAACGAGTGACGGCACGCACGCCAGAAGAGCCTATGTTTACATTTTTCCAGGCAAAGTTTCACAGTGAGTGAAGCAGGAGGACATTTGTTTTTTAATTTTGATGTTATATTCTGTGGTTACGGGTGATACTGCCACAGGATCAGCAAAGAGAAAAAGAAAATATTTGACTGCAGGATAAAAAAGAGCATAGACGGAAACACAAGCTGGTCATTGAACAAATAAAGAGAATTTCAAAATCAATCCTGAATTGGCCCTCTTCCATCTAGACGGGTATATAATGTGTTTATTTCATTTATGAAAAACATATTAAAATGTGGCTGTGTACAGTCCATGGAGATATACGTCATGGTGGCTTCTGATTATGAAAATAACATTACTCAAGAATGTTGATAACTTCAGCTTTCCCCACAAATCATTACAGAGCAACCGAATCTGTAAGCTGTAAGCTTACATGTAACCTATGAATAGTGCTAAAAGTTTAATGATTATATTATGATTATTAATCTGACATGAAACAGATGCATCACCTTGTCATTATGCATCCTATTTTAAAAAGAAAAATATTATTAAAAATAAGTTGCAGTCAGATCAAGATTTTTAATAGGAGATTTGGACCCATGTTGGCTTTAAGTACAACACCAAGGTCATTAGTAACCGTCCTCTTGGGACCATGAACCTAGCAGATTGAACAGTAATCTGGTAAATAGTTTTTAAGATAACTTGCTCTGAACCAAGGCCAGGAACAATCCAATCAACGGCCCAATCAATCGACAGGCTCACCAACAGCATCCAACCAAGGAAAACAATTCAGTTTAGATGAGACATTTTCTGCAACGTATGAAACACTCAAGAGGAATACATGACTAGAGGTTCCAGGCAGTCTGTTATATTTTAAACATACAGGGAGCCAAATATGTTAAATCTCGTCTCATAATGATGTCACAACCTCTCCGTCATACCCCAACACAGGCCGAGTGGATCAATAGTCATTTGGCTGTGCGTGTACAGTCTATACGACCCATTAGACACAGTCACCATTTACCTCTTTTGGCAGTAATCAGATTAGTGTTTGTTGTAAAGTCTAATGTCTCTCCATCACAGGATAATTAGACAAGTGTTGAGGGAAAATGTCTTCCATTAGAGTATAACAGAGGGAAAAGTGGTAAAACTGGCTTTTTGTTCAAGATCCTGTGTGTGTGTCGAGCTCAGTATGACTTTAGTGATACAGGATGTCTGGCAGAATATCAGGTTACGAGGTGAATTTTGTGTGTTTGATCTTAAATCCAATTTAATGTTCTGTATCACTTAACAATAACATATGTTGTCTGTAGAAAGTCCTGAATGTGAACTGATTCTCTGATTTTTGATCTCACAGTCAGACTGCTAGATTTTCAGCAAAGACTGTTCAGGAAATCTGTGGCAACAATTCGGTCCTATCTTTATTTGTTCTTTCAAGACATGTTTGTCATGAATATCTAGAATCCGAGGTGTTCTCTGTTAGCCCATCTGCCACTTTCAAACTGGCATGAGGTGACAATGGCATTGCTTACTATGATATGATGTCAATCAAACTGGAAACTTGAAGACTGCTGCTAGTTTTGTAGTTGTGAGCAGCTCCTCTCTCAGTGCAGCGTGACTCTTTCATGTTGAATGCTCACTGCTCATGAAAGACGTGAATCCCTGACTTTTCCTACTCATATTGCCCATGCCTGCTTGCTGTCATTGTAGGATACTGCTCATGCTACCTGCTACGGGAGTGCACAACCAATGAATAAGTGGGAATCAATGTCTCAAACAAAGACGCCAATGATTGGCTGAAATTGACTCCAGCACTCAAAACGTGTACGTCGTATCTGTGATGTACTTGTAAGTTTCTGAAGAGCCGTTGTGAAGCTCAGAGTGTGGTGGCTCTGGATGGCTCCATGTTGGCAGTCCTGCCTCTGCTGTCTCCCAGCTAATCTGAAAATGGGCAAAGAGGTAGACTTTGGTGGAGCTCAGGTGGGCTGAATGAAGCCTGGTTGCTCAAACAGGCCACCTGTAACGGCACCCACCTGTCGATCAAAGTGCCCACACTGTTAATTCTGCATAACTTTAAGTCTTAATATAATTTGAGCAGATGAGTTGTATAAAAATTCACCCACAGTTGTCATGAACGGGGAAATTAGGGCTTTAAGCATGTTTATTTCTGCTGTGAAGTTGGACATTTTAACATGGGGACTTATGGAGAATGACTCACTTCTGGAGCCAGCCTCAAGTGGACGTTTGAGGAACTGCACTTTTTGACAGTGGATTATAAAATCTGATCACATGCTGCATCTTCATCTTCATCATCACAAAAGAGAACAATGTGTGAAGCAGACGAACGTGTTTTTGCTGCTCTTTACAACCATGACTGCAAGTTCATTAGTGGAGCATCATACCACACACCTGCAACAGTTTTTGTTCTCTTTTTATTAGTGTCTCTTTAAGTTGCCCACATTCTGATCTAATTACCATCTGGGCTAGTTTGGACTGGTACCTTTCTGATCAGGTGTGTTTCTGGTGAATTAATTTATGACTGCTGTGGATTGGGTCCAAAATGTTGAAGATCTCTTGTCTTAATGCAGGGTAGTAACAGGTTGTATTAAAAGAAAAAATAGAAATTAGATTATAGTTACACTGTCAAAGAATATCTGATTACATTTTTAATGAAAAGTGCATTTGGTCTCCAGTTAACTGCTCCAGTTTGCAGCTGACCTGGAAGGAGGAAAAAGAACAGTACTAGTACAAAACTGAACGTTTAATGCATTTTATTTTCATTAGAAATGTATTGATGTGTGAAGAGCAAAAATTATATTTGCAGAGCTCAAATTTTTGTGGCTGTGTCCATTTTTTTCAGTATAAAGTGCTAAGTAATACAAATGTATTCAGATTCGATTAAATTTCTTTTGGTACTCCAATAGATTACATTACTAATTACAAAAACCTTCATGTAATTTGTATTCATTAACTCACTGCATTTTAAAGTAAGATGACCCAACTCTGTCTGAATACACTAAATACTTAAAACCTGCAGAATGAGTCAGAGGAAATATCTTGTGCACTGGACCAAACCTGCATGCAGCTAGAACTCCACCTGCCAATTCACTATACAAACCTAGTCTAACTAATCCATAACAAGATACTGCCAGTTTCTGCCAGTCTAGACCTCGTGCGGCTACATTACAGCAGAATCCATGCAAACGTTTCTTTGCTAGAAGGCTTTTATTGTGGCCAGCGACCACAGGAAATATTGAGTTCACATTAAAAGCATTTGAGCAAAAGTTTTGTGTGAGTGTGTGCCTCCGTCTGTCCGTGAACTTTAACCAAAATGTGAGTCACAAAATAAATGTACAGCGTTATTATCCTTGTGATAGATGTGTGTGTGTGTGTGTGTGTGTGTGTGTGTGGGTGTGTGGTCAGGTTTGGATCGCTGACTGTGTGTAGATGATCCTCTGAGTCTCTGCTAAGGCCAGAGTTATTTTCCTGGCAGCAGGGAGCACCTCTTTGGATTCAGACCTTACTCTCTGTCCTCTCTGTTTCTTTCACTCTTCCTGTTCTCATCTCATCATCTGTGCTCACTTCATGTCTCTCTATCTGTCCCAGCAGACACTCACACACACAAACACACACATGCTTTTACTGCAGTCCACCCATAGAAAGACGTATTCCCCTCTCGCTTCCAAACTGCGTTTTCTCACAAATGATTTCATCACAAAGGCATGTGCTAGTTCTGCTTCCCTCTGTGCCTGTGTATTTTTTGTGTGTGTTTTTATCTCTTTTCTCTGTGTGTGTGTGTGTGTGTGTGTGTGTGTGTGTGTGTGTGTGTGTGTGTGTGTATGTGTGTGAGCCTACACGTGGTGGGTGGGTGTATTTACAGCGAGTGCAGGGGCTGGATTATTTGTGTTCATGTTTGGTTGTTTGCCCATGTTCTCTTGTAACTCTCAGTCCACTTTTTTTCTTTTTCTGCATCTGACGTGATGTTCACACCACTCGCTTGGGCAGGGAGTGTGTGTGTGTGTGTATGTGTGTGTGTGTCTGTGTGTGTGTGTGTGTGTATATGAGTGTGAAGGAGAATGTGACAGAAAGCAATAAACACATACACATGTACCTGGTGAATACACAAACTGCCTCAGGGTGAGCACTCATTTTGTCTTTCCCTGTCACTTTCTGCCAGGTGGCCTGGTCAGAGCTTCATGTTCGTTACAGCTGTGCTTATCTAGGATCACCTGGGGCTGTTATTGTGCTTGGCAGCTTCTTTACACCTGTTTTTCAGCACTTAAAAAGAAACCATGGGATATCAACACTTCTTTTTCGCTCACAAAGGCACCATTACAACCTATCGCTTAATGTGTCTGATGTCCAGATAAAATTAAACATGGTTTAACCACCTTTATTCATGCTTAGCCACATACGTCTCCGTCAGCCAGATAAGACATTTAATTAGTTTGTCTTTGTTTCTCTGGTGGCTGTAATGCACATAAACAAAAATGAAGAAGCCGCTTAGCAGTTTTCCTCCCTGCAGCTCTGATTATGGCCGACACATTTTGATGTTGTTAGAGAATACACGATCTTCTGTTGGCCACTTATGTGTGTGCGTGTGTGTGAGTGTGTTATCTACACATACCAGATAATGAGCTGCAGCAGCTACATTCAGGCATTCAAAAACATCTGTAGGAAAAAGAGCTAATTGTCATCAGAGATGTAAAAATCTTAACTTGCGTTCCTCCCAAACAAAAAGTGATTACATGTTTAAAAAAAACAACATTTTTTGCATGGTTTGGACAGATTACAGTGTAGATACACTGTCCATCTATTTTCCATAACTGCTTATCCTTATCAGGGTTGCAGAGGCTGGAGCTGATCCCAGCTAACATCGGACAGGAGGCAAGGTACACCCTGGACAACACACATATAGACAAACAACCATTCACACTCATATTCACAGGTACCGGCAACTTAGAGTCACCAAATTAATTAATTAACATCTTTGGACTGTGGGAGGAAGCTAGTGCACCCCAGACACAGAAAGACCCCAGCTGTTGTGAGGCTGTAATACTAACCGCTGCACCACCGTGCCGCCCTTATTCGCATTAACACCCATAGATGTTGACAGTATGTGGGGGGAAAAAATGAGAGACGTAGTTATCCTGCCAGAGTTGAACCAGAAACTTGTGACTATATGGTCTACATCTTAACAACACCAACAGGACGCCCTACGGTTCTATAAATAATCCTGAACTCCGCCATTTTAAAGTCCAGTTGGGCATAGCGTGGACAGCGACGCTACAAATGTACACAAATACTGCACCATGAGTCAGTTAGAAAAAGATCCACTCTGCTAAAAAAAGAATTCAGGGTGATTGCTTCCTTACGCCGAACACAGAAGTAGGACTTTAGGTGAAGCAAGGTCATTATTCCCAATGGGAAGTGTGGCTTTGCATCCTGATTTGTTTTGCATTTAAACTTTAACTTAAACTTTGATCCTAAACGCGCCTCTACAATGCAGATTCAGGGTCATTCGGGACCATTTCATCCCTGTTAAAAGTTTTTTTGTTTTTGTGTGTGTGTGTCTTTCCTTACCTGAATTAAAGCTGTAAGGACAGAGTGTATTGAATGTTGTACAGATTGTAAAACCCCCTGAGGAAAATGTATGATTTGTGATTTTGTCCTGCATGAATAAAATCTAACTTGACAGTTAAGATGCTGCTAATTTAAAGTAATTTAGTAAAGTAAATAAAGCTTGTGTGACTAATTTTCCAGGGTTATGTAACATATTGTAAGTATTAGGACCAGGTGTATGGTTGCTTTACTGCATGCTCCAAGTTCCAAAGCCACTTAGTCTGCAGAGTGCATCTTATTTTGACTTGTGCCCATAAACTTAATCCAGTTTTCCTTGATCCAATAAAACCATGATGCAACTAAGCAGGAAAACTTGAACAAGGGACTTTTTTAAACATTAATAACCTACAGCCTCGTAAACGATGATCCAATATTCATCCTACATCTCAAACTGGTTCAATACCAAATTAATGATCTACTTCACATGGTTCATAACACGTTCAATAACTTGTATCGATCCAAAACTCTACTGACTTCTCCTAAAAACTGCCTCACAGTGTTACCATCACCTATCGTAAACTGCAACAAACCATATTCCAACAAAATATCAGCAACTAGAAACATTAGCAGCTTCATCTCCTATTCATCATATACATTGACTTTACGCATAAATAATATCAGGACATAAATGGCACATCATAACATGTTTTACCAAATGAAGACATGTAATTTACAGCTGCCATAAGAGGGAAGATTTTTTTGATTTTGCATTTCAAGAATAAGATCAAAATGTTGAAAATTAAAGCCGACATACTCGGGTTAGCATGTATAACTCCCTTTACAAAATGCTTTGCGGATCAATGCAAGTAAAATTGTTTCAAGTAACAATGATAAAAGGAAATGATTTCTCTTTTAACGCATGAACACAGTGTGGCAATAATTATTAAGAACTTGAAGAGACTGTGCCAAAAATTGCGTCTGTTCAGCAGGAGAAAGCAAACAAATCTGGAGAAGAGTTGACTTCATTCACAACATTTCAACTTTATTATTGACGTTTCCACATTAACATAATGGTCTCATATACATGCTCTTCCTACACTGTTGCTCATAAAGCTGGAATAAAATCTTTTTACGTCTTCAACGTGATTTATTCTTGATAGATAAAGTGTATCTCATCAAAACCTTATTGATCGATATCTTCCAAACATATCACAGTGAAAATTAAACCACAATTAACCTTGATGTGTATAAATAGGAATGAACTTTATGGGCAGCAGTGTACTTACAATAAGAAGATTCATCATTGTCTTATTGGTGTAGCTCAACTTTTCATAACCTTCTCATGTGACAGCTGCTTTATCATCATGTTTCCGTGAACCGTGAAGCATCTTTGTTCAATACTGTCACATCTGCCATCATTTTAACTCCTTTGTATTATTTCTCTCCTTTGTTTTGTTCTGTATTATGGTATGTGTCAGCGTGAGAGATTTGATGAATGAGACATCGGTGCTGGAGTGGATTCAGGGCTTAGCAAGCCTATGTTGGGTGTGGTGTGTGGAGGGATTGTGTGTGTGTGTGTCCTTACACAGTACAGGAAACCATCCCATAATATGACTGAGAGGCTAACAACATGGGATAGTGATTTCAGTCTGCATGGCAACGCTATACAGCCCCGTAACACACAATAGTGTTTTAATGCAGACCACATGTGATGGGGCTCACCATAGGGGCGGACACACACACACACAGACACATAGAAACACACACACACACCTCTGCTGACTTCAGAACACAGTGTATAATCAGCCTGTGGCCTGGATGGGCTGGGTGCAAAATCTCTGTAATAATACAGCGGCCTGTTGTCAGACTGCAATAAAGGCTCTATTTCTGTGCACACACACACACACACACACACACACACACACACACGCGTCAGTGGAGATGCATACACTGTCGAGCCGTGTCAGGACACAGAAGACAGAATTATTTCCAAGTGAAAAATCATCCTGACTGACTGACTTCATCAACCTGGGTTCAAACACAAGCTGAGGATGCATGTGTTCTTTTTAACAAACCTGAACAGCCTGTCTCATTTATAATGACCAGCTGGGTGACACATTTTCCCTTTGACTTGTCACAATTTGCCTGTGAAAAAGTAGGCCTGTGTTATAGAGCTCGATGGTTCCAGAAGTGAAAATCACATTCAGATTCAGAATTGAGGATTTTGATTATTAGCCATATTGTTGTAACCATGTAAGGTAGATTTTCCACACGCTATAAGGTTGTAAAACGAGGTTGTAATGCTACTGTAGAAGCCACAAACCCGTCTGATATTAACCTTGTTTTAAGAAAAACATTTTCCTAGATCCTAAAATCCTAAAGTGTAGCAGCAATGTCTCTGATTGGAGGAACTAGCTGTTATCATGGGATGACTGTGAGGGTTAGCTGATGAGTTACTGCTACCGCTGACCTCTATGAGCGTCTACTTTCACCACAGAGCAGCCATGATTTCAGCCTTCGGATACGCTGCGTCAGTGTTTGTGAGGACCAGGTTGGTACTGTAAGGGCCAGTTTAAAAGACAAGACATAGGTTTGCATTTGTTTATGGGATGAGTAGTTCCTTCACTCTTGAATTAATTATGTATGTAGAGTCTTGTGCCTTTGCATTTCTTGTGTGTTTTTCTGTTTTTTGTTGCTCCGAATCAAATGTGTTACGGTCACGATTCATCTCGTACTGGGTTAGTTCCAGGCTTAAAAGTCATTATATCAGGATTTTCTGAAACGTCAATGAAGTGAATGAAAAGAAAATTACTGGAACTGGAGCCGGTCAAAAAAATCGGGCAGTCACTGTTGAGCTCTGTTTATTTAGCTCATGATTTTATTGCGCTCATATCAGCAGAACGGATGCACATTTCTCTTTCATGCAACCATAAGTGGGAGAAAAAGTATTCTGCTCCTTAAAAAAAGCAAAAAAGTAAAATTGTAATTAAAAGTTCTGTTTTCTATTTGAGGAAAGGTGTGCTGTGTTGCTGTTGCTGTGCTGAGCTGATGTAAAATGAATCATTTCGCAGACAGCAGTGCTCTTGATTTAACTACAGGCTGTATTTCCTCACTGAAGACCTGGCTGTCACCTGAAGGTCTCTCAGTATATTGTAGCAAAACTACAGCCGAACTTATTTGAGCAAGAAAGTGACAGTATACTGTAAAACCATTACCCAAACTGTCTGTTGCAAACATCTGTCACGCTCCCTGCTTTAACTGTGACCACACTTGAAATACCGTATAACCGTAGTTGTGTGCAGTCATTTTTTCCTGTGCAGTAAAGGGATAATTAACATTACAATGCTGTGCTTATCTGCAAGCACAACTCTAGCTTATCTGGCTAGACTGTTTAATCATAAAGTACTTTGTTACGGGTAGGGTAGCTTAGTCATTGTGGTTACAGTAATAAACACAGGTTATGGAGCTATCATGCTTAAGAAAAACACAGTTTTGACTCTCTGAACAAACCCTTTGTGAACATTATCCCAGTGCATCACCATCAACTTCATCCTTCGCTTCCTTTCTCATGAACGGAGAAATTAGCTTTAGAGACCAAAACCATTTTTTTGTAGCAGGCTGTAAACGTGTTTATTTCTGCTGTGAGGCTGGATATTTTAATATGGGGACTTATGGAGACTGATATATTCTGTAGCCAGCCTCAAGGGGAGGTTTAAGGCACTGTAGTTTTTGGTACTTCCACATTGGCTTCACTTCACTTAGCAAAGGTTAGCGGTTACCTACTTTAGCAACAAGTCCATTAGGAAACTCCTTAAATGACTTTGGTACTATTTTTTTCCGTTGTCAAACTGGCCTCCGTCTGTCTTGAAGACCATGTACACTGGGAGGCTGCTGAGCAAGGTTCTGTTGCCCCCTAAGATTGGCTACAGTAGCATCTATCAGCTAGCAAATAAAGCTGTCTGTACATCAGGAAACTGTAGGTGATATTATTGGTTGAAATTTCTTGGTTCAAGCCTACGTGAGCGTTGTGGGGAAGAGGGCTCACCTCTCGATTTTTTTTCAGTCCATCTACTGTATGTTCCAACCCTCACCTGTGGTCATGAGCTTTGGGTAGTGACCGAAAGAATGAGATCGCGGATACAAGCGGCCGAAATGAGCTTCCGCCGCTGGATGGCCGGGCTCAGCCTTAGAGATAGGGTAAAGAGCTCAGGCATTCAGGGGGAGCTCAGATTAGGCCTGCTGCTCCTTTGCATTGAAAGGAACCAGCTAAAATGGCGATTAGGATGCCCCCTGGGCGCCTTCTTTAGGCGGTTTTCTGGGCACGTCCAACAGCGAGGAACCCACTGAAGGGACTATATAGCCCATCTAGCCTGGGAACACCTTGGGATCCCCCAGGAGGAGCTGGAATGTGTTGGAGGGGAGGGATGTGATCGAAAAAACTGCTATCATAAGTTTTTACGCAGATGATTTAACATTTAACATGATTTATTTACAACAAGAAGTACAGGCAAAAATTGCATTGACCAGCTCTTATGGTTACCTAACCCATTAGCTAAATTCCCTTAAAAATATGTTTTGGGATCATGACTTAGCTTGTGATATAATCTCTGAGGACAGGTGCAGTATTACGTGAATTTCCCTCCTGTATGACATTTTTAGTCTGCCCAGGTTAATAGACTGTCTCATAAAGTCTGTTAACCTTTCGAGTGTAGACAGTCATCAGGGAGTCGGGTCTTTATTCCAGGGTTAAAGCTTGAGGACTGATGAGGTTCTGCTGATGTACCGGAGGAACATGAGGCTATGTTTGCTCAAACACGAGAGGATGAATATTTGAATATGACTTTCATATCCCACAGAGGCAGATGGGTGAAGCAAAGTCACCTCATGCGTATGGATGTCCACATCGATATGCAGCCCGCTGTGTGTTTGTGTGTGATCGTGGAGGAGGATGGAGAGGTTTATGTGTGTGTGTGTGTGTGTGTGTGTGTGTGTGTGTGTTGTGTCTTCTCTTGTTTTCTTTGCACTTTTCTCCATGTCCTCATTTCTTCTTTCTTTCTTCCTCTTTGTTCATTGTCTTGTCCTTTCCTTTCCTTTCCTTTCCTTTCCTTTCCTTTCACCTCCCCCTTCTGTCAGTGTGTCTTTCCTATTTTATTTCTCTTCTTTTCATTCCTTGTCTCTTCTCTTCTTTTTCTTTCCTATTTTCCTGTCCTCTTCTTCTTCTCATTTCATTCATCTTCATGTATTTTCTTCCATCTTTTCATCTGTCCTCCTTTCTTCTCCGCCTTGTTCTCCTCAGCTTTGGTTTTTCTCCTATCCCTTTTTTATTCTATTCATTTTCTCCCTTCTTTCTCTTCTTTTATATGTTTTACTCTGTTTTTCTTTCCTTCCCCCCTCTCCCCTTTTCTTTCTTCTCCTATTCTCCTCCTTCTTTATTTCTTCTTGTTTTCTCAGCTCTGTTTCAGTTGACTCTGTTCTATTTAAAAGTGCCATGTTCCTATTAGCTTTGCTTTGACCTTATTTGAGGTACAGGATCCATATGAGGTGTGTAAGGTGTGTGTGTGTGTGTGTGTGTGTGTGTGTGTGTGTGTGTGTGTGTGTGTGTGTGTGTGTTTGAGTCAGAGAGAGAGAAAGAGAGAGAAAGAGAGAGAGAGAGAAAGATATTGGGGGGGCGATGAATGATGCGCCGGTGTGAAAGCCATTGGACCATGACTATACCGTAGGTGATAGAGACCCAGTAACATCAATCATACACACTCACACATATACTTTTACACACACACACACACACACACACACACACACACACACACACACACACACACACACAATCACACACACTCACTCACTCTCTGCCCTCGTTATTCCCACTAGAAAGGCTTTTCTTGATTTTTAATAAAGGATATCTGCAGAGAAGGTCAAGGTTATTCAATTGTTGGTCATTCATCTCCTCTTTTGGCTCTCCCTTGACGCACACACACATGGATGAACACACACACACACACGCGCACACAAAAACACACACCACACAGATCTCTCAATCTTCACTATTGGCCCCAGCTTGGAGACCCCTGCACCTTGTGTGTGTGTGTGCACACGTGTGCATGCTCATAGGTGTGAACAATGCAGCCGTCGTCTCTGGATTGTCTGGTTATCCATCACTGGTTTTATGTAGCTCTGCCGCTATCTTCTGTGTATTTCATCCACCGCGAGAGTTTTGCGCAGCGTTCAAGAGGTGTCACAGATAATATTACTTACTGTTTTATCAGAGGACTGTTTGAACTTAATACAAGCATAAACGGTGTGGAAATTGGAAGCTGGATGTACTGCCAGTGGCAAGATAATATCGCTACTGTACATGTGAAATAAGGTATGTTGGATTCTTGTAAAAGGCAGCAGTGGCAGGGCAGAGAAGCTCTGAGGTTATTGTGGAGACCATTGTTAATCTGTTTCCTCTGGGGAGACGTGAGCTAGAGATTTGTGAGGATGACAGATTACTGAGAAATAAACTGAATTACAAAACCAAATATTTGAAATTTCATCTGCTTTTGCGTCCTATCGTTGTGCGCCAGGCGTGAGATGATACACATCATGAGCCACAAATTCAGTTCGCAGCAGAGAATTTATGTTGTCTCAACAGTCTCACTAAAAAGGACGGAAGTGAAACAGGAACAACGTCTTCTTTGACTCATCAACAGTCCTCACACAAAATTATTTGACACATTTGCAATATTACTAAAAATTCAACCTACCAACACCCAGAGAATCATAGATTTGTTCAAGGACGTTGCAAGTCAAAACAGACTAAGACAGCGTTAAACAAGAGCGTGACTGCATATCAATGAATAACAGAGAAAAAACTTGCAGTAACCTATATATACATATAATATAGCTGCTGCTATGCTGGAAAAACACCACAGGACATGCATTTTGTTGTTTGAATTTATTGCAGTGTCCTGATGGGGAGGATAGAAACAGTAAGAATGAATGTATTACTAAGATTATTGTTTTTGTTCCAGTCACTGCACGCTGTGGTCTCTAGTTCTACCTTTAAGAGACAAAATATCAAAATTCATTTGGAAAAATTCCAGGGGATGAATCCTACTGACTTAATACTTTGATATCCATGATAAGAGGACCTTGGCAATCCTCTGGTTTTTCCGTAAGCCTTTTTTTTTTCCCCATGAGGAATATTTCAAAATGTACTTCATCGATTGGCACGCAATTTTATACAGACATTCATAGTCCCCGCAGGATGTACCCTAATTACTCTGACCTTTTCCCGAGCACGTCATGACGTTGGCATTTGAGTTAAATGTTTCAACAACTGTTAGATGGATTGCCATTAAATTTCCCTCAGGATGAATAATAACACTGCTTTTCCTCTAGCGCCATCATCAGGTCAAAATTATAATTTGCTCAATGCTTTCGATGCTACTTTTATTATAGCCAAATACATGAAACAACTGATATTCCCATTATCCTCTGTTGTAGTATATGTTTATTGCATGACTGAAAAGAAACCAGAAAATTAAATTATAAATGATTATTAATGAATGATATAAACATCATTATGACCATCATAATCATCATAAAGTCTGTTTGTGACGTTTCAGTCTGGTTTGATGCTCAATGAAAGGTTTTGAAATGTCAGAAGGAGGTTACATGCTTCTTTTGGATTAAATCTGTCTGCACTGCGCTTATTTCACTCAGCTGGTGGTGATTTCACCTCACCAAACTTTAGTTCAAATCCCAATGAGTGTTAAACTTTCATCCACTTTAATATTTACAGCTCCTCAAGCAAACGCAGTGCATGTACAGAATTAAAATTGGCGCCTGTTTATGAATTCACAGTTTAACAGGAGAGGCCTCGGCTCCACAGAGTCAAACCTTTGATCACAGAGTTTTTTTTTTTTGTACATATTATCTCCTGATTTAATCAAATAGATTTAGAGCAGAGAAAGTCAGCGCTGAGGCATGCAGCAGAAGTCCAGGGCCGTGCTCCGACACATGATTTGTACACAGTTTGTAGCTTGTTCGCCCGAGCTTCTCTTTGATATCGAATGTGATGGCAGATTGATGATAATTCCACCTTTTTTAATTTGCCGCATCAAAGTTGTTCAGAGGGTGAATTCAGATGAGAATCTAAAGGAAAGTGCCAAGAAAAGAAAAGTCCTCCAGCAGGATGAAATGATCAGTGTTGGTGAGTGCAGCCAGGCCGCAGGGGCAGACGGTGAGTTTTGTGTCCAGATTTAGACGTTTGGAGACGGCCTGAGAGGGAATTCCACTGTGTTGTGCATTGTTGTGAATTATACGCTTCATTCGAATGAGTCACTGCCGTGTGCTGCGTTTTCTAAATATGGTCATCTCAGACTTTATAGTCAATTAAGGAGTGGTATTGTTCTTGGAGGATTTTCAAGCGTGTGTGAATTTTTATGATTTTTCAAACACGTTGTGTGTTTACATGAGGGAGGACATTTTTACGAAGTGAAGTCAATTCTGGACGACTCTCTCCCTTCTCTAACAGGCCAGTTTTATGATGAAGTTGAAGAACAGGCGCGTGGTGTGAAGGGGTCAGGTTACGATTAAAGGGTTAGGGAATGAAAACAGCCGGTGGAAGTTAAACGCAAACACGTATGCGTCTTTCTGTTACTGACAGTGATGCCATGCTCAGCTGACTCAACGCTGTTACTGAAAGCCTTTGTGTGTGCGCGTGTGTGGCTGTGGTTGTTTTGATTATGTGTCACCACGCTGTTGTGCAGACCAGTGGTTAGTGAATGTCTGTCTTATAGTGGAGGAGGAGAGAGGAAATCAATACAACAAGGCCTTTTTCATGCATCCCGTAAGACACACTGACCTGTCAGCTGAACTCTTCATTTTCCTCGATTCTTTCAGGGGACCGGACAGTCTGCTTTACTTTGTGTTATGTAATTCTGTCAGGGATGGAGACAGTTTGGGTGTCACCGCACACCGTCTGGACACATCACTGCTGTTACTCCTTAAAAGCTAATACCGTGTAATTTGATTTCTTACTGGTTGCCATTAAAGCTCATTAAATCCGGTGATGCATTAGCTGTGACAAGGCCATACAGTGTGACAGTATGGAGGAGTTTGGTCCCCTTTCTTAGCTAATCTCTAGCCTCTAGCAAAAAGGGCTTCTGGGAGCTGTAGTTGTCCAAGGTCCATGGATTACCAAGGAGTGCCTCTCATCTCCCAGCATGCCTGTAATGTAAGAAAAATCACAGAAAGACAGAGCAGAAAATGTAATGAAATGAAGGAAAAGCTCGGAAAACAGGCAGAACTACTTGTAGCAGCGGACTAATGTAAAGATGAGCGCCGGAAGCTTGAGGTGTGGAAATGTTGCTCAGTAATTCTTCTACACCATCCTCATCTCATCTCATCATCCTTATCCCTTTCTTTAATTACAAACCGTCTACTGTTTTACTTTACTTAAAGGAATCCTGTAACAGCCAGTATAATCAAATCCATCCGCATAAAACGTAACCCCTGTGGCCATAGCTGTCGACAGTGTGGGTGCATGAAATTCAGCTTGATACGTATGAACTGGCCCGGTATCTCAGGAGTACCTTCAGGGATTTTCTTCAAACTTAGATGAAATGTCCACTCATGGATGAACTGATTAGGTTTTTGTGGTCAAAGGTCACTGTAACCTCACAAAACACCTTACTGGCCATAATAAATAGGATAAAATCATAAAGAGATGACATTTTATATCTAAAATGTCAAAGATTAACTTCATTGCAACGCCATAATGTTCTGCACAAACTCTTTTCTGGCTGTTGTCCAGCGCCATAACTCGGGAACAGAAGGGAGGGTTGTGACCATATTTCACATTTGGTCAGTCACAGAATTGGTGACACTAATTTGGGTGCCCAGCTTGAAACTGTAGAGCAAAGATCTTCTGTGCTGTTGGATTGAAGACGTGTGTGAATGATACATGTTTTAGAATTTGTAGCTCTTTTGCAGCAACCATATTTGAAACATTGTAATTGTCCTGATATTGAGCTTCGGATAGTTTTGAATATTCTAAAACTTTGTATTGTTTGCGTCTGTGTTTCCTTAAGCTAGCAGTCTTCTTCTGTGTCTCTTGTTAGTTTCTTGGTTCTTGGTGTTAATCATATGAAATTTAGGGGACTCCACATTTTCAATGCACCACACATTTGCATTGCTGCATTGGCAGTAATGTGTGTCATTTGTACCTTCATGTGAGCGAACATGCATTTTCTTTTCAACTCCTCTCAAGCCCTCAGGAAGAGCTCCGGGCTGTGGAACCAGTAGAGTCAAAAGCCACATGATGCACAGTGAAGACATTTTCCCATAAGCTTACATTGTCAAAGAAGTGGCTGTATAACAGTGGATACATTTTTTTTTGAGGGTCATGACCCCCATGAAATGGCTTGTTTCACATCAGAATTTGATCTATTTCATCTGATAACATTTGGGAAGTCTGGAAGAGCCACACAATTGAATGATTGTTTCTCCGTTCAAGTTACTATAGGGCTAAACCAGAAGTTAGAGGCTTGGCTCTGGTGTGCTTGCTCCATGGGTGACAAAATGTGGTATATGCAGAAGATCTGGGTAATTTCATGCACAGAGGTCAACCTTTTTTCTTTTTTTTGGCAACAATGAGCAGCTTCCATAGGAATAAAAGTTATTCTTATTACATACACTTAATCCATGTTTACTTCATAGTGCCGCTGGTCAAAAACGATGGATGTCAACTCACAAATGTTATGTTTTTACACTACGGCTTCTTTAAATCACAACCTATAACTATTTACAGATCGTGCATCGTGCTGTTGTATCTTAGGAGAAGTCCCTCATACATTAGTGTTCGTTCACATTTAAAAATATGTACTGAACGTTTAATTCTTTCAGTCTATTTCTATCCTTTGTGCACCTCGCTTAAAAAGGAAAGCAATATTGATTTTTGATGTTATATAAGCATTTTTATATGCATGCCAGCAAACAAAAACAAAACTGCTGAACAGCTGAAGA
Source organism: Sciaenops ocellatus (assembly GCA_033000465.1). NCBI lineage: Eukaryota > Metazoa > Chordata > Actinopteri > Sciaenidae > Sciaenops > Sciaenops ocellatus. The sequence goes on along the minus strand of CP136872.1, from coordinate 23,158,179 downwards.
TCTAGAAAAATGAAGCAGGTGCAGATATAGTCGACATGGGTCCATCATGATGCACTTCAGTTAATCAAAGATAACTTACTTATTCTTGAGAGTAAAAACATTCATAGTTATCAGATATCTGCTAAAACCTAAACTTTGTTTTGAAATTATGATTTCATTGTCTCTGTAATGATCGTAATGTGAGACGTGGACAGTAAAATAAGTGTTGGAGTGAGCAGCCATGGTGGACCTTTTGAAGGTGGTGACAGACAAATTGAAACAGGAGATTTGTACGTTCGCTACCTGGAGATACAGGGCTCGCTCTCCATCTCTTTCTCTATCCATCCCTCTGGCTCTCTTTCCACCCATTTGTCCATCTATCCTTCATGCATCTGTCTTCTGTATGCCATCAATTATTCACCCGGAGCAGATGAATATTTCAAAGGGTGCCGGACTCTCTTCCTCTATACCTCATCCTCTCGTCCCTGTCTCTGTTTTATCTCTCTGCTCTCTCTGTCTCCTTTCTCATCTTCCTCTACCTTCATGCCTCCTCTGCCTCTGCCACCTTCACCCTCTCATGTTTTTGTCCTCTCTCCTCACAGACACAGTATATATACACTATATATGTATGTATTGTGCGTGTGTGTGTGTGTGTGTGGACCCTGGTCTGATTCTAGTCCTGTTGAATCTGTAAAAGGCTTTGGCCTCATGCTGTGAACTCCAAGACTGTCTGCTGTCTTTGGTTACCATTTATAACTCAGCTGGCAGCAAATGTGTGTGTGTGTGTGAGTGTGTGTGTGTGTGCTGGTCTCATGTCTGCAAGTGTGCACATAAAGTATGTATCTTCTTCTATGAGAGGCTTTTTTGGGAAGATTAATGGGAGAGGTGTTTGAAATGACGGTTTGTTGGGGCTGTAGGACGCCACTCCAGTCAGTTCCTCATTAAGTATGAATGGGATCTACCGTTTGCATGTTTTCATACACTTGCTTAGCCTCTCTGCTTAGTCACACAAGATATCTGTGAGGAGAGCCACACCAAGGCTTAACGTTTGAGATACTGATTCTTTATACTTAACATACTTTTCACACGTAATTTCTGGAAATTATTGTCATCCATGTACAAAATCATGATCCATACTTTAAATTTGATACATTCAAATCATCATCTTAAAAACAGACTCAGTGATTTTCACTGTTTCCTCACAGCACTAAAGATTTTGGGGCCTTTCTGCATGTCTGTGTGGGTTTCCAGTTTCCACCCACAGTCCGTAGAAACGAATTTGAGAGTAAATACTTATCTGCTCACATCAGACCTGTAATAGGCTGGCAACCCGTACAGGATGTACTGGTCGCTCGACCAATGTCAGATGTGATAGGTTCTATCCTCCAGCAGAGGATAAGAGGGGATAGAAAATGGATGAAAGGATCGTAACCGTAACCTACAATCACTTAGATCAGGCTTTAATTGTAGTGTGTCATACATTAAATATGAACTGGTTCAAAAATGATAATATAAAGAGGTATAAATGTCCTTGATTGAAGCTCTAGGTGTCCTGTCAACAGTTATACAGACATGGCTTTCATAATGTTGGTGCACAGTAAGGGGAAAATGCATTCGAGGCTCCAGGGGATGTTATTGTTGCAGTACTGGGACGAATTGTCAGGAAGGCTGTCACGCTTTCATGATACACATGACTTACACGTGGCAGCTAAATACCTAATACCTAGTTAACCATAGCTGGTTAACTTAGCTAGTTTACTTGAAAGACTAGCCATTGCAGCGTGTGCAGGAGCTTAAAATGCTCCTGAAACATTTTTTATTGCCTCTCATATTTTTGCTTGTTCCACTTTTTCCATTTCTCCATTTTCAGCTCACGCTGTCAAAACACAGCGTCCAGACTCAGGAGAAGCTGGTTACTTTATTTTTTGCTTTGTTTGTTTTTGTGTTAGATGAGAACATTGCACTCTATTAATTACCTCTGCTGTCTCCTCTCTCTTTTACAATACGTTCCTGCAATGATCTTGCAGGTTGTGAAATGTGGTCTTAATTTTGAGAAATGAAAGCATTACTAGCAGCACTGGAGTAATAAGACAGGAGAAAAGACAATAGATCTTGTCAATATCACTCCAGAAATCTACAGTATTCGTGTGCCATCGTCTGCAAGAGACCATAGAAGAGAGTTTTCATCATCGTCGTCATTAATATCATCGTCTTTTGAGTCATGCAGCATCATGACATGAATATTTGTCTTCTAATCTGGGATTAAAGCCAGGGGATCAAACTGTGATCATCATTGACTGATAGGAGAGATGGATATAGAAATATATGGAGAGCTAGACGGAAAAGTGAGAGGGATTTTTCACCTCCTCATTCTCACGTGTCTGTGAGTGTATGCACTGTGTGTTCTGTGTTTGTGTGTTTTATTGGCAGGATTTTAGCATTTACTGTGGCCTGTGTCCGGCTGTGCTGCAATCTGTTTGCCCTCCCTCTTTCTCATTACAGAGAAGCAGCGCATTTGGCCTGACACGCTCTTAATCTCATGCACTGACTGATGGTGGTGTGTTTTTCTGCGTCCCACCTCTAGTTTGCTCCCTTTTTAGGCCCTTCGGAAAATCCTGAAAAAAAAAAAAAAAAAAAATATTCTGTTATTTTAGCACCTGAGCTGGTGGGTCAAATGTTGGTAACCCTCACTGCCAACCACTCTTAAACATCATTTTTTGTAGGTGGATGTCCGCCTGTAGTTTATTGTACAAGGTTGGAAGAATCAGATGTAGCCAATAGCTGCGTTGACTGAGTTGTGCCGCACTGCTGCACATTCAGTAATGTGGTAGAGAACACCGAAGTCAGCAGGCCGCAGAACTATTCACCGTAGGAAGCACCTTTAGGCTACAGCTGAAGTCGCACCAGAAAGGTTTCATTTTAATGTTTGTCCTCATTCTGTGTTCAACATGGAGCTTAAATTCTTAAAAAAAGAACCATTAAATCTACATTGTGTTTCAGCCAGTTGAGTATGTCTTGTTTAAGTTCTCTTTATTTTATTACTCCATAGATTTAAGCATATTTGATCTATTAAAGAGGAGATGTGTAATTCTTGCATAAGCCTGGAGGAGACGGAGACTGAACCGCTGATCTTCTCATTAGTAGGCGACCCGGTCAACCTCCTGAACCCACTTACTACAGCAGTATGAATCCAAAATAAACAGAATTTGCAGATATAATTGCAATAAATGGATCAGAAGCGTGCCGAAATAACTTCATCATGATGGTTGTTTGCAAAAAAGTCTGAATTCGTACTTTGTCTCTCTTTAAAATGCTTATTTTCTGAACAGAGTTCAGATCAGTCAGGGCTAACTTAGTTCATAGTAGAGTAAAGTATTCCGAGAAGCAATGCCTGGTATCATAGAGCTCTGGGTGCCCAAAGATAGCTACAACAACAACAATGCAACCGCGGACAGGTTGAGAAGTGAGTGAAGATAAATCCACTTTTTAATCTCAAAAGATTATAAAATAAACTCTGAGCTCTCCTCTCATTGGTAAACAGCTCTGTGACCAGCGTTCCACACTCGTGAGCGCACCTTCACATTGTGCCATTATTAACTGCGTGAACGCACTTATATACTCAAACAGCAAGTGTTAGTATCGAAGTGTGGGAATTCAGACGCAGCACTAGTCAGGTTAGCATGCTAATTTCTGTAGATATCTTTGCAACACAATACATAACGTCATAGCTGCTGCCTCTTCACATTCTGCTGATGTTAGTTTATTTTTTTAATTCATAAACAATTTTTCTGGGTCAGTTCTTGGACATTTCTGCTTTAATGTTCCATTTAATCTAATTTTATGTTTTACTGTAACTGGTTTTATCTTGACTCGACCCTGTAAAGCGCATTGTAGCTTGGCCTTGAAAACTGCTCCACAAATAAACAATTATTCTTTGTTTCATTCCCAGAGGACACAACAAAAAAAATTCACTTGCTGTTTTTCTAACTCCCCGTCTGGTCTGGCAGCTCCCCACTATGACCAGTGACACTGCAGGCTCAGATAATGAACACACACACGCATACAGTAACATACTGTCCGACCCGAGGCAGGCTGCGATGTCTTCAGCGCCTGCGACGCTGACGTGTTCGCGTGTGTGTGCGTGCGTGTCTCCATTTACACCTTTTCACTCTGCACTGGAATGAGATTAATTTGATTGACAGGTGTGACCAGTGTTAACCAGGCACACTGATGCACTCACACCAGGATTGTAGTTATTACAATTGCCACACGAATATGTCATGTCGGAATTGCTATGGCAACCGTAACATTCACTATCTTACCTTGACATTAGCAGGATGTCATGTTTCATCGGCTCAAAGGAATGCTGTTATTCTGCCACCAGTGTTTTCTTTGTTCAAGGCTGTCTGAGACACTTTGCATGCTGGCTGAGATCATATATTTACATATTTTGCATGTTTTTTGTATTAATTGCTCATTTATTTCTGTATCTGATGCTACAGTGTAGAGTTGGTTTTATATATTTCAGGTCCCTAAGTGAAAAGGTTTATTTTTATCAGACTGAAAGAGAAAATAACCTACATTAACCCAAAGTTAAATAATGTAGGCATGGCTGTATGCTCCATCAGCAATGTCTGTGATGCATGACTAAGGCTGTTCTCCATTTGGCCATGCTGGTGAGCTGTATGCTACGGAGCAGCAGCAGCAAGGGCACGGAAATCTACTTAAATGCAGTGCAGGATGTACACGATGCAGCAGGTGTGATGTTGGATCTTTGTCAGCTGATAATCAAACAGGAGCAGGTAGTGTGGCTGATGCTTGGAAAGGGAGAGGAGGACTTTAATAAGGTCAAGTAAAACAGGTAAATGTTAGGTAGGAAAAATGTTCATCACATTTAAAGTTAGACATTTGGGGAAATGCATGTTTGTGAGTGAAGTGTGGAGCTCGAGCTTTAGAGTTGCTGGTCGGCGGATTCTTGAATTATGAAGAGAATCAGGCTAGCTGTTTCCCCTGCTTCCAGTCTTTTGCTAAGCTAAGCTAATCACCCCCGGTTCAGTACTTTATGAGCAGACAAGACGAGAAAAACCAGAGTTGATTGATCTTCTGAATGAATAAGCATATTTAGCCATTCTAGCGTGTAAATGATAATAAGGTCTCAACTTTGACCCTCCACGTGGTATTTTGTTTACCTGCGCACAAGCATAAGCATCATGTGCTGAAATTATGGATAAAAAATCTTGCCTATTTTGCACAGATCAGCACTGCTGGTTTGGTTCTGGGGCTCAAAATAAAAAAAAAAAAATATTGTGGTTATGTTGGATAGTGGAGAGAAAACAAACAACTGTAACCAAGAAAAAATGAAAGCCAGACTTGGATAGTGTAGCGGGGAGACTAAATTGACTAAATTGTCAAAGAAAACAGGAAATCCTTTGAAAATACCCGACATGAAGGACATGTACGATTAAGCTCTTGCACCTTTGTAGCAGCAGTGTTCATTTAGTTAATACAGTGAAGTGTTTTATAAAAGTATTGACTGCTCTGAAAGCCTCACGTCGGCTCTACCTGCATCTGAGTACCGGAAGTGTCAGTAAATCACGCCAGTTTCAGAGACAAGACATCCTCTGGTCTGAGTGATGGAGACTCTCACTGACATAAGAATGGATGTCTTTGTTTTAGGTTGTCACAAGATAAACGTTTGAGAAGCAGCTCTAAATTGTGGATGTCTGCAACTTCTCAGTTTGATCCTTTTGTTTGGCTTTGATTCAACAAATTTGATTTTAGCATAGCACGTTCTGTCGTTATCACTGATTACCAGACTAAACCTCTGTCTTTCCTCCCCTCTGTATGTCTTTCTACAGGTTAACAGACCTGTCAGGCTCTCTCACAGACGGACCAGTAAACTACAAGTACAAGACCAAATGCACATGGCTAATAGAAGGATAGTAAGTATCAAATGTTTTTCTTCTCCTTCTATTATCATCCAGCTTGAATCAGCCTTAAGGGCTCCAGATAAAGAAAGCTTTATCACTGTGTAAACAGAAGGAGTTGTATTTGAATGTACTTATTGTGCTCTGAACTGTTCAGATGTGCATGCTGAACCAACTGAGTGCACGTAGTAATACAGGAATTCAGTATGATGGATGATTCTCTGACTCTTTCCACAACCAGCAGGTCAAAATGTCCTGATGGATCTCACTCCAAACTTGTCAAATATTGCTGCTTGGTCAGTCGCCTTACACTAGAGGTGACCCTCTAGCATTATGTCTGGACATGCCTGTGTTGCCTAATGTTTGATGTGCAGCTGATGTAGTATAAAGAGCGAGAAAGTCCACATGTAGAGAAGGTGGGATGGATGGGTGGGTCTAACAAACACAATGCTTTCACCTAGGAGTCTACTGTTTGTATTCTGTGTGAAAGCAAAGGTAAATGCTGACTTCTTTTAAGTTACATAGGCTATCTAAGTAACTAAGTAAGTTACATGAGACAACAACAAATAACTAAACTAAACCAAAGTGTGCTTTATTTTGAATGTTTGACCAGTTGTTGACATATTTCTTATTGCTAACTTGACTGCAGAGTCCTGCATGTCCAGAACTGACACTAGAGGGGTACCTACAGTGTCATATGTTGAAGAGTAGAGGCACTGACCAAGCAGCGATAGGAGTAGGAGCGAGAACGTGTTGGACATGCACCTGCTACTGTTACACATGGATTGTATCATTTCTTAATGTTCTTTTGTCTCTGAAAGATTCACATTCACTGTACTAAATCTGAGGATATCCAGTTTTGGATAGATCAAGTGTGTCTTTATACTTATGAAACGTATATCCACGTTCTTTAATTTGTCATCCTCTTAGTTTCCTCGAGTTCTTTATCTGTCCTGTTCGCACTCAAGAGTTGCTTTTGATTGATTTTCACAGCTTTTACAGGGAAAATGTTCCAGTTAAGTGTTTCCTATTAAGTTAAGTGGGAGTGGTCTGGTTACACCTAAACACAGTAAAAAGAAATGAATCAAAGGACGCTTCACAGCTGGTTATGATGACAACTTTTGGATCGGTTGGAAATCACTTGTAACATTTGGTGATGATACTGATGGTCCCAAGAGGAGAGGACAATTCATGCCTGTTTGGGTCAAAATGAACCAGTTGACCACAACTTTGGTCCAAAATTGATGACAAATTTTCCATTACATGTGTTAGGAATATTCATAGTCCCCAGTGGTTGGACCCATTGAGCTTTTTCAGCATAATCAGATCAAAATTTCCACAAGAAACATCAAAATCAAGTGGTCCGAGTGTCCAAGGGAACAAACCCTTGTATTAGTATGTTGCTTATTTCATCAAGCTGTTGATTACATTTATATTGCACGCTAGTATCCAGGGACTGAGTCCTATTCTGGTTTTAATCATATTTGGGTTATTAAATTCACATGGTACATAAATTAACCCGCTTATTCACTTTGATTGCAGCTTTTAAATCCTTTTTACGTCATTTACCATCATTATTTTTATTTATTAACAAGAGATTGCACATATGGCATACAGTGATCAGAAACATGATGTTTGTAACCTTCTGCGGTTGGATTTGGAGTAATTAGCATATAAAGGTTTCTCAGAACAGGAAAAGGAGCTTGTTTTAGCTCTGAAACCAGGATATTGAAAAGAAACATGATCAGAATTGGTGTAAAAGTGTGTTCTGTGTGTAAAAATACACCAATTGCAGCGTGAAGGAGACTTTTATTTAAAAAAGGACACATTTAATAAACACCTGAGTGTAGCAGCTAGGTTTTCTGAAGCATCTTGTGAGTCCCTGCGGAGTCAATGTGTGAGCATAACCACAGACTTCATAAATAGTGGAGACACTTATCAAAAGTAAGAATCATTTGAAGCATATGGGTAATATATATTCATCAAATGCATTTTTATCATACCTATATATTCTGTGATCTGTCTCCCAGTCCTAATGCAGTACTCAGGCTGCGCTTCAATCACTTCGCCACCGAGTGCAGCTGGGACCACATGTACGTCTATGATGGAGACTCCATTTATGCGCCTTTGATTGCTGTCTTCAGGTGAGCACTTGCTATTCTGAATACGAGAGCTGCAAGAGGGGGGAAAATATGGAAATGACTCAGGTAGCCTTTGGCATAGCTTCAAAAGCTCCAACAAATTTGCACTTATGCAGTCAAATGACTCCATTTGGAGGCAAACAATGGGCCTCATAATTACCACTGTACCGCAATACGGCGGTAATAGAAAGAAAATATTGCAATTACTCACATAAGCCCAGAAAACCACTTCTTTTTCTGGAGCTTTACCGAAGGACAATTTACAAGCATGTGGGTGGGTCTCTGTTGTTTGACAGAAATTCATTAAAAAAACGGTAATAGCACAATAATTTAGCAACCTCCTACTTTCTACTCTGCTTGCTTATCTCCTGTTTAGAGTTCAGCTGCTTTCAGGATATAAAGGAGATCATTTGGCCCATTCCAACCAATGAAAAAAATATCTGTATATATTTGAATATACAAAGCCTTGACTCATGTAGGATTACCACCTGCAATGAATACGCTTACATTGTTCATTATAAATTGGTACATACTTGTGTTGGGGGAAAAAAAAAAGGCTATAGTCGCAGCAGGGAGGAGGCTTTGACTCAGATTCATTATGGGCGAGGATGTTTGCAGTGCATTGCATTTATTAAAAAAGACAGGCCGACCACATAAGAAACCGCCAACCCCCACTGAAAAACCTCATCAAACAAATAAAAGCGAAATGCGGTTTGACTCTGCACTGCAATGTTGTTTTACTTTAAAGCTAATCACTGTCATATTTGTAGTGGGTTCTGCAATCGCTCAAATGGAATCCTTTTTTATCTCCTCCAGTGGTGCTTTTAGACCAGAGTGCATAAAATTCACCAGCATTTCAAAAAGCTTTTTATTATTATTACTTTCTTTTTATTTTTGATAGGGACTGTGTGTCTTTCTCTGTCTTATTCTCTTTCGGTTTCTGTCCCAGTGGTCTAGTTGTACCAGAGTCCAGGGGTAACGAGACAGTCCCGGAGGTAGTAACGACGTCCGGCTACGCTCTGCTTCACTTCTTCAGCGACGCTGCCTACAACCTGACCGGCTTCAACATCGCCTACTCGTATGTTGAGACGTTAATCCTCACTCATTTTCTTTATTTTTTTCTGCCTTTTTCACCTTTCCAGTGTCAGACTAATCCAAATGCACACAGATTGCAGATACACAAGGATGGATTATTCATCATGGGGAAACGTGAACACAAATGAATGTTGACAACTGTTTAGCCTCAAGTGGACAACTGCTTTGAAGCCTCCACTTTGGCATTATGATTGTTGCTTCTTGATTTTCTTTGGATGTTGAGCCGGGGAGTGATGTACCGAGAGATAGGCTAAGCTTAAACTCTTATAAACAGTACACAAAGCATTTGATGACATCTGATGACAGCTTGATATTTTGTGCTGGACCGACTCACTGAGGATGAGTTGTCAATCACAAGGTAACCACAGATTTGATGTCAGGTTAAATGTTAAATTACTCGCCCATGGACTTTCAGCTTACTTTCTAGTTTGCCAACATATGCTGCTGTTGTGATGTTGGCTATAGTAGCAGGAGAGTTGTATCACTGTCTGGAGCTGGTGTGCTGGCTCTTGGAAACTCATTCTCTCTGCCTCTTAGCTGAAGAGGAGCAACTTTAATTAACTTTACTTCGTAACCCACAGCCTAGCTCACTTTAATTCCATTATTTGCTCTGTGCTGTGTTGTTTGATCTATATCATGTAATCTGTCTACCACAAAGACCTAAAAGTTCTATTCTTCGATGTCAACTTAGCTACAAACTATAGCACCGTCTTCAGTCACTGTAGTTTTGCAGTTTCTTGCACTTAGTTGTGTGCTTGCATATTGTTCATTTGATTAATACACAGTCGAAATTAGACCCCTGAAACATCATTAGCATCAGCTGCACACTAGCTAGTGCGGTGTGGTCACTTACTGTCAGCAAAGAAAACATTAACATGTAAAATTAGCTACATAATTCATAAGTAGCTAGTTATATCTACAGCTACTGGCTGATTTTTCACAGCAGGCACGTTGTCATATAGCATGAACAGCACAGGTGTAATTAACAATATTAATAACGACTGTATTCTAGTGAGGTGACCTTGACTCACAGAGACACTTAATGCACCTGAGCCATCGTTAACGAAGTTTAGTTGCACCTGTGCTTTTCCTGCAAGTCAGAACATCTGCGGTGAAAAAGTCCTTTCTGTCTGAAGGTAGGCGACGCAATGGCGTCATACTGGTGAGTTAATGCTAATTTTGTTCTCATTTATTTTTCAAAGCGGCACAGTGCGGCAAAGAGGCATCATAGCAACAAAATATGTGGTTTTATTTCCAAAATGAAACTTTCATATGACTTTTTTGAAGCTTAAGGAAAGATTGTGGTCAAAAACTACTTGAGCTGCTTATACCGAAGCTGTCTGCGTCCATTACATGAACATGAACTGTACGGACAACATTTTGAGTTTAGTCTGAGCTGTCAAACACTCGTTACACTTAACGCTAGACTTATACCAGTTTGTTGAGTTTATCCTCTTTGCTCCTGAATGTTAAAGGGTAACTTTATTATTGTAGTACTCTTCAACCTGGGTCCTACTTTTCTATGTTCTTTTTGCTTGAAAGTGATTAATGTAGACATCAAAATAAAGGGGTGTAATGGTAAATAATGTTAGTAGGTAAACACAGGTGTTACCAGTGATACTCATTAAGGTTCCATTCAGGTCAAACAGAGTCAGGGTGCTGCTGTGGTGTATGTTGGTTCACTGGAAAGGCTCTGCTGCAATAAATGGAACTGACCCTTCATCATTATCACTGGAAACACCTGCGTTGACTATTTCATGTCAAAATGGCTGCTGTGAAAAAAGGTCTATTGGTAATTTCCAGGCTCCACTCATTGATTGATACACTCAGCCTCATTTTAAAGAGCTGGACGAACTGAGTTTATTTGAGTTTACCCACCACTACGCCTGTAATCTTTATTGGCAATTCCGTACTCTCAAAGTACAGCTACTAAAAGTGCTTGTTTTGCCACCGACAGGCTCAGATTGTTATTAAAAGTGTCCAGCAGCGTTATGGAAAGGATTACTACTTTATCTCGTAACATTGTAGATCTTTCTGTCTTTCAAAGAATCACTAATTGTGGTTTGGCTGAATTCGCAGAGTTAAATGTGAAAGCATCAGAGAGGCAGCAGGAAGATGTGGCTTGTAGAGCCAGAATATTTTCACATCTAACTCAGCGAACCCATTAAAAATAAACCCTGCAAAGTGGATGCCTCCATGCGCAAAAACACATGATAAAGTGCCCTCTGTGGTGCCCTTCCAGTGGAGAAAATATGATGCACTGCTCTAATAGGTGCCCTTAAAATGGAGAATGCCCTACATGCTAAAAAATGAGATGGCCTCTACTCTAAAGATTTGATTAGTTTATTACAGAGGTAGTAGTAGTTGTACTTCAAATCAGACACCAGTGTCTGGAACTGTTTCACCATAAATGCATCATGACTCTCTGTTTGCTGGCTCCCCACTGCATGCAGCTGGTGTTCCTTCTTATTATTTTCCACCCCTGTGTACAGTACAAACACAAACTCACAGTGCACATTGTAATGCTGTCTACACAGTGTCCCCACCTCTTACTCACAGACACGAACCTGGCTGCTTTGTGCCAGAAGTGATGGAAAATTGAATGATATGTGGTAGGTTGGACACATGGGAGGGGGGTGAAGAGAGTTAGTGTACAGTCACACAGCCTCGAGGCCCTCAGCGCACACACACACACACACACACACACACACACACACACACACACACACACACACACACACACACACACACACACACACACACACACACACACACACACAGAGGGGAAATAAAGGTTGTCATGACGACCCTCTTGTCACGGTAGCAAACCAGCTTTTTGTATTAACGAAAAGATGATTTTCTGCTCATGGTCCTCGTCTCCTGTCTGTTTTTCTCATCTCTTTCAGCATTTGTATTTATCTGACATCAGTATATCAATGTTTCTTTGTTCGCAGTTCACAGTATGTGTCATTTCACTCATTTCATCGCACTACTTAGCCTGCTAGATCTTTATATATAATGGTCTCTCATTTTCAGTCTCCTTTGTGTCTTTTTCTTGTCCTGTCCCTCTCGTTATATATCTAATTTCTCTTTTTAAAAAGATATCTGTCTTGCTCCATCTCTCTTATATGTCCCATATTTCTTGGGTATATTACATCCAGCTGGCAGATGCTTGTGTTCCAAGGCCATTTATAATAAATGCATTCAAACACAGGAACCAGAGGTAAATGTCTTCAAGACTTGGAAATGCATACCTCTTAAACTAATGTTCACTACCCATTGTCTGAGCTTCGTATTATATCATTTGTCTAATCGGTCCATTCATTCTTCACCATATTTATTAAAAAATAAGAAATAATCCACAGGCTGTGCAGTTATTAAATCATTCATGTAATGAAGGCTAATTTACCTTTACAGAATGCGTTATTCCCAATAACTGCATGGTTTTAAGAGCACTTACTTTAGATTCTTATACCACAGCTAGGAAAAATATTTCTTTCTCCTAAATCATATGGTAGATTTAAGATGTGAGGAAAACATATCGTAAATTTGCTTTAAAACCAAAACTATCAGCTAAAAGGGGCTAAAAAGCTCCTTCAAGCTGCAGTGCTGGTGATCATTTTTGGATTCAGCACTACAACCAGCAAGAGAAATCACAAGATTGTAGTTGCCTAAAATACTTTCCAGCTACTACTTCAGCTTTACTTTCAAGAGACATCCACAGTATCTCAAAGCTGTGGCTGTTATCTGGCCTGTCACAATCAAGTATTCTCTATGCTCATGGTACTGTATAACCTTGAAGAAGTTCCTTGACGTCCTCCCAAACTGTGTCTCCCCGCAGGATAAACTCTTGTCCCAACAACTGCTCGGGCCACGGCAGATGCAGCACAGCGAACTCCGTCTCGGGTCGCGTGTACTGTGAATGTGAGGAGTACTGGAAAGGAGAAGCCTGCAACATCCCGTACTGCAGGGACAACTGTGGCAGCCCGGATCATGGCTACTGTGACCTGACTGGAGAAAAGCTCTGTGTCTGCAACGACAGCTGGCAAGGTAAAAGAGCAGGACAAACAGGACAGGAAAGAGGGAACAGAATATTTTATCAGGGAAATTAAAGCAGATATATGGAAGAGCTGAGAAGGTCTATTGAGGAACTTTTAGTCTCATTGGAGTTCAGCCAGAATGCTGAGATGAGGCTTTTTTGCCTGGAGCTGTTAAGCTTTACAAAGAGACGATTTCAGAAGGATAGATGGAAGATGGTGGTGAGAATTTAAGGACAGGAAAGGGCAAGAGCTGTATCCGGACTACCTCATTTATGACTTAATATATAATATCAAACTTTTAGATTACATATAACTATTGCATGTATTGCATGTATTTCATCATGTAGTGAGGACCTGCTTGTCACAATTCAACCTAATTTAGTCGAGTTTGACCTGCCAATCACCAGATGTGACCTTTATCACCTTTTATATAATTACTGTGTTATAGCTAGAATTCAGGCTGATGCCATCGTTATTTATTCTCAAAACAAACACTACATTCCCCATGATGCCTTTGATGAAGAGAATCTTTTTGATGTTTTTGTTTTGTTCATTATTAATGTGAAAAGCCACCGAACAGGAAACAGACAGGATGAGTGGTTACAAACAGCACAACAGCAGCAGTTTCCTGATTAAACATCATTTGATATCGTGAAACAATAGATGTGATATCTTGGGAAATCTTGCCTGGTGGTGCGTAATATATTCATGGTTTTTGTTTTTTATGTTTCACTTGTGAACACTTTCCTCCTCCCAGCAGAACAACTTTATGATACGTGGCATAATTGTGTCTGACTGAAAACAAGTTTACAATGCCGGTCTCCTTTTTCAGAAAAGCTGCTTATTTCTTGATGCACATTGATAAAATCTAACACAGACTACCCATAAATATGAAATACATTGAATGGCTTGAAGATGCTGCCAGTTTCCTCAGTAATTGCATTTGTTGAAAGCACTTATACTGATTTCTCAATATTAATGTTGTCGTCAATGAAGAATCTTCACATAGTGCTTAAATTGCTTTTTTCCTTATTTGTCTGAGGCATCAAAATGAAAGTCACACACGTTAATATAAGTTTCGTATCTATGATGGAAGTTTTGTGCAATCTCATCAATACAACACTAAGTGTTTAATTATCCTCTGCCTGGCCCTCAAACAATTCAGAAGCAATGTTATCTTTTATATTGATGATAATATTCTCTCCAGTGCCGTGAAATTAGATCAGCTGGTAAAGCACTGCCCCCTCCTGGATAAATGGTGTACACACAAGTACAAACAGATGACGATGATAGATGTGAAGCCACTTTTAACTCTTAAATGTTCATTTCTAAACTTTATTGTAGCTTATTTTGTCTGCTGACATACATGTCAATATTTATGAGTTTAGATGAGCTGGAAAAAAAGCAGCATGTGTGTCAGTAAAAAGTAACACTGTCAATAAAAAACATTTTTGAAGAGATTTACTCTGAATTTTCATTTAAAATGCTGCATCTGCCCTGACCAATTGATTTCTGGCATGAAATTAAAACTCTGTTCACTCTTGATTAGGCTTTTGAAGACATTTGGAACCCATTACACAGGAAATAGTCACAGTAAATAGCAGCTCGCAATCATCCCGAACTTCAAGTTAACAACAACAACATTCTCTCAGCAGACATATAGAAACATCCATTCAGTACCACATTGGACTTAAATTATTAAAGTCATTTCACTTGATTGTTCATCAAACTGCTTCTGGATGATTCATGTACTGTGGCAGAGAGTCTTATCTTCAGCACTTTAATTTAATGGATCTGTCTTCTAATCTTACAAATTATAGAGAGACAGCGACAGAGAAATCTTTTTCTACATGATGTTTGCTGCTAGTCATGCACTAAACCATATAGACCATGTTGTTGAAAGTCTGCAGGTATGTTTGAAGTTTAGCAGTTGTGTTTTTGTGTGATTTTAGCCTTGTAAAAAATGATTTTCACAAAAAAAACTGAAACATAATAACACTATTACTACAACGTGTGATGATTTAATCTGTAATCGTGACAGGATTTGTCCACCTGTTTCTAAATGTTATTCCTAAAAAATGCTGAAGGTGATAACATGAGTGAGACAGAAAGGTGTGTGTCAGTGCAGTAGACCCAAATGAACAGTTCAAAGCAAAACCTGAACATTTGTTGGAAAAGTCAGCCAGCATAAAAAGTAGGCCACATGGCCACTAAAACGCAACGTGGAGCAGAGAGAGTACAAATTCATTTGCAAAACCATTAATCTTTAATCATTTATCACTTGACAATTACTATTTAAACACATAAACAAACAAATGTATTTATTCAACCTTTGTAAGGTATGCCCTCATTTACAGTACAGAGAGAATAAATACACAAAACATAATTAACAAGAAAACAAACAAGCAGACAACAACAGAACACAAAGTAGTTTGTAATCATGGTTTGTAATTGACCAAAAGTCCAAGTCAAGAGCGGGCCTAAATTAAATTCTTCTGACTGAACATAGAAAAAAGAGCTCTGTTCCTGAACAAATATCCAATTTTGTGCCGTGTTTTGCTGACAAGTGTGCCAAAGTAAAATGTACTTTGAGACCAGAGTGGTGAACTGTTTTCCTAGATATGTACATCTGGAGAATATGAATAGAGAATATGTAGTCTTGTTTGCATTCAGAATAAAAAGTGCACCGTGTAAATTGTCAAAGGCTTGTTGGAGGATTTTAATAGCTGAGTGTGCAGTATGACCGAAGCAATACAGAACTCTATAATCTGCATGAAGATGGGCATTACATAAGAGATGCTGCACGATGAGGTGTCTATTATCATAAATTAATGGATGACCTGGGTTGAGAACAAAGCTCAACCTCACCAACCTCTTTGGATATTCAAAACATTCACATATCCAGGTACAAACTGTTCTACAATATTAATTTCATTAAAAGTAAATAATCTGTGTGACAAATGGCACCTCCTCAGTTCCTCAGCGGTGTCAAATTTTTGACATATTTTAACACTAACTTTGATCTTAACACACAGCTGTCACACATATGCACAAAGTGGGTGGAGATGTGTAAACATCCTCAATTTACAAGCAGCGTATCTGTTCGTTTGAAATCTGCAGAAAATCTGTGTAGGTGTTGGTGTGATTCTGCGGGTGCAGATTCTGTGTGGGTCACAGCCCCACAGCCTCAGAGCAGCCATCTGATGCACAAACAGTTGGGGTATTAAAGATGCTGGTCGCCACAGCAACCGGCAAAAAATATGGTTTCGTGTTAATGAGAAGAGCATGTTCATGTCCTCCTCGTCTCCCTCCCTGTCCCTCCACTCTCCTCATGCCACTGTAAATGAGTGTTTTTATTTCTTTCTTCTCCCCGTGTCTCATTTGTCACTCTTCCTGCCTCATCAGAAGCTCCCTGGTGCTTTAAGCCTCTTAGACTCTTTGAGGAGCAGAGAGGTCAACAGACCACACTTAAAAAAAGATCATAGTGTTGATAGTATTGCTGTCAACAGCTCTTAAATTTAATCAGCGTGCCTCTCTGTATTTTTACTTCATTTCCAAAGAAAACAAGCTTAAATGCTTTCCAGAAGTCAAAGGATTGTCTGATCTTATCTAAAGATTCACTAACAGAAAGATCTGACAGTCGATGTAGTGCATGCTGCGAATTTCCCATCAAAACAAAACATGTAATGTGTCTCTATTCATGTTATTCCCATAGAAAATCGTAGTAGAGGTTTGTTTGTAAAAAGAAATATCTCCGTTTATAAGTTTTAATTATTTGTATGTGCATGAGGGGATATTAAATCAAACTGTGGTTGGTTTATTTGATTTAAGAATAGCTTTTATGATTCTGTTTTTAAAAAAAGGAACTCTTTGTCAGTAGGTCTTATTGTTTCCCATGAAAACCAGATGGAGACATCAGATGGAATGATGGGAAAAGAAATCCACATTTACTGTTTCATGGTCTCTTAGCTCACACGATTTGAAAAAAATATGAAATAATGAGGGACTGCTTAATCAACAATGTCTTCTTTTAATGTTTTCCATGTAGATAAACATCCTTAACCTTCTCCCTCCATTATGTAACAGTCAAGGACTGCGGCCTCAGCCAGGAGACTATTATCTGTTATCTATCAGAAGGACTCTCAATGATGATATCTTCTATAGCTTGTATTTCTTTTTGGATGTTTCGTCAATATACTGATAATTTTGTCCCAGAAATCGTGTGTGTATGTAGCACTTTTCAAAACAAATTACAAAGCATTTAATATACAATTAAAAAGACAATAACCAATAGTTCTTTGGGACCTTTGATACTGGCACCAAAGTTTTATATATATATATATATATATATATATATATATATATATATATATATATATATATATATATATAAAATATCAAATGTAAAAATGTTAAAATGAGAAAAATCTTCACTTTTCATACAGTTTGTCTCTTGATGGCTGTAGTTTGTAGTGTCATTTGTGGTCATTAAAGGAAAATGTGTCTCTCCTCCCTCTCTTTGTCTCAGGTCCAGACTGCTCTCTGTCCGTTCCCTCCACTGAGGCCTTCTGGGTGCTGCCGAGCATCAAACCGTCAGCTCAGTCTCTGGGTCGGGCGTCCCATCAGGCTCTGGTGCACTCTGGGCTGATGTGGGTGGTGGGAGGCTACTCTTTCAACTACTCCAACTACCACATGGTCCTCAAGTAAGCAGCACCAGCCTGTCTCAGCCGCTGTCCGTCTGTCTGTCCTGTAAAACTGATCTAGCTTTGCTAATGACAGCCAATAGACCCATCACTGCATGGTAAGCAAAGGTACAGTAGTGATGGGTGCATTCCATTTAGGTGAGCAAGTTCCAGGGCTGTGGTATTGTGCATGCTGGTTCATTAGCACAGCTTACTAGAACACGTGATGGGAACTGAGCCATAGTTTTTTTGTGACAGGTGTAACGATTAATATTATATTCACCCGCATTCCATTGAGTGAGTAATCTCACAGTGAGGTATTAGTACTTTTACTTAAGTAGTTGAGTACTTCTTCCATCACAAGTTTGATGAAAAATAAACTACAAATGTATGGAACTTTTTTGATCATCACAGTTAAAGTTTCCATCTCAGTTTTTATTTGATTTTTTTTTTTTAATAACAGTTACAACCTGGAGACCAGTACGTGGGATGTGGTGCCCGTCGGCAATGGCCCTCTCTACAGATACGGCCACTCATTGGCTCTCTACCAGGTAATACAGCTGCGGCTGCTACATTTCATTAAAATTAAAGAGAAAAGTTGTCTCAGCAAGTGAAATATAAAAATACAGTACTGTGTATTTGATGCACGCATATAAAGGTGATAAGTCACAGAAATACAGTACAGTCAACGCTGCAATTTGCACATCACACATAAGCAGACACACCCGCACAAACTTAAACGCAGACCACGCTCATGGCATGATGCAAATTTCATAATTTATTCAGCGTTGTCACAAAAGTTTAGTTAGAAGTTTCAGATTTGAGCTTTGGTCTGTTGTCTTCCTCAGTATCTGAGGGTCGAACAGAAACACCTGCACCCAATTAAAACAACCAACAATCAGTTCCTCGTTCTCAATACTGACAGCTTGAGTTCTGAAAATACAATTATGATGAAGCCCATTTGTAGAGAACAATAAAAAATATATATAGTGCAGTTAAAGTGCACCTCTTGTTATTATACAGCAGAACTGCATGTCAGTGATAGCGGCACATAAACAGAGCTTTGTAATTAGATTTTAAATTATATTCGTCTTTGCTCAGTTTTAAGACCTCAAAGACAAGCTCAGTTTGTATTTTACTTCATGTAGAAACTTTAGTTAGCTGAGTCTTCCTGTTTTATGGTTGCTGATAAGTTATTAATCTTTTGATTAAATAATCAAATAAAAACAACAAACTTTTTGTAGTTACATACTTTTTCTTTCTTTCCTCTGTTTCAAGTTTTTGTAAGCTGAATGTATTATAGTTTTTGACTATTGGGCAGAAAGCAACAAGCTATTTAAATATATAATTGTCTGCGTGATATGATGTGATGATACTTAAAAATATATTCTACAAATGGCTCAATAGGGAAAGCAATTGTAACCTCTTGAAACTATGCACTTGGAAATGCTAGACTAACCCATTATTCACCTTTACCTGTGATGAAATGAGAAAGCCAGAAGCATCCATGTGTCCAGTATAGATTACTCACTTCACAGTTTGGAGCAGCACATGATGTGTCACTGTCCAAATACTGGGACACATGCTTATTTTGTGTGGAAGAGATCAATTAATAGTGAAGGACAGAGAGAGAATGAAGATAAATGTCTCTGTGATGAAGGTGAGATTTTAATCTGGAGGAGGTCACAGTGACCGACTAAAGCCTGAAGAAGATTTGTAGGCAGCACAATTTGTACTGTACAAAAGTTTTAACCTAAAACTCTCCCTGTTACACTGAAAGGAATTACTTCACTTCATCTCTGTAGAGATGTTTTATTTTTATCTCAGGGAGTAACAGCGACATCCAACCAGACCTGCTGACTCTTCCCTTCTTGACCTTTAGCTTTACGCTGATATTTTAGGTGATGACAAACAGCAGGGCTGCACTGATGTAGAGATAAATGCATGTTAGTTCATCATTTAAACTCTGAAACAAAATAAAATAATTGGTTCTAAAGTCCCCATGGAATAACATTGCTATTTTAAGTGTATTATCTGGCCCAACAATGATGAAGAAACAATTTTTTTCAAGGTTCTGCAGCGTTTGTCATTTCCTCATAAACATACAAAGTTGTTGATGACTCAATCGGCACTGGGGGGTAAAAACTAAATTTGCATCCAATGAAATGCTTTCCAATTTTTTGATGCAAATGGGTCAGAATATATTTGCTGTTTTTTCAGCATCAAATCTACAGTATGTGATTTACAGAGATACCGACTTGCTAAAGGAGCTAACATCTAACTTGGTGAATTGAAGGTTTATTTCGACACAACCGGAGTTGGTGATTGTTTGAAAGACAAACCGAGGTTTTAGTGAGTTTTATTTTGTTTCTGTCAAGTTTTAATCAAATGATACGGTGTTAGGAGGTAAATTACTGTCTTTGTTCATGACGTCTGGTGGTTTTTGAACACACTGATAGAACTGCTGTTCCTCTCTGTAATGTTGTCAGCCACTTATAATAATCTGAGCTGTCAGTGATTAAAAACAAGCACTTTAGGTAGATATACTTTGATGGTGTACAATTGCTGGTTTTGCTTCTGCCAGCTGCAGCGCTCTCTCTCAATACGGGATCAATTTAAAAAATTGTTGACCCCATCAGCCACATAAACGCAAAAATGAAAAAAATTGAAATCAAGTCCAGGCTGAAAAATACTGAGGTTACCCTTTAGGCAAACTAAACTCTTTCCGTCTTTCATGCAGGATGACATCTACATGTTTGGTGGAAAGCTTGAAGCGAAATCAGCCAACGTGACGGATGAGATGTGGGTGTTCAACATTCCCAGACGCACCTGGTCTCCACAGAAACCAGCCCCGCCCCCTCCCTACGCCTTAGAGGGGCACACCGCCCACGTGGTGGAGCTGGCCGACGGCGAGCCGGTGATGCTGATCTTCTTCGGCTACTCGCCGATCTACAGCTACATCAACAAAGTTCAGGAGTACAACATCAGTAAGTGCACCCGCTCACTCTGCTGCTTTTAATTGATGGAAATCAATCACAGAGACTCTTCAAGTTGTTGACATTTTCAGTCTTCACACAGGTATTTTAACACGAACTCCTTGGCTTGTAATTGATATTTTTAAAATGATTTATAGTTTTACTTGTAATTTGAAGAGGAATGGAGTGCTTTGTGGCAACAGTTTGTTTGTTCCATCCCTGTCTCAACATGACAATGCCCCCGTGTACAAAGCCAGGTTCATAAAGTAAAGGTTTTCCCAGTTTGGTGTGCCAGAACTTGACTGGCCTGCCCACAGATGAATGTAATGGTTTGCTGTCCTCATACTTCTGGCCCTTTAGTGTGCATTTATATTTGTTTCTCTGTTTTGCCAGTAGATGGCGGTGTCATACTGCGTTGAAAATTAGAGTTGCCGTTGGCTCTTTGACACATTCTGGAGAGGAAAACACACAAATGTACACACCTTTCATTAAACACACAACACTATAAAAGGCAAACATGTGTGGCTACACAAAGTACACACACACACACACACACACACACACACACACACACACAGTGTGGTCATTAAGAAAGAGGTGGCACGCAGGCCGGAGTGTCTGGTCGAAGCCAATGATTAATGAATCCACTACATTCCCTCACTCTCCACCCTTCCTGTCATTCTGTTTTCTCTCTCTTTCTCATCCCTCCTTCTTGCTCTTCTTCTATGCTCTCAACTCCCCCTCTGTGTTTTTCCTTTCATCTGCAGGGCCTTGGTTTCTGGCCCCCTTCTGTCATCACTCCTCCTCAGTCCCCGTCATCTCCTGCTCTTTTCCCCCCTCACCTTTTCCTTCCTTCTCTCCCCTTATCTGTCTATCACTTTCATCTTCGCCCATCTCTATCCTTTCCCTCCCTCCTCTTTCCTCTGACATTGTCACAGCGTAAGTCTGCACTGAGCATCATTAGGCTTCAGAGGGAGCGACTAACCTCGAAACGAGCAGAGGGAAGTAGAAGCGGAGTGTAAAAGATGAGGTAAAAGGATTTAATGACCACTCAGAGAGCCAGGTTCACACCAATTATCTGCCAGAGATGAAATGAGAGTTGACCTTCTACTTTCTTGTCATTTCTTCATAGTTTCTCCTCTTTATTGCTGTTTCTCCTGTTCTTTCTTGCTCTTTTTTTCGATTCTTTCTCTCGTAGCCTGTTTTCTGCTGTCTGTCTCTGCTGTTCAATGCTGTTCTCAGGCATGATGTTTTCATCAGAAATATGCTGCCAAAGCATTAGAGCCAGACCACGACATGATTTTTGAGGCAGATACTGATTGATCATTGATATCTGACAATGACATATCAGCCAAATAAACATTTATTTCAATGCTTTTGATGAGATTTGGTTGAATTTAGTCACTGAAGAATTGTAGCCAAGATATATAACTATGTGATGGAGGGAAATTTTCAGATCTTTTTACAAATCAAGAATTTGTCATACACAGTGCTTCACAAAGATTCTTCTGACTCAACAACTCACAAAATTGAAAATGTTTAAGGGTGTCTGGGGACTTTTTTTTTACAAGCTGACAAGTGTTTTTTTTTGAAAAAATGATTTAATGTATTGCATTGAATGCAAGAAGGCACAAATGAAATAAAAGAATTTGCTGTAGCCTTTTCACAAAGTTTATTAAACTTTTCTTCAACTCACAGAACTGCATTATTTTTTTAAGGCAGTCAGAGGATATTTCATTTCATTTCTAATTCAGTGGTGAAACCAGATATGTAAAATATAAAAATTTGTTTGATACGTCATGAGATTTCCCATCGAGGGGTGGCTTGTTTAATATGATATAAACTGCGATAACTCTTAAACATATCATCAAATGACATCTATATATGAGCAGTCCTGTTAAATGTAATTTATAGGAGGCGCTGTGCAGTAAACGTAATATATTTAAAACACTGAACTTTAGTCTGAATCATTTGTATTTCTTTCAGTTCATTCTTGTTCAAAGACCTGCTGTTGAGTTTTATAGGTATTATTACAGGTGAAACTTTTGCCATCATTTGCCAGTGGGTGTATTCAGATGCAGTCTTGATAGAGATGACATTTAGATAAAAAAAAAAAAAAACATTTAGAGTGTTGCATGCAGTTCTTTCTTGTTCATTTCTCAGTTTTTCTCTCTCTGCTCTCAGTACTACTCATGTTCTCGGGGGTTTACTGTTTCAGATGATGGCACGTTTTTTTTTCTCAGGCTTTTGAAGTTCCTTACTCCTTCTAAGGCTTTGTTATGTTGTGTGTTTTCTTTATTGGGGTCTGCTCAGATGATGTAATTCCTGCCTGTTTTTAATAAGATCTTCTATGCACCTGAGTCAATCAGTATGCATCACGCTGGTCTAATAAAGGGTCGCTTTTATAATTCAATAAACTCTAATTTCCTCTGGCCTCTCTTACTCTTTGGCTCACTCTCTCCGTCTCTCTTCCTTCCTCTTCCCTCGCTCTGTCGCACCTCCAGAATTGAAAGTGCTCTGCTTTTTGGCATGAAAGTGAAAAGCACAAGTTGCCAAAGCATCAAAAACTTTCTAAGTGATCAACTTTGATCTTTCTGCATGAATCTACTGCATTAATCAGACCTCTCTCTCTACCCTCTGTGTCTCAGGGTCTAACTCGTGGCAGGTTGTATCTGCCGGAGGCGCGGTGGTCCAGGGAGGTTACGGCCACAGTAGCGTGTACGATGAGGCCAGCGGCTGTGTGTTCGTCCACGGGGGATACAAGGCACTTAGCAACAACAAATACGGCCTGGTGGACCACCTGTACCGATACCACATCCACACAAAAACATGGTAAGGCGCAGAATATTGTTTCTTATAAATATGCATTTGTATTCACTGCAAACATTTAGGTGTTCAGAAGGTGTTGACGTCTTGCAGCGACGCTGAAACCTGCGAAAATGGAAATTACATTAACATCCATAGTGAGCATATGAGCTGCCTGCATTATTGTTTATAAATCCAATCAGCCATTCTCTGAAATGCTTAGGGAGCTGGAGCCAATCCCATCATGCACTAGGTCAAAGTCAGAGTGCATTCTGGACAGGTTTCCAGTTATTCACAGGGCTGACACACATTCAGACAAACACATTCAGACCTGTGTGTGAATTGTGACTGAAATATTTACCTGGTATCAGTTTAAAAAAGTTTTAAAGGACCAGTGTTTATGATTTAGGAGCTCTATTTACAGAATATGGCAGAAATCAAATATCATTTTCATGTATTACTTCGTGTACAATGACCTGAAAATAAGAATCGTTATGTTTTTGATACCTTAGAATGAGAATTTTATACCTACAGATGCTGCGGGTCCTCTTTTACTGAGTCTGCCATGTTTCTAGCCCAGAACAGACAAACTAAGCACTGACTCAGATAGAGCCTTTCACGGAGAGGGTGAGACAACAGGGTTGCAATCATCAACTACAACTGAACGCCACTAAATCTACACACTGTTCCTTTTAACATCTAACACGTTAATGCATCAATAATTAACCCATTATGGGAAACTTGTACAAGTCCCTAACACACAAGTGATTCAAAGAAATTCAACTCTAGGCTTTCCCAAAGTGGATAAAATAAGAAAGATGCTCCAAACTCTTATGCAGACATGATGTTGCTTTTTGTATTCAAAATGTATGTAAACTCCTCCAGAGAAAGAATTAGTGTGCTTCTCAGAGAGAGGAGAGCAGAGTGAGCATAGGAGGATGTGACAGCAAGTCTGACCTCAGGTGACCCCGGGCAGATGGATGGGTGAAAGAGGACGCTTGGCTCGATCAGTCTCTCCTCTTCACTTAGCGCACATTCACACACACACACACACACACACACGAACATATGCTCACATGCACACACACACACACACACGCACACGCACACACACAACCTGCTGTCTCTCGGTGACTCTCACTTTTCCACGTGGAATTTGGTGTCAGAGTCAGGTGTCACTTGAGCTGGTCGACTTTTGAAATTCTCAGACTGAAACATTTCTGGCCATTCCAGTTATTCCATACAGCTGCAGCCTCAATGTAAAGATCATCTCGTCCGTGTCAGCAGAAAGCTCCTGATAAGTCCACCAGGGCAGCACAGAGTCATCTGCATGTTAGTGCTTCCCAACAAGTCATGGGCTTACATCGAGGGAGATCATGACCTAGTTTTAATACATTTGTTTGTATTTTCAAAATTCTTGTTGTATTTTGTTGACTTATGAGAGGGAATTTTCTCTTCACTCACATCACTCTATAAATCAGAAAATATGGTAAACAGCCATAAAACAAATCAACTGTCTTCATGTTTTTAGTAATATAACGTTCTAAATCCGGGCTTGAATCTTTTTATACTGATAATATGTAGTTTACAATCACTGATATAAACTGTGTGGAAAAAGTTTTTCTTGATTTCTTCTTTCATGCGAGAGAGGCGGGCTTATAAAGTAAATATTCAAACAAATCTAGCAGGATAACACACTTCTCTGCTGTTATTCCATAAATCAAGGATATTCCAAACTCCCATAGTTGCCACAATGCAGTTAACTACGCTGCTCCTCTCTCCAAAGCCTCACTGGAAGTAGTGTATGTAGCGATTTATTGGTGAAGTAATGAGCTTTTGGAAAGGGGAAAATTAATGCATTGAAGCAATTTTTAGTTTATGTGACTTACTTCCCAGGATAACTTGGACATCAATAGTTTTTTGATGGTGTTAGACGTCTCACTGAACACAGTAAACTACATTAGCAGATTATTTTGCTGCATGTTCATCAGTTGGTCAGTGTGTTCCTTTAAGAAGTGTCAGACACCAAAGTCGCTGCTGGAAAGTCCAAGTTGCTGCAGTAACTGAAGGAGCCGCAGAAAGCCACCACAGTTGGTCTCCGATATGTGACCTTTGACCTCAAAGCGGTCACACACAGCAGACTGAGACCTCCTACAACGTCTGTGTTGAATGTTTCTGTATTTTTACATGTGCGCGTGTGTGTGTGTATGTGTGTGTGCGTGTGTGCTGCTCCCAAAGAACAGTTGGTATGAAGGGCAGTCACCACAGGCCAGGTCACACAGCCAGACAGACGCCATCAATAACATGGCACCATGGACACACATGACACACACACACACTGACAAATTAACACTTTCCTAATATGTCTCAACTTGCAGAGCTGCAGTCTGTTTTCTTTGTGTGTTTGTCTCTAACTGTGTGTGTGTGTGCTTGCAGGATGATCCTTGGGGAGAGTGGTCTGGCACGGTATCTCCACTCTGCGGTGCTGCTGAGCGGCACAGTGCTGGTTTTCGGAGGAAACACTCACAATGACACGTCGCTAAGCAATGGAGCCAAGTGCTTTTCTGCTGACTTCATGGCGTACGATATAGGTAAGAACAAGTCTGAAACAATCACACACATACTTCGAGGCTGGACCTATATTTTGCAGCAGATGCACAGCCATGAATACTATAGCTGTGTATGCTCGTATCGAAACGGGACTTCTCCGAGTCTACCTCAGGGCTGCAAACTGGGTCCCTTCACCTCCGCCCTACCAGTATACGATCAGGATTGTCCCCATGCAAGCACATTTTCAAAAGGCTCATACGATTTCATTTTATTACTCTGCTCTGTGTGAAGTGGGTAACAATAACGGTTATTTAACAATTTGTACCCCACTCCAAATTTGGAACAGTTCTCACACTACAACAAGTGAGGAGAGCCACATGCCTCCTTTGGATAGAGTTGCCAACGACAAGCGGTAAAACAATGTACAATGTGGAAAGTAATAAAAACAAAGAAAACCACTGAATGAGAAGGTGTGTCCAAGCTTTTAACTGGTACTGTATATATAATATTTGATACATTATTAGGTTTTCGTTTCTATATTTAGATTTTTGCGTCACCATATCACCATATACGCACACATCCTGCTAACCCAGTCTGAAGAAACAGATTTTATTTGTTGTTTTTGTGATTCACAGTGCTTTCTCTCTCTCTCTCTCTCTCACACACACACACACACACACAGAAGCACATATACATACAAATGTTGTGCTTTTAGTACTGATTTACTGGTGTGAATCAAAGTTTTGCAGCAGCAGCAGCATTTGATGAAATGCCCTTAATGGTGCCCACTGTATATGAGAGGGAAACGGGCAGAGAGAAAAATGACAGAAACAGAGCCAAAAAACGACAACAAGAAATAATCTTAAAGACAGAGAGGCCTGTGTTAGGACTGTGTTAGGATACAGAGACTGCAGTACAGGCAGAGAATATGGATGATTAAGAATCCCATCACAGGCTACCCAGTCGCACCATAGACCAGATGGCACGAGGATGTTTCCACCTCTCGACAGGGACAGAGAAATGGAGCGATGAAGGGAGCTTTGGGAGAGGAAAAGAGGGATTACAGCAACTCTTCACAGGAGAAAAACAACAGGGAGCAGAGAGATTAACACAGTGAGGACAGAAGGAGGGGAAAAAATGAAAGATGGATATGCATGGAGAAAGGTGCTTTATGGCGGAGTGTGAATTAAAAAGGAAAAAATATGGCTGATTTCTTTACGGAAGGACAACGAGGTAGTCGAAGCCTGCTGGTGGCTCAGCGGGCAAAACAGCTGCTGTGCCCTTGTAATGTGGTGAAGTTAAACAAATAATTGTATCATATAACTGTATGTTGATGTGGCTAATGGTTAAACAGGCTGTTCTTTAGTGCTAGAACTATTTAGTTTTTGACAGTTAGTTAGTTGATTGACAGAAATCCAGAACAATTTTGATTTATTATGTAAAAGTGTCAAATATTCCCTGTTTTCATCTTGAATGTTAGTACTTGCTGTTTCTGCTTTTTCAGTTATAGACTTTTGGTCATACTTCACAGGTCCTGTCACTTCCCAGTAACCCAGACCTGATCTGAGAGAAAAGTTTGGCTGGACCCAAATTATATAGTCTGTTTAACCTCAGTTAGGGTTTTTTTTTTTTTTTAGCCCACAGGTCTCTGGTCTGTACTTTAATATGTATAATACCTGGGAGGATCCAAGTATAGCTCTGATCATGTGGTGTTTCATAAAAATCACAGGAGGAAAATGTGTTTTTTCAGGTGTCATAGTGAGTGTGATCTGTGAAATGCAGAGATCAGTGTAGGACTGTATTTTCCACAACTGACAACCATGGAATTTCCTGTCATAGATTTTTGTGGCCTCTTTTTCATGTTTCAGTAGTTTAAAAAAATATATCTTAACACTTTTTCCAGAGCTTTTCGTCGTGACCAAAGTTCCAAACTTAGGTGCTGACTGAGCTATCTTATGAAAAACTAGAAAATTTCGAAAGAAATTTTGAATGTGCCTGACTCTGGCCCCGTCGCGCCCATACATTATTATTGACACTGCAGTAGCACAGAGCCTTCAATAAAGATGAGAGATACAGAAAATCTCTAAATGACCCCCTCGAACAGGTGGCCACAAATGCCAGACGGTGTGGCGTATCCGAAAGCCGAAATGACTGTGAGCATCCTCATCTTGTCGACCATTTCCGTGCCGAGTTTCAGAGCTTAAAGTTAAAAACTGTGACTCGGGAGATAGAGAAAGAACAGGTGCCCCGTGCTCCTTTGGGAAATTTCTCCTCTCCAACTTACATGGGAGTAGATGGGGTGGTGGGTGCGTGTTGCTGGTGCATCAGTGCGTCTCGTGACATTTGTGGCCTCGAGAGCCGTTTAGAAATGTATTTTTCGACAAATTTTTCTCTCCCTCTTTACTCTAGCGATGATGTCATCCACTCTAGCCTCTCCATAAGGTAACATTGGGAGAAGTTTTTTTGGCGGGAGGAGTAGTGCGCCAAAAAAATGTACGGAAGAAGAATAAGAAGTAAGAAGTAAGAGTAACCCCTAATTTCAACCGGGGACGTAAGCGCCGCGAAATGGCTGCGCCGCGGAACAGCTCAGTCCTCTGCCCGGCGTCAATCCCCACCGGGTGCATAACGGCAGCGTAGCGCTCCCTTGCGAGCCAGCCATATTCACGTGAGATCACGCGATAATCCTGAACGTACGCGAAACCGCGAGATCCCGTGGTAAACTGTGGAAACAACAACAACAAACAGCTTACTTTGCTTCTCTGACGTGGAAGAGATTATAAAAAGGATCTGTTGTGTCATAAATTACTGTGTGTTGTTCCACTTCAACAATTACTCTGTCGTCGTCCATGTTGAGACCCTTTGATCGATTGACTGCTGACCTGGTGCCACCGGTCATGGCGTAATGTTGATGTGACGTTGTGATAGGCTACATGAACGGCGTATTGTGTTTTATTTTGAAAGGGGGCGGAAGTGTATTACGTTGATTCTGTGTCGGACTTCCTGTCTGGTGCAATCTGCTCTGTTGAGCTTGACGCGAATCAGCAACGGCTCCGTCAAAAATAGAAGTGCTACGGAATGCTCGCGCTGCAGAGCGGAGAGCCGCTGCTGGGACGCTGCTGAGACGTTATGCGGCGCGCCCGGTGGGAATGGTCTCATTGACTAGAGTGGCAGCGATCAGCTCCGATGACTGCGGCGCAGCCGTTCTGTGGCTGTTACGTCCCCTGTGTAAATTAGGCGTAAGTGTGGCACTGCTGGGCTGCCCAACAGCGACAAGCCTTACTGATACTGTAGAAAAACACAACTTTACAACTTTATTCACTGGTTTTAATGAAACTAGGTTATATTTTATGGAGAAAACACTTCCTTCCATTCTGCAAACCAAGTATATATATTAGGGGTGTGCATCTCTCCAATAAAAGACGATTCTCGATACATGGGGTACCATACGATTCAGGAACGATACATTTTAAAATGGAACGATTCGATTCGATACAGAAGGATTTCGATTCGATTCGAATCGATGTGGCATGGCTCAATTCGAGAGGGTATGATGCAATGGATTTCTTGTTGAAAGTAGACAATCATTTCATAAAATGAATGTAAAACTTGTAAATGTGGCATTTCCTTCAAAAAGATTGATCAAAGACTAGAGAAGAAGTGTATTTTTTGTCATGTTTATTAAGATGTAACAACATGTAAGAGCTCTCCAACATTATTTAAATTAAAAGAAACAACAGAATGAACCGGGTTATTGAGGCCGTTATTACCTTTGCTCTCGCCGAGTTGTGGGTGAGTTTTGGCTGGAATAACTCCTGTATTTCTGCTGGTGTCTTTGTGCTAGCTGTGCTAGCCTCCTCCTCGCCTGTTTCCCCATGCCGTCTCACCAAGTGAGCGTGGCGATTTGTCGGTACTACCGGTGTACTTTTTAGCGCAGTTTTACAGTCTTTGCACATAGCGACGCTTTTATCCAGTACTCCATTCTTCAAATAAAATCCGAATTTCTTCCACACTTTAGACTTTAAACTTGCCGGAGCGTTGTGAATCCTGCCCGAGTCAGCTATTTTTTAAACTTTCCCTCAGAAACTCACGGCGCTATCTGACGTAACTGCGACAAGTCTCGCGAGAGTTTTAAGGGAGGGTGCGAAAGACAGTCAGAGAGAGATGCAGTTTTCAGCAGCTGCTGCTGCATCAGCAGCTTAAACCGATTTATAACTTTTTAATCGGGCCATCGGCCGGTTCAAGCTACATTAGGACGGATTTATTAGTCCGTGTACTGATGCCCTCGTATCTTTTAAATCAAAATCGATTTTCCGATTTAAATCGGTTTTTGTTACACCCCTAGTCGCCATGTTGGAATGTTGTTTTGCGCCGCGCTGGTCACGTGACACGACAGGGCTCATATGTATAGCAACAATAACCAGGAGGGGGCGTGGTCAACATGAAAGGCATTTCATGACGTCATCATATTTAAAGATAAGATTCAAGAACTAGATAGACTGATAGATAGTTTATTAATCCCAAGGGTAATTCAAGAAAACTAGCCCAGTAATTAGATGTGAGCAAGCGCTGAGGCCTAAGACAATGGAAATGAAACATGTCCCTGAACAACTTACCAAAAAGACATTGGCTGAAATGATTGAGAGAGAAGAGGGTAACTTTAAAGAGCTTATAGAGGAGCAAAACAAACAAATGTTGGCCCAAGATCAGGTGCTAGAGTCTTTGGAAATAGATCCAATGTTGGAGAAAAAGTTAGAGGACGAGTTAAGGGCCGAAAAACTTGAACTCGCCAAACTTGAAGAGTTAGAGCTTAGATATTCACGATTTAAGGACTTTGAAATATTTAACGAAGATGGCGATCCATTTATGTCAGACCGAATCTTGAATATGTTGACATTAAAGGAAATGTATGAAGAGGATTTTAAAAAGGATGAGCGTGCCTTCGACGTCATTTTTAAAACAAAGACAAAGGAGGCTGAAAAATATACATTGGAGAAAAATAAGATGGAGAATGACCTTAAACTCGAAATGAAGGCGTGTCAGACCCTAAAATTGTTATTAAAATCTCATCATGAGATTGAAACAAGACAAGAAAAGCAGCATTTAACCCGTACTATCTTTGAATCCATGGTGCAAACTCAAAACATTGATCTCATTGACATTCATCCCCGTCTGATGTTCGATAATGTAATCGAGAGGTTGAGGACCTTAGAGTATTTATTGAGTATTGAACTGGAAGAACTTGAGGACAACCCTGAACTGTTGGAGAAATGGGAGGAGAATTTGGATTTCCTAAGGAAAAAAGAAAACCAGAGACTGGAGGAAGAGAAAATGGATCAAATGAGGAAACGGTGCCAAAAAAGAATCATGACTCAAACCCAGAACAGAAGAGGAAGAGTTCTGAGAAGACGATATGTCCCTGCGGAGAAAACACTCACCACTGTTGAGCAAGATGACACTAATGTATGGGATGAGTACTATTCCATTTTGAACCCTGAAAATGAAGAAAAGTACAAAGCAGTGGCAGACAGACTGAGGGAGGAAAATGACAGTTTACCTTCCAAGACAGCAGCTGCAGGACAGAACCTCCCCAAAGGTAAGGGTGTACAGCCAACCCGCTTCCCACCAATTTCCAATGAAGGCGGATTAACATATAATACGGTACATTCTACGAAAGGAGCGGAACGGTATTGTCCCCCTGCAGGTGTGAAGGGCCCCAAGAACCTCCCCAAAGGTAAGGGTGTACCTGTAGGACAACAGCGGGGTGTACAGCCAACCCGCCTCCCACCAATTTCTCCCAAAAAAACACCTGCAGGACAACAGCGGGGTGTGCAGCCAACCCGCCTCCCACCAATTTCTCCCAAAAAAACACCTGCATGACAACAGTGCCTTCCTGCAGCAGAACCCAGGAATACTAGAAAAGTTACATGGTCAATCTAATCCCCCCCCCCCCAATGTGTGGGTTTTCTCCAGGTGCTCTGGTTTTCTCCCATAATATTTGAAAAAAACAAAAAAATCTTGTATCTCGAAGAAACAAAGACAAGAGTTTCTTGCCAGATGGGAGCTATTTAAGTTGTTGAAGTGCCCCCCCCCCCCCTCTCCTTGTGTGGGTTTTCTCTAGGTGCTCTGGTTTTCTCCCATAATATTTAAAAAATAAAAATAAAAAAAAAGTCATCAGAGTTCATGACATCTTCAGGCATCTTTTTCCAATTCATTCACAGTGATTGCGATGAATTGTTGCTGTTACTATAAAGCCAAAAACACCCCAAAAATATACTGTAAAAGAACACTCACTGGTTTATTCAGCTGCATTAAAACATTTATTTTAAAAAAAAAAAATCACCATTTACAGATCTAGGCTGAACAATAAACGTTTGATATTGCTATTACTTTTGACCCCAGTTCTCCAGTTGTTTTATTACTCATGTTATAACCTTACAATAATCAATAAGGCATTTTTAGGCAAGGCATTTTTATTTATATAGCGCATTTCATACCAAGAGGCAACTCAGTGTGCTTTACATAAAGACAAAGCATTTAAAAAAGAACAGCATAAAACAGCATAAAAAACAATTTTCAAAAAGTTAAAACACACAGTCAAAAGCAAGAACAAAGAAAAAAAGTACAAGGAAAAAAAAGATGTATATTATAAATATTAAAACAATTAAGTGCAACTTAACTTCCAGTACAGGCATATGACAGGCAGTGACACATTTGGTCAATTACCTTTTTTAATTCATCGGCTAATTCCACATTGCTTGTGTGGTTTATTACAGAAAGATTTTTACTCTTTTCCTGAACTTTTGTTGAGTCAATTTGTTTGTTTTCAGATTCACAGCTGTCTACTGTTTTGGACAGATTGTTACCCATTTTTGCTAACGCATTAAAACATTGCACATACAAACAAACAGATTTCAATCCATAGTACAGCAGCGTCAAAGCTCTATCTCCGCACTTTTCTAACTACAGCAGTGGTGGTCTGAAGTCAAAGGACAAAAACTCTTTCGCCCCCAGTGTATGCACGTGTACCCAATCGGCACCTAGACTCCGGGATCAGAAATCCAAACGGAGCTTCCACGTTTCCCATAGGACACAGAGTAGATGATCCCCGATCTTGACTTAAACGAAGCAGTACTTTTAAACTCCCCCGAAAACGTCTTTTCTATAGTTTAAATCTCAGGTGGGTCTCTGTGCCGAGTGCAGCCCGAAACTGCCTCGGAAACCAAAACAGCCACGTAGTGGCAACGCAGGGGTCATAAAATCAACCCGCTATCCCTTCAGAACCACACACTCTGTTCTCTAACCAAATTTTTGTTCCAGCTCCAGTGCTTTCTTAGGACTTACAGTGCAAATCCAAGATAACGATTTAAAAAAATAAATAAATAAGTAAATAAAAATATTTAAAAGAGCTCAGCCATAAGCACATGAAAAGAGAAATGTTTTTAACCTGGATTTAAAAGTGCTTACAGTTGGGGCTGATTTGAGTTCTGCTGGTAGTTTGTTCAAGAGTTGTCACGATACCAAAATGAGTAACCACGATACTATACCAGACAAAGTATCACAGTTTCGGGTATTATCACGATACTGCGGCCTTTTTTTATTATTATTATTTTTGTGAACTGCAATGTATTTGTACAAGTTATAAATACTTAATTACTTATAATGTTGTTTGGTGCATAATAAACATAACACTGGTGAAGTAAGAATTAGACTGAAACAAATATTTTTGCCACTGACGCCACCGCCGCGGCAGACTCGCCACTCGGGCCGGTGCTTCTGCCATGCTGAGTGTGTTGTATCGTGTTTGTAACTGTACAGCCGTGCGGCGTGCGCACGTCTGGGCGAGACAGAACGTTAGCTTGTTGTTTGTTTTGAAGCTAATTTTATGAATGTAAATAGAAATACAGTATAAAACCACCTTTTGCCTTGATGACAGCTTTGCAAACTTTTGGCATTCCCTCAATGAGCTTTTTTACTTATACATATTTCCAGAGTGTTACATTCCATACATATGACTACATACATGACATATGTATGTATGTATGTAGGCAACATATGTATGTATATATGGTAACATATGCCTAACTCATAGATTTTCTTAGAAACCAACCTGTGTTAAAACAGACGCAAGAATTCTTTCTTCATTGAGAACATTTCAGTAGAATACTGTCTCTGTCTCTGATGTTGATTTTGTATTCTTGCAAAAAATATAAACAGATTCAACAAGGCTATGTTGTGCCAGTGAAGGTCGCCATGTTGGAATGTTGTTTTGCTCCGCGCTGGTCACATGACATGACAGGGCTCATATGCATAGCAACAGTAACCAGGAGGGGGCGTGGTCAACATGAAAGGCATTTCATGACATCATCATATTTGAAGATAAGATAAGATTTAAGAACTAGATAGACTGATAGATAATTTATTGATCCCAAGGGAAATTCAAGAAAACTAGCCCAGTAATTAGGTGTGTGATCAGTAATTGCCCATTCATTTACCACGATGGATAAAATGACGGGAAAAGATTATTTGAAAAGATCCTCGGTCCAGCCAGTGGTGAAGAGGGAGTTGATTCCGCGAGAAACGCTGCTGGCAAACTGTGCTAGACTGAGGGATGAAAGACCAGGGTTTCTTGCCAGATGTGAGCAAGCGCTGAGGCCTAAGACAATGGGAATGAAACATGTCCCTGAAGAACTTACCAAAAAGACATTGGCTGAAATGATTGAGAGAGAAGAGGGTAACTTTAAAGAGCTTATAGAGGAGCAAAACAAACAAATGTTGGCCCAAGATCAGGTGCTAGAGTCTTTGGAAATAGATCCAATGTTGGAGAAAAAGTTAGAGGACGAGTTAAGGGCTGAAAAACTTGAACTCGCCAAACTTGAAGAGTTAGAGCTTAGATATTCACGATTTAAGGACTTTGAAATATTTAACGAAGATGGCGATCCATTTATGTCAGACCGAATCTTGAATATGTTGACATTAAAGGAAATGTATGAAGAGGATTTTAAAAAGGATGAGCGTGCCTTCGATGTCATTTTTAAAACAAAGACAAAGGAGGCTGAAGAATATACACTGGAGAAAAATAAGATGGAGAATGACCTTAAACTCGAAATGAAGGCGTGTCAGACCCTAAAATTGTTATTAAAATCTCATCATGAGATTGAAACAAGACAAGAAAAGCAGCATTTAACCCATGCTATCTTTGAATCCATGGTGCAAACTCAAAACATTGATCTCATTGACATTCATCCCCGTCTGATGTTTGATAATGTAATCGAGAGGTTGAGGACCTTAGAGTATTTATTGAGTATTGAACTGGAAGAACTTGAGGACAACCCTGAACTGTTGGAGAAATGGGAGGAGAATTTGGATTTCCTAAGGAAAAAAGAAAACCAGAGACTGGAGGAAGAGAAAATGGATCAAATGAGGAAACGGTGCCAAGAAAGAACCATGACTCAAACCCAGAACAGAAGAGGAAGAGTTCTGAGAAGACGATATGTCCTTGCGGAGAAAACACTCACCACTGTTGAGCAAGATGACACTAATGTATGGGATGAGTACTATTCCATTTTGAACCCTGAAAATGAAGAAAAGTACAAAGCAGTGGCAGACAGACTGAGGGAGGAAAATAAGGACAGTTTACCTTCCAAGACAACAGATGTAGGACAGAACCTCCCCAAAGGTAAGGGTGTACAGCCAACCCGCTTCCCACCAATTTCCAATGAAGACGGATTAACATATAATACGGTACATTCTATGAAAGGAGCGGAACGGTATTGTCGCCCTGCAGGTGTGAAGGGCCCCAAGAACCTCCCCAAAGGTAAGGGTGTACCTGTAGGACAACAGCGGGGTGTACAGCCAACCCGCCTCCCACCAAATTTCCCCCAAAAAACACCTGCAGGACAACAGTGCCTTCCTGCAGCAGAACCCAGGAAGACTAAAAAAGTTACATGGTCAATCTAATTTTACCCCCCCCCATGTGTGGGTTTTCTCCAGGTTCTCTGGTTTTCTCCCATAATATTTGAAAAATAAAAATAAAAAAAAAGTCATCAGAGTTCATGACATCTTCAGGCATCTTTTTCCAATTCATTCACAGTGATTGGGATGAATTGTTGCTGTTACTATAAAGCCAAAAACACCCCAAAAATATACTGTAAAAGAACACTCACTGGGTTTATTCAGCTGCATTACAACATTTATTTTAAAAAAAACATCATCATTTACAGATCTAGGCTGAACAATAAACGTTTGATATTGCTATTACTTTTGACCCCAGTTCTCCAGTTGTTTTATTACTCATGTTATAACCTTACAATAATCAATAAAATTACTGTTCTTCACCCTCTTGACATATGTAGTATGTATTTTAAAACTAATTGTAAAACTGTTCATAGTGTGATCTGTCTCTGTTAGGCTATTGTAATGACAATATGCATTTAATCTATTATTCAGTGTCAAGTATTCTTCTGTTCCCAAGTATCACTTTCTTGTAAAAATAAAACCACATTTTTGTGAGCTAATTCTATACATGTAAAAGTCTCACAATATTAAACAGGTAAGCACCACTATAACTACAGGACTTCAAAAATCAGTGCATTTCTGGTCAAAACCGAAAGTTATAGTTTCTATCTATAAATGATTTCTGTAGAGTGACATTTGTGGCCGGAGAGCCATTTACAAATGTATTTTTCGACAGTTTTTCTCTCCCTCTCCACTCTAGCGATGATGTCACGCACTCTAGCTCGCGAACATTCGATTTTGGCCAAAACCGTTCGGCGAAACGCTTAGAAACCTTTGTTTTGATACCTTTTTTGTGTATGTATGACCAAAACTGTGGGAGGAGTAGCGCGCCGAAATTCCTGGGATACGTAAGAATAAGTATGGGGAAGTATAAAGTGCGCCTTGCAGGCACACTCAACTAACTGTGGTTAAAGCTCCTTGAGTCTGTGATTCTCAAATAGAGCTCGTGGTGTGGTAATGGTTTTTGATGCAACATAGTGAGTGTGAACTGTGAAATACAGAGGAAATGACTCGTATTGCTACTATTCCTGTGGCTGGTCTTGGTGGTCTCTCTCTATTATGATCATCTTAGGTTGAACACATGTTAGATCCTGTCTAATTATCTTCAGTTTTGGACTTGTTTACGACCAAATTTCATTTTTTAAAAATTACTTTTGGTCTGTTTTGAATTGGGTCCAGGATTTTGTGCTCATGAAGACCTCCAGGTCAGATAAAAGCAGCATTATGAAGCTGTCACCCTGACAGACATTTTCACTGTTTTCTGTCACTTCTGTCAAACAGCTGTTACAGCATCCTTCAACAGGATCCCTGCCTATGGCTGATGAATGAGCAGAGTTGCTTTGCACAACTGCAGTCCCCTGTGGCTTAAGTGCCTTGCTCAAGGGTGCTTTCAGAAGTGGTTGATGTGAGAGTATTTGAGTATTTTCTTGTCCCTTCATTCCCAATTTGTCCTGGAACTTTGACGGTTTGATCTTTTCTGTCACAGTTTGGGAAATTTTGGGATGCTTGTCTCACTAGTTACAATTCTCAACTCAAGGCTTTTAGTCATGAACAAAGTTCCAAACTTAATGAAGTAGTTAATAAAGTGATGTGCTAATTGACTAATTAAAACTTGATTTGCTGAATAGAAGAAAACCGAGGAGCGTGGTTAAAAGCTGCAGAGATAAAAGAAAAACAAGAATCTTGAGTCGATGATTCTCAAATGTCAGGGGGTCTGTGAAAGATTTTCAGATTCAGTCTTTAAAATTATTATGATTTTTTTCTTTACAAAACATTTTTCTTACAATTTTTTTTAGTCTAAAATAGTATTAATAGTAGTAACTATAATGATACATTATGTTCAGATCTAACAAATCTACATGCATTATGGTTATTTTGTGTTTAGATGGTGCTAATATGTTTAATACATGTCTAATATCTTTTATCTAATACATTTCTTTGGTGTTCTTTCACATAGAAGTGTAAAAAATAGACAATATTTCAAATTGCACATGACAGGGTCCCTGATATTCTCTCTCTTGTCAGGGGTCCTCGGCTGAAAAGAAAATTAAAAACTGCCTCGAGCCACACAAAAGTGCAAAATTAGTTTACTTCAAACACAATCAAGATTTTGTTTTTCTTGCGTTATCATCTAGACTTTTGTCAGTCCAAATCTGCCTCCCCTCCCTCTCCCTCTTTTTTTTCATATTTCTTGTCACTCTCTGCTCTAAATGATATAATAAAAGGGAAAAATACCAGGGAGGATATTGCTGAGATAAAGCAGCGAATGTGAGGAAGCGGATGAAATACGTAGTGAGGGATATACACAGAGCCGGAGAGAAATAAAGAGCAAATGAAGGAGGGATTTAGGGAGAGAAAAGGAAACACTGATGACGGTGGAAGAGAATTACCTAAAGACAATAAAGGTATGCCAGGATGAAGCAGATAATAAGCTTGTGTATAAAAGGCAAAATAAAAAGTAATAAACGATGAAGCATCGGTTCACAGAGTCTCAGAGAAGTTGGAGGCAACGTCGTGTGTGAATGCTGAGCCCTTTTTCGCCCCATCAACACTTTCAATAAATGTTTGCATTTACATGTCCCTTAACTCTGCGCAAACACACCCCTGTCTTTATAAATATCATCATTTATTCATTACCGCTCGTATCTGCAGATCTGCACTACTTTATTGTCCACCAGCCACCTCTCTGCCTCACTGCAGAAACACAGGAGGGAGGGAGGGCGGGATGAAAGAGAGGAAACAAAGGGAAAATATGAGGTAGCATGAGTTGGAGAACGGAAGATGCTACAGTGAGAGATGAAATGTTAAAGGAAAAACAAAGTATGAGATGGAAGGTGCAATGAACGGTGCATGTGCATGAAAAATGATTTTTACAATGAGGAAACTACTATTAAAGTAGTTGTATAAATAGTTTTATCCTGCAAAATTTAGATTTTTGAGTTTTACACTTCATTTTATTGATTTTTAAGATATTCAACCTATGTTTCAGGTAAAAGAAGTGAAGTGTAAGGTGGATTACATGTCTCTCATATCCAAAACATACGTTTTATTTTGAAAATCTGTATTGACAAAAACAACAATACAGGAATATTTATTTCTTTTCCGATGTTGACTTATTATCTAATTTTTGTTTGGTTTGTCTAGCAGGTGATTAAATTTAAAGGTTTATTTCACATTTCTCTACAACATCTTGTAGTTTCTCCTCTCCTCTCCTCTCCTCTCCTCTCCTCTCCAGGAGATAATGAATTGTTCCACCTGTGGAAGGAAGTCAATTCTCTCCATCCCTTGTTTCGTCTTCATTTGCTCCTCCGTTCCTCCCCGCCTCCGTGCTCGCTGCGAGTGGAGGGCTTTCGAGCGTTAATTTGTTTTTGTTTTGCTGCGCTAACCTTGGAGGGGCGACACGCCGTTATTAGCTTCTCCTGCTCTTCTGCTGCCACACATTAGATTCAGGTCGACACGGAAGGCACTTTTCATTTGGATTTAATTCTCCATCTCACCCTCCAGCTCTCCCACCCGCCTCCTGCATCCTCCCCTCAACCCTGCCACCCTCACACTTCTAATTAGATTTGGGGGGAAAATGAACTCTGATTAAAAACGCAGTCCTCTCCAAGTTAACACACCACGGGCACACACATACTGTCTGCTGCACACAAACACACGTGGCACAGCCCACTGAAACGCCCAGGGCTTTTTGGAGTTTGTTTGTAAGATGTTGGGAGCTGTGATATATTGGAGGAGCAGACAGTGGCTGCCGTTCAAACTTCCTCCTCTTCCTCCTCTTCCTCCTCCTCCCACGCTTCTTCATCAAGTCTTCCATTAGTGCAGATCAGATCAAACTGTCAATCAGCCCGGTCCGCCTGCCTGCTTCGATCTGGACTTGTGATTTCACTCTCCGTCCCACCATGCATTATTAACACAGATTTTCTCATATCCGGAGAGGAAATTAAAATCTGTGTTGATATGTGTGTCCATGTGTGTGTATGTATGTCGTGGCTGATAAGTATCTGTCAAGCCTGCAGTTCTTTGGTGGACAGCATCACTCCCGGGTGTGTGTGTGTCTAGTACGGCCAGAAGACGAGATCAAAAGTCACTGAAGCTGAAGTCCCCTCAATCAAACACTACACTACACCTTCATCTACCTCGTGAGTCAAAAGAAATGTACATACTGTAAAAATAAAAACTTTTAACAAGAAAACAAGAAACAAAACCAAAAAATAATAAACAGTCAAGATAACTGACACCGTATTCAGGGAGAAGGGCACTGATGCGTGACTTCCAAGCTGTACTGAAACTTACTTGCCAATCATCAGAGGTGGAAAAACATTTAAACTTTAATTTAAACTGCAGATGTCACACGCTTCAGATGGATTTCTGTTGCCACACAGCGGCACACACCTGGGGCCCCTGTTGCCTGATTATCTAACTAGAAGTGCCAGTCTGATCCTGGTTAGAATAAAATACAGCTGACAAAAAGTGTTAGTGTGAGAACTATAAATAGATTCCATCACAGCTTCAAATCTCCAGACTGACTGAAAATGTCTTGTGTTAATTGCAGCTGTCAAACGTGCTATTAAACAAACTATTTATCCGCTCACCTTCTTTCTTAGCAACCTTATTATAGTATACAACATGTGTTGTTGTTGTAGTGCTCAACTTCTGAGGCTTTCAAAACTTCGGATCTGTGGTTATAATCAGTATAAATTATTATATCAGTCTAAACAAAAGGCTGTCTGTCTCTCAGACAACAAGCTTTACAAATCAAATACTTGTATAGATTCATAACTGTTTGTGACCCCAGATTATGAACAATGGCAATATTTAATTAAAATATTGTTAAAATTAAGTAAAAGCTGCAGTTTTACCACAATTGCTGCCCGGTTCAACATCCTGACTACTCAGCATTGGATGCACCGTACTGTACACCAACACGTCCTCACACCTAAACAACCAAATAGCTTTATTTCCCAATGATCCCCAATACATTTACAGACTTTGTCGTTCTTTTGTACTGAGCTCACACAGCTCCCACCATCTTCAGTATTACCAGGCTTCAGTTACGTTCCATCGTATCAGCGTCACTCCGGTTTGCGTGTTAATACGGCTGACCTTTAACCTCAGCTTGGGATGACCTCATTGCTCTTGGTGCTGATTAGAACGACCCCCCTCCCTCCTTATCCCCTCACCGTGTCCTCCGCCCGCATCCCTCGCTCTTAAACAAGCGCTCCCAATTACCACACCGCTTAACAAGGTCGTTAGCAACCTGGCGGCCCACGGGTCCCCAACTCTACCGGCTCTCCGTTTACGTTCGGAGAAGGCTCATCTGGCTAAATGGCACATTTACACTCACACTCACACACACGCAGGCTCATCTCCATATTAATATAATGGGGGCACGTAGGGGTCATTAAAACATCAGAGAGTTGTAAAATCCAAATAGTAAAATACACAGAGCTGAGAGCTCCAGTGATAACTAGAGATTCTTTATGATGATATTTGGTGGTATGAAGTGTTTATGGAGTCAGATTATCTTTCCTATCTTCTCCGTATCACTGTAATTTGATATGAAAAGGTTAGGATAATTACTTCTTATTCCTCGTGATGAAGTTAGGGGAAGGAGGCTGAACTGTGGCTCACCCTCCTCTGTTCTTTCTGCTCGCAAGCAATAATTTTGGTAGAAGAAGAAGAGGAGGAGAAATGGTGGATGATGTATCTTGTGGTTTAGGTTTTGTTAGGGCTCCTTTTTTTTTTTTTTTTTTTTTTTTTTTACAGTTATAGCAAATATTAACACTAAAGAATGCCCTTTTCTGTTTGAGCATGACAGAAGCTGACAGGTCCTTACCCCAACCCCAGTGTAATCCCGGCCTGGTGGAAAGCCTAAAATCAGCCTCAGAGTTGAGGCTGTTATAGCAGCACATTAATGCTCATGGTTTTGGAATCACATGATGTATGTGTGTAGTATTTGGGCATCACATGTTCACTAATTATTTAAATTAATGATAATAATAATCAACATTATGGTCTTGATGTTTACCAGCTGTACTGATCACTTTTTAACTGCTGACAGTTGTAATGAAGATTCTGCCAACTTCAATTTTATTCATTCCTAACTGGTTCATAAATGTCTGGATGATGATTATATATAAGTGTTGCTTTTAACACAGCCACAGAAGAAGACTTTCTAACTGGCGAGAAGGCGTCTTCTAAAAAATTACACAACATAACAAATATACAGAAGTTCTAATTTGGACTTTAATCAGCAGTAAAAACACTGTTTGTTGTTTTCTAAACTAAACCACAGTACACAAATGATTTAAAAAAAAAATGGAAGATGACTTTTAATTTACTTGTTTTGATTTCTGTCGTCCTGGTACACTCTAGGCACATAAATGATTTAATAGACTTAAAATCATCGACCCGGCTCGGCTTTCCCTGACAAAGTATGCACGTGGAAACCCCATGTGAACGCCCATGTTTTTGTATACATGTTTTTCATGCTGATTTTTCCATGTGTGTCCAAAAATGTGGTTTTTGAACTGCACGCACAGCACATGTGAACACATTCCCACATGTGAAAAATAAACAAGTGAACTGCAAACATTTGGACAGACAGACTCTGCTTAGTCTGTTTTTTTTTTCTTACGTTGGAACACCTCCAAATGCATTATCACTCTGAATAAATGGGTAGTTGATAAAAAGCATTTTGCAGTTGTCAGAGAAGCTGCATGCAATCCTCTCTCTCACTGTTTCTAATTGAATCGACCTTCACTGGTTTCTCATTTCAGACACACTCACTCACAAACACACAATGCTAAAATATTGCATTTAGCAATTTATGTATGTGTGTATGCTTCTCTTTAGCTTGTGATGAGTGGACTGTGCTCCCCAGACCAGGTCTGCACCGGGACGCCAACCGCTTTGGACATTCTGCCGTGGTTAGCAACGGGTGAGTTTCCTAGTTTACTGACTTCATCGCTGCTGTCTCCCCTGTATAGAATATCTAAAGCAGCTCTGTGAATTTGAATTTGTTTTCCTGCTGAAGGACACTTCAGTGTAAAACTGATAAATAATCTGCTAAACTACTAAATTACGTTTATGTAAATACCCATCTCTTCACAATGCATTATTCCTTGGCACATTTTTACATTTTCTTGATGACTTCCTGCAGTGTCCTCGAAGTTTTGGAAACACAGACAGTCTCGGTTGACTTTCCCAGATTATAGTTTTGTTGTGTAGATTGTTTATGGGTTGATCTTTTTTTTTTTTTATCTCAGTGTTATATTTAGCTTCAGTTTACACTTCTCTTGTCACTTCTCCCTCTGCTGACTTTTGTATAGATAGTGTATGTGTGCATGAGAGCTCTATTTACAGTATATCTGTCCTCTTTTTGAATCTCTATCTCTGTATTTCACTATAGCTTCATTCACACAGAAAAGTTGGTCGATACAGATCTTCCATCTCCTTGTGCGGTGGTTTATACAAGAATCTGAATGTGATTGTGCCATTTACAAAGAAATCAATTGTTGCGCCCTGCTTCTTCAGCTACAGCTACAATTCTCTCTCTTCTTGTGGTTGTTCTGAACCTCATAAAAAACTGCCTGAATGAAGATGAGATCTAATATCACTCATATGTTTCTTAGCGCTTCTACAGAGTCTGATTTTTTTTTTTTCTTAACCGTCATCAGTGAACATCAGTCCCTTTGAATCAAAAAGTACGGGGCATTTCATAGGTTGGAAAACATACCTGATTCACATTGTAATTAAATCAACACTTGCTCAAACTGCTCAAAATGCTGCAGGAGTCCCATCACGATGTAGAGCGACTTATCGCTGCACTCAGAAATAATGGCCTGACCCTTTAACACCATTTACACACCAAAAGGTCAGCTTTGAGCACAAAAATGTCAGCTTTGAACTTCAAAAGGCCAGCTTCAAAACACCTTTTCTCCCAGGTTTATCCCCCCAAACCAAAGTTCAGCTCTGTTTTTGAAAGGTTCTCCTTTTTTTTTCTTTACATTTTTTTTCATCAAATTCATGCAGAGATGCCCTAAAATTCTGTATAATGCTCTTTGTATCTTCTTCAGTTCCATGTACATCTTTGGAGGTTTTTCGGGCCTCCTTCTGAATGATGTGCTGGCCTACACCCCTCCGTCCTGCCTGGCCTTTTCTAACCCAGATTTGTGTGCTGCTGCTGGGCCGGGCATTCGCTGCCATTGGGTCAAAAGTCGATGTGTTCCCTGGGAGCCAAAACCACCTGAGGACACTTTTCCTCCTCCCTTTTGCCCTGCACGACCTGGTATGTCAGTCTCATCTGTTCAGCTGATTCTTTTCCATGCACCCGTGTCTGTTACTTTCTCTCTAAATGTTTCCAGTGACATATCAACATATTTTACCTAAAACGTGCAGCACAATCACACACAAGTGTTGCTCCCAAAAGGCCTATCCTTCCATGAGAGTAATACTTATTCTAAAGGATTTGGCTTCTGAAGTTTGTTTGCATATCATAATTATAGGAACAGAAGGTCAGTGCTGCAACAATTATCTCATTTTGAAGTAATTAGGTTCGGTCTGAACCCTCCTCCTCCTCCTTCTCCTCCTCATCTGTCTCTG
This sequence comes from Sciaenops ocellatus, assembly GCA_033000465.1. NCBI lineage: Eukaryota > Metazoa > Chordata > Actinopteri > Sciaenidae > Sciaenops > Sciaenops ocellatus. Next base: position 23,113,364 of record CP136872.1, on the reverse strand, counting down.
CCAGATGTAGATGCAGTAGCTTTTCCAGGTATTCTGCTTCAGGCAGCTCATAAAAAACAATCATGCTAATGGTTGTACTGTCAGCTTAAAATAGAACAATAATACATGTTAATAAGGACCGTATACTGTTTCATGTTTAAGCCTATTCACTGCAGAATACATATATACATTATACAAACAAAGAAGACAGTATTCAAGGCCCTTTAACATCTGAGATTAAGCTCCATATTTAATTAATTTTAATGAATAAATTATCAGTATAACATAATAAACCGCAGACCTTCCAAAGTAGTCTACAGTTAAACTGCCTTACCACATGATGTACCCAGAAATAACTGTAGAACAGTTAAACGAGGTCCGAAAAGACTTCTGCAAACGAGACAACTGTGCATCCTCGCTCCGCCTCCTCTCTCCCAAGATGCATTTTAGGAACTGAGACATCCTTCAGGTGCACTGAGACTGATTTCCGGGTCACAGGCAGGAGAACAGAGGAGATGTAGTGACACAAAATAGAGAAATGAGAACAGCCCATGATCCTTTGAGTATCTATCAGAGGTCTGATGGATTAACATGTCCCAGATCAGTGTTCATCCTCTGCTTTAATCTCAAACACGTTTATTCTACAGACAACAAATGAAACACTGACCTTAGCATTATTTTACCACCACACACCCACACAGACAACAGCATAACTATAACCTAATTTACTCAATTTTGTTTGTATATGTTTGTTTGTGTGTGTGTGTGTGTGTGTGTTGTGTTCTCCTCCAGACAGTACAGACGAACAGTGTTTCCGGTTCTCAGACTGTGCGAGCTGCACCTCCAACACACGGGGCTGTCAGTGGTGTGAGGACAGGAAGTGTATCTCTGCATCCAGTAACTGCACCGTGGTGAGTCTGTAAAGCAAGAGCAACTGTAAAGAAAAAAAGCACTCAGAGGCTGAGATGTTTATTATACCTTACAATACAAGAGTGCTTGATGGAACAAATGAGATTTTGTTCATCCACTAGTAGAAAATTTGTAAAATTTGTCTGGTGTGGTGCTAGAGGGAAGGTCAGAAGGGTTCATCCTCTGTGGAGCATGCTCTGTAAATTTCATTTTAATCTGTGCGTTACGTTATAAGACCTGTAGCCCTAGAAGAAAGTGTCCAAATTGGACAGGGTATTCTCTGTGTAGAATGAATATCGTCAATGTATTAGAGTTTATCTCACATTTCCTCTGTAGAAGGTACACGTTTTGTTTTGTTTTGATAGGTCCGTAAAAGTCATTGGAAATAATGAGTGATAGCTGTTTGCCTGCTTATAAAAGCATTCAGTGTTTTAGCTATTCCCCGTTTAAATGATCTCACACATTTTTGGATGTCCTCCAGTGCAAACGTGTTAGTTCAAATTCAAAAGATAATATATTTTTAGATGTGATCCAGAGTTTGTGTGATTTATAATAAAACCTTTGGCTCAGTGACTTTTTGTACTTTTTTGTACTTTTGCTCATTTGGTTTTCTCTGTCTCTTTCTCTATTTTTACTCCCAACCCTGCTTCCTCTGTCTTTCTTTGTGTGTGTGTCTGCATACTTTTGTCTGTGTGTTTTTCTCTGTGTGTGTGCTTGGCTGGCTTTACATATTAATGTGTGAATAAATGTGTGAATGAATCTCTGTGTGCACGTGTGTGTGTGTGTGTGCAGCTGACTCTGGAGCTGGCCCAGCAGCATGGCGGCGCTCTGTCTCTGTCTCCCCCACCATCCATGTTGTCTGAACATCAGCTGAGCTTGTGGAAGCACGGAGGCAGAAGGAGGGGACATGTGTGTATTATTTGACACTTCCTGTTAGGCTGCAGGTCAGGTTGCATTAGGTAGAGGTCAGAGGTCAGAGCAGTCCCTTAGGTTATGTGGCAACTAGGGGTCAATCTTAATCCAAATTTACATTTCATACAAGTCATTTTTTCTTTTCTGACAACCTTTTCTTGGCCTTGATTAAAAATTCTGCTTGAATTGGGAACACCAAGCTGTTAAGAGATGAAACTGGTATTTTCCTGATGTGCATGTTATTTCCTCGATCCACAGAACAAACCCTTTTATTCTTGTCCTCGCACTTTAATTCTATGTTTTTCACCACATTATGACATCAGTACCAGCGAGGCAGAATGAAGACCTTTCATTCTAACCCTTACCATCCCTGCAATACACAACAGATAGCAACATATACTGAAAGCCTTTTTGTTGATGTCGTGACTGTCTTTACAGCTATTTAAAGGCAGCACGTGTCTCTAGCTGGAGTGATGTTGTGCACTGTTAAGCAACAGCTATGCACTGCAGATGCGCTGGTTATTTATATAATATAATTTTGTTTGCAAAATAACCACAGAAACCTCTGCACCCATATGCATGTTAAACTTAGCGTGTTGATTCATTGAAAACAGTTCCTTGGAAAATTGGAGTTGGGTAACCGGTGCAACGGTTGCATGCATCATCTTCTTTTGTTTGGTCAAAATGTCACCTCCTATTGCCTCATCGCCTCAAATCTTTAATTACAATACAGGTACACATGTCGCAAAACATCAAATCAAAACATTTTAAATATCTGATTTCATTTTATTTATGGCACAGTGGTGGAATTTAATTGCAGATGGTTCATTTACTGATCATTTTATGAGAAATAAACTTGGTGAGAGACACACTCAGATCTTCAACTGTCCAGAAAAGTAAGTTCAACTTAAAAAGAGCCATCATCTGCTCTGCAGGATATTTGGACTGCTATATTCATGTTAAATAGACAGTAATAATGTTCTGGTCGCACCCTGTAACCAAGTGCGCCATGAAAAAAATAATATAAAAAAATAAAGTGTGTTTGTCATGGCCCTGACACACAAAAATAAATCAATCTTTGGAAATCAAAAGCCTTCAGGAGTAAATAATACAAAGTCATACAAAGGATCATAAACAAAATACATACATACATACAATACATACAAAATACATAAAATCATACAAAAACATCCTTTCATGTGGTGGTTCATAGAAATATGGAGCTTAATCTAATGAAATAACAAAACAAGGTAAAATAAACAGTAGAAGTCAAGAAGGTGAATTCACACAGTCAGCTCAGCCTTTAAAACAAGATGAAGGTCATAAAGATGTAGCATTGGGACAGGTCTGAAGGACCGACATCTTTTTTGACAAATTGTTGATTCATTTCATCAAGAAACTTTCTAATGAAAAAAGTGTTTCATATTTCCTCTGAGGTTTTAGAGTATAGTTGTACGATCTGTTGAAGAAGCAGCATCAATGTCACGTTTCTTCTGAGGTCTTAGATAAAGTTGTAAAGATGCACACTGCATATAGAATAAACACAACTACAATAAAAAGTCCATCTCAGTATAATGTGTCCCTCATATTGATTTCAGTCTGCACGTTCTGTTTACCTCTTTCCCTCAACTATCGAACTCGACTCATCTTCAGCCTTTATTGCCCATTGTATTGATTCCTGCAAGTTTATTACATTTATTGTAAAAGAGGACAGTGATGATGAAGTTTAACTGGACTGATATTGTTTCCTGTGTGTTCGTGTGTGTGTTCGTGTGTGTGTGTGTGTGTGTGTGTGTGTGTGTGTGTGTGTGTGTGTGTGTGTGTGTGTGTGTGTGTTGAAGACGGTGCAAGACCCGTCCAGGTGTAAGCGCAGGGAGGAGCAGGAGTGTTTCAGACTGGCCAACTGCAGGAGCTGCTCCCTCAACGTCAACTGTCAGTGGGAGCTGCAGCAGCAGGAGTGTCAAGCGTTACCTGGTGAGAAGACACACAAGGATGTATTCAGCCTGCCACACAAGCACACATGCACGCACACAAACTCACCATCATGAATGCACCCACTGCAGTTGCATGAATGTCTTACAGCTCCAATCCAATGAGAATGAGCGACAGTTAGCCATTTTATTTTGTGAATCATCGCAGAAGACAACGGATCCTGTGGTTCTTTTTTTCAGTATATTTCTTAAAGACATGGTAACTTTATGAAGCTCATTTTATTCTGAGTAATTCCTAAAAACTTTTAGCGACTCACCACCTGTAAATTAGTTCCTAAGCTGCTCATGAGGCAGGTTGAGGCACTATGACATGTAACACAGACACAGAAACAGTTTAAAATATTCATGCATGTGTACAGTGTTTAATAAATGCATTGTGGATCTTTTTGGTTATATGTGTGATACGGCGATACAAGGGATGAGGCCATCCCCCTTGTTAGTAAAGAGCAGCAGAGCGTGGAGGGTAAGGGCGCTGTTTAGTTGAATGTGTCTGCCTGAGTCATTGATCCTTTATCTGTCTGAGGTGTGGGTTAGAATCTATGGCCCCGACCACGGCTCTAAGTATTGATTCATCTGTGGCACTGTCTGTGCTGCTGAAGTAGCAGGTGGATTAGTAATTGCACCTTTTTTTCTGCGTCTTTTTACCTTCTCTCAGCTTTGTCTTGGATCTTCCCTAAACTATATATGATATTCCATTTTAACAAATTTGTGAACAAAATGTGAGAGAAATGAACCTTTTGTGTGCCAAGAAGAAGATCTTTAAATTGAACTCATGAAAAATGGGGCCAAAAACAAAAGTGTTATTTATGTTTTTGTAGAGTTTTACTCTAGGATTAGGATTAGCCCTCCCCTAAATCATACACTGGTGATATTAGAGTGAATACTCTTGATTGATACATTATTAAGAGTCTGGCAGTGTAATCGTCTTCTCTGTAGCATTTATATTTATTGCTCAAAGCTGTTGAAGGAGCGCTGTGTTCTGTTAATCATACAGTGCAGCATACACACAGCTTCAGAGCGTGTGCATGTTCCCACACTAACTGACTGCATACTATTAGTGGTCTTCACAAATAAACACTCTCATACACCCATGGAGGCATGTGCACAGAGGGGATTAGTATACATTTAATGAACACACACTTCTGAAATGAGCTCTCCACTCAGCTGCAAAAAGACGTAGTCTAATTAGAAGTGTTTACGGGATGTTCTGAGTATGGACTAACAACCTCCAGTCCACAAAGTCCTCCATGCTCTGCTCTGCTGTGGAGCCTTTAGCGAGATCTGTTCTTGTTTTGACGTTTTGGCTCTGGTATGACTAAGAGCAAAGGAAAAACCCTTGCTATTTGAATCCACAAATGATCCTGCTCCATGCTTTGTTGCATTGTGCTATAAGGGCCTGCTAGCTAGCTTGCTCTGCTATGAGTTGGGAGTTTGTAGGAGCTTTAACCAGAGGCTGGTAATGCGTTTTCTGCTTTTCTTTTGTCCACATCAAACACACGTAGCCTGGTATATGTTGTCCCCACTCGGTTTGTTATGAAGTGTTAGTCAGCTCTGTAGTTCAGCTGAGGTAAAATAGTAAAGATCTGGACCGCTGGACTACAATTCCAGAAAGAATTGTTCATGCCTCCTGGTGCATTGTTTGACCTTTTCACCCTGCTGACCTTCCTACGATGGGCAATCTTTGGTCTAGTTTCCATTATTACAACTTTTTAGAGTTGCAGACTTCTGATTAGTTTATTATCCAGATACTGCGTACCTCCGTATGTGTCAAAAATGATTGCCTTTGGCAGATATGTGACCATCAGTAATCTATTGCACTGTGCTGCCTTAATGACCAACAAAATAGTGATCGAGCTGATATTTCCCCCCCTTTTTTTTTTTTCCCCTTTTTTTTTTTCCCCCTTTTTTCACCCCTTTTTTTTCCCTTTTTTTTTTTTTTTTTTCCCCTCCCCCCTTTTTTTTTTTAATTTTGTCCCCTCATCCCCCCTTTTTTTTTTTTCCCCCCCCCCCCCCTCCTCCCCCCTTTTTTTCCCCCCCTTGTTTTCTTTTTTTTTTAGCTTAGCAATGTTTTTTTCTTTCAGGACGTCTTGTTTAGAACTCTAGTTGACTCTGAGTTTCAGCGGCAGTTATCAGCATGCGTATTGTGGTTCAGTTTAAAATGCATACTGTCTCTTCTCCAGTCCTTGTATGGCTGAAACATTACCATTTATGACAGGGCATTTCAGAGGGTCACTGACCATACTGATGCAATTAGTACGCCTTTGTGTGTGTATTTCTGAGTCCATTAGTTTGACAGGGCACACTATATTTTCTGTGATTTTCTGGGAAGATACATTTGCCGTGGCAGTGTGGCCAAGATGGACCGCGGTAAAGGAAACTAGCTCCACCACCATGGCATCTGTGGCCTTTTCTTTAGACACCATGTTATGACTAATTATTCTTAAAGGCCTGACATGTTTATCTCTGCTTTTACACAAAGACTGTAACCGAGTCTATCTATTTATTTTTGCACTCCTCCTTTTTTTTTTTTAACCTCATTCATCTGTCTTTCTGCTCTCGTTTTGGTCAATTATTGCCCATTGCTATTGCTTGAGGGAAAGAAAAAATAAAGGAAGCAGGTATTTTCTTTCCTGTAGCATGAAAAGGTTGGTGATGGAAGCCATTATAGGCCTGTGAATGTAATCAGTCCTGGAGTCCAAAATAAACAGCGGTGCTCAGTGGAGGCAGAATGACTTTTCTTCCCTTTCATCCTGGCTAATTGAACGGCCTCTGTACTATTATAGTCTCCCACAAGACGCTATCAAGTGACCCTGATAAGACCAATAAGCACGTACATGCATTTTCATGGGTCAGCTTGTCTGCCAGTATTACTCACAACAGATATTCACTTTTCATGATCCCATGTGTAACATATTTATTCTGGGAATTCTTTGTGTTACTGATGAGTCAGGTCAGTACAAAGCAGGAATGTGGCGCTCTGATATAAAATACCATCATAAATCAACAATTACCAGCGTCTAAAATCAGTGCAATAATCTGTTACTTATTAACCACTAGAAATATTTCTGTAAAAGCTGTTCAATCGTCTGTTGATTCTGGCAGCGCCGCTCGTTTTCCAAGGCATCACATCAACTTTAAATTCCAGTGTCATTCTCCTTCTGTCCACCAGTTGCCCTCAGTCATTTTCAACTCTTTGCTGGTCACCTGACCACCTACCTGCACACCTGCACCTGCACCCTCAATCAGCAGCATGTCTCTGTCTCATTGTGCCTTTTTTGGTATTGACAGCAAACTCCCTCCCTACATTTGTCCTGTTGGATTTGTTTGCTCATTCTGCAAGACTACATGTTGATTAATGAAGGCCTGCTTTACCTCAGCCAAGTAAACATTATGTACTTAACACCTCCTACTGTCTCCTTCTGACTCCTACTGCCTAAAATGCACATAAGGATACACCTTTTGCCTCTGTTTGTGTGTTGTCTGGCATGTTACCCAGTATTTCTCACAGTGGATAAGACGTATATGTTTAGACAGAAACTGTGTGTGTCTTTGTGTGCAGGCCAGCTGTGCGGTGAGGGCTGGCACCATGTCGGGGAGGCCTGCCTGAGGATCAACTCCAGCAGAGAGAGCTACGATAACGCCCAGCACTACTGCAAAAACCTGGGAGGAAATATCGCCTCTCTGCTCACAGACAAACAGGTCAACTTTGTTCTGGAAGAGCTACAGAAATACCAGCTGCAAGAGAAGGTGGGTGGTTCAACAAACAAATGAATATTAATATAATAAAGAAATATATCCTGCCATAACATTTCACTCAAGGTAATCTATGATGAAAAAGCCAAACTGTGACTGTCCTTCTGGTTGATACTGGCAAAGAAATGATCTCATCCTAGTTCAACTCCAGTGTTAGACTGACCATCAGACTGGTTTATAATACAAGTAGAAAAGAAAACAAAGCTGCATCTGAATGTAATTTTAGCTTTCAGCTGCCTTTATCTTTCCCATAGAGACTGAAGCACTATCCCGCTGATTAATGTGGACAAATAAACTGATATGATATGAAGATGCCAGACAGTGTGTTACCTTAACATCATAAATAGAAAGTTATTTATTGTTCAGTTTCAAGGAATGTGTGTGATCATAAAAACTGAATTATTAAAGTGAATAACAACATTTCATCAGTGAATGAACCCAGCAGTGTGGTTTGCTGTTTTCTGACATTATTATTAGATTTGATAAGAACACTGGGATAATGTGAAAAAACACAACTAAGATGTGAAAATCTTCTTTCTTTTGGTTCTATTTGAGTTTTGATATCACCAGGCACAGAAGAATGAAATTTCTCACAAGGATATTTCTTATGTGTGCTTTTTTTTTTTTTTTTTTAACTCTACGATGGAGTCGAGGCATGAAAAATAAAGATAATCATTCTTATCCCACTGTGAAGCACAAAAGCTACATCTCTGCTTTTTTATCATCAATGCCAGGATGTGTGTGTTTTTAGCATTGATATGTTGATAATGTTTATAGTGGAAATGTGACATGAGACTTTGAGATGTTTGACCACACACAGATTTTTGATAAATGTGCAGCGCCAGGAGAAATGTGAGCAAATGTTTGAACGCTGTAATTGCAAGAAAGTGCGGTTCTCTTTCTTCCTCTTTGTCTTGATGCTTTTGAGTGATGATGATTCTTCTCTTCACTTTTTTGAGCTCACATCAGCATCCATTTACTTTCCATGCTTTAACAAGATACCACCCAGCTCCCTGCGTGGTATACAGACATGCAAGAATACACACTTACTGTGGTGTAAATACAGTTATAGTTTTCACATGCGTCTTGTGATCCTTGATCCTTAAAGTTTAAGCACACTTTTGCACATTTTTCTCAAAGAAATTGTAGCTGTGGGGAAAATATTTAGATTTCTTTCTCGAGTAAAACCCCTTTCATACGGGCACTCCATTCTTAAAATGTTCAGAAACATTTTCTGGGTGGCATCATGTGTGACGGAGAACACAGATCCATATTCAGGGACATCTATACCTCCAATTTTCCACCTCAACACTAAAAACATTTCCCGGAAAATTCCTGTAAGGCTGTGTTGTGAATGAAAGCAGCAACACTGCGACTTGCAACTTCTTATTAATGCTCTTGCAGTTGTTTTGTGTGCAGCGATGCTCTGGTTTTCAAGACTAGAGACTAAAATAATGAAATAATGTCTTCCAGTTATGTCAGTGTGTACACACACATCTGGCCTTGCTCCATCTTCTTCCTCTGCGTTTAATGGCGGTTAGCATCTGTTGGACTGTCCCTTGCTTCATTTGTTCCATCATTGCTGGCGTTCCTGTGTGAAAAGGCGCAAGACTGAAATGTTCCTGTGTGAAGCTGCATGTGTGAAGCTGCATGTGTGAATAGTAAAAATCACAAGCGATGTCTGAAAGGCTCTCCTGGTAATTTACTGTGAATTATGTGTTAAAAAGACTTAACAGTAACAGCTCATAATCATCACAGGCCATTATGAAACAAATCAAACTTGTTTTGTCAGCAAACAATTCAAATGTTCACTTCACTTCAATCAGCTGCTGCAATTAGAGTTTCTGCTTTTATAACAATTCCAGTCATTTGCAGGTTTGATTTAGGATCCACTTTCATGTAAAAGACAACAAGATGTTTCTTTTTTTTTCGGACTTAACAGCCCTCTGACTTCTTTCAGGAAACTAACACTGCTTCTTAGTTGCTTCACTGTGTGGACTTCAGCTCCAGCTCGGCTGTTAATTGCAGTATTATTATTCAGATTTTTTGCTCACGCATTGAGTTATTGTTCCCATTATGGTGTTTTTCCAGCGTTTCTAGCACACTGTCCCTGTGTGCATGTGATCTGCATGCAATTAGTGCTCATTATTTCCCTTTTTTGTGTTTTTAAACAGAATAAACAACCAAAGAAGAGGACAAGAAACAAAGAAACAAAAAACACGAGTCGCATCAGAAGTTTTATCAGGATTCATTTTGTTCATTACTGTTTTAAATTTTGTTTGGCCTAAAAATTGGTGATTGTGTTTGTGTTTTTTTCTCAGATTGACCTTGCGTCTAAAATGCTGCTGCTTGCAAACTGCAATTGAGCTTGTGTTTTCTGTTTTTTTTCCCCACAACTCCATCCTCCTTCTTTTTCTCTCTCCACCCCTGCAGACGTTATCGCCCTGGGTTGGCTTGAGGAAGATAAACGTGTCGTACTGGGGCTGGGAGGACATGTCACCTTTCACCAACACCAGCCTGCGATGGTTACCTGGAGAGCCCAGCGACTCAGGCTTCTGTGCCTACCTGGAGCGGGCGCAGGTGTCTGGTCTTAAAGCCAACCCCTGCACGGCCACCACTGACGGCCTCATCTGTGAGAAACCTGCCGGTGAGAAATAATGAGAGCTGAAAAAAGGGGAGAGACCGGAGGATGTGGTTGAAGAATGATCAGAGCACAGGATAAAACTCAGATTGGACATTAAAGCACAAGAGACAGTTTCTGTGTCTCATCATTAAACTGTGACAAAGTGGAGTGATGCAGTGAATAAAATTTAAAAAGTTATATTTGTATATTTATATCTCCATTTGTCTGGTTTCTCAGGGAGTCCACAGAGTCAGAGTGCTCGTCCCTGTAAGACGCCCTGCTCTTTGCACACCAGCTGCGCCAACTGCACCAGCCAGGCCATGGAGTGCATGTGGTGCAGCAGTACGCAGCGCTGTGTCGACTCCTCTGCGTACGTCATCTCCTTCCCATACGGACAGTGTCTGGAGTGGCAGACCCAGGACTGTTCTGGTAAGACAGGGAGAATTCAAACGGGGTGGTTGTGGAGGTGGAGAGCGGAGTCAAAGTGGCTTCAGGTGTTTGATGAAGGTCTGTTTGTGTTTTTAAAAAGAAAAACAAAAGTAGGAATTTTGACAAAAACAAATCTTTATTCGAGGTCCACTCTCTAACTTTTTCCAAGGCTTTCAACCAGATTTCGCGTCTTAATCAGCAGATGGAGTTTGCTCATTTCTCAGACATGTAAAGACCGAGAGATGTGGCTGAAAGTTACAGAAAAATCTAGAAAGTATATTGGTATTTTTCCATTGTGGTATTTCTTCTTTTACTGAAGACTCTAGTATTTTTTTATTTTCTTTACTTCCTAAAAAAACAGCCTCGGAAAGTATATGAATATATTATATTTGGATTTGATCATTGTGGTGTAGACTATAATAGAATTAAGTAAAAACTACAATAAAACTAGATGAAATCAATTAGAAACACAAGACAAAGATATGAATTGAAAGAATTGACAATAAAATGCACTCCAACCAAAGTTTGTTAACAAAAGGAAAATACACAAGCGTGTGTCAGCATAGAGGTTATAGTTATGTCAAAATATGTGTGACTTAGAGCTTAGACAGATGAGGCGGAGTAGTGCTCCACAGACTGCTTTGGCGATGCAACTATAGTACTTAGTGTGAACATGGGGTCATTATAGACTCATATCGATCAGTTTCTTATCAGCACTCTGGTCTCTGCCTCTCTTTCACACACACACGCACGCACGCACGCACGCACGCACGCACGCACGCACACAAACACACACGGTGACACAAACACACACTCCAACACCGAGGCAGTGCCACCTTTCCTGTAGCTACAGGGCTGAAAATCATCATCTACAGTGACACATGACTGACTCAATATGAAGTCCTCGCTGCTGTCTCTTAACATTGCTCTCATATTAACACCTCCCTGGGGCTGCTGGAGGTTTTTCAGTTTCACCGCTGCCTCTCCACGCGGTTCTGTTTGAGTACGCGGGTGTTGTGCAGGACTTTTTCATGAGAGAGATGAGGGATCATGAACCACGAAACCAGAATCAAAAGAGCTGGCAGGCTCTGCTGCAGCCTCTCTGAGTTTGCAGCTTATGGTGATTTCCATTGTTTTATAAGTCAACATGACATAAAGGGACTGCTGAGGAGTTTCCTGTCGTAAATAACATTTCTGTAGTGGCTGCAGTGATTTATTTTATAAGCTGTTCCTGTGTTCGCCTGCTTAGGTTTACAAATTCTCTACCAGGAAAAAACATGAGGAATATTCCTCATCAAGTCATTTTTGAACCAAAACAACCAACCATCAGCTCACATCTTAAAAAAGTTCTGTTATATTTGCCTTCATTCATTGGGAAAAAAGAAAGAAAGAAAGAAAGAAAGAAAGAAACAAAAAAAGCAATATTATAATAAAATGGATGGAAAAGAGCCACAAACCTGAAGACACGTTCTTTGTTAAGTCTATAAGATCTCTGAGAAATAAAATGTGTTTTTTGTATTTAAGTTATTTAATGTTTCAAATGACTAATTGTCCAATAAACAAACCATAGCCAAAGGTGGATAACTAACCGAGACAGAATAAACATAGACATTGCAGCATAATTTAACTAACCCAACAGAGTGTAGCGTGTTTTTGAGAATGTGCATTCATGTTTTATTTTTACAAGTTAAAGACATATTTTATTCTGTTTCTTCTAGAAAAGCAAAACTTTTTATTGGTGTTCTCGATCTTTTGTTAGGCAAACAGTCAGTTTGTAGTAAAATGTTTTTGTTTCTGATGAGTTAAGAAAACGGCTTTTTGTCTTGTGACTGGTGATTATCATTCCTCGTTAGTGCCAGTAGTCTGACAGCTCTCCAGTCCGCAGTTAGCGAGCCAAGTCCTATCTTTCATTTTACCTTCAGTGCTTACATAATGGCACCTTTTCCTCATCTGCTTTTCTCTTTTATTATTCATGTCTCAGTTTGGTGGCAGAAGGTGTGTAGGATGATTTCGTTCTGCTACTTTTTTTTTTTTTTTTTTTTTACCTTTGTTGCTCAATATTTAAAATGTTCAACTTCTCAAATATTGCATTATTGCTCTTTTACAGTCGATCACTTGTTGTTTCATGCTTAACTTTCTGCTTCACTTCTTCTTGTTTATGGATTAATTCTCTCTTGTTTTGGAAAGCATGCCTGCAGGCTCCAGCTAAAGGATTCATGACCTCAGCTTTAGTATTAGCTGCTTTCACAAAAATGATTCCTTGTCTGAGGATCCAATTTGAACTGGGTCATTTCTTTATCAGATAAATTTGGCCGAAGGCTTTGTGAATCATTCCCCTTTTTCATGTTGACAGGAGGCTAACTACACACTCCTCAACACCACCTCTTGAAATAATTAGCTCCAGTCCAATTTTAAGCTTTACTTTGCTTTTTTTGTTTTGTCAGCCTCTCACCTTTCTGCCACCAGCTCTGGTCCCAAAAGGTATTACACCTGTAGCTATATGGCAGTGAATATAGCGACTGCAAATTAGTTGATAAAGCTCATAACACTCATCAACAGTATTAAAAAGTGTCATAATGCACAGACCAAGACAAAGTAAATATATAACATCCCACTTCAAGATACCCAAATGATTCCTTATATGTAGCATATTTACGCATGGCAGAAGCATCTATCTGAGTAAGTTCACAAAATCTGGCAGGCATGAAGCCACGAGGAGAACAGACCAAAACGGCGTTGCGGATGCAACATCACATACCTGTGCGTCCTAGAATCAAGGGTACGCGATATGAATTGTAAGTTTGACCACATAGCATGCATGTAAATAAAAAAATAAAAAAAATCTTGACCACGGCACAAACATAAAATATGTCCTCTACAAATCTTTCCAAACACAACTGCAGTCTGCACTGCACAGAAATGTCAGTGCACTTCATTAAGTATTAAAGGATTTGAGCAGTGACACATTTTTGTTGTTGTTGGCCCGGTGCTCCAGAGTTTGTAATTAAATGGAAAATGATTTGAATTTGAAGGTGCAGACATCCACAACAGACTAACACCTTTTTTTTTTTTACACTCTGTTTGCCAATTAAATACTAAAATAAAGTCAGCATTTTATTAAGTAATTATTCATCACTATCAGACACTTTGTATATTTCAGCACCTGGCGATACACTGTCATGTCTGTGTGCTTCATTCTTAAAGGGAATGGAGGATCTGCTCCTGGCTGTAAAAAAGAAAAGAAAAATGAATTGTGGGAGGAAACACCTCAGAAAATAATGATAATAATAAAATAAGCATTATATGACATTAGAAAACATTTTGTCTCCTTGTGAAACTAGCAGTAAAAGTTGCAGTTTGATTAGCAAAAATCTTCATTTTATGTTGATTTCAACTGACGGCAAAAGCAATATAACATTACAGATTGTATATTGTATAGTACTGTAGGCCATTAATGGGACACACATTGTGTATTTAGGTACTTTGTCCTTCTGCAGTGTCCTAAAATTGGGATCTAAGGTCTCCTGTTGCACCCAATAAACAACCTCCAAACCCATTCACAGCTTAAAGTCAGCATTTAAACTTCACTCTTGCTTCTTTTGTTTGTTGTTGTTTCTCTTACTGTGTTTTATTATCCTACAGTTTATGGACAATCACAAATATTAGGAAAACCTTTTACTATCTTACTAGTGAGGACAAAACCAGCACAAACTGCAGCCTCAAATCTAACCACAGGGATGAATTAACCTGTCCGCTCTGCCACAGTGTTACAGTTTAAACACAGAAATGGCATTAAGTACAGATGTATTGGATCACAGCGCACAGGAGCTTTTTCTTTTTTTGTCTCACTCGCTGTGTTTTATTTTGGTGTTTCGATAGGCTACCACAACATGTCAGTGACTATTTGATTATAGTTAAACATAGGTTTCAACACACACACACACACACACACACACACACACACACACACACACACACACACACACACACACACGGGCAGACCAGATGATGGTTATGTTGTTGTAGCTGATATTGGTTTTGCTGCACAGAGAAATGGGCTTATTTTCTCTGAGGCAATCTTCACAACACGTGTGTGTCTGTGTCTGTGTCTGTGTGTGTGTGTGTGTGTGTTTTCTATCCCACATGATGTCTGCTGTTTTGTATCTTCACATGCTATGAGAAAAGCGAAGGAGAAGGCAGCTTATGGCTCCCACACTTGATGTATTATGTATAGGGGCTCACAGATCTGTATGCTACCGGCTTCAGCGATGCTAACTGTCAAGTACTGTAAGAGCAAATGGATTGCACAAGATGAAGCCAGACGATACGTGCTATCCAGGGACAGCAAATGTCAAAGCCGTTGTGATGAACAGAATGTGGCACTGAGGCGATTGTGCTGAGAGAATTTTTGATAAGATGAAAATTCCCCCAGCAGGAAGGAGCAATCCTTCTCTTTGCTTAAACAAGATACCTCAAGTTCCTCAGAACATTTGTCAACTGTTGTGTTTAGGTATCCTCTCGGTTATTTCTGTCAATAAAGACAACTAATATCATGATTTCAGTCCAGCCACATATGCGGGGAAGGTACTTTTTTCCTGTTTATATCACATGAATGATGTGGTGGATGTTATTGCTATATAGCAGCTGGTGTCTGAGAAATGTTGTGCTTAAAGTTTCTTGTTGACAGAACTTTCAAGGCATTAAGGCTCTGTCTCCAAGTGACTCCAGCAACTGAAAGATTTCAGCCACTGATGTTTTTGTGGCTGCAGCTGAGATGCAAACACATAAGGTCCTTGGATTTGACCTAGTTACTATATTTATGTTCATTTCCATGATAGAAATCCTACACATAAGCATAGTACGCAAACTGAGTGGATATATATGTGTCTTTAATACTAAATTTAAAATGCTTACTTCACTTTTTTTAAGTCATGCTTTGAGTCCAGAGTGGAATATTTTGGAAGCTCTTGGGTGGATTATCATGAAATGAAAATGAAAAAGCTGTTCATGGTTCCCAGTGGATGAAACATAACGACTTAAAGCTATGGTATGTAACGTTTCCACATTAAAATGTCTAAAAATGATAGACTAATGTTACATATTTTGTTGAGTTGGGTATTTACATTATTCCAAATGTGTCCTAGAGAAATTTGTTATTTTTATTCCCGGTAACAGTGTGTTGCCTTGCCTCTAGTTGCTAAAGTTTCAGCGTAAACAAGAAATACATAAATAAAACTTTAATATTAGCATCAATATAGATTTTCATCAGCGATGGTGGCTGTTTAACAATCAAGAAAACAACTCCCATGATCCTATGTCAATTCACAATGTCTTGTCTTGTTATTGTTTTGATGTGAGTGACTGCCTAGCAGCAGAAATTACAGATACTGTACATTTAATGACCCCGCTGACTTTTTTATATTTGGTATTTGGCTTCAACAGATGGTTCAGAAAGAAATGGATGGTCACAAAGACTCTTTTCCTGACACCATCTGACAACAGATTTTTATCAAGATAAAAAAAACAAAAAAAACTAAATTAATCACGTATGGCTGGCATTATTCTATATTTTTCACATAAACAGACCCGAACCAACAATATGCATCTCCAATTCTTTCTGACTTCTGTCTGTGACGATCCATTGGTTCCTGATAATTTTAATAGTTTTTGGACAACATTGTAGCACTGAGGAATAATGCATATATAAATATATATTTAAAGGCTTTGGGTGCACAGAAAGTAATTGCAAGTAGAATCAAATTATTGTTGGTTTTTAATGAGATTTGTTGACAGTACGGAAAAAAATTCAACTACTCGAACCTATCTGTTGAATTTTCACTTGCCATCTTGAGTTCATCAGAGTTCTTCTCAGTACACGTGTTAAATCTACCAGCCATAACTCATAATTTAATTGCGGTAAAGTGCAATAAATGGAAATTAAATTACAGTGGTGCCTTTTCACTCACCCCCTGTCGTCAGTACAGGAGAGTGTTTACTTTGCCGCTGAGCTGTGTATGCAAACACAGAGTGAAGACAGAATAATCACCCTTATTGCAAGAATTTAGAGGCACATTAACATTTAATCAGTTTGAAGTGCATAAATCAGTGTCCCTGTTTTCTCTCCAATATCCACGAAGACAAAAATAGCCAGTAGTCATCAGTTTGTCGACAGTTTCATCTTTGGACCATAATTGGATCACATGTTCAGTTTTTAATCATGAGATATGTTTTCCCGCCCTCATGGGAAATACAGGCACCATCCAAAAGGACATTGACTCTAGAAATAGCCTGGAGCTAATGTCACGTAATAGCACAAGGTACAGCTAAATATTTGCTGCTGTTAACTAAAACTAAAGCCCTGTAAGCCCCGCAGGCACACACTTGAATGTCTCACTTTTCTCTCTAATCCTCATCTACCCTGAGTCCACAAGACCACATGAGGCAATAACCTTTCTTAATTCTGCTCATGTGGAACACAGATGACGCCAGATACAAACAGGCTCAGCCATAGAAAAACATATATAGCACGTAAATTATATTATCTACACAAGCCACAGTTATGTAAGTCAATATAAGAACATTTCCTGTCTATGCAGGAATTTTTTTGCCCACAGGTCTCTTAGTTCTGTATGAGCTGCTTTTACCCATCATTTAGTGTCCTCAGGGCCCGTTTCATCATTTTTGTGTCATGCAGAAATATTTGATCCATTGGCTGCCTCTGATTTTGACATGTTTCACAAATGAATTGCAGTCAAGACCTGCAAATGCACCTTGCAAAGTGTGTTTAGGGAGGCAAAGATTAACTCTGCACCAGAATATATTTTAAGGTATGAGGAGAGCAGTAATGCTGTACTCCCTGTGACCTTGTGGTCTTGTCTTTTTTTTTTTTTTTGCAGCCATTCCCATATTGCTGATGAAGGGTTACCAGCTGTTCATTAGCAATTTGCCAGTGAGAAACTTTTTTTGAAATTTGATTCTGTGAGCACTTTGTGTGGTTTTTATATAAAAAAAGGCCCCAGGATGTTATGAAGTAATTACTTTGCAAAGCCAGACCACATCTATAGAGCTCTGTTTTATGAGATTGAATGAATCTGGGGGCTTCTATGAGGTACTTATCCATAGTCAGTGTATTATCTATAGTAAACGGCAGTCGGCATGCCCAGTTTGGAGAAAGACAGGAGGAACAGCACAGACACTAAGCAATGCACTGCTATAGACAGAGGCAGCAACAAGACATTTTAACCACCTAAAAAAAAATCTGTTTAGGAGCACGCTATATTCAGAATGTTTTCACCACGCTATAACTGCTTGAGTTCCCCTCGCTTCAAATAACCTAAATGATCCTTTTAAGTTCATTGATTGAGCCTCTTTCTCTTGACATTGTGACTGTTTTAACAGGTCATTAACGATATGAGACTAGAAAAGAATACATGTTCTAAAGTGCTTACTGCCTGAGGTACTTTTCATCTACAGTACAACAAGATGGGATGAAGCGTTTAGGAGAAGGTGAAAAAACAAAATGTTTTGCCAAACATTCAAAATAGCAGTAAAGCAAGCTTGGCAGACATCTGTCTTGAAAAATCCAATAAAGTCAAAGGTATCGTGAAACATTTGAAGTTTCAGTTTCTAGCTCATAACAGTTCTAGGATGTCACATTTTTTGATGTATTCTGTGGCACCCAATGTGTGGATCAAAATGCCTGTTTGTCACCTCAACACTGAGTTGCATGAAAATTTTATGAGAAATGCAACTGCTTCCATAAAAGCTGCCGTTTTTCAGTTTGAAAATAACTTGGAAGCAAAGACCAATGACGTCTGAGTGCATCATGTGGAGAAATCCTTCATGTTAATGTGAAGGAAATAACTGAGCACCGATTGAACATCGCTCCATCATTATAAGTGAAGCAAAAATTGGGCTGGCGCTGCAAGTCTAATAACCTGACCTGGAGCGACACAAAATGGCTGCCACCTAATGGGTGCAAATTGGATATATTAAATCAAAGAGAAGCAGAGTTTTGTTATATTCAAATGTGAAGGTTTGGCACATGAAAAGTGCCGGTTTACAAAGAGCTGCTACCAGTTTCCTGCAGTTTCAATCTAATTTTTAAATGATAAACAGGCCTGGTATATTTATTGGATATTAAAGTCTGCTCTCGGGTATGTAAATATTGGTCTTTTCTGGCAGAGGAAACCCTACTGTGTGGTGGATTAGGGATATTCTGTTGAACTGCTTCTCTTTGAACTGTAGACTATAGTGGGGACTCAGTGAGATGTCACAGAAGTAGAGAAGAGAAGTAAAAGGAGAGAGGAAATAAGGGGAGGTGAAAGTAAAAACTGGACGGAAGAACACAGTAGGGGAGAGACGGTAAGAGAGTTCCATCCTTTGTGATTTCATTTGGGCCTAAAGTGTTTTAAAATAATCCATAAAGAAATCAAATTCAATCCAAATGACAGGAAATAAAGGAGGACGGGGTATCATGGTGAAGAAAGCAGTGCTGAATGAGCGCGAGAGGGGAAGTTGGCTCAGTGAATAGGAATAGAAATGAAAAAGAAGAGGATAAAAATGTGGCACAGAGGAGATAAAGAGCAAATCTGAGAAAGAGCGAGCAGAAGTTTGTAATTATAAAGAGGCAGGGAGAACAAATGAATCAGCATTGCTACAGTTGAATAATGCAACGGGGGTGCTTGCAAACACACACACACACACACATGCAGGACGAGGAGTGTATTTCAAGAAGAGCTAGCTAGCAAGTACACAGAAAGAGATACAGGTTCAGCTACAACATCTGTGGCTTATGGAAATGGCTCGTGTTCAAAAGAGAAAGAACTTCTGGTGAAAATGCAAATTTTCCTTGACGCTGCATTTGAATCATCTCGCCGGGCTATAAGAAACAACACCTCGGATAACTTCTCTCAACCTTTTGGTTTCTTGTGTACACGCCAAGATAAAGTCTTACCTCCCTCTCTTTCTCTGAGCGTGCATTGCCACCTTCGCTTTGTAGACTAAAATGTATTATGACAGGCAGACGAGTTGACGTTGAGAACAAGAGCAAAAACAAGACGGAAAGGTTCAAAACAAGCTCTAAAGTTAACTTTGGAAGGCCAGCGTCTCCAGGAAAAACACTTTCTTATTCATATCACCTATCGCTTATCCTCCGCCGCATTCAGTGAACTGAAAAAGAGTCTCAGTATGGAGATTTTTGTTTTCTTTTACAAGTATTGAATGCCATACCATTTAAAAAAAAAAAAAAAAAAGTGTCATTTTTAATTTGCACCAGTAAAGTGCTTTTGAATGTCACATCCACTTTATGAATACAAATGGGTTTCTCAATACAGTACGTGGAATGGTGCGGCAAACAAAAGTCAATTTCGTTCTAAACGTCAAGGGTCAGAGAAAAGGTGAGCACAAAAGACGCACGGCGTATTAGAGGAGGTAGATTGTGTCACTAAAGGCACTTATTGTGCTTATGATTTGTTTGAAGCTGTTTGGATTAACAATAACACAGTGTGAAGGACAGAATGGGACGTACAGACGCTTTATTTTCTACTCTAATGTGTGTTGAGGACATCTTCCTTTTGAACAGTGGTTCTTCAGCTGGGGGCTGGGACCCCCAAGGAGGGTGGGGAGATAATTTTCAGGGGTCGCCAAAAAAAGACATATTGTGGCAAGCAGAGAGAAAAGAGAGACAGGAAGCAGCTCTTTTAGGTCTAAAGCAAAGTTATTTCAGTAAATCTAAAAACACTAATTAAAGCCAATAATAGATTGGCTGTTGTTCTAAAAGGGGGGCAGCAGTCGCAAACACCAAAATTCTGGAGGATCACGACTCTAAAAGGTTGCTGCTGACATTGTAATATATGCATAAATATAGTTGTAAAAGTAGCCATGCATTAAATGCCATTTATATCAATTCATGATAGCTGATTTTAAAAATAAAAATAAGATAAATAAATAAAACAAAATGACATTTACAAATGATTGCTCATTGGCTTCTCCCCTCTACAACATCCTGTTTCAACGGGTACTGCTCTAGTAGAAAATGTGGCAGTACTGTATTAATCTACAATACAGAAAAACTTATGAGGATGTTAAGATGTATTTTATTTGTTGATTTATGCAGAGACAGCACACAGTTGAAAGTAATTGCACCTGAATTGGCTAACAGCTAATTTGCATCTGTTCTCTCTCACCAGGTCAACAAAAAACAACCAGAAAACAATAAATACTCCACGTAAAACAGCACAATACATAAAAGTCCATCAGTGTGGGATAATAAATAGAATCATTGTGATAAATACAAGTTAATCATAGCAGTGACACTTTTGTGCTGACTTTAGATCGTGTTTGAGGCTGGTTTTAAACATTGCAACGCTCCCTGAGTCTCTAATGTTTGTGAGTATGGAAGTCCACTTCTCCACGACTTTAACCAAGAAAGCAGGATGAACAAAGGCTGCCTTCCTGAACTGTGACACCCAGCCATCCTTAGTAAATGCTCTCAAGTAGTGTACAAAGTGTTTTACAACTGCGACACCAGGGATCGCTGGTCTCATCCCTTTTCCTGCCAAGTCACTGTTGATTTCTTTTAATGTAGTTTGTGTGCTGAAACCTAAGCAGATCTTAACCGTAGAGTTGAGTTACTAATACCAAACTGTAAAAGTACTCTGTCACAAGTCAAAGTCGTGCACTGAAAGTGTTACTTAAAATAAACTTTTCCTCACTTTGTCTCCCTCCTACAGCCCAGAACTGTTCAGGTCTGAGGACATGTGTGGATTGTTTGGAGCGGGCGGAGTGCGGTTGGTGTGGCGATCCCAGTAACACTGGGAAGGGCGTTTGCATGGAGGGCTCCTACCGAGGCCCCCTGAAGCCCACTAGTCCCAGAGCTGGGCCCCGAGACCGAGACAGACTACGGGACAGGGACATGGTGCTGGATCAGAGTCTCTGTTCGTCTGATAGAGGATACAACTGGGCCTTCATCCAGTGTCCCGGTGAGTGAAGCACCGGAGCAGACCAGATACTCATGTAGTCAGTCATAGTCATCAGTCAGAATTGAAGTATGAAAATGAAAAATGTTATCATAACTAGAGGAAAAAGAAAGTACACCCATAACTCCTAACTAAATATTAGAAACACCACTCACAAAGAACAGCCTGTAACATAAAGTTGAATCCTCTTTAAACAAAAGACTGAATATTATAATCCTCCTGACGGTTGCATTTATCACATTAGTTTTAGGTTGGTGTACTTCCTAAACTGGCGGCTGAGTGTGTCTTATCCTCTGTGTGTTTGTGTGTGTGTAATTTCCTCCCAGCGTGTCAGTGTAATGGTCACAGCAGGTGTGTGAACGGTAGCGTGTGCGAGCACTGTGGGAACCTGACAGCAGGGACGCACTGCCAGAGCTGCATGCCTGGTTACTACGGCGACCCCATCAACGGAGGGAAATGCAATGGTGAGTGCAAAGTTCACGGGGGCTTAACCTGTGTTTATATTTAGCCTGTGCATCAGAGCAATCATATACTTGCAAGAGACCGCCATGCAGCTGCAAAAATCTTCTGTAATTTGTGTCCTTAAAGTTTTAAAGTTTTTTAAAAAAACATTTTATTTTTTATTTCCAGTGCAACAACTTTTCTTGTGCTTTTAAGACAGATTTAGATTTTTCTGAGAAAGTTTTTAGAGCTTGATAATAGACAGAAATAACTAAATGTCACTTCTCACTTCTTCCTCTGAATTTCCTTCATAGAAATCTTGAGCCATTCATTAAAACATGAAAAGTAAAAAATGCCACCAGCTATCTAAAACACTGTAATGGACATAAACAGCCTGAAGGGGGCAGTGTTTAAAAGCTGTGAGTGTGTGCTTTGGCTTCTGTTGAGCTTGTGGTGACCAGCAGAGCACTGGAGCAGTGAAAAGGGAAGCTACACGTGTAGTTTGGACAGGTTTGTGGTTTGCAGACATTGAAGGAACAGCTGCAGCAGCTCAGTCGAGTCTCTGCTTCTATTTCTTGTCGTTTCTCAGGTTTAGACTCCGAGAGATATGGTTCTAATGTAGGCAAACACCCAGAGATGCACACATGCTTTATGTGCATCCATATTTCTCTGCTTGGAATCCGTCTGTCAGCAGTTTTTCCCATGCTTTGTTTTGCTTCATATGGAAATAATCATCCCATGGTTGGAATTGATAACAAGAGATTATGTGTGTGTGTGTGTGTGTGTGTGTGTGTGTGTGTGTGATGATAGAAAGCAGAAGCCACAAGAAAATGGGTGTGTGCATGTGATTTGAAGGCTTGAAGTGGGAGGGAGGGGGAACATGTATTTAGGTCTGCTATGGGCCTGGATGGGAAAAAACCATCAGAGATGGGAGAGTGTAATGAATGAATGAGTGACTGCTGGAGTGTGAGTTAGTGAGGGAGGGAGAAGTAAGAGGGAGGTGCAGTAACATCAGTCTCGCTGTGACAGATGTGCGTTTTGGCTTGGCGGCGGTGTGACATTAAATCGCTCTTAATCATTTTCTTATTTCCTGAGTTGACTGGTGTCTCTGTCCCTGGCGGCTTTTCGCAGTGAGCGCAGTGCTGATAGATGCACGCCTCTCGTCGCCTCGCACAGGACAGCTCCTGATGCACTTCTCTTCTGCTCTGGCTTTCCTCGCAGTATTTTTCTTTTCACTCCATCCTCTGTCTCTGTGTGTTTTTATGCTCGCTTTAACTTCCTCTGGTCACATTTGCCCCGCTGTTTCTCTCCACACATGTTCCTTTCTTGACACTTCCTTAATGCCTCCTTTCCTTTTGTGGCTCATACCGTATTTGTTCAGTTTATCTATCACTTTTCTGTCTTTCATCCATTCTCTTTTATTTTTTTCTTTCCTGTCCTCTCTTTGCCGCTTCTTTCATCTCCTTGTTCTCTTGTTTTTTCTTTCTGCTGTCACCCCCTCCTCTCCTACCTCATTTTCTTTCCTCTTTTTTCCTTTATTGTACTTCCCTGTTCTCTTTTTTGCCCCTTTCCTGTTCCCTAACCTTTTCCTTTTCTTCTCTCGTCCCCTCTTTTTCTTTTCTTTCCTTACAGCACATCATCTTTTCTGCCCTTCCTTCCCTTTCTTTTCCTCAGCCCTGTTCTTCCTCTCCTCCTCATTCCTTTCCTCTTCTTGTATACTAACCATCTCTTTTTTCCTCTCTTCTCTTCATCACTTCTCTGATCTCCTTTCTTTTCCTTTCCTTACCTCTCATCATCTTACTCTTCTTTTCTGACCTTCTTTCTCATCTTTCTATTTCTGCCTTCCCTTCTTTCCCCTTCCTCTCCTCTTCATTCCCTTCTTTTATTTTCCTTTCTTATTACCTTTCCTGTCCTCTCCTTGTTTCCTTTCCTTTTCTCCCTTCTCTTTTCCCTTCTTGTACTGCTTCCCCCCTTTTTTCCGTTTCCTCTCATCTCTTCTCATCATCACTTCTCTCATCTATTTTCTTCTCTTTCTACTCTTCTTTGCTGCCATCTTCCCTTCATTTTCTCCTCTACTTTCTCATGTGTTGTCTCATATTCCCTCTTTTCCTTTCCTGCCTTTTCTTGATTTTATTGACTTTCCTTCCCTTCTCCTCTCCCCCTTTTCTATTTTACCTCCCCACTCCCCCCCTTTTCCCCTTACTTCCTCCCGTCTTGGTCCATTTCCTTCCCTCCCCAGTAATGTGCTGGTTAAACTGGATTCATTCATCCATCTCCATTCTGCTTATATCCATCTGCCTCCTTACACCGATCCCTTCATTTTCCTTCTTTTACTTCCTTTACGCCTCTGTCATTTCCTCTTATGGTCCACAATCTCTCTGTCTTAAATTCCCCCACTGTTCATCCGTCTATCATTCCATTCATCCCTCTTTTTATGCCCATATCTCTTTATCTCTCTTTATATTAAAGGAGCACTAGATTTACCTTCGGCTAAACTGTTGGGAGGCAATGATGTGTGGCCGATTAGAGGACTGAATGATAGAGAGACAGGGAAAGGAAAAGGCCTCGGCTCATAGGCTTATAAAGAGAATGGAAGTGTGAGAGAGGCTGTAGGGGAGGCAGAGGGGGGAGGCAGGATGAGAGAGGAGGGAGCGGACAAAGACAAGCAGACAGAAAGAAAGAAGAAGAAATAAAACCATGTGGTGTGATATACAAGGTTAATATCAGTGGAAAAGGACAGGCGCCCTTGGATGGAGAGACGGTGAAGAAATAGAGGAGATGGAGGGATAAATAGAGAGGAAGAGATGGAGGACAGACAGAGGAGAGGGGAGTCTGTCCGTTCCCTATCCCGGTGACAGATGATTAACTAACCTTGTCAAATCTGGATGAAGTGTGTGTCTGTCTGTGTGTGTGTGCAGGGCATTAGTGTTCCTTTTCTCTGACTGTACCGTTCACCTTGTACTGCGCACATACGAAATCAAATGCTCTCACAGCCGCCTTCAGAGCTGCAGCTGACAACGTGCTGGATGTCTGTTTAGACTTTTAGTCCCTCAGAGGAGAACATGCATTTTAGCAGCTGACAGGAAACCTGCATGTTTTTATGAACATCCTGGGAGTCTTTGTTCTCCTGATTTCTTGTCTCGTTTTTATTACAGTGGAGAGACAGATTGATGTTTTCTAAACATTTTTTTAATCATATTTATGACAGAGTGTACTTGCTTGCTTTGCAGATATAACCATCCACACCTGGAAGTAGTACAACCACATTTATGTGTGTGTGTGGTTGTGTGGTTTGCTTAATAGCACATTAACAGTGATGCTTGAGGATAAGGAGAGAGTTAAGGTGGATTTATGCGTCTTTGTTAGGGTGTTAGAGAGACTATGAGGCTTTGTAGCTCCACCAAATTGTAGCTTCTCAAAAATGTAATGATGAGTCATGGGCAAAGATAGATACCACATGGGCCATTCAAGCTGCTAGCGGTCAGCTTGTGCTGCTAGTTAGTGCTTGAAGCCATTAGTGGATTTCATAAATTGAGCTACATAAAGTTAAAGGTTAGTTTGGATTTATTGAAGAGCCTGTATGGGTTGTACAAGTTACCTACAGTAGATGGCAGTTGACAGACCTCCAGTTTGGAGGTGCAGACTGTGGATGCAGACAAGAGCAAAACATATTTTAGCCACCTCAAAAAAGGCAAACCTAAAAAAAATCAATATAAGCCTAAGTGTACGCTATATTACAAATGTTTATGAATGTTTACCCTGCAGAACATGGGGAGTTGCTGGTCCACTGCTACCTTGAACAGTTAGTCTGTTCATATTATTTGTGACTTTGATGATTAGTTTGGATCTCAAATAATATTATTTGCTGTGGATTGTGGTACAGCGATATAAGGCTTCCTATTGGAAAGTGCTAAGTGATGGAAGTTATTTGCAGCCCTGCTACATGTTTCTGATTTCATTAGAGCAAGTTAAAAAGGAATCGGTAATATTCTCTTTCTTTTGTCCATACAAATTCAGATTTTGTGATCTAAGGAAGCCTTTTCCACTAGAAACCTGCCTGTTGTCACTTTTCTGTATATCATAAAGTGAATGAACGTACACAACTGAATAATATAGCTTAATGGAGAAGCTCTGAGATGTCCATCTAGTGCTGAGGCATTTATCTGACAATCAATGGGTTAAATCCTACGCTAAACAAAAAATCAATTCCTCCACTAGAAGCATCTACGGCAGGACTGCAGGAATTATGATCAGAGGTTTGCAGCAGGAGTTAATGATAAGATAAATAGTTTGACATAAAGCCTAAAAACATCCATGAACAGACACCAAAGAAAAAAAAAACAAAGCTATGAAATTATAAAATCATTAAGATTTAAGAAGCTTGACTTGATGACAATGACAAAACCATTTTCGTGGTTCATGATGCACATTTCTAAAATATAGTACCCTGCTCTCTCGCCTCAACATCACCTGGATTATTGTGTACAAATGTTATACTTCTTTAAAAATCCTCAATAATTTATGTATCTTTTCAGCAGTGCTCAGGTTTAGTGAAGTATCACCAGCAGCAGACAGACCACTGTGCTCCCGTGCCTTCTGAATTGTCTTCCAGGCAAGACTTCAGCTTGCATTATTTCTTCTCGTGCTTGTTATCTGTTGCTACCCAGTGCTTCAGCGTATAATGCGCCTCCGCCATCGGCACCTCACGCTGAACAGTTTTATTGCTTCCATAAATTTTGCATGATTCACATCAGGAGCTCCTTCTCTCCATCTCACTCTGATACTCCATCTATCTTTGCACCACCTCACTCGCTCTCTCCGGCCGTCTCCGAAGACTCTCAGTCATGCTGCTCGTGTGTGATGCATAGAAACACAAGTCAAAGGTTGCTGTTGAGTCTTGAGGACATTGTCACTGAGCCACAAGGTTTCATCATTTCTTACAGGGTCAGCCCAGTTCAATACGTCTTCTGCTACACAGGGCTTTTAGTGTTAAACAGTTCCTCATTTTTTCAATGGGATAAAGAAATAATACGAATAAACGATTGATTTAAACAAGATTAAAAGTTTTGTTCTAGTTCAGTCTGATGTCCATTTGCAAACAAAGTCCGCTCGAATGTCAATGCTACTTGGACTACAAACAGGTAAACAGTCTGTGTGGAGAGCAAAAGAGGCAGAACACATTTGATAAATGCAATCTTGAAACCAACCTGCTATCATGATTCATCTTTTTAAAATTATCTGCATTTATATGCAGATATCTGTTTATAGAGATTAGACAAAATATTTTCTCGTGATTATCACTTATCAAGCTGGTAATTGGACTGCAGAGGAGGTCTTGGCCCGGGTATCCGATGTCCTTGTCTGTCCATTTTCCTGATATTTGCTGGCTACACCGGAAGCACTGGAACATTGGCCTTTGCCTCCAGAGGCTAAATCATCATCAAGCGATAGCTGATGGTTTTGAGATTAAATTGTGGCAGATATCTTCTTTCCAGTAGAGCATTTCTTTTTTTTCCTGGTGTAATCAAGCCCAGTCGCTGGATTTTTTTTTTTTTCTTTGTCATCATAAACATATATTCCTACAAATACTAGCTGCCCTTTGGGGAGTAATGAGCATTTTAATTGCTCCCTTCAAGAGAAGGTCGTAGTGGCATTCCACTAGAAATTACATTTATATACTGTACAAATAATTTGCAACAGTAAGTTTTGAAGGAAACACAACGTCAACCAGATTGTTTTCAATTTCAAAATATTCTCATTCACTGAGAAAATAACTTTCACAAAACATAATCACAAGAGGTCGCTTGTCAAAGTAAACGTAAAAATAACTTTTTGAACAAACAACCAATGCTTTTGTTTTTTTGGTCATGCTTTTTCACCTCCTTCCCTCCTCTCTCTGTCTCCGTCTTGTGTCCCTTATTTTGAGGTTTTGATGGACTGTCTCTAAGCTGGGTGCAGCAGCAGGAGCTCTTTATAAATTTGTGTTCAGTGCAGGACCTATAGAGACGTTGAGTGCTGTCTCTGCAAGAAACTGGCAACCCAGCAGCATCAACCAGAGGCCGGGACAGACAGGACAGCAGGGTAGTGTCTGTGTGTGTGTGTGTGAGTGATAGATCAGGCAGAGCCAGCTGTTGTTGAGCTCTAGCAGCAGTAGAGTAGCAGACAAGGGATGCTGCCTGCAGAGTTGCTCCATTCAGGCCTCTCTGTGGAGGAGCTGCCAAATCCACTCTCACCTGCTGTCTTAAGTGTATCCGAGTGTGTGCGCGTACATTTGTGCTCTTAAACGTGCTTGTGTGTGTTTCTGTACCTGCAGAGCCTCATGGCAGAATTGCAAATTACCCAGCATTCTTAGCGGTATCCAGTCATCTTCCCTCTGGCAGATCTATTCTTGGCATCTGACTGGTCAACATAAGAATGTATAGACAATCTAGATGTACACGTACTTACACACAAACAAACGGTTCTGTAAATATGATTTTAACTCGGTTTTGAATCCTTTTTGATCTCCAGTCAGCTGCAGCTGTGACTCATGTCTTGCGCATGTAACACTGTCTACTGTACATGAGCTAAGGTGACTGTCATGTACTTTCACTTTAGGCCAAATCAGAAGATATAGTTTCGCTCAAGGAGGATATATGTGACACGGACAACAGTTTGTAAACAGTGACAAAAAAAATATATTCTTTATTGACAGGAAGTCACTCTTCAGTTTCTCCAACCCAAAATAGTTCAGCTAACGACTGAATTTATATTTCTCTATCAACCACCAAAAATCAACTTACTCAACAACCTCAGTTGTAATCAACAACCCAACAAATTTACAGTATATATATTTAAAAAAAAAAAAGTAATACTGTTCAAAGTGCAAATAAAAATAGAAAAAATGGGCCCAAAATAATAAACCAACAAGGTCCAATAAAGTCAACCGTCCAAATTAGTCAGTGTCCTCAGTACGTCCGTATTCAGTGTGGTGTGTGTAATTGTTCATCTATGTGTTCATCTACCCGGGTAGTGTGATTTTGTTTCTCATCTGTATGAATGCACGATGAAGCTGCCTCCGACGTCACACCCTCCACGCATGTAAGCCGGTGTCCTGCTCCACGTCTCTCGGGTCCGGGCTCTGGCTCGCCATCACAATCGACTCATACAGAAAAAACCAACCTGCATAGAGCAGCAGTTTTTTTAAAATATATGGTTAATCTCTTTATCTCTCAATATACATTTATCTAAATCAACTGCACAGTATCTATTCTCTTTTTAATCTTAAATCAACGAATGTGAACCATTCACATTGACAATATGTCATATGCATCTATAAAATGAATTTCCCACCGCACAGTGTACAAATTATGAATTAAATCACATTCCAATCATGTTTGAGAATGAATTAATTGAATTACTGTCTCTCAATAACTCAAAAATGCACACTGCTGCGTGTTTTTTAGCTCATGAGATCAGCTCGTTTAACTATATAGCATTTAGTAGCATATAGCAATAGTTTGATTAACACAGACAATTTTCCACAGAAATACCATAAGATACATCCTCAACTCACACATATACATTCATCTGTCTCCGGTTGGTTTTAAACATGGTCTCCAAAGCATAACAATACATAACAAAGATACTTTTTCCCAAAAAAATGAGTGAGCAATTAGCCATGGTCGACAGCTGCTAGCATACTATGCTAAGCGCTAATGGTTACTCACCGGAGTTTTTCTTCTCAACAAAACACGATAACACAGTGATGTCCGGCACAAAAAAACTCCTCACGGGTGCGGATACGTTCTGGAACAATTTACTCAAAATGAAATAAAGTTTTAATCACTTTCATCTAGTTATCAACATTGACATGCTCTCTCTCTCTCTCTCTCTCTCTCGGCTATAGTGCGTCTGCTCTCATCGGCACGGGTACACAAAAAAAACACGGGAGCTAAGAGCGGGAGTAGCGCTTGTGTGTGTGAACTGCGCACCCTGCTGGCGAAAACAAGGAACCACAACAACCGAAAACTCCTTCAGACTGTATAGCTCAACATAGTTAAACTGGAAATATTGGGGATTACACTGTGTGTGTAACTAATGGGCGTTACATCCTCCCCCCCTGAATCAGCGTGCGTCCCTGCATGCTTAACCTTACACATGTGATATGTGACCAACCTCTGGTGCAGGAGTGAAATCGAAAGCTTGCATGACGACTTGATCTAAACTGCTCAGAATAGAGTGCATAACAAGGGCTAGGGGATTTCCTAGTGTTTTGTATGTCAGTCTATCAGGCTCAGCTCTTTGTCTTGTTGACCTTCTGACCTCTGAACCTCCAACTTCCTCCTGAACAGGAGTATCTTCACTCACTCTCAACTCATCTCCATCATTTTCCTCCACTCTGGATTCCTCTCCCATTATCAAGCAAGTTTTGTCCTCATCTCTTTCCTCTTCCACATTTCCATCAGTATTCCCATCTGCGTTTCCTTCCACAGATTCATCTTGGAATGATTCTTTTTCGACTCCTGGATCGTCCTCAACAGGTAAGTCCTTCTCCACAGGCGAGTTTTTCTCAAAAGATAAGTTTTCCTCCTCCTTCTCAGGAGTACTCGCTTCCTGATTTCCCACTGGATGAAACACATCAGCCTCTGGATTCAGATTTGACCTTTCAGAGCTCAGTTCATCCTTGTCATTTAATTCAGTCAAATCAACTCCTGAATGGGGAATTTCATGGACAATGGTTATTGCTGGGAATGCGACATCCTCTTTAGCAGTTCGTGGGTAATAGTAATCTATTTCTTCCTCACCTTCCCATAACTGCTCTGGTTCAACGGCCTCTTGAGGCATTTCGCTTGCCTGGGAGGTTGGAGCTTTACCCGCCTTCTCTTTGTCTTGCCTCAACTCATCTTGAATAGAGGAAGCCAGAAACCCACAGGGTAGCAACAAGTCTCTATGAAGTGTCCTCTCTGGACCTTCAGAGTTCACTGGAGCAACAACATAGACTGGAGAGTCATCAATGTGTTTGGTAACCTTGTAGACTGTACTACTCCATCTGTCTGCTATTTTGTGCTTACCTCTGAAAGAGACATTTTTGACAAGAACATAGTCTCCTTCCTCAAGGATGGACTCTCTGACTTTGAGGTCATATCTCTGTTTGTTGCGCTGAGCAGTTCTTTCACTGTGTTCAATGGCAAGCTTGTAATTTTCTTGCAGATTTTCCCTCAGTTTTTTCACATAATCTGCATGAGTGACCTTCTTGTGCCCTTCTGGATTGAGTCCGAATGCCACGTCGATGGGGAGGTTTGGCTGTCTCCCAAACATCAACTGGTAAGGAGAAAAACCAGTGGTGTCATTTTTGGTTGTGTTGTATGCATGAACCAAAGGCTGTACATGATCACGCCAGTTGACTTTGTCCTCTTCTTGGAGAGTTCCTAACATCTCCAGGAGTGTCCTATTGAACCTCTCGACTGGATTTCCACGAGGGTGGTAAGGCGTGGTCCTTGTCTTCCTTATCCCCAACAGCTGACAAAGGTCTTTGATAAGGGCAGACTCAAAATCTCGACCTTGGTCGCTATGAAGACGTTCAGGTAGACCGTAGTGAACAAAGAAACTGTTCCACAAAGTCTTGGCTACTGTCTTGGCTCTCTGATCAGCCGTGGGAACGGCGACAGCGTACTTGGTGAAGTGGTCAGTTATGACCAAGATGTTCTTTGTCCCACGTCCATCAGGTTCCAAAGATAAATAGTCCATGCATACGAGTTCAAGTGGTCGACTTGTTCGGATGTTTACAAGGCGGGCGGTTTTCTCAGCCTTGGCCTTGCGGCGTACACACCTCTCACAGGTTCGGACTTTCCTCTCAACATCCATAAACATTCTTGGCCAATAGAAACGTGTACGGACAAGATCCAAGGTCCTGTCCAATCCCATATGACCAACTGAGTCGTGGAGACCTTCAAGTGCCATCTCCCTGAATTTTGAGGGCAGAACCAACTGGTAGAAAGGCTCACCCTGGTTCATGCGCTTCCTGTACAAGACACCCTTATCCAGTACAAGTTGGTCAAATACCCTAAGCATGAGTTGAACTTCTCGATCTTCTTGTCGGCGTACACGGTAAGTGAGACGTTTCCCCATACTAACAATGTCAATGACTCTGCTGATCTGGGAATCATTTCTTTGTTCCGCAGCCCAATCCTGCTGCGACATTCGAGGTAAAGTGCTGGATCCAGGCAGTAGGTCAGCCTGAGAGAATTCAGCTGGGATAGCACCAACATCAACGGCAAGACACTCTACTGAGGCAGGGGAGTGGCTGCCCCCCTCACCATCTGGAAAACCATATAGCTCATGTTTCTGACAAACAGCTTTGAAAGCCTCTTTGGGGAAACCGAGTTCACTCCCTTCATCCACAAACTTTGAAATGAACTGTTTCACTCTGTCGTCCTCGACTTGAGCACTTTGATCAGTTCCAACTTGATCATGTGGACGTCTGGATAAACCGTCGGCATCAGCGTTCCTTTTGCCAGCTCTATACTGTATGCTGAAATTGAAGTTGGACAAGGCAGCGAGCCACCTGTGTCCTGCAGCATCGAGCTTAGCTGATGTCAAAACATAGGTCAGAGGATTATTATCCGTCATGACCGTGAACTCTGCGCCATAAAGGTAATCAAAAAATTTATCGGTGACAGCCCATTTAAGTGCTAAAAATTCAAGTTTGTGAGTGGGGTATCGTCGCTCACAGTTAGACAAGCCTCGACTTGCATAGGCAATTACCCTCATCTCACCGTCTTGCTCCTGATAAAGAGCTGCTCCAAGCCCATGCAGGCTGGCGTCAGTGTGCAAGACATATGGCTTCTTGGAATTGGCGAAGCCAAGGACCGGAGCAGTCGTCAGCTTTTCAATGAGTGTTTTGAATGCATTCTCACAATCTGAGGTCCATCGCTCATTGAAAGGCCGTTTCAGGTCAGAGTTTGAGAAGAACTTTGAACTTTTGGACTTCTTCTTTGGAGGAAGGTAACCAGCAGTCAAGGCGTTAAGGGGTTTAGCAATTTTTGCATAATCCTTGACGAACCTCCTGTAATATCCAGTAAATCCTAAAAAGGATTTCAACTCACTGATATTGGTTGGACGAGGCCAGGTTGTCAGAGGAGCAATTTTCCCGGGGTCAGTCTCCACTCCATTTTCTGAAACAACATGACCTAAATACTTGACTGACTTTTTGAAAAAATGACACTTTCCAGGGGATAACTTGAGACCGAATTCCTTCAGCCTGCTTAAGACATCCACGAGACGGCGTTCATGTTCCTCAAGCGTGTCAGAGAACACAATGAGATCATCGAGGAACACTAAGACTTCCTTGAGGTTGAGAGAGCCCATGCATTTCTCCATGACTCGCTGGAAAGTTGAGGGGGCGTTCGTGACCCCCTGGGGCATTCTGTTAAATTCCCAGAATCCCATTGGTGTAACAAAAGCCGTCTTATGTTTGTCCTCTTCGTCTACCTCCACCTGATAGTAGCCCGATTTCAAATCCATGACGCTAAACCATTTGGACCCTGTGAGAGCGGCAAAGGTTTCCTCTATGTTGGGCAAAGCGTACGCATCCTTTATGGTCTGATTGTTCAACTTTCTGTAGTCGACACATAAGCGGATGTCACCATTTTTTTTCCTTACAACAACTATCGGTGAGGCAAATGGGCTTTCTGATTCTCTTATAATGCCAGCATCCAAAAGTTCTTCGAGATGAAGCCTCACAGCCTCATAATCTGACGGGTGGATGGGCCTCACTCTCTGCTTAAAGGGTGTTGGATCAGAGAGACGGATCTTGTGTTTGACTGCAGTGGTGTGACCATAATCGAGGTCGCCTCTTGCAAAAACTTCAGGGATGGAGTTAAGTTTTTTCGTGATCCGTTCTTTCCATTCCTCTGAAAGTGGAGAATCAGTGAAGTCAAAAGTTATTTTGTCGGTGTGGTCTGTGGAACCCATAGCTGTTCTTTCAGCCATACTGCTGGGGGGTTGTGACACCAGATTCTCTTCAACCTTGTCTGATGAGGTGGATAAGGGAGAGATAGAGTGAGGGATGGAAAGCTCTGCTATGCTATGGCTTGGGGGAACTGTTATGTTGTGTGCTGTCTCGTTCTTAAGCAAAATGGGAACTTTGAAGCATGTTTGGTGAGGGCTTGACATGACATAACTACAAAATGACAACCCACTGGGTAGACCAGATTGAGTGGATGGCTCTACTAAGAGCGGGCTTCCTTTGTTGGTGGGTACCCTCCTTACATAACCACTCAAAACCCTCTTTTCACCAGCTGGGATCACAATGGCTTTCTTACATCGTAGCTTTACTCTTCCGACCGTGTCATTGTTTTGTTTGATCTGGCATGTGCTGTACATGTCTCGAATCAGGGGAATGTTGGTGCCTAAAAGAGCAGGACACTCTGCATTGGACCTACAATCCTGGACAACAAGAGCTAGCGTGCTAACAAGTTCAGCTTTACCTGTGATGTTTTCTGGGAACTGTATGCTAATCTCTACATAACCCAGGTAAGGCACATTTTGACCTCCTGCACCCTCCACCTCGAGGATGTCTCTAAGGGGCAGAATTGGTAGAGAAGACAGGTAGGTATCGTGAAATGACTTGGAAATGGTTGTAACCTGTGAACCAGAATCAATAATTGCTTGGCACTGCACTGTTTCAATGTTAACGACAGCAACAGATCTTGGGCCTACTAAACCATTAAGGAGCTCATCCTCAGAGGTTTGTATGTGTTCGCATTCAGCTCTCTTTTCATTGCATTGCATCTTGGGACTCTCAACTCCCTCTTTGGCTCCAGTAGGTCCCTTTACTGGGAGCCCGTCCAGTTTAAAGGTACAAGCTGTTTAGCTTTCCACTCATCTTGCCTTGCTTTTAATTCTTTGTATTTCCTGTCCACAGCAGCTTTGTCAATTGGGTTCTGACATACCTTGGCTATGTGGCCGTCTTCGCCACATCTAAAACAGAACCAGGCTCTAGGCTGAGGTTTGTGTGGTACCTGATGAGCTTGTGCCTCGGCTCTTGGTGTGGGCAGGTTCGGTTTGTCTGCTGACATTGTCTCATTTTTCTTATGTTTCTTGGGTTTCTGGGTGCTGAGCTGTAGTTTTAGTTCAGCAAGCTGCTGTTTTAAACTTTCTGTCTCAGCGATATATGCCTGGAGAACGCTTGGACTTGGATCACCATAAGGAGACATGTCAGGCACAGAATGCACATTTGCAGTGACTTTTGGTTTTGAGGCTCCAAAGTGACGGTGCATTCGATCCAACTTTGTTGCCCTTCTATCCTCTTCTGTTCTTAGCCGTAAAAGTAGCTCTGCAAAATCAAGGTGTTTCTCAGGTTTCAGCTCCAACTGCATGATGAGATTGTGGTCCCAGCAGCCACGTTTGAACTGTTTCAGCAAATGACAGCTTGCTGATGACTGACTGACTCCATTTCTCTTCACAGCAGTGCTGAGTAGCACTTGAAGCCTTTGCAGATATTCTGAAGCCTTCTCACCCGAGTTTTGGTGAGTGTTCAAGAACCTGGCGAAGATTTCATCACCATCTTCTACCAGACCATAAGCAGAGTCCAACAGCTTCACATACTCCCTTGGATGAGCAGAGGAACCTAATTGTCTGACAACGTCTGAGGCTGGAGGAAGCAGACTCTCCAATATTTTCCTACGTTGAACATCCACAGGGGCTCCATCTTGGAACATCAAATCTACATGGAGGCACCATGTTTCAAAATCAGTTTCTCCAGAAGGTTTTGGCACTCTGCCTGAGAAAGGGCGTAGCCACTTGGATGGCCCCTGAGATGTGGAAGAGTCATTTTTAATCACATGCTCAATCACAATGCGCTGCACATCAGATGGGTTTAAATCATCATCTCCCAGATCGAGAGTTTTAACTTTTTTCATCTTCTTACGTACTGTAGGTTGAGCCACTTCCTTATCTGTTTTGGCGTCAAGCCTCGAGGAGGTGAGTTTTGAGAGGTCAATCTTCTGGGCCTTTGATTTTCGTATGAGGGGTGTGGCGCTGTGTTCAGAGTGAACACTCTCATCAGAAGACTCACTGCTACTGCTTAAAGCAAGACTAGTAGTATGTGTGAGTGCATTTATACTATCTGCCTGCCATGTCACTGCAGGATTGTTTACATTTGGAATCTCAAGAGGAAGATTTAGCTCAAACATTTCCATTGCAACGTCTGAATCGAACTCTACAATGGCTGCATTCTCCTTTCCGGCAGCTTGAAGCCGCACTACTTTAGTTACAGCCCCATATGTTCTAAATGAAGCAATGATATCATCATCAGTGTCTGTTTTGGTTAGCCCAATTACACAAAGGGACTGCTCTGCATTAATACCGTACATTTGTTCAATATCCATGCTCGTATTAATTCTTTACTCACACAACAACATTAAACAACTTAATGAGAAAAAGTAAAAAGCCCGTCAAAAAAAGTGCTAAAACCGTGTCCGTCTATTATTAATCCTCCTGGCTGAGCTCGCCACAAAGTGCAGATGTAACACTGTCTACTGTACATGAGCTAAGGTGACTGTCATGTACTTTCACTTTAGGCCAAATCAGAAGATATAGTTTCGCTCAAGGAGGATATATGTGACACGGACAACAGTTTGTAAACAGTGACAAAAAAAATATATTCTTTATTGACAGGAAGTCACTCTTCAGTTTCTCCAACCCAAAATAGTTCAGCTAACGACTGAATTTATATTTCTCTATCAACCACCAAAAATCAACTTACTCAACAACCTCAGTTGTAATCAACAACCCAACAAATTTACAGTATATATATTTAAAAAAAAAAAAGTAATACTGTTCAAAGTGCAAATAAAAATAGAAAAAATGGGCCCAAAATAATAAACCAACAAGGTCCAATAAAGTCAACCGTCCAAATTAGTCAGTGTCCTCAGTACGTCCGTATTCAGTGTGGTGTGTGTAATTGTTCATCTATGTGTTCATCTACCCGGGTAGTGTGATTTTGTTTCTCATCTGTATGAATGCACGATGAAGCTGCCTCCGACGTCACACCCTCCACGCATGTAAGCCGGTGTCCTGCTCCACGTCTCTCGGGTCCGGGCTCTGGCTCGCCATCACAATCGACTCATACAGAAAAAACCAACCTGCATAGAGCAGCAGTTTTTTTAAAATATATGGTTAATCTCTTTATCTCTCAATATACATTTATCTAAATCAACTGCACAGTATCTATTCTCTTTTTAATCTTAAATCAACGAATGTGAACCATTCACATTGACAATATGTCATATGCATCTATAAAATGAATTTCCCACCGCACAGTGTACAAATTATGAATTAAATCACATTCCAATCATGTTTGAGAATGAATTAATTGAATTACTGTCTCTCAATAACTCAAAAATGCACACTGCTGCGTGTTTTTTAGCTCATGAGATCAGCTCGTTTAACTATATAGCATTTAGTAGCATATAGCAATAGTTTGATTAACACAGACAATTTTCCACAGAAATACCATAAGATACATCCTCAACTCACACATATACATTCATCTGTCTCCGGTTGGTTTTAAACATGGTCTCCAAAGCATAACAATACATAACAAAGATACTTTTTCCCAAAAAAATGAGTGAGCAATTAGCCATGGTCGACAGCTGCTAGCATACTATGCTAAGCGCTAATGGTTACTCACCGGAGTTTTTCTTCTCAACAAAACACGATAACACAGTGATGTCCGGCACAAAAAAACTCCTCACGGGTGCGGATACGTTCTGGAACAATTTACTCAAAATGAAATAAAGTTTTAATCACTTTCATCTAGTTATCAACATTGACATGCTCTCTCTCTCTCTCTCTCTCTCGGCTATAGTGCGTCTGCTCTCATCGGCACGGGTACACAAAAAAAACACGGGAGCTAAGAGCGGGAGTAGCGCTTGTGTGTGTGAACTGCGCACCCTGCTGGCGAAAACAAGGAACCACAACAACCGAAAACTCCTTCAGACTGTATAGCTCAACATAGTTAAACTGGAAATATTGGGGATTACACTGTGTGTGTAACTAATGGGCGTTACACGCAGAATAAGCTGCTTTAAGACCGTGTGCCTTCATTTATGGCTCGCAGCTCACACTGACATTAACCAGCGTGCAGTTATTATAACTAGCTCCCATGCTGTCACGTAGGACAAGCAGTGGTGTTAAATAAAGTAAAATAAAGTGTGCTATGCTGTGCATACACATATGCAGGCACACCACCTGACATCCAGAGCCATGGTATAGAGCTAAGAGTGAATTTTACCACATAAAAAGTGTGGGGTCACCAGCCAGACATGGTTGAGTAACAGTGCATTTGGGGCTTTTAAATCAAATTGAGCCCATGTAGAGAAGTGTTGCCATTCACTTATTAAATCTATTGATTGTCCTGTGGATGACAGAACATATTAAATGTCTGAAAAGAATTGTACAATATTAAACAAAGGCTGTGAAGTAGTTCAAGATTGCAACTAGGGTGCATTGATTCGCTCACAGACATGCTCTACTTGTTACACTGTACAATTATATATCCAACACAGTCTTTACAGCAGCGTAGTGTATTTAAGCTTGTAGTGATCCGCTCACTTTTGTGGCTCTGCTAGGCCTGATACGTCAGCTGAACACTCGGCTGTAACTGCTGGTGTTCAGCTTCTCATGCAGGGAAGTTTGCCGTTACTTTCCAGGAGTAATATTCAGATCCACATAAAAACTTCTGCAGTACTGCATGCAGCAAGTCTGTAGCCAAGTCAGGTAAGCAAATATATTCATTTTGACAACTAGACATGAACATTTTGTAGTATCGCGTTAGTAAAGTTTGATGGAAAACTTTTTCAATATTGTAAAATGTTTTTTTGCCTTTTTTGTAAAAGCGTTAATGCCAAACAACCAAAGTTTGTATCTGCTTTTCCCTCGCAGCATTATTGTATTAATCCTGAATGATAAAAAAACACTGGATGGAAAATGATTGAAACTTCGAAGGTCCACAGTTCAGTGATCAGATTCTGCTGAGGGAAGGAAATTCAAAGGCTCTTTGATGTCACTAAGACATGAAATTCATTTCTTCTCTTTGTATGCTAATATATGTGTGTGTGTGTGTGTGTGTGTGAGTGTGTGTGTGTGTGTGTGTGTGTGTTTATGTATATTTTATTGACTTCTTACCCCTTCTTCTTTACTTCATGTTTGCCCCCTTTGCCCTCGACCCTTCCCCACAATATCCCCTTATGAATCACAGTATAAAGCTCTGGTCCGTCTGTGTAGATGGACAAAGGAAAAGCACGAGTCAGCCATAGGTGGAAGGTGACATTGATGATGATGATGAAAAAAGCGTGTGATTAATCTGGGGAATACGAGAGGGTTTGGCCGCACAGTGAAGGAAAATAAGTTTTTAAAAATGTGTAAGAATTATATATATAAAGTGTCGTTTTGATTCATAGCTGACAGGCAGCTGTGTTTTAGTTGTTCAAGTTTCTATCTCAGTTTTGTTTCATTTAGTTTAGTATTATTTTATTCATTTATTCAAGTTGTATAAGAATCTGAATGTAAGTGAAAATGCAGCGACATGAAGGAGAACAATGGCACCTTACAGTGTCTTACCTCTTAAAGGTAGATACCGTAGAAAAAGGGGAAAGAATCAGCTAGCAGCTGCTGTGAGAGTCATCTCTGTCGCAGTGTGACTAAAATTAAGAAGTGCCAACACTTGAAGGTGTCACACTGATCTAGATGTACAGCACAGTATCATTAAAGCAGAAGGCCACAGACATCTTCTTGCTATATTATATTCTACTCTATAGATGCATGATTTCCATGTAGACCCAATCAACACTTTTGTTAGGTGTGAACAGATTTCACAATATTCGCCATATTTTCAGGAACTCTGCGGGGAATTTCACTACTGTTGATGTTAAGACGTCATGTTATGTAGGGTCGGGACCTCTAATTAAAGTGCCATGAACGTTCTCACCACAGTGACCTGAACAGGTGACCTGATTTAACGTTCCAACAAATGAGCTTGCTTTGTTTAGAAATGACTGATGGATCAGGTCTGTGTTATTTAGAACACTCTAAAAAACTATCTAATGTCATGCTGGCCAGCTTTATTTAGATATGTAAATATACATTTTTTTAAAATTTCATTTTTGTTTTATCTTTTTAATTTTCTGTCATGTTGTGTACCTTGTCTTATTATGAGGTCAATGTTGTCATTCTCACTTCACCCACTCTGCCTCCCTTACATCTGCTCTTGCACTATATAACTTTGTGCTTCGAGTCCGAGGCCTACTGTAACTACACTATAACTATAGCTGCTGTTGGTTAATGTTAGCTCAGTTTGATAACCGAGTTGTGTTTGATTGTGAGTTCAGAGCACCGGGGAAGTGTTACTGTTTGTACCACAGGTGTGTTGGACCACCAGGAAATGTGCTTTATGTTATACAGAATGAAAAGAAACATGGCTCATTCTGTCCAATAAAGAAAAGGATTCAATGAACACAGATTAAAAAGACAAGGTCAGTGCCACCCTACAAAAAGGCTCAGTCATAAAGTTGCTTATGCTTTGTTCATATGGATGATGTTGCAGCGCCAGCATTTAAACATATATGTTATATCTGTTAAAATGATGTATGGTAACATTATGGACTCTTTTTGGTGCCTGTTCATCGATGGCAAATTGTTTAAATGGAGAAAATCTTAAAGAGCAAAAAAGAAATGATGAAAAAAGCTATTTCAAGAAGAAGAAATTCCAGTCATAATTCTCATGGTCAAGAGTTAAAACAGCTGGTTCCGATTCAT
This sequence comes from Sciaenops ocellatus, assembly GCA_033000465.1. NCBI lineage: Eukaryota > Metazoa > Chordata > Actinopteri > Sciaenidae > Sciaenops > Sciaenops ocellatus. Next base: position 23,072,547 of record CP136872.1, on the reverse strand, counting down.
TAATTTTATTCACTTGTCACTTTCTGTCAGCGCACAGAGCAGAGGAGGAGGTGGAGAGGAGGGGCGGTGAGGCTGTTAAAACTTCCCTCAGCACACATTTTCATCTATCATTTGTGTGTGCAGGGATTTACGCATGGACAGATCAGGTGCTTCATTTCAAGGAGAACTTAAGAAGTCTTATGGATAGTGTTCATAAGTTAAAATTATCTAGCTGTCCCCTTTTTAGTTGTACTTAAATTAGAATTTGTTGAAACATGCACTGAGGGATATTTAGCAGCGGCAGAGCAGGATTCACATGTTGCGTGGGTGGTTCAGTCACTGGTTCAGAAGTTCAGCTGCATGAAAAACCTTTGGCGTAATGCTTAGCACCACAGGAGCCCTTTATTCCCCCACCCACCATTAAGTTACCTTGAGTTTTATAACTGCACACCCCTCGGGGATAAGACACGACCGACTGTAGAAACGGATAAGAGGTTCAGTGTGGATTGTCTTATTCCCTCATCTCTACCTGTCTCTGTGTGACTCATACAGACACACAGATAGAAAGACAAACACACACACACACACACACAGATGGCCCAGCTCCCACCTACTCACACACATTAAAACACACCCTGACAACAAGCGTCTTTTGTTTTGTGTGTATACATGCAGAAGCAGTGGGGTGAGAAATTATACTTTCTTCAGGGGGCTTGCACAAGTCATGGGAAATGTGATTTATATCAAATCAGCCTTTTTTGCTAAGAGATCAGATTTCTTTTTATTGCGGCTTGTTTCTGTGCTGTCAGCAAGTGCGATGCGTGATGTGCTTCTCCTCCGTCCATTTCATTCATTCACTCTCTCCCTTCTTCTTTATAATTCCCCTGCTCCTTGCACCCTTCACCTTCGGTTGCTCTCTCTCACTCTCACACAGAGAATTGAGTTCACTTCCTCTGGGAACTCTTATGTGTCTGCAGACTGGTTGGATGAGTGAAGTACTTATTTTACAATAAGGATCTCCATGTTTAGTGTGTGAGATTGGCTGACTGAATGAATGGTGCAAACCAGTAAGGTGCATCTAAAGACAGCTATATCTTAAAGTATAGAGGTGGACTAAGTTCCCCTCACAGTTTTCATGACGTCCATTTTCAGTTTGATTACATCTGGGATGAAGTATTAAAAACGTTAAGGAAATGTGCTTCTTTACCATCGTACCATGAGTCAGATGAGTTGATCGATGAGTTTAATCTCTGTGCCTGCTAAGGTAGGTCATCACAGTCTGGTGTGTTCATCACTTGGACCCTGAACAGACATTCATAACTATGTTATAGGAAGAATGATGATGATAAATTCACCTGTTTGATGGTAATCTTCTTAGCAAGTTATCACATGAAAAGACATTGATTAAAAAAACAGGACTAATATTCATTAGAAAAAAGGGTGATGTCTTTGTAGACCACATCAAATCAAAGGTGATGTTGGATTTCTTCCTCACCAACTGGAGTACTGTTCAGCAGCACTGTGCTCAGCACTGCCACGAGTAGCTGGAAGTTGTATTTTTGTTACTCCTGATAAGTGACAAAAAATATTGTCGCCCACTCATCAGCTATACCGACTTTTCTTCTGAAGGGTCGTGGGAGACTGGAGCTGATCTCAGCTGACATTGGGCAAGACGTTGGACAGGTTCCTAGTTGATCACAGGGCTGACTGACACGAGATGTACAACCAGACCACTACAGTCAAAAGGCCAATTCAGAGACTCCATTAAACCTGCATGTCTTTAGGCTGTGAGCATCCAGATAAAAACCCACACAGGGACAGAAAGGCCCCAGCTGCCTGGCAGATTCAAACCCAGAATCTTCTTGTTGTGAGCCAACAGTGCCATTGCATCAAGGTGTTGGCACAGACCTGGTGTGAAACTCTGTTGGGCCAACTATAAAATGACTGAGCTGGATTTGCTTCTAAAACTTGAGATGTCAGAGTTTCATTTTGTTTTCTATAATAATTGAACACTTACAGAGCTGTTTTAGAACTTGTTCATTGTACGTCAATAATATACTACAGACAACTTTGCTAAGATCTTGGGTGACAACCTCTGTCGCCTCTTATAGCATCTTGTAGTTTATCCCAAATTCATGCCAGACCATTTCTTTTAGTACGACCATCCTCAGGTTTTATTAATTTACAGTATAAATTGTGACAGTTACCTGTAAACCTATTTGTCTGAACACCAGGTTGCATGGTGTGTTCTGTGTAGCCTGTAGCAGAAAAGACAGATTGACTCATTGTATATTGAATTTGGTACAAACCTTTGGCACAGATTCAAGTAGAAGACTCTGGATAAATTTGGTTGGCCCTAACAGTATGATCATTCTGGAGTCTTGTTATTTGTCTGTTTATTAAATCAAATATCAGATTTAAGCAGCTGTGAAGAAATGTGATCAGAGTGTGCAGAGCAGGGAGGTGGCTTGTACTGAGACTTCTCTGCTGGAAGCAGGATGTTGTTTACTGTCGAGGGGATTACAGTGGTTTCATGTTGAAGACAGGAGAAACGTTAATGCAATTCGCTGTGACAGAATTAACTCTGTCTAACTGTGAGACCTGGAATGATCTGACTTTTCTTTGGCAGAATGTAGGAGTCTTAGAGTTTGTATTTTGTTCATCATGTTTATGTTCAAATTCCTTCAATAATTTCTTCATTTGTCCGTCGAGATTTCAGTTCGATAGTAGAAGCCGGGAGCAGTTTTCTTGTTGTTTCTTGTGTCTTGTGCATCAAGCTCTCAGATCATCGGGCTATTGAACAAACCTCAAAACCAAAAGTTACTGGCAGCTTTATTAGCCTTCAACACAAATGCTTCATTTCTGGCTCGTTCTTCTCTTTCTGTCATTATTGGCTTTTCTCAGTTCCATTGGCAAAAATCTGTGTGAGTGCATGAACGCACATTTCTCCTTAACCGTGTCCTTTGTATGCCTTTGTTGACTGTCTAATAAATCAATATTGTATGAGCAGCAGGGTGACCCGAGACTGCGCTGACACACCTGTGATTTGTCTATTATCTCACGTCTAAAAGACACTTTTTGTTCAGACTCTGTTATCTCCCAAACGCTAACAGTTCAGTGTGCATCTCTGAAAAGGTTCACTTTCTTGTGACGGGTCAATGTAATTTCAAGTAATAGATTGAAATTGTATTTTGTCATTGTTACCGCCTCTGCTGTTAGTGTCTCTGTATTTCAAGTTGAAAAAATGTCAATTTGACTTTCAGCCCGCTGACATTTAAATGCCCCACTGCACAACCGTGTTTTTCAGCTATACTCGGCGCGCGTGTGTGTGTGTGTTCAGAAATCTAAATATTTAAATCAGCGTTTATGTCTGCTACCTTGTTTTTGTTCTGTGTAAGCGATCAAATCAGGCCCTCTTCACAGGCAGAGGAGGAGAAAGGGGTAGAAGGGGTTGTTTTCTTCTCATTATCTGCTGGTGCCTTGACTTTACCTTGACCTGAGCGCACCACTGTTTTATTACGGGGCCTGTCTCTGTGCCAATTGGAAAGAATAAGAACAAAGCACAAAGTCAATTCAGCTGGAGAGGGACACGGGAAAGACTGGCTTTGTCTGGATGTGAACACATACACACCGTAACACAAGGGTATAGAGAACGTTCCTGTTTGTCTCTGCCATTAGTCACTCCATGCAGAAGTGATTTAGTGTCTAAATTACAGGCTCGGCTCCATGTGAATCATCCGGATACATCATGCTCTGCTTTTACATAACAAAACGATTAAAAAGATTAGACTCACCAAAACGAGGCTCCATCTCCGTTGCTCTAATCAAAAACTGACTACCTATAATAAATAATTTCCAGTTTTCCAGATGAAGATTTTTCAATTTTGGCCCAGGTGGATCACATCTCAAATCTGATGTTGATAAACTTGACCATATTAGCTGATTTTCCTTTCCCTGGTGCACAACCAATGTCACATTTTGACATTTGGCCCTTTTTAAGTTTCCTTGTCATGACTGAATTTTGATTGTGGCTTTCACTTGGCAGTCGTCTTGATAAAAATGAGACCAAATGTTTAAAACCCCATTGGCAGCGCTCAGTGAGTTTTTCCACTGAATGAAACATACTGCTGATTTTGCTTGTCATCAAGAGTTACCAGTTGGTAGAAATATTCAGATTGTCATCTTTAAAGCATCTAAAACCTATATTTTTATAATAACGATGAAACAAAGTGACGATTCAAAAGGGGTCACTCATAGTAATAAACCTACAGACAGCTTTATAGTGACATTCAGCTCATTGTTTGGCTTTGTAGACGCAACTTTATCATTTTGGTTCACTCACACGGCTCTCACCGTGTCGTATCCAGCTGCAGGCCAGAAGCAGGCAACTGTTTTCATAGAAAAAGCTGTAAGAAATCACTGTAGAACACCTGTCCAGTGCTGAATATCAGAGAGACACTGTTAGAGACTAGCTGGTGAAGATAATGGAGCCTTTAGCAGCTGAAGAGCCAGATATTTCCCTCAGGAGTTGGTATGGACTAAAAACAGAGCTAAAAGAGAGTGAATATTGGACTTACATTCACCATGTCAATATTGTTTTAAGACAGACTGACCTTTACCCTAAAATAGGCACTTTTATTCCCTGAAAAAAGTGCTGGGGAATGGTGCCCCTTCACTGTTCTACCCAAACAATTTCTTTCAAACCATTTTGGAAAACAACTTCACATTGCAGAAACTATTTCAAACAGGAACTTAACACCTGTTTTTTTTTTTTTTTTATCTACATCTCATGACACTCCTCTCTCTCTCCATCTGTTTCAGTACCTTCCTTCTCTCCTCCACCCTTACCCACATACTCACATTTTTCTTCCCATTGAATCCTCCCACTCTTTTTGTCTGCATCCATTCCCTCAGCTGGAGTATTGATAACTGCAATGATAAGGATTTATTTGTTTGCATACAGTATGTAGGTTTTAGTGCTTGAAGCTAAGCAGCTCTGTTACTGTCTCGCTCAAGCAGTAGTTGCACGAGTCTTGAAGAAACTGTTGGATTCTGCAAACGGCCCTCACGACGCCACGCTCTTCTTTGAGATGTGTTAAATGAGTGTTAGAACACACCTGTCACTCTCTCCCCATCCTTCCTTCAACTTTTGTCTTTTCTTTGCAGCATGCAAGTGTAACAGCCACGCCAACGTGTGCCACGTCAACACAGGGAAGTGCTTCTGTACCACTAAGGGGATCAAGGGAGACCAGTGTCAGCTGTGAGTATACTATCATATAACTGCACACACCATACGCCCATTCTGCTGGCCTTCAATCATTAGATAATCCAATTACTTTATTTGGATAATCCACCTACAGAGAGTTTATGGTGTATTTGTAACATTTCATCTGTGTATTTATATGTGTGTGTCACATGTGTAACTGAACAAAAACATACACTGGCTGCACAATAATGTCTAAGGCCACTCACCCAGAATATGCTTTAGCACAACACTGAATGCCGTTAAGCAGCCTTTTTTGGAGTCAACATTTAAATTATGGGTAGATTTTTGGTGATGTTACATTTTGGTAAAACAAAAAAACAAAGGAAACACATGTACTCGAGAGTTTCGTAATTTTGGGTTTAGCGAAATAAGATTTGACTCTAGAATCAATTTTTGGGTGTTTTTGTTAAGATGATGAAAACATGAATGAACAAATGTGTGTGCGTGTGTTTGTTTCACCCCCAACTGTGCCCGACTTGACCGCTGATAGCTTGGCGGACCAACACACCATGGGGACAGACTGAAAATTACTGCATCAATAAATCTAGCAGGCGAGGCTGGAAACAGACAGTACATACTGTGTGTGTGTGTGTGTGTGTGTGTGTGTGTGTGTGTGTGTGTGTGTGTGTGTGTGTGTGTGTGTGTGTGTGTGTGTGTGTGTGTGTGTGTGTGTGTGTGTGTGTGGAGCCTACAGTATGAGACAAGACAACTGAAGCACTTAGACACATTTATTCTCTCTTGTTTAAAGTGTGATAGCATCATTCATATATCATTGATTATAAATACCACTGAACATGGCTGTAGATGATTCATACATTTGCTTTGTGCTTGGAATTACTCCCATTATGTGATATCACAGTTGTTAATGTGTTTATTTAGATATGGTTTGTTTACCTCAGTGGAGACAGCGGTGGTAGAGTTCACCTTATTTCAGCACATTGTTTCTTAATGTGTTTGATTAGTTTGTTTCATTCAAAAAACAAACATTTAGAAAAAAAATGTGGTAGAAGTAATGTGCTTTGACATGTGAAGTAATCTGACCATTAACACTGATTTGAGTTGAGTATAAATGTATTGTATCATCTTTACTATTAGGCATGTTGAAACTGATGCAGAGTGTCACATGCTTTCAAACAATGAAACTGATTTGGCCAGTGAGAGTAAGGAGTCATGTCTGCAAAACCTTGCACACACGTATACACACACACACACACACACACACACACACACACACACACACACACACACACAGACACATCTTGAATCATAGCTGCTACCAATTATGTAAATTTTCTAACCCTTAACTTAAACTTTGACTTTCGCCACTTATTGCCTCACGCTAACCTCAACATGACCTTTGAGTGACTCCAAACGTCAACTTGGCTTCTGACATTAACTTGATTCAAAGTGAACCAGTGGACCTGCCCTGAACCCTCACACTAAAAGACTCTCTGTCCACATGTTTACTGCCAACTTTAGTCAGTGTATTACATGGGGAGTATTCCTTTAAGACACTGATTCATTGAAGACATCTGACTTATTTTTTGATAGTAAACAGGGAAAAAAAACATGTTTGCACCCCTATATGTGTGTATATGTATGCTGTATATATTGGTATCAAAATCCAGGTAATATATTTGCTTGGTTCCAGACCTTTAAATTGCCGCCCAGCTGTCTGAGTTCAGTCCAGTGAATCAAACAGGTCTGGTGTTTTGGACACTAGTGGTTCTTTTGTCTCATTTTAGAAAAATCACTGAGCCAATCACAACTTTATATAGGCAGGATAAAGAATGGTGATGTCACCTTCACCTGCCAAAGAAAAGGAGACAGAAAACGTGTTATTATTGCGACAAGTGAGGGTGATACTGATGCAGTTATACTGGTGTAAGACCTACCGTGTTGTCTTTAGGAAGGATTTGTGATCACCACTGATTTGTTAGAGCCTGACTGTGCCAGATGTTCTGTTATACAGAACCATCTGCGAAGTCCTCATTGGAAACTGTTATTGTTTACTGAAATCATTCAAATGAGTGCAAGCATCGTTTCCATCCAGAAAAGCCTTTACTGCCATTCTTTGCTCTCCTTTCAATGAAGAAATGCTCTCCAGCACTGATATAACTGAGAAACATCGATGCTAACTTCTTTAGCAGCCGCCATTGTTATTTTTAAGCACCCACATCTAGTATTAAACCATCTGACTGAGCATAGTAGCTCAGGCTGTAGCAGCCAGTAATTCCTCACAGGATGCTGATTGGTCCGTAACCGTCATGTTCGGACACAAGTGTATAGCTTGTAGCTTGATGAGATGGATGGTAGCATGATCTTGTGATTTAGTGATCTCAAAAGTCCAGCTGCCTTGCAAGGGCAAAATAACAATAGCTAACATACTGTACTGTATATCAGACTGCATAATGAAGTAAAATGCAAGGGCAATTCAATCTGTTTATCGTGCTGCTAACATATTGGCAAATCTGGAACAATACCCAGCTGTGGATGAGTATGAGTGGATGTCGAATTGGCTGCACGGCCCCAGTTCTCCTGTTCATTTGGCATCTGTGTCAGTTTTTTGAGTGTAATGTTTCTTTTCAGCGCACACCAATAATTCATTATTTGGCGGAGACTCCACAGAGGCTCAAAGCAGAAATGACGTGTTTGTGTGTGATCACTTGTGCATCCCTGAGCCACTGTGCTGCAGTCGCTTTCACCTTTTGATTTGCTCTGATACCCTCTCTTTCTCTCTCTCTCTCTCTCTAAATGTCTCTCTGTCACAGCGCTGTTTGTTTTGCTTGAGTCACTCCAAAATGGTGTGCCAAGTGGAGGGCCATTTGTTTGTCGTTTTGATTATGAACGAGCAATTTCCCCCCGGGGCGAATGGTAAGCGCCCTCAGGTTACATCAGGTGTGTGGATGCATATTTGTGTGTGTTCTGTGCAAAGTCACGAGTGCTAGGAGTCTGAAATAATGGGGCCATTAGGTAAAGCAGGGTGTGTGTGTGTGTGTGTGTGTGTGTGTGTGTGTGTGTGTGTGTGTGTGTGTGTGTGTGTGTGTGTGTGTGTGTGTGTGTGTGTGTGTGTGTGTCCTTACGTGTCTGTGTCTTTCGTCTTTCTGTTTCTTTGCATCAAAACCTGCACTGACAAATATTAGTAGTATATTAGTATTAGTAGTATTTAGGGCTAAATAATGCATCATACCTCATTTCTGTACAATACTCTATTGATGCCTCACTTTGACAACTGTAAACATACTACAAAAAAACGTGTTTTCCCATTGAACAATAGAAGCCAAAGTTCTGTAATGTTAATATTTTATAAAACATTTTAAACCATAACAAGGTAGAGGTTTTCCACCATGGCATGTTCCTCTATGCTGGCAAAAGAGGGGGCTTTCTCTTCAGTATCTCTCAACCATAACAATTTTACAGGTCTTCCCTGCAGGTGAATTCTGATGGGGCAACTAGTTTCCTCTACAAAAAGCTGTAAGAGCAGGGAAGAGACTAAACTGAGACTAAACTGTCACAGTCTCGAGATCTCATGAGACCTGCCTTTGACTGGCTATACCCTCGAGGCGTCTGCCAAACCCTAAGGTATGATGCTAACCAGCACTTTGAAGAACTATGAAGGCCCGGGGGGACCCGAGCAGCTTGCAGTTTTGTTCCTGTAGCATGAACACAACAAAGAGAAGTTCCACAAACTTACACAACAGCAGGCTGGCATCCGCCAGGCTCACTAGCTAGCCAGTCACATTAACAGACCCCGCTGTGAGGCCGGTCACCTAGACAAGATGTTATTACCCCATACGTTAGCGTTTAGCGGATGCTTGAGTAGGGGCAAGTATTCCTGCAAGGCCACATTTACTTCTTTCAGTTCTCGCCAGCTGTTGCTTACTCTGACAACCAGCAACCAGTGCTTTTGGAACCAGTCTTAGTTGCAGCATAACTGCCTATTAAAAAAAAAAAAAAGAGTTTCAAATATGATGATTTAGATGTTTAATATGTCTGAAAACGTAATATAAAAGCAGCTGTACAAGAACTTTTTCTGAATAATCTAAAATTGCCCAAATTGAAGCTGACATTTGGTGCTGACGTTTAGTAGTAGTCTTCAATACATGATGTTAAGGTTTGTGCCAAGAATTATGTATTTATGAAATGACCTGATTGCAAACTGAAGGTCACACATTTCTCAGCAGTAGCTGTCAAGATATATTTTTCTGGTCTGTAAAAATGACCCTTACAGCAATTTATAGCAAAGCCGGTGTGTCTGGGAGTGTGTTTACAGGGCCAATGTGAAAGTGTGAACAGTAACAGCTGTTACACAGACAGGTAGCTCAGAGCGTGAAGGTAGCAGGTCAAGATTGTTGGAATGTGGTCTATACCTGAACTACATACATTCTGTGAAATCAGTTTGCTCACCAGATGTCTATCTGCTAAAGTTTGGTCACTGATTTAATTCACAGCATTCATTAATAATCTGTGTAAAATGCAAAACCTGTGCGGACTGTTATTCAATTTTTACCCTGTATGTGTGAACTCTCCTTCAGCAGCACCGAGGTCTCTGCTTTATGTCTCCTTGTTTTCTTGTTACATTGTCTGACTGATTGCTTGATTGTGTTGATTTAGCTTTAATTGGCCTCCTCTCCAAATGGAGAGACCTTCACTAATTGACTGCTAATTTGCATCTTTTACCAAACTCGACTGTGGCGAGAGAGAGAGTGTGTGTTTGTCCATATGAATGTTATTTTGACTGTTGCAAAATGAAGGTTGATACAGGACTTTTCTGTTTTGCTCCCTCTACTGTCGTTCATTTTTACACCCAGAAAAGAATGTACCATTTGAAACATCTCCACACCGGTAAAATAAATGACACACACACGTACACAAGCAGGTCCAATATCATTGTGACCTTTAATCTTCAATTTGTTTATCTTTGCAAAAACAGCAAGCAGGGCACATTATGTGTCATTTGTGTCAGTCTGTGTGTGTGTGTGTGTGTGTGTGTGTGTGTGTGTGTGTGTGTGTGTGTGTGTGTGTGTCTGTGTGTCTGTCTGTCTGTCTGTCTGTCTGTCTGTCTTTGTAGCTGAGTGTGTTTTAAGTGATGAGGCTGTCCAGTCCTGTGTGGCCCTTATCTCATCCCCATTAGGCCGTTGTAAGCAGCTTAAATGTTCGTCCCCTTTTTGTTGGAGCTCTGCGTCCAGGACTTTAACGTCCCCCAAGAGAGAAAATTCTCATTCTCACCCCCTTCTTAGCCTGCTGCAAGTCTGCTTATCCTTCTTCTCTGTTGCTCTTCATGTTGGATTTAACACATATTTTGGCCAGTATTAGCCTCAAGACACACAGCCAGGCATTACCACAGGATAACTAACATGCTAGCTATCTCACAGCTTTGTTTTCGCTTTGGCCTTTTTTGTTTTTTGAGCCATAATTAGTAAGTGTGTCATGGAAACAAGCAAATTTGCATTTCCTTTTGCAGAATTACTCAAACTTTATTGGAAGGAAACATGGCTGATGTTAAGCAGGACAGAGGTTTCATGGATTAAGACAGATTTTCACCCTGACTACAGTTTTGGCATAAAAGTTGCATTTTCTTCCGTGCAGAAAAGTCGATTAAAATGTGAATTAACACGACATACAATTGCCCAAGTCTAGGTGATTGACAGCTGCAGCTCCTGCTTTTCATTAAGAAACATCCAACCATTAAGGTTAATTCTGTTGCATGTTAACAGTCAGCCAAAGTTCACGGTTATTTATTGGATTTTAGATCAGTTTTTGAGATTATTTCCAAACTGTAACATCATGTTTTGTTGCTAACTACTGCATAAAGTAAAAATATGAATTTGCTCCTGATTTGTGGCTTTGGACTGGCGTAAGCTAAAAGCTTAGCTCCCTCCTTTCTGGTCTCACTCAGGGCAAAGTTGATGTTCCACATCAGAGGCAATCATGGTGGTTAAACCCACAAGAGTAAATGCATTATCAGGAGAGTTGTGATGCTTCCTGTATTAGCTAGCTTCCACCCCGCTGAAGTATTCCTCAAACACTGAATCCTTATCAGCTATCAGTTTCAGTAGCCCAACCTGATGATATCCTCCTCTGGGAAGGAGGAAGAGCCAATTTTCATATATTTTGAAATGTAACTGCAGCTTAGAAAAAACCCAAATGTGTGATTAAAATGTCTGATAGAAGTGTTTTTAGATCATATTTGGCTTCAAAGAGGGCTCTAGCCAATTTATGACAATGCATTTATCACAATAAATCTTCTTGTGCTGAATTGGATTAGTCCTCAACGCGCTCCTTTGTGACAGCCGGCTGGAAGCTTTTAAAGTCTTGGAGTCCTCTTGAGATGACGCTCCTCTCTCTCAAAGTCTCTCCTCAGGATCCCAAACTGTTTGTCTAATAAGCCTCTTTCATCCTCTCTTAAGCTTCACTTCACTTCTGAAGGACGATCCACCTTTCTCTCTTTAGTTCACTCTTTCATTTTCTGTCATTTTCTTTCTTTACTTTGATTTTTCTTCTTTTGTTTTACCTTGACTCTGTTTGCATTCCTTTCCTTTCCTTTCCTTTCCTTTCCTTTCCTTTCCTTTCCTTTCAGGATTGAAGTCGTGTATTTATTCAGGACTATTTTCCACAGCACATTAATCCACATTTGATGCTCTGTTGAGTATTTGTGGCAGCCGGACGGTGGGACTGAGTCAAAATAAACTACAGTGTAACGAAGGTGCAACAGTTTGGATCATTGATGTGTTTTTAATAGGTGAAGCGCAATGGCACATTATATAATACATTATATAATAAGATACAACTGTCTTGCATTCAGACACACTTCATTCTTTTGGTCTTCTAATGGCATAACAATACACAATAGTTTCTATCTAAATCTATAGTGCGTGTAAACTGTCATTAACGTGCCATGCTTCCTTTTGACTCTTATTACTCCTGAAATTTCTACTGTTCACATAATAGACTTTCACGTTTTCTAAATAGATATATTGACAGAAGGATTAGACTGGATTTTTTTTAAAAAGTGTCTCTCCAGCAGTCGACAAAAATAAACAAAATTATTTTCAGCTGTCTTTTTTCTGCTCCTGGTTTCATACACAGTCAGAGCCAGAAAGACAATCATCAAATGCCAAATGCAATCAAATATACTTCTGTACCTTTCAGAACAAATCTAAGTTTATTGGAATCAGCCAAGGCCTCAAGTGTTCTTGTGAACTGATTTGTGTGTTACTATTAGACCAAAAGCATCACGCTGATTCTTTAGCGGTTTTATTGTCGACGCCTGAATCAGGGTGGAAGTTCAGTGAGGCAGCAGTGGTTTAAGGCCTCGTCCTTGGTCAGGGTTTATGGAAAAATGAAATATTCAGCATCCAGTGCTGCTCTGTGACCTGCTGTGGCACTACAAGAGAATTCACAAACATGCAAGCTGTAAACCTTACCTGCCCTCTTGTTCTCGTTCACTTCCTCTTTTCTTCCTCTGTCATTCTTTTCCCATGTTTTTTTTTAAAGCTCTGTTTGTTCTCTCCTCAGCCTGCTTTGCTTTGTCTTCCTTAATCCTCCCGCCCTTTCTTTGTTACACTGTGAAACAATGTGTGTAGACTGTGCTTCGGAAGATTTATTGTCCATATTTAGTAAAACTTGTCAGATACCTGCATATGGGTTTGATGAGCCGTGTCCTTTCTTTTTTCTGTATGGCCACGATACAGAATTTCATTAAGCCGTTGCAATGAAATGTCAATAAACACCCTTTTCTTTTGAAGTCTTCCAGATAAATGTTATATGGGCACTCATGCACAAAAACTAAGATCTGTACCCTTCCATCACAGTCCAAATGCTCCTTAAGAACATGTTAAAAGCCTTGACATTATAATAACAATTACATTTGTCCCGCTTATCTCATTTTTTAACATTTCTTTTCCATTTGGCTTGTGTTGGAAGTTTAATAACTCTTGCTTTTGTTCTCTACTGCCAGGCAGTAATTTTCCTATCCATGGTCTGAACTACTTCAGGTACACGTCATCCATCTTGACACTTTAATGGCCTCGAAAGCATGCACATTATTTCTTGAGGATAACTAAAAAAAAAAAAACAAAAAAAAACCAAAACACTGCAATCCTGATATTTTTCTTTAATTACTTTTGTTGAGTGTTGAAATTTACAATATCCTTAAGAACCCTTACATTCCCGGACCAGGGGGCCCTTTGAAACACACACAAATCCCAGTATATAATTTGAAAAATTCATTATATTTCTACTGTCTAATCGATTGTTTTGTTTTGTTTTTTTTATCCCATTGTGTTGCGGATGAGCTTTCTGGTCATTAGGGACTTTCCCTTAACCTAAAGGTCACAGCTTTCAACCACAGCCAATTACTGCTCATCAACAAATGTGTGTCAGCCTCTATCTTGTCACAGTGAATAACAGAGAAATGGCTGAAAATGAAAATCTGAGGAGATTCAGTGACTTGCAGAGACTAATAAACAATTTTATTCACAATACTCATATATATATATTTTTCTTAAAATGATGTTTTGATGTCAAGAGTATGTGAAGTATTTGGTTTGACCAGCACTGATTGATGTCAGTCCAAAGGCAGAAATGAACATCTGAATGAAATAAATGCATATAAATCAGCATTTTGAGTTGGACTATACACCATGAAGGAGTACTCCACAAAAAATCTCTCCTATTCAGTATCCACCGTCTGTAGTCTTGAAAGGTTTCTCCTCAACTTAGCTAATGTACTACTTTGGTGTTGCGCTATTGCCTTCTTATATATATATCTCTTAAGCTCCACCATAAATGTTGTATTTAGCAATATTGTTTGAATTGTTTTGGAACATACCGGGCAAATGGATCAGCATTAGAAAAGTAGAACATGCTGCAGGAGTGGTTTGAAGGGAAACACTGCAAATTTGTAACTATCATTACAATGTATGTTCCCTGTTTATTTGGTGTAGGGCTGTTGTTCGAACTGCAAGTTGTACTTCAGTATTTTGCATGCCCGCCTCCATGGACAGCTGGATTGAGAGACGGGCTGAGATAAACTGTATTTGGTGAGGAGTGAGATGGTTATAATCTAGAATGGCAGCTGGACTCCATTCATTCCACTCCAAAATATGCAAGCATAAATCTTACCAGGCTTCAAGATATGCTTTTGTGTTCAAGCACAGTGATTACGGGCCAATCAGCATCCTATGGACATGTGTGCAGCAACGTATGTGAGAAAACAATGGCAGTTGTTAAAGAGGTTAGTGGAGAAACAGTTTGCAGCCACGATTTTCCCAGATGGTTATGTGTAACAACCATCATGTCCATATGGTGAAGACTATGCGGAAGTACCAAACCCTGTTCATGACAACTGTACTGAGGGTGGATTTCTGTTCAACTCACCCGTTAAAATTATATTAAAATTTTAATGTATTCACAATTAACAGTGTGGCCGCTCTGATTGACAGTTGGGTCCCATTACAGGTGGCTTGTTTGAGCAGCCAGGCGTCTTTCCAGAGATATATTACTCCTTTTAAGGAATTTATATATAAACATCAAAGTCACATATATGATACATTTGTTTTGCAAGTATTATGTTTCCATTTGTTACTTCTACATTAAATTTAGTCATTTAGCTGACGCTTTTATCCAAAACGACTTACAGGGAGCAATTTTTTGGGGTTCAATGTCTTGCCCAAGGACACTTCAACATGCAGACTGGAGGAGCCGGGGATCGAACCACCGATCATCTGATTAGCGGACGACCTGCTCTACCTCCTGAGCCACAGCCGCCCCACTTCTATGAATCTTCGCTCACTAGGAGTGTTTAATATTCACAAGATGGAGTTTTCCTCTGCAAACAAAAAAACAAACATTTCTCAGTCTGTCCAAAAAATTTAAACTGGTGACCCTCTGATGTTCTCACAGATGCATGAAATTTGTTTTTGCACTCCAGGAGTACTTCTTGAGATTAGCATGGCGAAGCAAGCATCTATAAGCTGTAGTGTACTCTCTCTAACACTACAGTTCAAGGTGTTCTCTCCAATAATTATCTGAGCGGGCGGTGGGGGGGGGGGAGCAGCTTTGCCTAGACAGGAACGTCAAGGGAAATCACCTCACAAAGAGGTGGGGGAAGACAATACCTGCAGCAAAGGTCCACATGATACACACACACACACACACACACACACACAAGCATGAAGATGTGCCTTTGTAAAAACTCAGCTGTTGTTGAATGCTAATGCTTTTATTCTTTCTCTCTCCTTTCCCATGTTGTTCCAGATGTGACTCAGAGAACCGTTACCTTGGTAACCCTCTCCGAGGAACATGTTATTGTAAGTACTGTCGCCTCTACACCTGAGTGTTCCTCTCCACCCTGGCCCTCACACACACATTTACAGACCTGAAGTCTGTTCCTGCATACAATATCCATCTGTGTCTCATGATTCATTCATTCATGTACCCAATGGTGGCTACCCGGAATGCAGATGCTAACCCTGCTAGCCAGTGTGTCAGATTTAGGGGCTCTATTTTACAGAGTATGACAAAAATGTTATATAGTACGCCACGGACCGCCATGTTTCTGCAGTAGCCCAGGATGGACCACTAAACAGGCTCTGGATAGGACGTTTCACATATTTGGGGGTCACAGTAGTTTCTCCTTCACGCTAGGAAGGAAAGGGCAAAACGAGTGAGTTTCAATTGGCAACTACACCTCTAGATACCACTTCATCCTACACACTGCTTCTTTAAAATGAATAGAACTATGGCTTAAATCAATCAAACAGATACTAAACCAATACTGATACCAGAGGCTGTGTGAATTGCTGTATGTTGGTTATACTTTATTCCAATGGTCAATGGTAACATCAAAATAAAATATCTATAGAAACTTTTTGCAGCATAGTGCGTCTTTCTGCTGTTGATCCACTCACTGTGCCCCAAACATGCATATTTGTGCCAAAATACTTCTTAAAAAAACAAAAACTAGTTTCAGTACAGTTCAGGGCCTTCGAGGAGGGTGAGGCACCAAAGCAGCGTATTAAGCCCTATTTTGGCAAAGCAATGACTGTTTGCAACATGCTTGGAATTACAGCATACAGATGGACACAGCAGAGGTTTCAGAGGTCTGTTATGTATCTAGAAAAGTATATTGTATCCTGATTCTGTGCTTGTTAGCTTTTCTATTTTGAGTTGATGACTTACAGTAAATTGAGCATTTCTAGCTTTTAGCGAACAACCCATCTGCACAGTTCATACAGCTTGACAGATCAGCTAGTGACACGTTGCCTCTGACTCAGCCTAAGTCACTGTCTAGAGGCAGAATAAAGGTAACAGGATACTTGACAGTAATCTGTGGGGAAGCATAAGAAGTCACTGAGGTGTTAGCTTTATGCTGTAATGAGTTCAGCTAGCTGTGAAGGGTATGAGTTAATATTGCAGCACATTTAAATACACAAAGGGGTCATCCATCCTGAAATCAAAGTAGCTTTTTTAGTATTTTCCAAAACGACTCATGTTACTATTTTTGAAAACTACTTCAAACATTTTCTGATCTGAAACCTCTCATTATATTTTCAGTGTTTCCTCTGTACTTTTAATACAGCTATGATGCTTTGGGCAGTAATTCTGGTTTTGTTCCATATTTTTAGAATTGAGGTTCTAATGTTAAAAATCTTCATTATTACATGATCAATACAGTACTTCTGAACTAAAGCATCTGGACTGTACTTATTTTAGCTGTAGAGGACATTCAATTACAGTGTTTACACAGTGTGTTTGCAGTGGTGGTAATATTCTTGCTGTGGTGGTGCACCACTGCTAAATGAATACAGAGGAAACACTGGTTTTAGTTAAGTTGAAGCGACTAAACCTCCTGATAAAGGTCAAGGGAAAAATGTGGTCATGGACTGACGGTACATCCCACCATCCACCGCCTCCCTATTAGGTCCAACTGCTCCATAATATCATTCTGCCTTTGATTATGAGAGGAGACAATCGTTGAGGTTAAAAGTTCATTCTTGGAAACATTTTGCATGACCACAAAAGGTCGCTTGTCATTGCTTTAAGCTGATAAGCGACCGATGTCACTGATAAGGACAGGATCATTACTATCAGTTCTGCCATAGAGGAATAATTGTTTCCGAGACATATGGAGGATGATAAATCCAGTATTAAAATATGAGGATGACTTTACAAAAGGAATACCGACTTTGTGTCGCACTTGGTTACAAAAATGTTCCTATTTTTCAAGGGGGGGGGGGGAGGAGAGAGAGAGAGGGAGAGAGAGAGAGAGAGAGAGAGAGAGAGAGAGAGAGAGAGAGAGAGAGAGAGAGAGAGAGAGAGAGAGAGAGAGAGAGAGAGAGAGAGAGAGAGAGAGAGAGAGAGAGAGAGAGAGAGAGAGAGAGAGAGAGAGAGAGAGAGAGAGAGAGATTCTGCCCAGGACTTTGTTTTCCTGTTCCCAGATGCTAGCAGGGATCACATTGACTTAGCTCATTTGCAACAAATTGCTGGTTTTCCTTATAAAGGGCAGACGAAGGAGGAATGCTGTAGTCAAAACAGATGTTTTGTGGCACATAAGCACATGCTCGCTTACTCTACATCTGTCTCACACACACACACACTCTGATACACACAGCCTATAAATTGCCATCATCAGGTTTAATATTATAACAGAGTAGAATAAAGTTCAAGTCCTGTCAATGTCAATAGCCCTCTAGCTTGAGTGAGGCTATCATTGTTTCGATGATGGAGCCTTTAAAGGATACAGCAATCAGAGGATTCATGCCACAGATTGCACTGGTCACCTCAAATATGCCTTTGATCACAAAAACAACTTCTGTTCAAGAATATGATTGAAGACGGTAACATGGGTTCACCTTTACTGCTGCACAGATTTTATCTAAAAATGCCATTTATGCTCCTTTTCAGACACAATCAGACATTTAGTTCAGAGAGTTCTGCCTAATAACGAGGTGCGGCAGTCAGTTAAAGATCATATTTTGGTATTCCAATGATCTGTAACAATCAGTGGGCTGTAGCAATCAAGTTAACATAAACAACTTCCTGAAAAGGCTTGAAACATAAGCTTGAACTTGTGATATCATGTAAAGTGAGTTTCATTTCCCTCTAGTGAAGTTTTTATTTCACAGATCATGGTTGGCATGGTTTTACTGTCTGCTGGATTCAGGGCTGAGGTGTGAAAGCACTAGATGGCACCAATGCAATGCCCTTGCCCAGTATTGTAAAGAGCCTGAAGTAATTTAAAGCATATTGCCAGGCATAGATGCACACAAGTACAGGTTTTAAGGGTTTTTAAAGGCTGTAGGTGCACGACTTCTTGATATCTCTATGGCTGCAGCTGAAATGGTGTTTTTACAGATGTATTTGACGACATTATCTTCCGTCAATAAAGTGTTATCTTTTCTGCTGTCTATGAAATGGGTTTAACTTTGTTTGAATAAGAGCAAGCACACTCAGAAGTACACACATGGATGCACACAGCGCCCTTTCTCACACGCACGCATGCAGAGCGATAGTGTGTATGAATTACAGATTTAAAAGCCATCCCTTTCCTCGTAAGGAAAGCAGCCACAATAACCGTTGAGGTCAATATTAGCCTTAAATGTCATTGGAAGGTAAGTGCTGATAAAACAAGCTTTATCTCTGTCGCACTGTCCTTGTTGGAGATTCTGACAGATTTACAGCAGAAGGTTAAGAAATCCCCTCCACCTGTGGATTTCTTTTCATGCGAAGAGATGGTGAAACGATATCAAACAGCTGACAACAGAGAGATTAGCTAGAATGTGAGGAGACAGTGTTGTCAGTATTAGGGTCCATTTAAGCTTTCATGTTCAAAGTGCGTAAATACAAAGAGAAATTCATAGTTTAAATATCAGCTGTGTCCCATATATAGGGCTTATTCCCATGTGTGTAGTGTGTATGATTTTAAGAACTTTGGGTCCTGTTGTCCCATTACAAAGGCCCAGAAGAATCCAGCAGAGAACTGTGACCTCCTTTTTCCCTAGAATTTAGTGGATGCAACAACTTCAGTGATCACAGCCTCCACATTTGAAACAGACTGCATTATAATGAATCAACTGTTTAATTCCAAGGCTGATTTGAAGTCAGGAATGCAGCCTTCTTTATCCCAGATTTGATGGACATAGCTGATTTATGAAATAAGTTACATGCTGGTCACTCAGATCAGAGAAGAGAAGATGCATGTTCAGAGTTTATGCGTGGCTGCTTTTACACATTTGTCACTTGTACTGGTGGGGGTTCCTCCAAGGAGCTGCAAGATACAAGCTACTCCTTACTTTGTTTTTAGGTTGAAATACTGCAGAGATTTGACTCTTCAGGCCTCTCTAAACTATTCAAATTAAACAAGGGAGTGTTACTTTTTGATTGCCTACAGTATCAATTTGCAAGCAGTTCAATCTGCAACAAAGGGTCAAGAGCAAACATGGCTTCACTTTAAAAGGTCACAAGCTAAAAAAGGAGGTTAATCACTACTATAAGGTCAGGAATGTGAGACCACACAAGTTCTACCTTCTAACCTGTAGACCACTGAAGAGTACACCTTAGTAAAGCAGTGTGTTTTAAAGGATGTGGCTACTTTTGTGTGTTTGGGGGTGGGAACTTGTGATGATGGCATGATGAATGCTCTGTAGACTTTCTTGATTTGGGAGGAGATGCACATTACCGTAGGTTACTGTAGTTTTCCCCTCTAGTGTAATTTCTGGGTGCACAGGGTCTGCAGTCAAGTTAGCAATTATAAACACACAATATCTTGTTAGTTTTTCAAAATGAAGCTTTTGTCATTCATGTTGTCAAATGGTAGGCACCAGAAATACTTTTTGAGTTTCAGCCACAAAAACTACTTGATCAGATTCAGGAAAAAATTGCGAGGTTATTCAAGGTTATTTTATGCAAGTTACATTGTATGCCTCGTCCTTTTAAAGCAATGGCCTCTCAGATGAAACAGCCATAATTAGCATATATCATTTCTCTCTGTGGTAGATAGAAAGAATATAGATTGCTGCCAAAGGGCTGGATTTATTCTATCCATGTGGCACTGACTGCTTGTCTGCCATAGAGAGCAGCAGCCCTGACACAAAACACTTCCAGAAAAACTGAAAGTCCAGGAACAGAGGTTAAGCACTCACCTCAAACTCTTTAAAGGTGAATAGAACGCCATTATCTAAACCAAACAACCACTGAAGGTTGAACAGCTGAATATCATAACAAGTCTAGCCCCTTGACATCTGCTCTGAATCAGACATGTTCAGTTGTCTACTCCCTTCTTGCTTTCTCTATGTTTTCTCTTTTCTTTCACCCATTTGTATAGAGGAACTATTTCAAAGTTTGCTGTAAGCACACACATTGAGACACACATGAGCTATTGTGGCAGACTCTGTATTGTATGTGTGATGAATTGCACTATGATTTGCAGTGTGTTTTGGATTCAAGCCTCAGTCTGACATTTCAGAGCGAGCGGTCACAGGCGATGGAGAAGCACTGTTATTACAGGTACATCTGATAAAACAGCATCTCAAGCAATTTCAGTCTCTGGTGAGATTGATTTATTAAGATTGTGTGATTTTATCTTTATTTTCATCAACAAATCCTAAAGAAGGAAAACCAAGAACAACTTTGTCTTACGCTAACAAATACTGTCAACAAGTCCTCATACCTAAACAATAAAATAGGTTGTTTGTCAATGGATGTTTCTGATCTGCTGTCCCAAGGTCTGGTTGACTTTAGACAACTAAAAGTACGTGGTTAAGTAGGAACAGGTTGTGTTTGTGGTCAAAAGAAAACAACATTGACTGTTAAGAGATGGAAACTCCAGTCTACAGTTATAAACCTGTCATCATACCATAAATCCTGTCCAGATCTTTCACTTGTAGAAAGCATTGAATAAATACCAAGATTTAATAGCTTGGTGTATATTTTCTAAGA
Organism: Sciaenops ocellatus; assembly: GCA_033000465.1. Classification (NCBI taxonomy): domain Eukaryota; kingdom Metazoa; phylum Chordata; class Actinopteri; family Sciaenidae; genus Sciaenops; species Sciaenops ocellatus. The sequence goes on along the minus strand of CP136872.1, from coordinate 23,051,360 downwards.
GGTTTACAGCAGTAAAACAACATCAAGCTTCTTCACACCATCGGTTGTCTATTAAGATAACATCAATTAGTGTTGAGAGTTTGAACCAACACAATGTTTTTCTGGTGAGCACATTCTTGGATTTAAACTCTGATATAGCCTAGACTTCCTTGGGATAGATCTGCTATTGGAACTGATTGCTTTTATTAGATTTGGTGGCAAATTCCTTTGTTACAACGAACATGTTAGTTATAGTTTTGTGACACGAATACATATTTGCTCTCTGTAGAGAGGGAGGCGTGATTGAGGAGGTTTGGAAGTGTGCTTTCAGTCATTCAAAGCAATAAACTACACTCATTCTATTCATTGCAATAAAGGACTATGTCACCCAATGCAATGCTGTGTTTATTTTTTAGAAGAATGGACGTCTCTAGCTCAGAAGCATTAAGCTACTGGTTATCAGACTCAGCCCTACAAACAATACTTATCAGCAAGATCATTTCATTGCTGATTTTAGGATTAGTTCATAGTAATAGAAGAAGAAACAATGTCAGCTTTATCTTTTATTCACTGACAACTGAAGTCTGCTTCTTTGTTAACTTAATGCAATTAAATGAAAATACATAATGAATTCATGTCACATACAAAAAATGTTTTCATCAGACTGATAAATGTGTGTCCAGTTATAGTCGACAGTGTTCCTCATCTCACCCGGGGATAAAATGCAGAGAGTGATGCTCTGGTTCAGTTAACACTGTCATATTGAACCACCAGTCAATTGATGAAAAGCAACTTTGCTATTTAATGAGTTTGCCCCCAGTCAGGCTAGCATTTATGAGCAGGCATCAGCAGGACAACGCTTTAATGAACCACTGTCATATTATATCACAGTCAGCTACAAGGGACGTCTAATTAGGGACGGCCACCAAGTGTCCCACCACTTCCACTAGAAAAACCAGCAGTCAGTCGAATTATCAGCTAACACCAGTCAGTCCACAGTCAGTGTCGCTTTCTGCCCTCAGGCGTGCTAGGAAAGCTTCGTCATGCCCAACAACAGTGACTCCAATATTTACTGACAGCCTCACAATTGCAATTAAAATGACAATTAGTGACAGATGGCATGAAATGGGATTGAATAATGATGTCATGACCAAAATCTGAATGAAGAGAATCAAAGAGGGTTGGTTTGTCAAATCCCCAATTTCTACTAGATGTGATTATATTTCTTCTTACAGTGGTGAAATGAAGACAAAGACAAATAGGATATGAGAGAGTGAATGTTGGGGCCAATTCAGACCTCAAAGTAGTTTCATGGCAGCGATCAGCACTCAACAACATTCCTGGCCTAAGGCCGTTCATTAGACCACGATCTGGCTTCAGACCAGGATGCCTCAATATTTGCTGACAGGCAGTCCGTCTGGACCCCTGTCCAACGTGGAATAATTGGTCCAATTTTTTTTTCTTTGCAATCCAATAGTTACCCTGACAGAGTATTAAATGACTGATTTTAGATCAGTTTGTGCAAGTTACAGTAAGAGTTTGATACATGTTAATATAGCGTGTGATATTTTGGGATGACCCACACACCAGACTAACGAGGACAATACAAACATAATTGCAATCCAGTCCAGTGCTACAGTATTATGTGTTGTATGTTTTCATTTGTGCATCACTAACTCAGAGGTTGTTCGTGTTAGATCTCTCAAACTTCAATACGCAGTACCCATATCTAAATAAAACTCACTCGGCATCTACTAAACGATCACAGGTTGTGTGAGTTAATGTCAGATAGAAAAAGTTGTTGTTGTTGTTAAAATCTACCACACTAGCTGGGAATAGATGTAACAATGAGAGGTAATTTGCTGAAATAAGATCAACAGTATCCAATTTATATAAGAACTTTATTGAGTGAACAAGTGAACAATTTAAAGTGACAAGAAAATCCTACTTATTTGTTCTAAAACCCATACTTCTTTTGGCTTTGAGGGGAAAGGGTAAAATGAGGGGGTTGCAGTCAGCAACTACACCACTAGATGCCACTAAACAAATGTAGATAGGAATATTGAGTGTGCTGGTTTTTCCATCAGTGCCAAATAGCACCACCTCTAGAAATGTATGGATTTTCAGGTGTATTCTGCTGAGAATTAGTAAATAGTGTCCAGTTTCAACACATTGTGACTACCCATCTATCAGTTCATTGTAAATCAGGGTCTCCTGACCTCATGCATACATTATCTCCAGGTTTCCTTGACCTCCATTTAGGTGTGATAGTGAATCTGTCTTGTCCTTGTGTTTACTCCCTTGGTTCTAATCTGTTTCCTCAGCGAGGTGATGCTGTAATGTCTGGCCTGCGCTCCATCAGGGAGGTGTTGCAAATGGGAAATAATAAGTTGTTAACAAGCATTAAATGAAACTTCAGCAAGAGATTCTGACAAACTGACATTGCAGGTGAGTTCACGCTTGTTGTGGATTTCTATTCGAAGCAGACTGCTGGAGTATCAGATTGCGTTCCGGGTGAGGGCTTTCTCTTCTACCTTCTCATTTCCCATCATCAGTGTTTTGTTTCATATAAGCTGAATCAGCTTACATATTATGGTAATAAGATCACCCATCTGTGAACCTGAGAAATTGACATGGACTATTTCTATTTCAGTTCTTCTGGGGATTGTTAATACCTTTAGTGATACCTTGATACGATTCATCCAGAGTGTGAATTCACACATGTACGCGTGTAATTGAAATTGCCTAAGTGAAACTGCTGTCAGATTTCTCAGATAGGATTTGTAATTAGCTGAGATGAACTTTTAAACCTGGCTTGTTTCCAACCGCCTTGAAATCAAACATATTGGAAACACACAAAGAGAATAGTGTACATTTTTCATGCTGTACTCTGAACTTGTACAAACCTGTAAAGAGCATCTGAACAAGCGTGTACATACAGAATGCATCGAGGTAAATACCCAAACATACTGTACATGTACCCATGCAGATTTGCACACACACACACAGTCCCCATCCTCTTTACAGTACAAAAAACCCCAAATACTCTGAAGTAGACCCTTATGGGATAAACAACTGAGCAGCAGCAGTGCACGTCTGCCTGGAAGGGAGGGAGGACGAGAGAGATGTTAAGAAAAAATATTGTCTTTGATCTGATGATATCTGCTGTTCGGGCTAACTTTCCATGAAGGCTGAACAAAACAAGGGTGTTTGTCAAACATAATTTGCTTTCGTCTTGGTGACGCCCCGGGATTATAAAGCTTAAAGTGAGGTGATGACTAAACATCTCTCTCTCTCTGTCTGCAGTGTGTGACACAAAGTTTTTCTGCTCTTTAAGTTGAAAAGCTCCTCCGGTGTCTATCCTGACTGCTGCCACTCAGCGTTAGACAGCAACAGATTACCTGTAACAGCACTGGATGTTCTTTTTCAGGAACATTCATACAGTTTCTGACATGTCTGAGTGTCTGCAGTCCTCTGGTGCTGGCTGTTGACTCCTCTGTAGAGCTAAAAAGAGACAGAAAGTGGGCAGTGATGCAACAATCGGTACAGTGGATTGCTATTGTGAATACTCACCTTATTAAACATATTGGTCAGATGTATCAAATCCACATTAAATACTCTAATTCATCATTGCAGAATTGTGATAATGCTATTTTATGAACCTTCTACAACAGAATAATTAATTTGATGAAGCCAGAAGAGAGTGTCAGCGTTTGGGTGTCTCCACTTGTTATTAAAAGGACCACTGTGTAGGATTTAGTGGCGGTATAATCTACTGGTCTAGTTGCTGATTGCAACCTCCTCACCCCAACCCTCTCCTGCATAGTGTGAAGGACAAACTATGGTGGCTGCAAAACAAGCAAAAGATAAGAAATGTTCAGTGTTTGGTTTGTCCGTTCAGGGCTACTGTAGAAACATGACGGTGCAACGTGGTGGACTCGGTGGAAGCGGACCCTCTTTTCGCTCCAAAGCGAGCAGGGGTGTCAGTTTAATATTTTGTAATGTCTTTTACTCTTAGCTCTTAGTTTAGTTATCTGAGTAGTATCAGGAGAGAAACAGAGGGATTAGTAGATCTCTAGATTCAGCCAAAATCCATTCAATCCAAGTTTATATGCATCGGATAACCATGGATACACATATTATGGTTGGTTCTATTGGTTGTCTATAAAACACTTTGTCACTTGTTCTACCTGGATAAAGTCATTGCTCTGATTATTAGTACTGATTGGTCACAACCTCCTTTTGTGTTGAATGTTGATACAAGAACCATTTTCTACTGGAATCTGCACGACTGTCAGTTATGGCAGTAAAATATAACATCACAATAACTCATGGGCAAAACTATGAAAATAGGATCCAAAGTGTAAGAACATGAACTTTTCTTTCAGCTGCCTGAATCTGTTTAAACCCGAGCTGCCCTTGGATGCAAACATCACACAACACCTGGATCACCCTGAAGGGTTAGCACTCAGGAGTCATGCTGATTAACTTAAAAAAAATATCCTCTCACCCCGTTATCCTCTCATGACCATGGTTATCCTCTCATTCCCTCCTTTCTCTCTTCTTCTCCTCCTCGGTGTCCCCCTCCTCTCTTCCTCTACACCCCTCCCCCATCAGGCATGCAGACAAGGTGACCCAAACGTGGCTCCTGCTGTCTGTCCAGATGTTGAATCACTGTGATTCCCTCTATACCTTGGCCATTGTATTGCTAACAAAGAGCCGCTTCCAGGAGCCGCTTTCAAAAACGATTAAATCTCAGAGAGAACATGATAATTTAGACCCCTTGGTCATGTTCTGTGGATCGAACCACTTAAAGAAAATGTCATCCTCATTGTGAGCGCTGGTGTTCATACTTTAGCATGTGATCAGATATGCTGCCCTTGTTTATTTTGTCACTGATTGAGATCTTTGACCAAAAATCCACCACTGTAGCCTTATTCACCTAATTGAATATCGACACATGCTCGGCATCTCCCATGTGTTTACTTTCATAAATCTGTCTGGGCTTGATGGTGTCGTCAATAAAAACAGCCAGAATTGAGTTTTTTTTTATGGACAGTGTTCTTAAAGGGAAAATTAATGAGATCAGAGGCAAAACAAACACACCAAAAACTGAAACAAACCCCAAAAAGAACATTATCACTGAGCTATCATCACAATAAACATTTAACTGGCTAAAGCTTTTCATTTAAATAGAGCAGTAATGTACCTCTGCTAATAGATTAAAACAGTTCTACAGATTTTTAAATCTCTTGTTTTGTCCATGGTTTTCTCTTTTTTCATCACAGTCTTTCTCTCTTTATCTCTCTCTCTGTTGTCTAGACAACCTGTTGATCGATTACCAGTTTACCTTCAGCTTGCTTCAGGAAGATGACCGCCACTACACCGCCATCAACTTCATGGCTACACCTGAACAGGTAAACCACACAGATTTGATTGATAGATAAGTTTTACAGTAAATGTGATCCAGTTTTTCTGTGATGCTCTCTTATAATTTAAACATCAAACGACTGATTGTGTTTATTGTACTTGTGCATTAATTAGACATTGGACTAAAGACAAACATAAAATCAGGACAGAGACATTGTGATCGCCTGCAGCTGAAATTGAACAGGGAATTTTGTAGTTGCTTGTTATGCAGCATAAACAATCTGATCACCAAGATGCCCCAAAGATGGTTTTAAAGCTGTCGAACATTCGCTCTCTAAATCTATCTGCTGTTGACAGTGAGAGACATCTAAATTCTTTTCGATTTTATCAGACCTGTTTTTCCTTCTCAGTGCCTAAAGGTTTGTTCAGATCCAGCTAAAAGTGGAATTTCAATGCAGAATTGCAGATAGAATCGATGGGAACTATGAGGAACGAGGCCAAAAGATTAAAATTCTCCCTATAGATGCCACAAGTTGAGGCATAGACGAGTCTGCTGAAGTTAAACATGTTTTAGCAAAGTACTTCATGATCGTAGACAACAAAGTGCAAAAAGGTCAGAAGACCTGAAGGGAAATAAGTAAAACAACTGTATATACTAAGCATGAAGTGCAAACCACCCCAGTAGGCAATAAATAAACCAAGAAACAACTGCAACAAGAGTCTGCTTCACATTGTGTCTGAATGTATCACAAGTCTTCATCATTTGCTTTCCTACAGTGTTTAACTTCCATCACAGTCAGTTCACCTTTCGTGTCCAGCTCAGTAACAAAACCTTGCATATTTTTTTCTGTGTTTCTTTTGTGTTTTCGTGCAGGCCAACAAGAACCTTGACATGTCCATCAATGCCTCCAACAACTTCAACCTCAACATCACCTGGTCCTTAAGCTCAACAGGTACGGGGCACTTTTTTCTTAAGATCTCTTTTTCATATATTTTCTGTCAGTCTTTCTTTGTTTCTCCACCTATTTGGAGTGGCCAGCATACATCTAAGGAGGTGTTTTGGCTGATTAGACCTCTTCTCAGGCTGTGTTTGATTAACATTAGCATTAATCTGCTAATTATTTTCATGATTAACAATTATTGTTTTGGCCCTCAAATTGTCAGAAATTATTCACAACAGTTTTAAAGAGTCCAAAAGAAGTCTTTAAGTTGTACATTTGTCTGACCAACAGCCGGAAACCCAAAGACATTGAGTTTACAATCACTTAAGGCAAAGAAGCAACAAATCTAAAAAGAGATATTGAGAGGCTGCTTCTTTGTAATGTTCAGCATTTTTACCAACTTATGTTATGTAAATGAATTGATTAATCATTTTAGGTTAACATCCAACTCAAGTGTAACACACACAGCACACGACATGCTATGGACAGAAAAGGTAGTCAACACTAGCTGGGATGTGCCTACTGGTACATTTATGGAGTTTGACATCCTGAGAAATGTGACAGGTGTGGTGATGTTTTGACGTGTGTTGCTATTAACCTTGTGAGCATTATTTTCACCACAGTTCTGTCTGCCTTCAAGCTAAGCAGAGGTCTTACTGGCCAAAGTAACACCTATTTGGGGTCTGCAGGGCCTTTGAGATGAACTTAAATCTCTAACTAGACTAAGAATAGTCAAAACATACAATGTTGAGGTATATTACATCTTGAATTTTGTGTGTAAAATGGTTAAAAGCAGTCTTCTCTTTGAGAGACACTATTAGTCTTTATATTTGGACATTTCAGTGCTGTCTAATGACATTTAAAGAGAGCTGTAATATAAAATGTAATTTGAATTTAACATAGTGGTTGATTGTTAAGTAGTCTCTACAGCTCTGTCATTTAGCTATCTGTAAAGATATCCCACAGTCAGTCTCTGTTATTGGTGGCCAAGCCTCTTTAAAAAGTAAAATGGTCATATCCACTTCCTGTTTGCCTCCCAGGGATTCCCTCTCGTGACAAAACACATCAGAAGCTATTTTGAATTTTGGCGTAGGGTGTTTTCTAAAATTTCCCTCCTGATTTTAATTAAGATAAAAGCGCTCTGCTTTCACACTCAGTGTCTTGGGGCCCAGAGCCTCTTCAATTTGGGACCGTGGGCCTTGTGTGTGTGTGTGTGTGTGTGTGAAGACTATTAAAGAGTGTTTAATGGCCCTGATAAAGCAGGAGGTGGAAATATTTTATTCAGAATGTCTGAAAAACTCGCTGCCATTAACACAGAACTGCTGATAATGCGCTGAAGGATCCTGAAATCAGACCACTCCAGCGCTGACAGAAATTTACAAGCTTGCTCTGAATTACGACGAGGTGTCATGAAAATAATTTCCCCGCTTGAAAGGCACGCTTTCACGTTTTAAAATCAAGACAGTCTTCATCCAACCTGCTCACTTACCACTTTTACAAGGTTGTCCACACTGAAAGCAGCCTGTCTGATGGGTCACTGTGTTTAACTCTCATGTGGCTGCATAGTTTGAAACTGGAAAGCTGTTTTTGCTGCTCTACTGCTGCCTACGGCAAGCTGAGAGGGGAGTGAAATTTTCATCTCAATGGTCCTGATCTCAACCATTGACATATATGAAGATGGACAACATATCTCCACTTCCTCCCACTGAACAAAAATGAAAAATATCCCAGATATGGCCACTGCCATGTAGCAACAGAGCCAGAGTCTGTGCAGTAGGGATTGGGGTCCGAGCCTTGTCCATACACCCGGCCGACTAGACCACAAGCACAGCTCAGCTGTCCTGACGTGAACCCCCTTTTGTAGCACTAAATAACTAATTAAAACCTAACTTATCAGATAAAGTAACCCTTGAACATCAGTATCAGTCTTTGGGAATATTGTCTTTGATGTGTTTGACCCATGTCCCATCTGCCGACATGTAGGGCTCGTCCTGGACTGTTTGACCATATAACAGAGCTTTATCCGTAGAACCTGCACAGGTTTAAAGGAGACCTGCAATGCTTTTCCCTGCTTTGAATGTTTATTGTGTCACCTTTACCTTTGGTGACATTTCTCACTGATAAACCCACAAGCTACTGTTGATATGTTGTCTATCTCCAATAAATGAAGGCACTTGAGCAGAAATACAAGAAACACTCTCAAAGGTCTGTTTGTCCCCTTCATGAGAGCCGCCCACCAGACAGTTGTGAAAGATTGTAAGACTGCTAGGATTGTAAACTAGTTCTGTGCTTGATTATATAGTTATTCTTTACCGTATGAAGCGTCTTCTCAGTTGTTTTTCATTTTCACACTTTGTTCTACTGCATCATTCTTAAGCTGTCTGTCTCTCACAGCTGGCACCATCTCAGGTGAAGAGATGCCAATCATAGCGAGGACCAACATCAAGGAGCACCGTGACAGCTTCTCATGTGAAAAGTTCAACTTCAGACTTCACCACAACATCACCTTCTACGTCTACGTGTCCAACTTCAGCTGGCCAATCAAGATCCAGGTCAGTGGCTCAGGGGAAGGGAAGGCTACACAGTTTGGTTTGTGAGGAGGATGAAGGATAATGACAGCAGAACTGATGTTTTCCATCATTTGAACTCACTGGTGAATAGGAAAAAAAACAGGCCAACAGGCTGGTTATTAGGGCTGGAAATAATTATTTTTATTGATTCATCACTCTTCTATTCTATCTAGAACAGTAAAAATAAATAAATAAATAAAAATCCCATCAAATTTTCCAATGCCCAAGCTTCAAAAAGTACTTGGGGCAAGAAACCATAATCAGAGGTGTTCAGAAGAACTACTACATAGCACACTAACCACCACATAACCACAAATCGACTCACCTGATTTATCGTCTAATTGTTCCTGTGCTACAGGCAACAAATATGTAAACTCAGAAAGACAAATACAGACAGATACTCAAACAGAGAAAGAAGGAATCTGAAATAACTGAAAACTGAAGACAAAAGTTGGGCAAGAAAACAGTTGAAGTTGTAACGGTTGTTACAAGAAACAAATCACTACTGTGATTATTAGAGTCTGGTTGAACTATTTCCATAATCAGCTCAGGGTTCTTCATGTTCTTTTTAATCTCTACAATCATTGATCACAAAGAGAGAACACTGCTGCTGAACTTGGTGATGATGGTGAAGATGATGATGATGATGACCACAGAGTGAAGCTGACTGTCAAGTTGATCTCTAACAAATCTGAATCATGAAATCTGAAACAAATGCTCATGGTGTTGGGTTGTAAATGCACTTTAGTTCACTGCATTGTGCAAGTGCTCTCTATTAAATTACTTGTGTCTTTAATTTGTGTTAATTTCTCATGGTTGCTGTTTCTTTGCCCACACTGTAAATCAATTTTCTTTTGGGAATAATGAAGTTATAGAATTAATCGGTGAATTACACAATACAAGACAAACGTCTGTTTAGTATAATAGAATATTAGAATGATTGTCATGTTTAGCTTAGTGCAAGCCAAAGACATTTTTAATATTTATATAATGAACTGATTCAAACTTTCTGTTTGACAGACATCCGTTTCCAATAAACCAATGTTTGTCAAATTAATATTTCTTGTGTTTGTTGAGAGAATATTCTGCAATCTTTTAGACATGAAGTTTATTGTATTCACTACAACATCTGGTTTACTAATAAAATATAACAATATTTCCCTCCTACAAGTTGTACTGCGTACAAGTTAAACACTGCTTTTGCTTTTCGGAACATTACTGTTCTTAAAGTCAAAGAAAGAAAAAATATTGTCAAGATTAAGTTTAAGCCCTTAATAATGTAAGATTTTGGTGGTAAAGTGATTAAATTTGAACTCTTATTAAAGGTCAGTCATGTTGTAATATGCAGAAACTTAAAAAAAAAATTCTGCAAGGGACTTAGATTATAAGTTAAATATATCGTACAGTTATATCGAATCTCCTTCCTAAGTACGTCAGTTAAGTGCGTGCATCATCGTCATCATCGTCGTCGTCATTGTCATCATCTCCAGTTTTCAGGAGCTGTCTCCCTGCAAAACATATAGCCCTGACAGGACGCTGAGCATAAACTATTCTGAAAAGTGTTTGGCAAATCTGCTACCACATTTAATGATCTGTAAGTTTTCCAGTGTCTCTCCATCAATTATGCAGCACCGGATTAAATCTCTAGGCGGCAGCCACACACACTAAATATTCACGCTCCAGCCTTATGATCCATTAAATTGAAGTAGACTTTTAGCGGTGATATTTTAAGATGACTGTCATGCAGGGTGCGGGCTGTGTGCTGATGGATGGAGTCAAGAAGTGACAGAATGGAGAAATTAGGGGAGAGTGAAGACAGGCTGGCTGGTTAACTGATGTTGAGACTCCAGTACAGTCAAAATGTCCAGTGTTGAGAAAATGGAGACTGCCTAATTGACAGATTGAGGGAGAAGGACAGCAGGTCTGGAGACGGATAAAGACATAAAGCATAAGATGGATGGATGAATGGATGGATGGACTGATGAATGGATAGATGGATGGGAGAATGATGAATGGGAAGGACAACGGTAGCTGGTCAGTTACATAAAGTTAATACAGAATTAAAATAATATTTGAGACATGAAGATGCCTCACGCTGAAGCTCATTTGATTTATGAATAATATTTGTAGTATAACACTCACATTAATTCATCTTTTTATTTTCATCGATAAATTCTATGAAGAGACTTGAGGGCAAAATGCACGCATCAACCCCCAAAGCTGGGCTTTGAAAGGAGGGGTTATTTAAATTTAATCTAAAACCATCAGACAAGTGCTGTCAGCCTGGTATATCACAGGCCACCAATATATTAAACTTCATGTTATCCAAAAGCTATTAAAAGCATATATCTCACACTGGCACATACAGGTACTTTGCAAAAAGTCATGGTCAATGCAACATGATGTGTGTTTGGATTACAGTTTGTATACATTCTTTTCATGTTAAGACTTTTTATAGACATGTGGAATAATGGCTTTGTGGCCTTGCCTGAACATGAACGTTTGCGATAACTTGATTAATTATGATTAACCGGTAAGCCCTTAAACTCCTTCCGTCTTTCCCTGTCATTGGATCAGTGACACAGTACAGTAGCCAGACATCGCTTATAACTGGACATCTATACACATTTAAGTAACCAACCTGTTAATAATCAACTGGATTATCTGGGCTGAGATTTAGTTCACGTTTGCTCCTCTAGCCTATGACTGTGGACTCATTCAAGATGGCTATCCATCAGTAGTAACTGTCACCAGCGTCAGTTAGCAAATATTAATGCATCTTATGTGCCTGAAATCTCAGCTTTGTTCACTAACGCGGTTGTTTCTGCTATAGTTTCTCATGCTAACATTTGTGAACATAATGCTATTCCTTTCCCCCAAAAGGGGGGCGTGGCTTTGGCACTCGCCTGTTGAAGACGTGTTGCCAGTTTGATGTAAAAAAGAGTCATACTGTTGCGCCAGATAACAATTTATGACCGTACATTTAAGATTTAGCTGTTTAGCTGTTATCCTATGATGATGAAGGGTTTGCGGTTGCCAAACAAGGTTACACTGGGGTGATTAAAACTTTAATGATTGGATGCAGAGGTGCATGGCCTTGCAAGGTACTACTGCCATAAGGTTTCACATCTTTTGTGAAAAAACAAATACTCTGAATCGTGTCAACGGTCTACTGAGCAGCAAGAAATGAAGGCTGGACTAGTTCAGTACAGTGCTGCTAATGGATTCGCTTGTATTCAACAATGGTAAAATGTTTTTCTAATTGATATGTTTCCCGAAACCCAAGATAAAATGTAGTGAGATCAAGTGGAATCATAATTTGAAGTCTAATCCCAATCAGTTTGTGTTATCACAGCCATTTGTTGTATATAAATATTACAGAGTGTCCTGCACCTCATTAAGGGTCATTTGTCCATCGATTGCTCCTCCTCATATGCATTTCCCATTAATGCAGCATTATCAGAGCTCCATATATCTGCTGGTTGAAAGGTGATATGATAATTACCTCAATGAGACTGATTTCGCCGCCATGTCAGATGTGCCTGTGTGTAACACGAGAAGCACTCGGTGTCCGGTCTTGTGACCTTGGTGGCTTCCGACGCCAGAACAGGGCGAGCATGAGAAATTGTCCTGAGAATTGGTAATGACCCGGTATGATATATTTGATCTAATAGACCTGTGCACACACATGCAACCAAAGCAGCACAAAGACCTCACAGCAACAGATCACCACAGCTGCTGGTCAGATGTCAGGAAATGTGGAATAGTTATTTATTACTCTTAATTACCCCCTGACCTTTCATCTATTATCACCATCAGTTTCTTTCTCTTCTTTTAGCTTGCCAGTAAACCCAGAGACTCTTACTGATGAAGTCCCTTTAGTTATGTATATGTCGTAGTCTGGCAGTGATAACACCAAATTTGATGTTATTATATGTGGCAGTGAAACAAAGACACACACTGATACACGGACGTAGTTTACATGGTCTGGATGTCAGGTCCTTCTTTAATCCACAGGAACCCCCGGGTTACCCAAACTTTACCGTAGGCCTCTGCTGGAATGAATTCTGTCGTTGACTCTCTGGCAGACTCACAGCGCTGTCTCACTGATGGCACATGAATCACTGTTTTACTTCTTTTTATATCTCTTTTATCTTTTTCTGAAAAAGCCTCTTTATGTCCTATCAAAGAGCAAAGATTATTTTCCCCTTGCTCAAAAACATTTTCAACTTTCAACGAAAAACAAAGTCAAGATTTTTATACACTGCCTCTTTTTGACTAAGACTTGTTTATTCATTGGTTCAAACCATTAAAACTGTCATGGCCAGCAGGCTAACAGGAACATGGGGGTAGCAATGAAAGGCAGATATTTGAGGCAAGGCTGTTGCAATCCAACAGAATGGGGTACAAAGGTTTACAGGATGGTGAGAGAAGGCACTTCAAACTGGCAAACAAATGCATCAAGCAGCAGGCAATAATCAAAAAGTCCAATAAACACTGAGGTAACATGTCTGAGGATCAACAGAAAAACAGGAAGGAGCTAGAGAACAAGACATTGTGCACACAGCTTGACCTAATGATGTGGCATGGAAAAAAGGAAGTATTGGTGCTAACTGGTATTTGTAAAGGCTGATGAGAAATCACGGTATACGTGAGGAGATGGGCAGAGAAGTCCAGATAAATGCAGCGCAGATGAGAAGTTGGGAACAGGTGTGCGGATGGATGCGCCAGTCAGGTGATGGGGAAATGAGAGAAAGTCAGAGGACATCTGGTGGATAGCTAGAGGACGGCAGGTCTGGGGACTTGAATTTACTTGGAGAGCAGGGGGCTGAGATAATGTGGACTGGGTGTGAAACATGTGAATGACTGCTGTTAATAGCAAAGTTGGAAGCAACATGACAAGTAATCGTAATTGCCTCAAAGCCATTTGTACAATAGCAAAAATGTACAGTACATTATCAACATGGGTAGAATTATTTGATAACTTAACGGCATGCAGCAAACAGACAATTGGCAGACTAATGAAATGAAATAAAATGTAGAGCAGTTAATCTGAATTTAGACTGATAATATTCAGATTTGGGAAATAACCCCACGAACAGAGCAAAGTGACCTCATCCAGCAGGTCTGAAACTGGATAGAAAACTATGGAGAGACACATATACAGTATATGCACACAGACTAATGTGACCTGTGAGTGTTTTCCTGGCAGCGTCCTGACATCAGCGGGGAGTTGAGGGCTGGTTGTAAGGCTGAGGGAGGTGTCGGGAATGGTCGTTCTGCTGGAACAGATTTTAAATGGTTCTGTCATGCTGACCTTGCACCTTCGTCCTCACTTTGCTGCACTCACCATCATGACACAACATTTACCAGAGTGTTCATGGTTTAAATGTATGATGGTTACAGCATCAGCCTAGATATTATTATTCAGGATCCCTTTAGCAGTTTACTTCAAACACATTACATCATGGACAGATTTATCTCTACATGTTCCATCCTAGGAAATGGTAAAGATCTACCACATGCAGATTATTCATTTGAAATATTCATTTGTTGTTTTAGAACTTTGACTTTGATAGCTTTAAATTTTAGACTTGCAAAGCTTTACTTCCATTATATCCCACATTGCAAATGCTGTATATCTCATCTGGTGAAACTTCAATTATGAAAGTGCAGGAAATCAATAGAAATCATGTGCGATGTGACCTGGATATAATTAAATAAAGATATGTCACTGGCAAATGTAAATCATCACTGTAATTTGTTCGTTTTGGCACCATTTTTCCACAAACTAGGACCGGCCTGGATTTGTTTCTAATCAAAAAATCATGTTTTATTGATTGAGCCCACAAACATTATGGGAACATGACCCAGTTTTTCTCCTCAGCTCTCTGTTTTGAAATAACTAACTGTTAATTTAGCCAGACGTTGTATAACTTGAGACTGTAACTGTTTCTAATTTGAACATCTCTGTTTGTAATTTAGCAGAAAATGTTATCTCAACAACAAAAGGACTGTAATAACTTTTAAAATCGACTGCGACAGCCTTTTGTTTCCACGCTTTATGTCTCAGACACTGAATTAAAATCGACAGCATGAACAAAACACACTTTCTGCTCTTTTAATACCTCATTTGTATTTTTTGCTGAACAACACACATTTGTCCTTGTGTCCACTTCATCTGTCTCCATCTTCTGCCTCCCTCTATGCATCACAACCTATAGATCAGCTGATTAAAAGCCCTCTGTCAGAGGTGAGCAGCCATTTTGTTGCAGACGAACTAGGGGCTGGTGTGATTGGTCGTTTGATTTGATTTGCCGTTCAGTGCTTAGTCACTTATTTATCCTCTGCGCCTGCCATCATTAAATAGGATGCCTCCCCTAATCAGATATCTGAAACACACACACACACACATGCACAGAAACACCCTCTCTTATCATGTCTGTGACAAAGTGTCCTTTATTGGATTAAAACAGAAGTTGAAATGGTTAACCAGTACAAACACACACACACACATACACACACACACACACACACACACACACACACACACACACACACACACACGGAGCAGTGTCTATCTGATGCATCTAACTGAGGCAGTATTATGTTCCATAGGGTGGAAGAGAAGAGTGAAGGCTAAGTGCTGCCCATTTCACCCGACAGGAAGTCAGCAGCAACATCAGAACAAATTAATATGGTCGCGTGGGAATACATAGTGGGTTTGTGTTAGGGCCCGGTCATGCTACCATTCATAACAGCAAAATTTGGGACTGAAATCGTCGTCTTTGAATTGAATCCCTGTGATCAGTGGATCAGAGGAAAAAGTAAATCTTGCAGAGTTTTTGCTTTTGCTCAACTCGGGTGAACTTTGACTAGTAATTCTGTGCTGCTGATCAATTGCGTTTTGACAGTGCTGATCTTTGAGAGAATGAAGAGTTTTATTTAACCCACAAAATATAAAAAAAAAGTATAACCTGCTCCACCAGAGAGACACAACATAATCAGTGAGGTATGAAACTGGAGTTGATGGTACAAGTACAACTCTTTGTCAACTTTAAGTAATCTTGAAGATTTTCATTTAAATAAATGTCTGCTATATCATCGAATGAGGTAACACAATGATGACTGAGCCTATAGACCACTAATAAAAGCCCATGCATTTGCAGTATTGCGAACTTGGTGTCTGTGGCATCCAGGTTACCACTGCCAACTAACTGATGTCACATCTCTTTGGAAGTGAGATCCAAAATTACACCTGCAAATAACACTTGAAGATCTTCGAGACTGTTACTTTAATGTTCAGTTAGTGACTGCAGTGGGCATTTGTGACTTCTAGCTACCCACTACTACTCTACTACCTATTCAACCAGCCCTGCACCAAGCTTCGAGCACCAGTCTCTTTCTGGTCTAACCAGGGACTACAGCTTAAACTGCAGGTCTCCAAAAATCGATACAGTACACCATCCTTTTGACTTTTGACCATCAGAAACTGGTGAAACAATAATAATAGTTCAGTATCTAAGCAGCGTAACATTTTAATAGTTTAACAGTGAAATATTTATTATACTCCGAAAGAAAATTAAGGATGGACTGAAACAACTCATGTACAGCGTCAAAAATACTTTAATATGGAATATAAAGACATAAATTGCTGATTAATGCAGTGACATGACATCATTTGTTTAAAATCTTTTACACTCATGACATAATATTAATATTATCCAGCAGTATACTGCATAGAGACATACTTCACACTTTGAGCTCATTTAAGGAGACATTTATCTGCTTTTTTACAAGACATTTGGCAGTTATTTGGAACACTGTCACTTGACTGTTTGATCAGACTCTAGTGAGTTACTGATGGTGACTGATTAGTGAGAGCGATAATTGAACATGACACCATGGGAGGATGACATTACAGATTCCACAGCTAGCAGAACATAAACAACAAATGAAAATCAGACATGTCAAGTGGAAAGACTTTTCTGACTGCTCTGGGATTATATCATGTTGTGTTTTCCCTGCAGTTTGTTGAGCTGCAGATTGACGCAGAAGTGGGTCTTAAGCACCTGTTAAAAGCAGCTTCATCTGTGAGCTCTCCTAACAAGTGCACACATATGGCAGAGCTGGATTCATTTGCATAGCATGTAGGTGGAGGCGGCACTTGGCAACTGCCTCACTTTGGTCATTAGGTCCTCATGAATATGCAAATGAGAAGGAATGATGTGTAGTAAACACATTTTGGTCCCAGGGAAATTCACATTTACATTTGTTAACATGCTGATGTTAACGTGTGTTTAACTTAACTTACTTATTGCAGGAATAAAACCATAAGATGTGATGCTGTAAGGTCAAATCAGTGTATAACAGAGTGCTGTACAACTGCTTCAAACCTGTTTGACAGGGAAAACACAAACTATCCAAATAAAAAAGTCACAATAAAAACCATGAAAGGTCATCTGAAAAGATTTAATTTCCTTCTCAATTAGATGCCACAAATGACTGTAAAACAGTCTCTCAACACTTTTTTACTTTGGACAGTTAAATTTAATATAGTTTGATCTTGTACTAAAATATTAAGATATACTTTAGGTTTTGGCTGTTTAACTCAAGATTGTGTTTTCAATCTTTGAAGTGCCTTGTTGAAGGATGTATGCTGTTATGCTATAACATAAATTATTTGGTATTTCAAGATGGAGATTTATTGAGAGAATGAATGACTAAATTAATGGAACTGCATTAAAAAATGTCAAATTACTGATTTGATGGAACTCATATTTTCTCCTTACATTGCTAGGCTCTGTATACTAGAAACAAATTGTGTTGTTTCAGAAACGTAGGCCTGTCTCCTAGAAATTACATTTGTATGCTACTAAATTGTTTTCATAATCACGCTGCGGTGCTGCTTGGTTTATGTTCAATGACACTTTGATGAGTGTATGAACATTTACATACATTTATGTGACCCGCTGGACTTGCAGGTTGGGGTTCCAGTGAATGGCGGCCACACAAAGTGCAGGACTGTGTCACCAGAGTCCTGGGTTTGTATCCAAACTTGACTCTCTGGTCAGGTTTAGATCTAAAAGTGATTTTGGTTAAATGATAATGAAATATTTTGTCTCTAAAGTCACTTCTGACTCTTTCTCTATTAGAACAAACCACAATCTTTCCAGCGCCTGGCCTGGTGTCAGTGAACGTTTTACTGATGCATTCAGTATAAACATTTTTACGATACTTTAATTAAGAATATTTCCTCATCATGTTGGTCAGCATTCCGTTAAAAACTAAAAAGTATTTGCTTCTATTTTCTTCTTGGAAGAGTTTCTAACCAAATTATTATTCATTCTCACGTCTGCAGCAGTGAAGTGTAGTTGTACTACTTACCATGTTACATCACAGGTACCGACTACACTTGACCACACTGAGCTGTGATGCTAGTTATGGTCAGTGGTTCAAGAGGAAATATCCACTTACAGAGGCCAGTGCAGCCACATTTCTTTGTTGTGTGCTTTTTGGAAGGACAAATCACAAGGTCCTTTAAACAGTTATGAGCAAGTGTCCATCAGTGATGAACCGGTTTTCCTGCCTTCTACCCAGTGTATATGAGCAGCCTGCAGCCCTGTTGTGGATGAAGTGAGGAGAGTAAATGAACTGATTCCTGCTGCTTTATCTTTACCCACCATCGTCTTCTCTCCTGTTCCCTTCTCATCATCTCCCAGTCCTCATTCATCTTCTGCCACAGCTTCTCTGTTGAATCTCTTCTTCACCTCTGTCATACACCCCCTGCCCTTTCTTTTCATTTACTTTTCTTTTGTTGCTCTCCTTTCTCTACATTTTTTTATCTCTCCTTTCCCTTATTGATTAGCCAAACACCTTCTTTCATTCCAGGTTTTAACAAGCAGTCCTGAGTTCAGGGTTAGGGGAATAAAAGACAGCCCACTGCTGTCACAGCTCAAGGCCTTGTTCCCAGAGGGCCACTGTAGCCCTTCAGTAATGGCTGGACTATAGAAGCAAGGTCCTTGGAGTCCTCTTTACGTCATTCCTGTTCCTCTCATCTTTTACCTCTGTCTCCTCCCTCGGTCCCTGTCCCTCTCCTGTGGTAATTGCTGTTCTTGCTTGAAGATTAAAAAAAAAACATTACCCCTGAACAGTCAGTTGACCTCTGATCTTAAAACAATTATATTCTATAGGAAAGAATACAGCAGCTGTTTGTTCTGTGTGGTTATTTCAGTGTTTATTTGTCATAGAATTCCCATCTGTAGCCATTTTTTTTTACTCTGTCTTCCCTGCACCATTTCCTCAAGTTATATCAGAACCAACTCTGTGTCAGCAGTTAGTCATCACACACTGTGCTGCAGACGCTCCAATCTCCACATTAAACACGCAGTTTTAAATCTTAGAGGTGAATATGCTTCAAGGATACATTTCAGTAATTCAATGGTAACTCATGGTGTGCACACTGTAAAGCAAACATTTCTTTTAGTTTATTGATCAGGTGATTGAAGATGATTGTAAAATCTTTATGCAAGATATGTTTCCAAAACTCATGGGAACTTAAAACTTTATTAGAAAGAATCATAGATGAACAAATGCCTCCTACACATTCATAGATGACTGATGATGCTTCCTGGCTTTCTGAGCTCCTCATCGTGACATTTCTGCAGTGAAGGCAGCTCATCACATGTTGCATGAGGTTAAACTGAACCCACTTAACACCTAGTGCTGATTAACTTTAAAAGACACACTATAAACAGACATGAAGAATATCACTAGCCTAGCATCATTAAAATAATTGATATCTTTGTCTATAATAACTGCTTCAAATGACAATGTGAAAGGATTTACCCTTAGCAATGAATATACAAAGAATGGTCAACCAGTTCTTTAGCTTCCTTTTATGTATTTATGGAGCTTTATAGTGAGTTTCAGCTCTGCAGGTCACAGCTTTACTGCTTCGGTTCCCTCTGACCACTCTCAGAACTCATGTTCAGGTGCACAAGGTGGCGAAAGCTCAAAAACCGCTCTGTACACTACCTGCTGAGCAGCACACGGCGGACAGACAGATTTTAGAGCTAAAGAGCCAGATATTTCCCTGAGGAGTTGGTAGAGACCAAAAGCAGAGCTTTTGCTCCGTAACCGCTGGATGCATAAACTGTTTGCTTAATCACTTAAAAGGTGACGACATGTCAGTGTTCACAAATTGTTTCTGTTGCCTACACGTGGCTAACACAACCAGGCATTGTATCTGTAGGGTTCAAAAAAGAATATCTTATCTTGTCTTGACGTACATCCTCACATATAAGATTTATGAAACATAATGTCCAGAAAAACACACACACACACACACACACATATATATATATATATATATATATATATATATATATTTTTTTTTTTTTTTTTGAGCCAGTGAGGTTCTTAAAATGAACAGTAGTACAAAAGTACAGAATGAGTAAATACATAGTATTACACTGTACATGTAATAAATGTAACAGCATTTGCTTTCCTATTTAAAATAAACCAGTTCTGACAGAACAAACAAAACCTCTGAAAGGACCACTGAACAGATTTATCATTGCATAAAGTTTTACATGTTTATTTTAATGTGTGCGTTCTTTGTTTGTGTGCATTCAGCTTGCATCATGCGTATGTGTTTGTAATGGGGTCAGACGTGTGTGTTTGTGGCTCTGCAGTGGTGTGGTGTCAGGAAGAAAAGGGTGTGGTCTAAACAGCTTATTGATTATAGTTGTGTTTAATGACTGCAGTTGTTGTAAATTGAAATGATGGCTGTTGGCTGGCGTTGTTGTGGGACTGGAAAGTGTGTGTGTGTGTGTGGGAGAGATAAATTAGGAGAAATGTTGGAGTCTGTATTAATTTACTATATTAAGTGTAATGTTCACAATGTTGTACACTCTGCTAGATTGTGTTTTTGTGTCTCACCTCTTATGAATATTTATTTGTTAGTTTTTGAATGCATGTTTATCCACTGTGCATGGATGTGTTTTGTTTTTCTTTCCAAGTTAGTGTATGTGTGCACTGCACATCCATAATAAGTCTTTATATTGTCAGGCGGTAATGATGTAAATTGCTGCATCGGAGGCCTGAATGCAAAGCCAGCCCCTTTTCTCCCTGATGCCTGTATTAATGCTGCGTCCCTCTGGACCAAAATCAGCTTTTCTGCAGGTTTTTCACTGTCAGGCCATTTTACCTGCTGCACAAATGCCGGTAAACCTCTTAAGCCCATTCTGGCCCATTTCTTTCTCTCTTCCCCTTCCAACTAGTCTCAGAGGATTCACCCAAGACAAAGACACAGCCTTTCCGGCTATTAGGGCCATTTAAAGGTATCCCCATGTTGAACATGCTTGAAATATATTGCTGTCAAATGTATTGTGATGCCTGTGATCAGTCTTTTTTTATACTTCATAGTGCCTGTTAGCTGCAGCGCTGCACAGGGGTTTTACTAATTTTAAAAATGGATCTTTGGCAGTCCACCTGTCATGAGGATCGGATGATGTCATATGCTAATTTGCACATCAGTGGCCTCAGCTGTACCATTTTGACATTGTCTTAAAGTTTCATAAAGGAAACGGCAAGACTTTAAAGCCAGTTAAAATGAAATATATATGTGACTGTTCACCTCTTCACTTAAAAATGAGATTGAAGAAAAAGAGTGCAGGTCTGCAGGCAGGATTGGTTTCTGATGAAACAGCTCATTAGAAACATTTGAAGAGTTCTGCAGATTACAAAGAAAAAGCAGTAAAGTTGTTACTGTGAAAATAAGGATGGTATATAACTTTATTCAATTTATTTGTGTTTTCACAGAAATATTTCTCATATGAAATTAAGTGTACTTTTGTTGAGATCACTGGCAAAAAGTGAAGAAGTTAACATTGTTAAACCACCATAAAAATATCTTATGGGGAACATTAAAATAAGAAGTTTGTGCCAACAGGCAGCTTTAGATTTTTGTAATCAGGCTGATGATGTTTCCTAACCATAACAAAGTAGTTTAACTTGCCTGAACTTAACCAAGCCTATCAGGAACACCTATACACCTAACACCTACCTTCACAAATGGTAACTACTCACTCACTACACTATTTGCCATTACTTTCATGGTTAGCTGTGTCCTAGAAGTTGCACTGCTGTGTGCAACTATCTCAGAATGCACATCCACCTCCAACTGTCTAGAAAGCAGACATCAGGAGGCTGTGAGGCTTCCAACAGAAAACTCTGTTTTGTTCCTACAGGGCAGAAAAGTGAATGAAAAATCAATTATGTCTGTAATAAATAATCCGCTTAACACGAGGGAGTCTAAACATGGACAACAATGGCTTTTCAGGAGGTTTTCATAGCTGAGGGCCAAAATTTGCTCTAAAGCAGCAGGATGCATCTCTCTTCCTCTGAGACACACACACACACACACACACACACACACACACACACACACACACACACACACAACAAATAAAACAGGTGCACTCATACAGTAAACACACACGGCTGTTGATGAAGACAGATTGCAGAGTTATATTTTGAGGGATGAGATAAGGTGAGAGGTGAGGAACAGCTTGTATAGTGATTTGTGAGCCATGTGTGGGTGTGTGTGCTGATGAAACAAGTGGAAATATGTTTAAGACTAACTTATTTTGTTTTAATGATGCAACAGACACTATACTGTGTATTGTTTGAACATATATAGAAAAACATTTTGTGCTGTATGTCCCATTCATTAGTTCACATGGAAAAAAGTGTGTTCCTTTTGAAGGTGCAGTTGAATGATATAAGACATGTTTTGTTAGTATTTATTGATACAGATAGTTTTGTGGTTTCACTTGCTGAGGGTTTGACGTGTCTTTAAGAATGTCCCGGCCAAGAGAATGAGTCATGAATGTGTCACAAAGTCAGAATCAAACAAAAATTGTGCTTTGAAAATGAAAAATGGATTTGCCAAAAAAAAAAAGAAATAAAGATCAGACAGTGAGTGACAGACGCTGGAAACCAACTTGGGAACTGCAAGAGGATTATCCCATGTGAAGAGATATTGTTTCTAGAAAGTTTATATTTAGGTTTCCAAGTGTCATTTTTCAGTGCTTTGAGGAGCATAAACACAATTCCTTTCAGAGGTAGAGGTAGGCGTTTCAACCTAAAATGAAAAACCAGAAACAGCATGATTAAAAACCACTAACACTAAATGGCAAAACATATGTTTCTTCTTTATAAGTTGGACTCTTTAAAATTACCCTGCAGTCTGTCTGAGTCAACGTGTATCAGATCTTTGGCTCAGGACAGCACAGGGCCACACGCTGCACCGGCATCCCAGCACAGAAAACATGATGATGGATGGTGCAGTCGGTGGATTTAGTGGTGCTGTAGCATCCAGCAGGTTTGTCGGAGTTCAATTGAACAAAGTGCTGCAGAATACTGGAGAGCACAAAAGGCCAGAAGCCTTTTTTTCCCCCTCACAGGCTAATCTCATAATAACCTACAAACCATATGGGTGGTGGCTCGCATTGTATTCTCAGTGTGTGTGTGAGACAAGGAGATAGAGAACATGTGAGAATGTATTTGGCAGAAAATAAAATGGTTGGCCTTACGTAAGAGGTCTGAACATTGGCCTCAGGTAAGAAAGATGTTCATCCACAGCTATTGCAGTGTCACATGATGTTCTACAACACATGTTTGAGGAAAGTATGCTTACATAACAGGCTCGCTGGTTTTTATCCGATGTATAGTGAGTGTTTTGGTTGCTTTGTGCAAAACAATATGTGCACTACAGATATAGAATACAGTCATTCCTCCTCAGTTTAAGATATGTAATTATTCAAATTAAAACTATTCACCTCTGGCCTGATCTATTTTAATCTTTTACCTGTATGACCCTCTGCTTTTCTGTGTCAAATAATTGAGTGCATTCATTAATTTATTGTATATATATCAAGCAGATTTAAAAAGAGGGTACTATAGGTCATACAGAAGTGGAGGTCTATCTTTGTGTATCTAGCTTTGTGTAGGTGTAATTATTTGTAGTTGTGAGACTGGGAATTGTGATTGTGCATACTTATTAATCAAAAAATGCATTTTAAATGTGAGGGTTTGCAACTTTTGAAGGTAGGCAGAAATTATTTATAAACATATATAAAAGTTTTAAATTAAAATATAGGAAGGTTTTACTACTGTGTTCATAAACATGACTTTGACAGCAAAATGTCTGCCACAGCATTTTAACTTTGCAGTATGTAATAAGTGGAAATCTTTCCCCCTTTCCAACAGATTGCTTTCTCTCAGCACAACAGCATCATGGACCTGGTGCAGTTCTTCGTCACCTTCTTCAGGTAAGTTTTTCCTGGCTGGCATATTTACCATAGGTACCATGTTTGCTGCAGAGCATCCGGCTGATCCTCACTGGTCCCACTGCTCAGTGGGTTCACATCCCAGAGGCTCTTTGCACAACTGGGCCATAACGTGAACTCACTGAGTTACAGTAGGTGGCAGCAGCCTCAGGCAAGACTGTTCACTCCCAGCAGTTCTGGTGACCTTCTGCATCTCCTCAACAGCAACAAGAAATGTGTGGGGCAACTCCTATAGGTGTGAAAAAGAGAAATCATGATTAAAAATGCTTAATTTGATAAAGCACATTGACAGTCTTGCCGTAAGTTATGATTTTGGTCATTTGCATGTACAGGTCAAAAGGAGTAAAATCATCTACTGTAGATTAAAACTAGGTTGGAGATACTGAATAATCTTTAATAACATTTATTTTAGACCTACTTTATGCTGGAATATAGACATTTCTGCTAAAATAATGGTTATATGGAACCTTTTCGAGTTTTTTTCCCGCCCTCTTGCTCCATATAATAATAATGCTACCAAATAAAAGCTATGATTGAATCTAATAATTAAGTGAGAATATAAATATATAAATATATAATATATTTGCTACCTCTAGATATTATCCTTTACATAAAGCCACCATACAAGGGACAAGAGTAAAAAGAGAGAGACAGATTGGAGGGAAATGATGGCTCCTGGTGAGAGATCAGTCAGGAGCTAAGCTGCCACACAAACGCACACATACACACACGCACATACTCCCACACACATGGTTTGTGCATCTGTTGCTAGCTAGCTCACAG
Source organism: Sciaenops ocellatus (assembly GCA_033000465.1). Lineage (NCBI taxonomy): Eukaryota > Metazoa > Chordata > Actinopteri > Sciaenidae > Sciaenops > Sciaenops ocellatus. The sequence continues at coordinate 23,026,361 of CP136872.1, read as the reverse complement.
CTAACATCTGTACAGATGGCACGTGGTTTGTTTATGGTGTGGCAGCAGAATTATTAATTTATTTGCAGCAGATATCTCAGATAAATCTGGAACTGTCTGCATGACCAGATACCACTGGCACAAAGTGAGGATTTTTTTGTGATTTGGATCAGATCCTGGAGCTGCTCAACATCCTGTTGTGTGTGCATATGTTTTCCTGTTTGTCTGTCTGCAGTAGGGTGTTGTTTAATTACACTAATGCTTAATAACATTTATGGTAAATCGACTTAAAATCATCACCAGCATAATTTCCACACACATCCAGCTCATTGAAAATCAACCAGCTAGACAAAGCAGTGATTTTTTTGGACTGTGTGTGTGAGATGGTGGATATAATGAGAGAGTGTTTTTGGGGAAGAAGTCTGGAATGAAGTCTGCTGTCTTCAGGCAAGATTCTGCCACTCAGCTATGACACCGGACAAGTGTGTGTTTGTCTGTATGTGTGTATGTGTGAGAGTGTGTGCAAGCACGTTGTTTCCTGTATATAGAAGTGTGTGTCCTCCTCTCTTCCTGTGTGTGTGTGTGTGTGTGTGTGTGTGTGTGTGTGTGTGTGTGTGTGTGTGTGTTTGTGTCAGTGTGCAGCCATGTGAGGAAGTGAGCCATTTTTGTGCCCACGGCCGGCTTCCGGACATCAACGACCTTTAGGCCAGCATAGAGAGGTGATGTCATCAGTAGGGGACAGCGTCAAGTTTTGCCGGGAGAGTTCGGTGTCAGCTTTTTGTGTGTGTGTGTGTGTGTGTGTGTGTGTGTGTGTGTGTGTGTGTGTGTGAGTGTTAGTCACTGCTCTGTTTATTAGTTGCTCTCTTCTGCACCAGTGAGAAAAGGTTATGTGCTACAACTCCAGGACTATTTTCTGTGTTTGTTGTTGGTTTATTTATTGTTTTTTTTATATAATGTTTTGTGCATGCTTTCTCTCTGCTGGAAAAGATGTTCAGCTCTTTTACTTCTATAATAGTAGCATTACCATTACCACAATGGAAAAAATACTTAATTAAAAGAGAATCATTTTCAAATTCTACTCAAATTTGCATCAATCAACATTTTTAGGTATTAACAGTGAAAACGATGTGGTGAGAAGTGACAAACCCACACAAAATAATCACAGACTGTAGCTCTACAGAGCCTTTTAGCCTTGTTTATCTCAGAGTTCTGGCTGAGTAGCATATTTACTGTATAGTTCAGTCTCCCTTCACTGTATGAACTCTGTTTCCAGCAGCAGCAGGCAGCTGTTTTCAGCAAGCAAACTCTGTCCAGCACCAAAGAGCAGACAGATAGCAACTAGTTGATGAAGGAAGTGGAACATCAGTCAGCTAAAGAGCCGCATGTTTTTCTCTGGAGTGTGAAGTTGCACCTGCATTCATCAGGTAGACACAAACACGATTCCGGTGCGGTAATGTTATGCATCTTCTGAATATGCAAATAGGAAACAGTCCACTTACACAGTCACAGGAAATTATGCAGCCTTAACTAACAGTATGTAAATATTAGAATTAAAATGCACTTAATTATTAAAAATAACAGTAAACAAAGTGTCAGGTTATTAATGTTTTAAGTCATAAGAAGCACTGTAATGTTTAGGTATAATTACTTTATATACTGATACCATTACAGATCCAACTGCTATAGAAAAGTAGTACTGTACTACAGGAAACAAGCTTTCTTTGCTGTCTTTTTCAGGATTTGTTTGTCTGTGTACATACACGTGATGCAGGCTTATGTGCATGTGTGTAGGTATCTATACATTTTTTTGGCTCCACTGTATGCTGATGTGATCAGGAGCCAGGAAGCCCAAGAGCCTGAGTCATGACTCCCAGTGTGTGTGCGCGCGTGAGAGAGAGAGAGAGAGGTAGCCTGTAGGCCCAGTGATTAGATGCAGTCTGGCTCTGGGCAGGATGAGAGGAGAAAAAAATATGCAGCAAATATAGAAAGAAGCAAAGTGATTGAAAGGATATATTGGAGATTTATCTGTGTTCTTTATTGATGAGTGCAAATATGTTTGAAGGAAACTGACTCAGATTAACATAACAAGGAAACATTTACACTGAATTCATATTTGTGAACGTTTCCCTCCTAAAGCTGAATGAACGTGAGAGGCACATTTGTTTTCTACTGCAGCAAACGTGATTAACATGTTTACTGTGTGTTCGTAAAGTCAGGGAACAGTTATATGGGTTCATGCTGTTGGAATACGTGCAGGTTAGTTGGTTTGGCATTGTCTTGGTGAAATAAGCAAGGCCATTCCTGAAAAGATGTTGTCTACTTGGCAGCATACATTGCTCCAAAACCTGTATATATATCTCTCAGCATTATTGGGGCATTCACAAATGTGCAGATCATCCATCCATCCACAGTGATGAACGCCTCCCCATCTTTACATCAGAAAGATTCAGCCTCTCTGTGGTGCTCTTTTTATATGTAATCATGTTACTAACCTGCTGCCAGTTAACCTGGTTAATTGTGAGATGTTCCTTTTAGTATTTTACAACTTTTCCAAATTTTTTTTCAGACACGCAGTTGGCATCAAATTCAAATTATATGATGTGATTTCTCAGTTTCAACATCTGATAAGTTGTCTTTGTGCTATTTAAATTAAATATGAGGTTTCAATGTTTTGCACATCATCAAGTTTGGTTTTATTTTTTACACAGCATGCCAACTTTTTTTGAAAATATATCAAGGCTTACTTGAAGAGAGAAAGTGCTTTTTCAAGATTTAGCAATTAAATCAGCCGTAGTATGCAAATGAGTCACATGTTTGCCCTCACTGAGGCCAAAACAACTGCGTGGCTCCAGTAATGATTCCATTTTACAGTGAGTCAAATCTAAAACATGTGAAATATGATGGAAGCTGGCAGGGGAAATATAAGGACTGAAGATAACCGAGATAAAAGTCTAAAATTTTGCTTAATCAAAAAAAATAAATAAATAAATAAAAAATTGCTTTCATTGTGTGTTCTTGTACAATATCATAATTTAAAGTGTAAATTCGATTTTTTAATGGCCCAGGATTAACTCGCTTATGAACTGCGAAATCTCCTTCTACAAAGATTTTGAAAAGTTTAAAACGCTTCTCCTCTTCCTGTCCCTCCACCTCCCTCCGTCCATCCTCCTCATGTATTCTTTCTCTAAGAAGGAGCAATGAAAAAAGGAAAATGGCCATAATTAAACAGCATTTATGTCTGCGCTCTCCACAGTCTCACATGCTAATTGGTGACACTGCAGTTCAGCTTTGTCCAATTACTCCCAGCTCTCGCTCGCTTGATTAACAATCAGTTTCTCTCTCGCTCTTTCTCTCTCTCTTTCCCAAAACAGAAGAGAAGCTACTCAGCACTAAGTGGCTCATGAGACTCCTGAGCTCGCCCACTTCATTTCAAAATGACCGTCGCTATCAACGTTCACGTCCACCAGGATTCTCTGAGGAGATTCTAATCCAGTTTTTTCAAATGTTGTTTGGTTGTCAACATATTCTTTTTAGGTTTTGAAGTGGATTTATTTCTTTCAGTCTATACAGAAAGCAAACCCATAGGCACTTAAACATGGAGGAGCTGTTTGGTGGTTTTTAGCTCAAAAAGCTTTGCAGGTCTGTCTGTCTCTAGACCCTTGACTCAGATAAAGAAAAACACCATCACCAACTGTATGTTACAGATGTTCAAACTACAAATAAAAAAAACATATTTATATCACCATATTTCCTCAAACCATTCAAATCAAACAATTAGAAGATCCAGAGTTTGAAGCCTTGTCTATTACCGAAACACAGCAAGACAGTTTATCATATAATGGGACAGGATAGAACAACTTAAGAGAAGTTATCATGGTGACAATCATTTTATCTTTTGTAGCAATTATGTCCAAAAAACAGTAGAAATATGGCGTCCATGTTACACAGTACTTGACAAGAAATGTGCTCTTGCATGTATTTGATTGGCCGATACACGATACCTTGCTGGATGACGTTGCATTGCCTGGCACAAGTTTACATTTTTTAGCAGACCACACTTTCTGCTTCTCCATCAGTGCTAAGGTCATTCTGAACTTGCTTTAGGTTGACTGGTATACAGATAAAATTCAGTTTGTAAAACTTTGTAGCCTAGTTGTGATGTTATCCTGTGTTGGTCTGTGGACAGTGACTCTACAGGGGAACAAAAGTTGGACATGTCAAATTGATTCAGGGCTTTCAAACTGAAAATCTGAATAGTCCATTTTTAGAGAGCAGCTCTACACATCAAAACATCCTTATTAGGATGTTCAGATGTGTAAAGAAGCCATCTGGTTCACAGGCAAGCTTCAGTTCATGTCATTCACATGTTTCTCATTTACTGAAAAGGTAAAAAAGTAGAAAAGGTGGCAAACAACAGCTAGTTGAAGTTTACAATGTTGAAAACATTACAGGGAGAGAACCTACAGCTTCTCTCTCAGGACCTCGGGCCTGTCTCTACACTCAGAGTTGATTTGCTGCTTGTGCAGATAGAAAGCTGTTTCCGATTGTGTGCTATCTGTGGCTCATGTTCAACGAATAGCTTATTGATTTTTCACTCTGCCCGCTGGGGTTCAGATGTTTCAATGTGTTCTCCTGCATGCGTGTGTGAGTGTGTGTGTGTGTGTGTGTGTGTGTGTGTGTGTGTGTGTGTGTATGTATGTGTGTGTGTGTGTGTGTGTGTGAGTGTGTATTATATGTTTTGTGCTTTTGGATTTTGCTTGTTGTTTGGTTTAACCAAGCCATACCACTTACAAGAGCACGAACACAGCCTCCCGCACATTCACACAATCATCTACACACTCCTCACATGGACCCAGACTCGCTCTTGCCCACATTCCCTGGTTGTTTAATCAGTTCGATTGCTATTACCTGTGGCTGAACAGTGTTAAACCAAAACCTATCAAGAGGCTCAGCGGAGTGTTAACAAACCCACAGGACACTCCCTGCCTCACCTACACTCCCCCTCCTCCCCCTTCTTCCTTCTCCCTAATGCCTTGGTAATAGCGACAATTAGCCACTCCACTCCATTGGTTAGATGGCTAAGCTTGAGCCCTGTGGCCCATTAATGGCGAGCTGAGGTAATACAGACTGAATGGGGAATCTTGGGCCTGATTGGATTTGAATCCCAGGCAGTGGAGGGTTTTTAGAAGCTACATTTGGAGGATGGAAAATCATTGCAAGTGAGCTACTGTGTGTGTTTGTCTTTGCTGTAATGTGGTGCCTGGCCTGCTGAGCCCATGAACATGCAAATGGGGTAATAGTTCAAGGAAGTGGAAATATTTTGAAAATACTTTAGATTAATAAAATTTATTTTGTAGCAGTCATTGGTGATAAACTGGAGTACCAGCCAGATTTAACATTTTTACTACCAGTGTACAGCCAGAAAAAACCTACAAGGGCGCTGCCACACCAATCGTTTGGATAAAACATAGATGGCACGAAACGCACAACACAGCAAACTTTGTCACTTAGTGTTTTTTTTTTACAAGCAGTGGCAGTGCAAAATCCAACATACAGTGAAAATATAATAATAATATAATTCACCCCCTCCTTTAATTCTCCCAGAGTGAATGTCTTATCACAAAAAAGTTCTGGGTTTAGGCGAGACTTACATGGCTTCCACAATGTCTCTGCAGAATTAGGATTTCTCGAATTCAGTCCAAGTGAAACCTCTTGTTAGAGTAGCTGCTTTGTAATTTGAGTCAGAAATTTGGGTGTTAGCTCCTGTTCTCCAGCCCAGAGTAAGTGGCCGGCTCGCAGGGATAAGTGGCCTGGGTGCTGAACGGATGGTTGGGGGGTAAATGGCGTGATGGGTGTTGAGAAATTGGATCCAGACTGCAAGGACAGGCAGACTAGCAAATGGTGACCTTTTTTGCATGCTGACAGACACTTTGATAGATTGACCTCTTGTATGCGTTGGCCATTGACAGCAAATAATTAATGGACAGAGCTTCTGAGTCTGCATTCACCAAAATTCACCAAAATGGCCAGCAGAGGCCGAATCCATCGAATGAATGCCACAATTTATATTGCACTTATCAAACCAGACACCGCATTGCAAAGTGTTTTTTGGCAACATAATACACTTTGAGAAGCACTTGAGGACACGGGTGGGACTCAACCATCCTTAATGTTCAAAAATATGCCTCTTAGGCACATGCTGTGCCCTGCCATTGTACAAAATATGGTGAAGGGGGCCCTAAGCCTGACCGAGTTCCTCAATATACGGCTCATTCTCATGTCAGGACAACATCATTCCCTTGCCCCTTCCAAAACCAGTTACAAATCACTGTTACAGCATAAATCAGTTTTATGATGGGACAATAATAAAGCACAAAAAACTGTTTAGATTTCGGGAAAGATGATGGTTTGAGTTGAAAGAAACACTTTGTTAAGGTTAGGAAACATTGTGATTTTGGGTTCAAATGATTTCAAGTCTACTGGGTGAAAACTCTTCATATCATCTTGCAAAACTCAGCAGCTGGAGTCTTGAAACCGGAAGGTTTTCATCCAGCAGCACTGAGCATCTTGCCCTCATCACCGGAGGGGATTTCCTGGTTGCGCCGCGTCTGAATGCAGCTGAAGGTCGACTGTGGACTGAAGAGGCCATGACTGTAGCCTCTTCAGCAGACTGGGTCTGAAAATGTCACGCTCATTACGGCACTAATACCCTTCACAAAGCTGTCATCCTCACATAGAGACACAGGAGGACACATCACACATGCACACACACTAACACACACGCACAAATAGATGAAGAGGGGGATTGTTCCGGCGCTGCTGTCCTCAGCAGTTTCTCAGGGACTTCCTGTTGTTAAGTCTTTGGGTGCGCTTGTTTTGAGTTCTTGTCAGAAGTTCTGGTAGAGAGAGGAGCTTTGTGTTTGGCCAGATAACTTTGCCCTCCAGACATTGAACTTTGAGGCTGAGTGTGTGTGTGTGTGTGTGTATCTGTGTGTACATCGGACCTTGTTCTTTGTTAGAGAGCATCATGTCGCTCGTTGACCTCTTGCCGCCCTTTGCTGTCCTAAAATCCCCAGCTGCCTGTGGTCACCGCGGTTTTGTATCTCGCCACAAATTTCCCAAGAATTTCTCTCTCCTTGGTCGTCTTCACTCTCTGAAAAGTGGAACTTGAGGGCAGTAAATTAGTGCGAAGATTCTGCACTATGGTTGTATAGTGGTTGTGTGATTTCTTTTTCCCTTTTCCTTTATGCACTTGGAGGTGTTTTTTAAGGACAACTACAAAGACTACAAGCATGAAATACATTATTATTTTTTAAATGATGTTTTCTGCAGATACCGGACCCTGAGTACAGATATGTAATGTGGAGGAATTGCCCAATAATTGCATAATGATTTAGAGAAGTACAGTAACCTATTTTCAAAAGGAACACTACAAAGGTCACTGTAAGCATGAAAACATGTTATTAATGTTATTTCATGTTTTTCTTGCATTTTCCTTTTAATTATTATTATTATTTTTTTGCCCATTCCATTTGTTTCTTGTCAACAGCAGCTTCTGCTGTTAGTTGTAATGCCTTGTTATTGGGCTGTGGCTTGTATAAGTGCACCAACAACGTGCTATTAAATGTAAATATCTTTAAGTCTGAAGCAGCGGCTCCTAACATTTTTGACTTGTGCCCCTTGAGTGGTTCAAGCAAACAAGTCATTTTCCAATTATATACTTATTATCCACAAGACTATAGAAGATTCCAGAGATCAGTTTGTGTTGCACAAATATGTTTTTGATGTTCTTTTCATGTCTTGACCCCTTAGATTTATCATGTGTACGTGACTGACAACACGAGTTCAGCTGCATTTCTTTGTATAGAGGTGTTAATGAACCACTAAAGTACATATTTAAGTATCCCACACTCGGGCAGCTCGATCCTGACACTGCTGTAGAGCTGTGTTTACGGTATTCAGAGTTAACTACCTCCCCTGAGTTTTTTTTGAGGTAATTTGTTGGCAATTTGCACCTCATTCTGGTCAGAGCTGAACTCTTGTTTGAAAGATAATATTGTCTGATCACTTCAAAAGCTGTCAGCTGTCCACGCAATGCATTGTTGATTTCTAGAAGATTATTTTGAAGCTTCACACAGTTCACAGATGAGCTCTGTGAAACAAAATTGAACTATTATTAATATTGGCATCAGAAGAGTGATCAATGTGTACAATAGAGCTATTATGAGCCAATCCTACAGATTGTATCTTATTTTTTAAGGCTACTTTTTGAACCTTAATTTTTATAGTGACAACTCAAGAGTAACAGGTAGGTATATAGTGAAATAAGAGGGATGGCATGCAGCAAAGGGGCCACAGGTTGGAAGTGAACCCTGGGCCGCTGCAGCAAAGGCCTGAGCCATCGTACATGGGGCACATGTTGAATCTTCTTTGAGTTTAGACACATATTTGTGCATAACATCACTAACAGTCACTCTTTTTATTAGCAGATCTAGATCGTATCTCAGGTCTAGATGGTGCAGCTGTGGCTCAGATAATAGAGCGGGTTACCCATTAATCCCAGGGTTGGTGGTTCCTCCTCATATTCATGTGTCAATGTGTTCTTGAGTAAGACACTGAACCCGTGATGGGCAGGCCTGCAGGTTGCATTGCAGCTCCACCACCATCAGTGGGTGAATGAGAGGAAAAGTGTACAGTCTTTTGTCCGTTAAGGTAGAAATGCTCAATGTAATGCAGTTAATTTACCATTTAGTAAGCCGCAGCTCTTAGTTCAAGATATTTCAGATACATACTTAGTTAACACTGAGAGGTGTTAAACAAAAGTAGATTCATACTGCTTTTTGGACTAGAGTGAAACAAAGAAACAAAAGAACCAACTTGTCAAGAAAGGCCAGTGTGTTGCATCACGATGACAGGTGGTTGTACCATCTCATTCAGTATACTTTTGTTCGAGCACTACTAAGGAATCATTTATTACTGACTGACTGATGAATCCTTTGTCCCTCTCCTCTCCCCAGCTGTTTCCTGTCTCTGTTACTGGTTGCTGCAGTGGTTTGGAAAATCAAACAGACCTGCTGGGCCTCGCGACGTAGAGAGGTAGGACACATCATCATCTTGTGTATGGTTTTGTGTTGTTTTTTTTTTGTGTGTGTGTTGTGTGTATACAGTGTATGCATACATTTGTTTACAGTACATGCTGTCAAGCTGTGTGTGTACTTCACTCTGCTACACACAAGCGGTCACATGGAAGACTGAAGTAAATATACACTGACACATCCCCCCCATACCCACAGTTGTAAAGGGTGGCTTAATGTCACCAGTCCTGGAAGGGAAAAAAAAAGATCTCTCCACATAACGAGCGTCTCCGTGACTATAAACAAGGCCATCCCCCTTAATTAGTGCTCCTCATGAACCAATTAACTCAGATGAAGTGATGCTAAACGAAGTGGAATGGAGTGATATATCACTTAAAGCCTCAACAGATGCTGTCTCATTTCATATTTACTCCTGACCCCCCCCCATACAGACACTGACACAAACATAATTTACACCCCAAATCAATTCACCAGCTCGACTGTTTGACTTCTCTTTTTTACTAATAACCCATGGTCTCTTTCTCACTTGCATGCTTTAATGCATTTTTTTTTGTTCTGTGTTTGAGTCATCAGGGAGGAATCAGTGTTATGAGCAGCGATGATAATAGTCTGTTTTTATTGTTGTAGTCCACACACTGGGTTCCACTGGGAACTATTGTGCTTAAATACACTTGTTGGTTTCTGGTCCCCCTCCTGCCATGGCTGCTGTTCTGTCATTATGCAGAAAACGCTGCTGCTTTCATGTGCAAATTAAATTTCAGTATTTAAATGTTGGTGACATGTTAGTTTTATGGTCTTTCAAAAAGAATTGGCTTTAATTATGGGGATCTGTAATCTGCTTAAGTGGCGTAAACTAAACCGTACGCTCAGAGAGAGAAGTTGATGTCACTTTTTTGTCACTTGTCTTCACTGCCTGGTTTGTATAAAAATGACAAAATAGAGGAAATAGTCCACAGCAGTAGTTAATTCTGCAATCAACTGATTGCAGATGATTGTGAATCAAATGTTCCCATGTCTCCACAAAACTACAGATTCTACAGATAAATTCAAAAATTTATATTATTCATTTTATCAATTTTTTATGTTTTTATCAATAGAAATAAAATAAAAGTTGCTAGATTTTTTTTTTTAATGTGAGGCTTTAGATTGAAGTCTATACCAACTAAAACATTCAACATTTTTCTATATTTTTATATTGACAATGGATGGATGTGTAAAATAAAATGGGTTACTTATAGTGATGAACCTACAGAGAATTATCTCACCTCTGGGGTTCCCTTTAGCATCACGTAGCATTTTGACATATTTCAGCTTATTGTTGGTTGGTTTTACAGCCCACAGTTATACTGTTGTGTTTCAGTCTTGCTTGTCTCATCAGGGTTATTTTCAGTCGCAGCAGACAGCTGTTTTCATTGGAACATTTTTAAATACCCACTGTACACGGCCTGCACAGCACCAAACAGCAGACAGAGACAGTTGGGGACTAGCTGGTGAACATAGTGGAGAATTTAGTAGCTGAAGACTCATATTTCCCTGAGGAGTTCAAAACCAAAACAATGGTGAAAGAAATAAAACTCCAAATTAATTATTGTTCCCTGGCGCCAGCTTCATGTGCGAAAAGACATCTGTTGCTTACACATTCGTGTACATTCATCAACCTCGTACAATGTTCGTTTGTTGTTGCGCCTTCCTCAAATGGCCCAAAAGATAATTTAATGCAGGTTTAAACAAAACAATGAAACCTGAAATAATGAGCCTGATATAAAGGCCATATACACATGAATTAAAGGTTAATTTAGGTATTTTTCAACCTGGACCCTATTTATTTTCTGTGTCTAAGTGACTAATGGGGATAACTGTTTTTGAAATTGGTCCAGTATTTAAAATTTGTCCAGTATTGAGCGAGAGGGCTGCAGCCGACAGCCAAGACAAACCAAGTCTTTCTACTGTTTCAGCTTCAGTGAGTTGTTCCTGTCGGGTTTAAATGAAGTGTTACGACGTTACAAGATAAAATTACCTTTTTTTGTCAATGAGGTCTGGTGGCTTTGAACACAGCGATGTAACTGCTGTTTCTGGTTAAACCAAAACGATCCTCGGGATCCTTTCCATAATGTTGCCAGACACTTAAATTAACAATCTGAGTCTTTCAGTTAATGGACAAACTTTGATAATGTGCAATCGCCTATAAAGATTACATTGCGGCAAGTTTCGTGGCTGCTAGTTGCAGCCCTCCCGCTCAATACTGGACCAGTTTCAAAAATTGTTGTCCCCATTAGTCACACAGACGACAAAAAAAAACATGGGTAAAATAAAATATAGAAGTTATCTTTTGAACGGTTTCTTGTGTTTCCATCCTCCTGCTGCATCGGAACAGTTGTGCACGCAGGTCTTCATGTTATGGGTTGTATGTTTACGGTGGAGTGACTGATACCTGCACTATGATGTGTGTTTAGCCACCTGTGACCTGACTAGCAGGGTGTTTGTTTAGCCTTGTTTTCCCCAGTGCGAGAAGCAGTGTACCGGCTGCTGGCAGGCCGGCCAACACTCGGCTACATTATTTATGAGAGCCAGTCTCATATCACAGCAGAACCGCAATGCTGCATTTACTGCACTGTTGGTTTATTTACCCAGACTGCCTGCTATTTCTCCAGCTCTCTGTCTTTCTCTCTGTCAGTCTCTCCCTATTTCGTCCTGAGGGCTGTTTTCTTTTTTTTTTTTAACCATCTCTCCCTTTAGATAACAGAGGATCTAATAAATGGAAACCTCTGCCTTCGAGCGAGAAATCATCACTGTAGGAAGCGATTAAACTTCACTTTCTTTCCATCATCATCCACAGTTAATGTCCTATTTGAAATCAAATCAGCTACTTTTTCATCACATAATTAATTCATTTAAAGTGGCACAAAGGAAGCAAATGGGATGCCCTCAAAGTGTGATCTTTCACTTTAAGGCAGCTCAAGCAGCGGCTGAATAAAGAAAAAGAAATGCATTTAATAGATTTCACTGAATAATGGTACTCAGCCAACCTTAGAGGGACACCATGACATTTCAAAAATGTACTTAGTTCATTTTCTTCAGCAGACAGTTGTTACATTACAGGGAAATCTTTCTGGATTTGTCCTTTTAGCTACCCCAAAAATGTCATCACTGATTCAAACTGCTGTAAGCAACTGAGACACAATGCAAAGTATGTTAACGAGCCGCGTGTCAGCAGAGAAGCCCTTTAACCGAAACAGAACAACACTGCCTGTTGCAGGAAACAAGCAGATAAATGTTCAAAATGTCAGATTTCATGTCTGATGTCATTGTGTCTTATATTTTAATGTTTGTGTTCACACAAGCTTTGCCTCTGGCTGCATGGGAATTAAAACCAGTTTTAGCTTCTGGCCGTGGAAATAGATGATACGAAATGTAGGAATTAGAAAAGAGGAAGAGGAGAGGAAGAAAGTTAAAGAGTAACACTTTATATTAACCATAATATAATCTTAATAAGACATTATTCTCATTGTTGATCTGGTAGCTGCAAAAAGCACCCTGGTAATCACCTGGAATATATGCATGTACTAAGACCAAGTCCTTGCTGCAGTGACCCGGGGTTTGATTCCAGCCCTCAGGTGCATGTCTTCCCCTGTTACTCACACTTCTCTCCTGTGTCGCTTAAGCTGTCCAATAAAGTCACAAAGGCTTAAATATTAATAGGTGTGCAATAAATGATTAATAAACCTTTATACGCATTGTTCTCACGTTGGATCCAGTACCCCTAAAAGAATAGTAAACTTCGAATAGATCCATAAAAAAAAGTGTGTAGAAATCTTAATAAAGCAACAACACAAGCTTATTAGATTTTTAATAATTACAGAGATTTTAGGTATGCTAGTTAGTGTTTAAAATGCTATTATAATCATTATAAGAGTTTTATTAATGTTCTTTAGCAGTTCAAGAACTGTCAAGTTTCTTATTAGTGCTCATAAATGTTTAATAATCTAACAATAAATGTGCTTATGATGATTAACACTTACAGTATATAGTCTTATTACGTATATTATTGTTAATAAGCATCTTATAATGGCCTTCTTACTATTGACTAAAGCCTATTATAAGCATTTTAGTATAAAGTGTTACAGAGGCTTGTTTTTGCGGATGTGGTTCACAGTTGCCTCAAAAATACCTTCAGAGAACCTTTTAGGGTGCTTATCATCTGTACCAGTCACCACAACACAATGCACAACTTTAACTTTAGGAACTTTTGTAGATTAAGATTTACAAATGGACTAAAAATGAAATGTAGGTGGTAAAATCCAGTGGATCTTCATCAGATAAAACAAGAGCATTACTTTGGTGTGCTCACACTTTAAACAATTTGATTTTTATTTTCCTGATAATTGATTTCTTGCAGTCATGGAAGTATTGTGGGGTCATTATACTGCTGCGAGCCTGCATATGATCAGTGGCAGAGTTAAGACGACATACCTGTTGTGTGTGCTGCAAGCTACTTTGATTTTACTCCTCGTTACGGAACTCAAAGGTCAATCAGTCCCGACTCTAACCTCGTTTGGTGGTGACCTTTCTATGGGCAACCAATGAGGTGACAGCTGTCGGTGATAAAAGGCCATTATCTTTGTTTCAGTTCCTATAATTGTAGGAAAGCACAGGTTGGAAGATGGTCAACAGTGGCAATTTCCTGCCTTCTGGGGCACACTGTTGTTGGAAACCACTCAACCTTGCCTTTGCACTGTGCTGAATACCCCACCTTACAGTGAGCGAAATGCACTGCTGATCATGTGTGGAGGGCTTTGGGTCATATGTCATTCACGGAAACAATGACAAACTGTTGTTTTTGTTGTGCTTTGAAAATGATTTTAAATTTGTTTCCATTGGTGGTTGTTTGCCTTTAGAAGATAAATCAACTGAAGCTTTACACAGACCTCTATTTACCACAGTAACATTTCTGATGGAAGATAAACAGTGAGAGAGAGCGAGCGGGAGTCAGAGACGCATACAGAGATAAAAAGCCTTTTATTTTCTACTTCCATTGCTTTCTTGCAACTTTGTCACCGGTCCCAATGAGCTCTGCAGACTCTCGCCTCTTCAGCAGGCCACTGCCTCACTTACCCTGCACCACCGAGCAAGAAATTAACAATGCTAATCAATGGAGCTGAATGCTGTGTTTTATCATCTCCTTGTGTTGATGTATTTAGTGCTGGGCTGATTATTATGGAGATAAACTGCGGTTGTCAGGTGCCTCAGGGGCTCAGGGGAAAGATGGTCAATACAGCCAGATTTACCTAATATATAGATATTGTTATTGTAATATACAGGAGCGGTTATTACTGATCAGCTTGTGTGTGAGGCTTCTTCAGATGGGGATTGTGTGCAGCTTTATTCTGTTCCTCCAAATAGAGCCGCACACTGTATTGTATTTTTACCTCTTCCGATTATATACAATTTCATACATTAAACAAATTCCAAAATGTTGTGTCTGTGCAATATTTAAAAATCTTTCCAGTGGAGTTATTGCTAGCCTTGTAGCCACTTTAAAAAAAATAGACATTAAGCTTAAATTAGTTGTTTTTGTGTGTTTTTGGCACTTCTGTTGTTCTTTTCATTGTAGTGTGAGATTTCAGAACTAATTCCCAATGGCTGACATAAACTGGCATCGTCTGGTTAGGACTTCATGACATGATTTGCTTTACCCAGTAAGTAGCAAAGTGATTGTTAGTATAAGTTGACACAGAAGTGCAGTAGCAAAACAGTTGCTTTCTGGTTTTCAGGCCTGGGAATGAGCATTAATAGTCAGAAATTATGTTTATATTAGATAGAAATTTTGGCATTGTACATAATCCAGGGTTGGGCAAAATTGTCCAATAGTTACGTTCTTGTGTGGTGATCTTGACCTTAAGCACAATGTGGGCCATATATTTAAGGTCAGTACAAGTGCAGCTGCTTCAAAGGCAAAAAAAAGAGAAAGAAAATAGTTTGAGACATAATTCAAAAACATCAATGCAACATCACGCTGGCAGGTGGTCTGTTTCACAGCTCAGGAGCAAAGTCTTCCATCACCTTTGAACTGAGCTGCCAGATCTGCAGCACAGCTTAATGATGAGATCCACCTGCTCAACAGTAACAGCTGCCTTTAACCAAAAATAAAAAGAACTGTGCGTGCTGACAGATCATGATTCTGAAATACTTAAGTGTCAATATCTCTTCTGTCAGGATGTAATGTTAGAAAACAGCAAGAAATAGTACATTGCTCTTTCTAGTTTTTCTGCAGTGTGAAAGCGTATCATCTGTTCGCTGTCTGCTCTCCAGAGAACTGGTCCAGTGGGGGAACCTCAGCAGAAGGTGAAATTGTGATCTCTTCACTGTTAATTATGGATCACAACCAGCCACAAGACTACAGAGAAAACTGGGTATTAATAGAACCACGGCTTTATGTTAATTGCTTTTTCCTCATACTCCTTTTTATAACCAACAATCATTTTTGGATATGAGATCAAACAATCAAAAACTACTTTGAAATTCTAATGCTGATGCGCAGAGACAGCCTGCGCAAGACGTCTCTGGTTCTCCCTAATAGGGTTGCCCCTCTGAAGACTGTGTGTGTGTGTGTGTGTGTGTGTGTGTGTGTGTGTGTGTGTGTGTGTGTGTGTGTGTGTGTGTGTGTGTGTGTGTGTGTGTGTGTGTGTGTGTGTGTGTGTGTGTGTGTGCGTGCATTCTGGTGTTGCATATTGAAATCCACCACAGCTAATATTGCCTCTCAGCTGGATAAATAAGTCAAAAGACAAATGAAAAGCTCTAAGACAGCCAGCCAGAAGGACAAGATTGAGGTCCTCTCCTCCCTGTTGACTTTCTCAGATACATTTTTCATCATTCTCTTCTTGCCTACCTTGAATCTCTCGTGTCAAATAACTAATTAAAACTAAAAACACTACTTTTTTCTGGCCTAGTCAGCAAAGCAGAGTTTTGTTTTAAAAAATGTGTGTGAATATTTGTATAGTAGACCTTCACTACTTATAGTACACATGTATTATCTACTATAATCGCAGCTTTTCTGTATTTGGATCCTCGATGTTTGTGCATTGCTTGACCTCATGGACCACTGTACAGTACTCCACCACTGTCTTGCTGCCCTCTTCGGTTGAAAGTTTTAATCCTGTTTCACTTCTGGCGAAACTGTGGTTCGTTGTCTCACCTGTAACCACACCCAACCGTGTATTGACACACCCTTTAGCACGCTATAGCTACAGCTAAACCGTTTTTCAGCTGCTGTTAAAGGGTAACTTTTTCAACCTGGACCCTATTTTCCCATGTTTTTGTGTCTGAATGGCTAATGGGAACAACATTATTTTTAATTGGTTCAGTACGGCGTAAGTGAGCCAGCATAAGTGCATCTGGTGTCAATGAAATCCTTATGGACTCTGCAAAGTCAAAATATATCCACTCACTTGTTGTTGACAAAAATAGTAATTTCATTTCATAACATCGTAACACTTCATTAAAACTTGACAGAAGCAAAATAGACATCACCAAAACCGTCATTTATTTTCCATTGTTCCAACAATCACCAACTCTGGTTGGGTCAAGATAAATCAGATGTGAAAATATCAGGAGAAATACGAGAGGGAGGTCGGACATCGAAGAGACAGCTACATAAAACAGCATGTAGCCAGAATATTTTTAGTCTACATTTTATCCAGATTCACTGCTGCCAGCTGTTGCGCTCTCGCTCAATAATGGACCCGTTTCAGAAATTATTGTCCCCCTTAGTCACAAATCATGGAAGAAAAAAAAACAAAGCATGTTTGGAAAATACTGAAGTTACCATTTAAGATGCTCTTGGATTTTTTTCACATTTTATGTTTATAGATGCAGCAGTAAAGACAACGGTATTTTAAAATATGTTCAGTTAACCAACAAATATGATTATTTTTGTGTTTGTTTTTGTCACAAAGACAAACTCAACATTTCAGCTCAAAGGAACATTGACCAAAAAACAACCAGACCTTGAACATGGCCAGTGTTTTTATAGCGCACATTCAAAAAGCAGAAGAAAAATCCCATTTTCAGATAATTAAAAGAAAATAACAATGGCAGAAAGAAACATAGAAATACAACAGAAGCCACTGAATTGTAAAGACAAAATATGATCCATATTAAATCATTAATTATTTGAATCGATGAGCAACACTAATAAATAAGTCAGCAGCTCCCATGTTCTTGATAAACACTATAAAACCTTTCTGCACTTCCCGTCCATCTGTCTCTCTATAAAACTTTGTTTCTCTCAGTTTGTTTATTCATCTGCTTGCTGGAGCATTTTTTTAAATTCTCACCACAGACAGATGTTGCCACACTTCCTCGTCGATAAGTTGTCCCAAAGACTTGTCAGTAGTTTGCAGCTCAGCCAGCTTCGGCCTCGTCCTCCTGAAGACTCAGACGACTTCACTCTGAGCAGATCGCACTGATTTGTATGAAGGTTGCTGTTAGCTGACGACGCCTCCTGACCTCTGCTGTCTTCAGCGCTATTACAGCAGCTCCCCCCCACACATTAATTTTTCCTTAAATTAGATCTTTGCGCTTCTCTCGCATGAGGCAGTTAACATATTGTGTCATTTTTCTCCTACACTCATTAAGGAATTACACTCCGAGATACTCCACTCTGAATTAAGGAGGGTGAGAATTTGCAGCATAATGAAGAGAGCTTGATTAAAATTTAAGTTTTAAGGCTGTTTTGTTTGTTTAGAACTTGTCAGCAATGCAGTGCATCCAATAAGCAGGCTTGTGGAGCTAATTATGCTGCTGTAAATGCTTTCCCGAGGATGTCTTAGAGTCTAATTTCAACTTCTAGATGACGAGTAAAGGTGCTTAAGTTAATTTTATTGAAATATTGTGTCAAAAATACGAGGTTATTGAAACATTATTGAAGACAGCAAGTAGGCAATATTAGATATAGATACAAAAAGCGAGCAAAAGTTTAAATAAACGAGCGTCCAATGTGATTAAACTCCTTCAGCAGCTTTTTATTTTCAAGCGTTTTTTTTATTGCTTTGAATAAAACAGTTTCAGATTTTCAGAGTTGTGCAGAGGTGATGTTGTACTCTGATTGCACAGTCCTTGGCCACCACACACTCCAATCTGCGGTTGGAGAGATTAGCACGTCTGTTCAAGTGAATGCCAAAGCACTTGTGTATGAGTGTATTTCTGTGCTTCTCTGTGTGTGTCGACGCTTTACAGTATGTGCGAGCTGTGCCGTTGTGTGTCCCTTATTTAGCCGGCATTAATCGAGGTGGCAGATTAGTAGAAGAGGTTTAATGTGGCCGAGCTTGGCTGGGTGTCTGCGCCGCTGTGCAAACAAATCACAGGGACGAGAGAGGAGCACACACACAGCAACAAGCCACCATGCTGCCTGCGCTTTAACCTCTGACCACAGAGACTAGTCTTCTCCACAGTTAACAAGCTGGCCAACTTGCCACTGTACAAACATACAGTATATAGCGACAACATTTATTTAACCGGGGTACTTGAAAGTTTTTACTCAGGGGTCTAGGTTGTGGAAGCAAAACATAGCAACAAAAATAATCCTCTTTCCTTTCTTCTGAATCTTAGACAAAAAGTTCTCGTGCATCAGAGACGAGACACCAACAGGCTGCAACTTGATAGCTAGTGTTAGCTAAATGTATATAATGTTTATACATAAGTAAGATAAGTAAGCGAAACCTTTGAGATTCTGCAAATTTGGAAAGAATTGTAGAAGACTTCATGTTTTTCAAAATAATGGCAGACTATGAATTAATAAACAATGACTCTTTTCAGAGATACAGCTATAGGGTTCAGGGTCCAGTTTGGTCCAGTTTTAATTAGATGTCAGGTCGCTCCTGTAATGGTGGGTGGTATTTTTATAAACTCCATCTCAAGCGAGCAGTTTTTTGAGGCCACTCAATCAGCATTCTGCAAAACAGAATAACATCCTGACATTTTCAGTTTTGAGATGGAGGGGAAACGTTTGACCTTTTTAAATGTAAACAGCTCACTGATCATGAGGTTATGCGAAAAAGAACAGATATTGTGGCCTTTCTCGACCCACAGTACAAAGTTAAGTCGAGATAACAGTGCAGAGCTTGGTATGTGCTGTGTGGACTTTACATGCTCTCCAAAGACATATAGATCAGATGTTAACATTCAGCACAACCTCACATAAAAAGCTAAATTGTCGTCATGTGACAGCAGATCTGTTCCAAGGCTGCATTTCGGCCAATGCTCCTTGGTGGAATGTCAATTTCTTTTCACCCTCTCTTTTACTCTCCACATAAATACCGTGACTGCTACTGATTTGTGTCAGGATTTTGTGTAAAGTTTGCTTCTAAAGAAGTGTATAGGATTTAGTGGCATCTAACAAGGTAGTTGGTGTTTGCACCCCCCCTCGCCTCGCCATGTGCTTCCCAGTGTGAAGGAGAAACTACTACTGGCTGTAAAATGTGGGAAAGAAGACAAAGGCTCAAGAGGCTTCTCAGCTGATGTAGAAACAAAGTTGTGCAACATGGAGAACCTGCTGCATCTGTAGATATAAAAGACTCATTCTAAGGTAACAAAAACATCATGATTCTTATTCTCATGTGAATAAACACTAATAAAAAATATTATATTTCATTTCTATCATATTCAGTAAATAGAGCCCCCTAAATCTGACACACTGGACCTGTGAGCTTAGAGCTGCTCCACAAAGAAGAACTGCAAAAAAGTTTGTAGAATGAAAAAAGTGTTAAACATTTGTAGTAATATACAAAAAATACAATACAATAAAAAAAAAGATGAATAACTGTGGTGATCAGAGAAAGATAACCATAAAAAGTAATTATGATGATCATTAAAGAAGCTATGAAGAGAAGTACTGCAGAGTTTTAAACTTCGTGTCCTTTTAAATGAATGTGTATACTGTACATGTATGTGTTCATGTATACTGTGACATCACACAGACGTCATGCATTATTTTGTGTGACACATGATAAACAGCCATAAAAACTGTCTCCTCAGTGGAATTCTAAAAGTTCTGTTTACTCTGGCGCCGAGAATCCCAAATTTAAAAAACATGAGATACGGTAAATGTTAATGATGCTTCGCTGCTATCAGCACGGCCCAGGTGACCGCTGTCACCATCAGAGATCCAGATTAGCTTGAAGGTGCCGGCGTTCAGACAGGAATTCAGCAGCATCGCACTGCCACCAGCAAACTTCAAAAGCACCGAAATGAGAGAGACAGGAGGGGGTCTGGTTCTGGAGGGAGGCATGAAGAGACACGGAGGGGGAGAGAGGGGGGGAGTTTTTGTAAGGGACACAGCAAGGACATCTCCTCGGAGCCATATGGTGGTTGAGATGGTTTTATATGGTTGTGTTTGTCTGTCTGTTCCGTTTAGGATTTTTACCGGGAAGCGCCTCAGGCCAACTGTCTGTAATAATATATCTCCCTCCCTCCCTCTCTCCCCTTTGGTTTACTACCCTCAACCATCTTTCTTTCTGTTCTTCCGTCTCTTTGTTTCTGCTGCTATCCTAGAAATCTGCTCACGGTTGTCATTGTGACTGATGGCTGGTGTTGACTCCAGGTGGGAATGGGTAGTGTAGCATTTATTAATAACTCCACACCAGAACAAGCGATTTGACTCCTGGACCTTTACTCCACTGGCTGTTTGTCCTTGTTTGTGTTGGCATGTCCACAGACAGACGATTGATATCAGAATCACTGTCTGTTTTTTATTCCTGTCTAGACAGTTTGATACTTTAACCAAACATATTGTTAATGTTTGGCTGTGTTAATAGTTGCAACGATCAGCTTTTTACACTATTTTACACCAAAACTACAATAGAGCACTTCTGCAACACCCTCAGGATTTTGGATCTTATACATAAATAATACATACAGTTGCTGCCTGGATTAATTCTAAAGGCGGTGTGTTTTCACCATCAAGATCAAGATGGATGGTAGGTGTCAGCCCTTTCTCACTCAAGTCATCAGTGGCCCTACGCTTGAAATTATGACTCAGACTGCCCCCTCAAGTGTCATTTCTAGATGTGCCCATCTGGTGTTATTTTTTTTTGATATGCTGTTGAAGTCAGGTGACGTAGGATAAAGATCGAGAAAGTCCACATATGGAGGAGGTTCGGGTGGATGGATGAGTCAAACAAACACAGGACTTTGGCCCAAGAAACCTCCGTCTAAAAGCTTACTAACTTTTTATTTTATGTACTTCTTATGACCCAAATCACAATCTTTGTCTGAACCTAACCAGGTTGTTTTTGTGCCTTTTTCTTTCTGTCTTTGTAAATATTATTATAAAAAGTACTGTCTAGACTTGAAAACAGTCATGACATAACTGTTATGATTTGGCACTGTAAAAATAAAATTCATTCTCTAAAAAGTCTAGCTGGATATTTGATATTAATTGTTGCTTACTTGATCAAGAAGCCCTGCACATGCAAAACTGATGCTTGAGGGGTACTTGCAGCATCGTAGGAAGCATAGGGCTACTGACCAAGCTGTATTTGACAAGATGGAAATAAAAACCTGTTGTGGGTGTACAAAACACAAGACATGGGAGACCTGGGTTCACGTACTGCATCCCACATGTTAGGGAAGAATAATGATTTTGGTTAAACTTCAAATCTGGTGACTCAAGTCAGAATTGAGTTTCTGTAATTTTATCATTACAACACTACAAAACAGTACTTGGAGTTGCTTAAACACAGTTGAACAACCTGTTTTGCTATGGATCAACTCTTAGCCTTACATCATCATATATTAGCTGACATTGTGCTCTATATGTAGAAAATCTGATCAAAGCCAAACCACTGAATAATGTTTTAGATGCTGTTGGTGCAGCAGAGCCCAGAGTCTTTAAGCTCCATCCCTTCATATGGGGCCGGTGTGGGTGTGTGAGTTCTGGGATGTGTTGCTAAACATATCTTTGTACTAACATAATCCTTGTCCTATCATAAACCAGTGGACAATGATGATCCTAATCCTGCTTTAAGAAGCTTTTCATAAACTGTAAGCACACACACTGTGGTGCTTCTGCAAAAGAACTTTGAATACACTGTGGATGAGAGCTGTGACATATACCTACCTAATGATGTTGGATCAGGATTTTAAAGATGGGTCCCCACATCTGTAAACACTTTCAAGTGTCTGAAAAATGTTTGTTTACATGGAAAGTTTGATTCCAATCTGAATGCATTCTCACTAAAGTTCAATATCACTTTGATTGCAGCTTAGTTACCACACAATAGTTCAAAATCAGTCACAATTCATATATAATACCATGTTAATATAATCATACCATTCAAACACATCAGCAAACTGCATACATTAGCCAGTCTTCCATATTTTAAATTTTCCTTGGTGTTTAAAGGCACCAGTTGTACAATAAAACACCAATCGATGGTCTAAAAAAAACCTCAACACAACAGATGAAGATCAACACTTTCATGCAGCTTTCAGCAGCGCTCTGTGTGAACTTCAACAGTCAGCACTTAACACCTGTAGAAGAGTACATTAAAAAAATCAGCACTTATTGTGAAGTTCTGGTGTGTAGGATTTAGAGGCATCTAAAGGTGAAGCTGCAGCTAACTAAACACAGCCCACCTCACCTTGCTCTTCCAAGTGTGGAAAGGAGAAACTATGGTGACTGTAAAGACTGATACTAGAAAATACATCTCTCATTTCATTGTATGAAACACTGGCTTTGATATGCATTTTTTTTCTAGTCATAGTCATGTAAACTTTTGTGAATCCAACACAAACTCCAGAGTTACAGAGCAAAACAATAAGTAACAAAAATACAGAATTATCTTTTCACCATTTGACTGTGTAATGAGTAAATGTGCTTCACTTTTCATGCAAAGCACAGTTTAACATTTAAAAACAGGCTCTACCTTAACTGTAACTGTTTACTCTGTCATTTTGTTGTTTTTACAAATAGAACATCACGTAACAAACCGAACGTGCAGTTGATTCCTTGAGTGCAGAACAATCTCAGTCCAATTAGCTGTTCGCACGAGAAATTTATCCAGAAGTGGAACTAGTGCTGCTGCAGCGATGTTGATTTGTTTAGGAAGCAGATTAAAGTGAATCTCAACTGAACCAAACTTCATTTCAGATACCTGAGCAAATATCAGGCTTGATATTAGGGAACTCTGTTGTTTTTAGAACAAGCGGAAGCCAAATTGCTTGTGGGGATTAAATGAGAGACTGTTCACACACGAAACAATAATGAGGTGCGTCCGTGGAGAGAGCAGTTTGCATAACACACACACACACACACACACACACACACACACACACACAATGAAGTTTGTGTGTAAATTCTAAGACTGGTGCAACTGTTTGTTATATTAAAGATCTAAATTCAGACTGACACATTATCAACTCTAATCTTTCACATTTGTGTGACAAATTTCTTGACCTTTCAACTACATCTCACTTTTATCAAATATGACCTTGCTTACACATGATGACATCAGTAAACACCTTTGATGACCTGTACCAAAGCTTTTATACCATAACCTTAGTTTCCCTTCTGAGAGGTACCTTACATATAAGAACAGAAAACAGAGAAACGCACATAGAAATACAATAATAGCACCATAAAAATGTATAAAATGTACCTGATTATCCATGACTACATGACAAATCCCTCTGCTTCAACAGCTGTTTCTATATGAGTTCATTTGAGATCCATTTTTAGTTTTGTGGGTAAGGAATCAAATGTATTCATGCTCAGCACAAAGAAAGGCATCACTTCAAAGGAGGTTAAAAAAAAATCCCAATAGACGTACCTTGACTTACTGTACTGAGCCCAAAATCCTGAGAGCCTTCACCATGTCATAATCATCATTAGAGTTTCCGGCTTAAAGTGGAAGTCGACAACTTTTTTCAACTTCCCCACCCGATGTTTCCAAGTGGTCTCGTTTCTGCTGCAACTGATCACTTTTCCTCAGAGCGTAGCTCCGTGAAGAATTGATCAACACCACTTTGTAAATAAGAGAAAAGAAAGAAGCATGTTCACTGAAGAGGTAAATTGGAATTGTCATGATTTCATATTGAATTTGGGAACAGACAAAGCTCATGTGCATTGCATAGTAATAACATAGTTTGCTAACATTATTGCTTTGCTCAATTAAGTAACTTGAAGTAGCACAGGTTGACATCAGGATGGAAGGGGGAGTAACGTCCGAAGATATACACAAGGAGAAAAAGTTTTTGTTCATTCATTTGGTCTACATATGTATATTTCTCCTAAATTGAACCGTTATTTTTCTGGGAAATATCTTGCCCAGACACAATTGCACAGTGAAATCGAAGCTTATAGGGAACCAGTCTAAATCTGGATGGTGTCATTATTTTATAGCCATTACAAAAAAAATTGTCAACTCAAACAGATCGTAATTAATCACAGAAAAAGTGTCAACCATTCTCGAGTTTCTCCACTCTGAGCTTGAACATTGTGTTAATGACTGTGACCTGGACAGAGAGTCACCGAATGTGGTATCATGTTTTTCTTTTGTTACACTTCCTCCAGCGTCTGTCTTGTTCATGAGGCTTCTTCCCTAAGCCGTGTGCAGGAACTGAAAAGAAATTAGCATTTTTCTTCTCGACTGAGGCTTCCTTTGTGACTAAAAGCACTTTGTCAAACACAGGCGTACCTTCTCAAATGCTTCGCATGCACAATCAAACAGACACACACGACAGCAAGATGCACAGGTGAATGGACTGTGAGACCTGGTATTTATTAGAAGTTTAACATCTGAGCCAAAGCTTTGACTCATCCTCCGTGTGTGTGTGTCTTTGTATTTTGCGTGCATGTGTCTGTGTGTCCCTGTTATGGTCAGGAATCACAAAGGAGAGATTTGATCCACAATCTGTTCACCCTCTATATCCTTTCATAAAAGCTCTTTTCCTCATCTTCCCTTTTCTCTCTCGCTCTGTGTGTGTTTGTGGTAATAGAAAGCACACGACTAAAATGAGTGTCAAAATATTTAATATATTTTACCCATGCATCTATTTCATGTGTGGGCAGTCACATGATGAAAAGGCAACAGTAATAATTTCATCTAAAGAGCGAGGCATTGATTTTACTGATTAACATTCTCACCCACTCTCCATTATACATAAACATGATCCGGCTGATGGTGATGCTGATTGAGACCGATGCTTGTCCAAATCACAGACGTCCAAAGTTGATTTTCATATTTTCTTTTCTTTGATAAGAGGGGTGAAGTGTGCATGATGTTCTCTGAAAAAAAAGGTCAAAGAAATGCCATTGCAATGTGCACTATAGACTTGGACCATATTAATTGATAGAACGGTATAATTGCAATTAATAAATGTAATTTACTGACTCAGAGAAGTCGATTACTCGTGATGCTGGTACTAAAGGAGCCCGAGTTTCCTTGAATCTGAAGCTAATGGACAAGAGATCACCGAGGTTGAAGTTGTTAACACATCATGTGGTCTGCCTCTCCAGCCATTATAAAACACAAACAGCATCTATGGCAACCAGCAGTCTGGCAGCACGTACCTGACTGCATAGACCTGCACACACAGATACAGACAGAACAACTCACCCACTGCTTACAGACACCCTGAGAGACTCCACCGCCAGAAAGACAATTATTGTCTCTAATTAGAGAATCTCTGAGCGGAGCGCAGCATCTTTCCTTCCTCTCTGCCTCCTCCTCTTTTTTTCTGCTGTTCTTTTCAGTGTACTTGCTCTGTAATTTCTAACTTTAGCGGGGCGGCAGGTAGTAAAGAGCATACTGTCTGAACATGCGAGAGGACAGAAAGGTGCACAGACTGGCACTTGCTTTTAGAATTAAAATGCCATAACAACTTACATAAAGCAGACCATAAATGAGAAGGTAAATATTATTTTTCATACAATTTTATTGAAGTGTCTTGTGATGGACAGTAACACTCAGTAAATTTTCCTTTTCTTGAAGTTTTCATATGTTCTTGATGAGCTGTAATTTGACTGAGACTGTAAGTGGAATCTGCTGTTGACTCATCTTTTGGGCACATGTTGGGCATGAAAACGTGGCTACGGTAGCATTTACTCAACATTGTTAATGGCATGACCTTCGTACTGTGAAAATACCTGCTACAGTATAAGCTTTTGTTAACTGGATAGCCCAGCTTTGATTAACATCAGCTTACTTTCATAACTTTATAAGAAATAGTGACAGTGTATACAGCAATCACGGTCATAATTGGAAGTCAGAGAGGTTCTTTTACCTGAAGTAAGTTTGATCAAGGTTTTGCTCTCTTCACCTGCCTTACTGAAATCTCAGACAGGCGGGATAAGAGTAGATTTGACTTCTTCTGCTGCTCCACTGTAATGGGACAGGGTCCCTCTCTCTGCTTGAATGATTGGTTCAGTAATGTAGGCAGAGTGCTGTGGTGGCAGGGTAATTGGCCGTGATTTAAAAACCCTCTGATGGTTTAAGTGGGAATGCAGTTTGGCAAATTAATGCGCCTTAATCGAACATGTGTGAATGGTTTAATATGGTGGAAAAAGACTCCACTGAGGGCTTTAACAGAGAGCGGAGACATTGGACTCTTATTTAAACCAAAACGACTAATAGTTGTGATATAGATGAGAAACCAACAGTGTTTTTCTGTTTTTCATTCATTCATTTTTTTGCTTTGTTTTTGTATGTTCATCTTCTGTAAGCCTGTCAGCTATGAAACCCCTCAAACCAAACTTGAGTTGTTATTGAGGCAGCCATCTTATTTCAATCATCTTCCTTTTGAAGTGTTTTCTTCAGCTCCAGTTTGTTTACCTCTAGTATTGAGTATAGCTCAGTGCTTATTGAAAGTGGCTTTGGCTTCAGTAGTTATTGTATTTATTGTATTTGCTTGTTTTGCCGTGTCAGAAATATCTAATATTACTTTATATCAGTTTAAATATCAGGCAAATGGAAATGTACTTAATCATAAAGAAAGTGCAAGGTGCAAATCAGTTGTTGAGCTCACCTTATTGCTTTAAAAATGTCACTATAAATAAACAATAAACAAGTTTAATTAGTAATAAAAAGATTCACACTTATTTGTTTTATATTAAAGAATAAAATAAAATGTGTCTTTTCAGGTGGATTGGAATAAAAAAAAAAACCCACCTACATTTAATGATTTCGGTTACTGATGTGAAACATTATGATAAAATCTTAAGTGTATGAGTTGTGTCCTTGAAATTTTGTAAATTCGATTTGATTAACACTTTTTTCTTTCCACTATTTTAAAGATTTACTGTTGAGCAGCATGTGAGCTCTTTATTCAGTTATCACTGGGGCAAAACTGTTTCTTTCATGGTACGTTCAAGTCTTGGAAGATTTAAAATGTTTTCATCAATATAAAAACCTACACTAAGTATACTTACTTTAAATAAAAACAGTTATTTTTCGTTGGCAGACTCTTGTGCAGTCTCTATTGAAATGGAGCCTCTCGTCTAGCCCTTAGAGTGTAGATGTTTCTCTTTGATTACCTGAGAAAGTAATTATGGTTGTGCAGCGGAGAGAGAAACAGGTGAGCAACAGAAGCTCCTTGACTTCAGACCTCTCTGTTTCCCATGCTTGAGGAAAGATGTCGGGAAATTGGAATTACATAGACAGACGCAGCTGACGGACTTAATGATCATAGATTTAACACACACACACACACACACACACACACACACCTAACTGTGATGTTTGCATTTTACAAAGCGATAACTTGAGACCCGCAGACCGCTTCATTAGTCCTGTCTCTCTGAATAGCATAGCACTCAACAAGGCATCTATCCACCTTTGGTGCAGCTTTTCTTCTCCGCCTGTTGTTTCCTTTTTTCTTTCACTTTCCTTCCTTTCTTTGTTTCGTTATTTTTGTCGTTTTTTCTGTCTTTACCTTGATGTCTTTCTCCGTTCTTTTACTTTCTTATGATCCACCTTTCCTCCTCTGGCCCTCTCTGATTGGGTTTCGGAGCTCACATCATCAGTAACATGATCTTGAGGTCATGGCAAATCAATTTAGTAACCGTGTTTCAGTTTTGCTGATTTGATTTAAGCCCAGCATTGTACCAGATTAACTATGACACCAGTATAAAGTATGAACTCTTATTGAACATTTTTCATATTTGTAATAGCGTCACTTGCAGGTTGTGTCAATCCGGCAGTTAATTTTGCTGTTAATGACTAAGTAACTGCAAGGAAATAAAGGCTACTTTTGTAATTGAATGACATCATTAAAATTGAAGGGACAGAATAAATCACCTGTGGGATATGACAAAATTTGGGGTGTGTGGGTACACCAGTCAGTAGTCGGAGTTCACATCTTTACACCACCAGATATCAAATGTGATTTTTCTTTTCTTTGTGTGTGGTGTAGGGAGAGATGGATCAGACTTCAGCCAAATTATACATAATTCTTTAAAGCATGTGTGCATGAAAACAAATATCATCTTATAATGTGCCTCCACATTATGTTTACACATTTAACGGTGTGGACAAGATACCACTTACGCTCATACAGGATGTAATTTCACAAAATATCCACAACTATCCCATCTTTGTTTTTTCAGTCGTGTGCCTTGAAGGGCATTTGAAAATCAGAGATGCTTGTAGTCTTTTTGTCTCTTACTCTGTCTGTAAAATCCCACTCTGCGTGTGAGTGTGTGTGTGTGTCTGTCAGTGTGTGTGATTCTGCCTGTATGTGGAGACGAAGAGCAGATAAAGAGTGCAACTGTGCAGACTAGTGGAAAAGTCTCCAGGGGCGAAAAGCCACTACAATCAACCAAACGGAGATGACATTAACCCCCCATAGGGACATAGGCCTGTGTGTGTGTGTGTGTGTGTGTGTGTGTGTGTGTGTGTGTGTGTGTGTGTGTGTGTGTGTGTGTGTGTGTGTGTGTGTGTATTCTGATCAAGTTAAACCGCTCTCATCCATTGCTTTTTGCATCATTAGCCCAAAAAGGAGGGTACCACATTTTCCTGTATACTGCGTGTGTTTGTGTATTTATTCGTATGTCTGTTTGCTTGTGTGTCCGTGCATGTGTGTCGATGTATTTGATGGTGTTTTCAGACAAATGCGCTTTTAATCAAACACTTGAGTTTCTTCTTTCTTTAATTATGTGAGACTTAATGATGCGTAGAGCTTTGTTATCTTCATTAAAACAAACGCTCTCCCCCCTCTCTCTCTCTCTCTCTGTCTCTCTCTCTCTCTCTCTCTCTCTCTGTCTCTCTCTGAAGTTCAACTATTCAAACTTTTTACCAAACATATATTAAAGACATGTTAAAGAAGATAAGAAAAAGAGAATGAAGGCCGTTGGAAGCGTGACATCGTGACAAAGATCCACAGTAAGTTTACGTTTTCAGAACTTGAAACATTTTCATATGGACGCAAGTCCTCAAGTAAAAGTAACCTCCATTATAATTATAAATCCTGCATTCAGATTATTACTTTACTCAAAGAATTCAAGTACTTAAAATGAAATGAATTGAGTTATCCATTGTAAATATTGTTTTTTAGTTAAAATACAGGTATAAAGCAAAGAAATAAAGCCAAGGCAGAAAAGAATGAGACAAAAATAAAAAAGGACAAATAAGCCACAGGCTGGCAGAACATCCTGTAATACCTTGAGGAGAAGAAAAACAAAATTCAATAAAGAAAAAAAAAAAGTAAAATCATGCAGAAAAATTAACCAATCAGTAAACAGCTATTTATTTTATGATCTTATCCCATGTCAAGTAGTTCCAGTAAGTCCCTTTGAGTCTGTGTAACAGTGTAAAGGAGAAAACAACATAACCTTTATGGTTATTATAATGACACTAATGGAGTGCAAGGAGTCGTATAAACATTTGATGAAACTCTGGCCTGGACTGCAGTTTTTCTGCAGAAAAGATGAACTGGACAGAGCGATATTAAAGGAGGGAAGGCGCAGAGGTAACACAACGAAAAAGTTGTCACAGAAAGAGGAGACGGAGGAGAGAGTAATTGTGTGACTGAGAGAGGTAAAGACAAGACTGGCTGTCAGTGTGATTAATGAGATAGTGAAAAAGCCCGAGCCTTTACATGAAAAAACCTTCGGGGGAAAGTTTATATTAAGTGTCAATAGTGTGCAGGTACTTTTAAATGCTTTAAAACATATATAGTGGGAAAAGGTTCCCCAGCATTGTAATGGCTGGTTGTTTTTTGAATTGGTAAAAGTGATTCATCATCCTGTTAAAATGGTGCCATAAAGGAAGCAAATATCCGAAGGGTTTACATGGATTCTGAGCCTGCTGTAATATTCAGGCCATGGAACAAAATGTGCACATTCATCACCCAGCAAGGTTTACCTTTAATGTTTATTTCAAATCAGACAGTTTATTGTTTTAATGCAGAGGAGGAGTCTCAGTCAGTCAGGTATCTCACCTGAACATGTTGAAATAATGTTACCTTTCATCTGAGGTGGGCAATACATTATGACAACATGTTAGTTGTCACAAACATCAATTGTATACCAAGTGGATTTTTTTTATTTTTTTCATCATTTATAATGCAAACAAATGAAAAAAAAAGAATTAAATTATGAAGAAAAAAATATAAAAAAAAATTTTAAAAAAATATAAACACGACATGATGATGAAAGCACATCTATGAAAGTAGGTTTTGAAACATGTAAGGATTTTTAGACAGCTAAATCTAAATTAACACAAACATTTTAGTGGCATTTTAGTCAAAAGACTAAATCTAAATCTAAATCTGTCGTCAAAATTAACACTGGATCCTGCATTTCCCATCATGTAACTCAATAGTCTCTCTCCTTAGACTTTCCCCAACTAGTAATTGCATCTTTTAACCTCTACGTTTCCAGTTTGTGATGCATGATGACATTACTTTGACATCATCAGAGGTTATTCTCTCAGATGTACCAAAGAAATACCAAAGACATGATCCAGCTGATGATTAATACCCATAAACACGATGACCAAACTATCTTTGACATGTAAAATTAGTGGGCTATTCTTAAATAAACCTCATGCACACCACTGATTTATGGTTACCTCTTCTGATGAGGATATTTCCTCGTCTTTCTTCCTCTCCCTTTGTTTCTCTTTCTCCGGTGTGACCTGTTTGTTAACAAGCGGCCGCCTCTCATTAAACAGCACTAATCTAACTTTTAATGAAGCTGTCGGCGTGAATGACCGGTCAGTACGCACATTTGCACGCACATCCACAGAAACGCTCTTGAGATAAACTCTGAGATGAAAAACAGTCTCATTAGTCTCGTAGTCATTGTTGTGGTTACTGTCAGCGGCGTTACTGTGGACACAATCTGACATCATTAAGTTCAGTGGTTTCTAGAGGCCGACTTTTTAGTTCTGGAGCCAGCAAAGTTTTTACATCCCAAATGTTTGCTTTGTGTTAGTTTTCATGGATTTTTTTCTGTTCACATAAAAGCAAAAGACAAATATAGAACTTTTTTTTGGAAATTTCTGAAAACATTAACAAGAATCAATCAAGTTTTTAGATTTCACATCAAGCTTCAATGTCAAAGGAAAAATCTTAAAAAGCACTACCTGACCTGTGTTCATCCTGTACACTAGTAGTAGCCCAACTGAGTATTAGTTTTGTCCATTGAACAGGCCATTATTAGTCAGCCTGCTGAGTTTTGCCATAAGAACCACTGCTTTTGGGAACAGTGATGTTTGTCTAAATGAAACAAATGCTCACTTCCATTATGTGTCATTGTGTGCAGGGTGCAGAAAGTCATGATGCATATATGCTGCAACAGTTCCAAACTCTGGTTATGGTTAAAACTGTCATTATGAATGTATAGTATTATGTTATTAATTAAATGTTGTTGCCTATTTAATCATTTAGAGACACCTACTGCAACAAATGTTCTCAGATTCAGTATAAGGCATCCTTTATGGCACTGCATCTCGAAGGAGGAAGCTCCTCTTGCCGTGCAGCCGTGCAGAGCCTGCTGGGTGCTGATGCCATACCGGGCATTAATGTTCCCTGACAATACACTCACCACAGTGCTGGTGTTTTTATTGTCCGTGGGAACATCCTCAATTTCCACAGCTGTCGGAGGTGTGAAAAGGTGCCTTTTCTGATTAGGTCTTTGTGGTCTTTGTTGGGACAGGCAGGTCTTTGGTGATGTGGATCCTGAGGTACTCTCCCTCCCACCCTCTCCACTGTAATCCCATTGATTTTTAGGAGAGCATACAGTAGTTCCTTTCCTGCTGCATCCCAAAGTCCACAATGAGCTCCTTGGTTTTGTTGATATCCTGACACCAGTGTTGGATTCTCCACCTCTCATCCTGATTGGTGATCAGGCCATGGTTCTAGTTTTTGTCTTCTTTATTTTGGTATGCTGTGTATTTTATTTCTTTCCAGTTTCATTGAGTGTCCTGTTTTATTTTGGCACAACATTGGCGGTATTAGCAATACAATCTCCCATTGGGATCTATACCTATATTACTATCAAACTGACTGCAAGTTTCACATCTCTACAAGTTGATATCTGTAATGGATTGAAATAATGAAAATCAGACGCTCCGCTCAGTGCCTCTAAGAGCTTATGAACTGTGGAGTGTTTTGTTGTGTTGTGTTATCAGTGAGATGGTGTTTAAGTGTATCAGCACGTCCACATTAGTTTGTAAGTGAAATTGCTACAGAAATGCTGATTGTTGATTTGATAACTGATGCATGATTTGAGAGTTTAGTGATGAGAAGGCTGACAAGAAGCAGTCTCACTTATTTATTTTATACATTGTGGAAACTAAACAATGTTGGATACTGGAAACACACTAACAAAGTATTTAATTAGTTAAATAATGATTGCATAGACATGCACACATCCCGACAATATACAGACAACATTCTCACAGTGCTTCATTTGTCTCTATAGATAGATAAAGATTCCTTTTAGGGTCACAAATCTAATTATTGTTAGTGCTGGATGAATGCCATTATTGTCACAAGGTGTGTGATGGTTATGCTATTTTACTTTTTGAATTGACCCACCTGCCCACGCTGCTAATCCAGCTGAAGGTCAAAGGTAGCTCTCGCTGCCACATGGATGCGTGTAAACTGCCGACCCCCCTCCGTATCTCCGAATTACGGCAACGCTGCATCCTGGTTGGCTGAGAGACAAGAGGCACGGGCAGCAGCAGCTGTCGCTACTGCGCTGCAGATGTAAATAACTGTCTAACATCATAAGCGCACATTCACAGCTTATACACAAACATGCTCGTAGAGAAACACCTCCCACGGCACCTTGGGAAATTCTCTCGCACTTGTCTGCCATCTGTCAGTGTGCACGATGGAGACGGGGAGGATGGATGGTGAGAAACAGAGAGGAAGATGGAGAGGAGGGAAACAGGTGGGAAGGAAGCCTTTTCAGCACAGGTGGTAGGTTAGTTGTAGAGAAGAAAATGAAAGAGGGGAAGAGAGAAAGGAGGGAGAGTTAATAGTTAACTTATCCTACAAGACAATTTAGCATATTGTTCACTGAGAGAAAAACTCAATATGAGTGATGAGAAAAAACTGGTTCATATGGATAAGATTTGTATGAGAGACAAAATGGGACAAATTAACTTTTTCAAATTATTTCGTTTTAATCAGTTATATTGTTTAGTAATGAGTAATTAAAGTCCAATCAGTATTTCTGAGGAGTGCAGCAAAGCTTGTGAAAACTTTCTGTAAAATTTCTTTCATGGCTCTGGACAAAACTTTGTTAAGATAGAAAAACAGTCCAACTTTTGGTTTTAAGACTATACAGTTTAACCAGAAAGCCTGCTGGGAGCTCTCACTTATGGGGACATGAAGATGAGGTTATTTACCAGGCAGCGAGAGTGTAAATGCTTTAGAATTTAATTCTTGAAAGTCTAGTTACCAGTATCCACGTCCATGTTACCTGTAGGGTCCTGATCAAAAAGCTATGGGGGAAAACATCATGTTCTGTATGTTACACAATCTAAATACGTTACATGACTTATGTACTACATCACCTGACATTTGTTTATCTATGACACGCCGCCTCGCCAATATAACTCCGTAGACGCTGGCATGAAATGACATGTGAATGGAAAAACATGTTATAATGACACACAATTGACTTAACACAGTGTGCTATTCAGACTACATTTACTGATATCAGGCTTTTGAAACAGACCCTCCAACACCTTCAAGTTACATCAAATCCTTGATAGACTTGCTATGGATTTTCTGGTGCCTCTAACTTCAAGGAATTTAAGGGTCTTATTTGAATTACTGTCATCCTTGACCTCTTCTCAGGACTGCATTGGCATATAAAGACTCTGCACTACTGACAGCTCCCTGAGTCTACTGTTATCTTTCCTGAACCTTTTACGGCGTGACAAATTAGGCCTTCATTATTTGTACCATTCTACAGATTTTGGTGACGTGACATATGTCCCAGCACAGCTCCATCTTCAATCTGAGCAGAGGTCTAATCAGCCAAGAGACACAAACACTGAGTTTGCATTTTGCCAAGTTAAACATGCAGTAGCTCACACCTGCTCTGCGTGGAAATACTGTATATAATCTGTATCATGCACCGGCTTTTCTTTTATCTTTTTCGCAGCACCTTTATGTATCTATTTATGTAAAACAACACCAAACTTCATCAGGATAAAAGAGAAAAATAATAAAAGCTCCAGTCAATACTCTGAAGACAGATTATGCCTTTTTGTAGGCTTTTCCTCTTTATGAGCATGTATTCTGCAAGAGATGTAATATTTTGTGAATGATGAATATCTTGTTTTTGGAATGAGCCTCATTCATTTCCACCTCCCGTCATCGGAGTGAGTCAGGAACAGACTCTGATATGTGCCTTCCAACAATCTGGTCCCCCGCTGTCTATTCATCTCTAGTAATTTCCTCACCTCACTAAGTTCATAATTATAAGTCTGCGCAGCCATTATTAGTGCTTCAAAACAAACAACAGAGCCCCTGCAGCTGAGAAGCCAGCCATGACAGCCTAAATACTGTTCCTTTCCTTTTATTAGCTAGCTTATTAACATTTTAGCCATCAGGGCTTTCAACATCCAAGCTGTCACACACAACTGATGAAATTTAATATCCAAAAGATTATTCAAAGTAAGTTTGACATAGTTGTTATTAGTATGAAATGAACGTGAGATATGCAGCTTTTAAAAGTTTGACATGGACTCTTACAAAGTAATTTCTGTTTAGCATGATGGAAGATGATGAGAGACTAATAACACCGTAGCTGATAAAATCTATCGTAGAATGTGTGTCATAGTTTGAAGTTAAACTGAAGAAAATAAGAACACATCATGCCCTCTCTAACTTTTTATTCACCAATAAATTGATAGTCAAATTTAGCATTTATCCAGGAGTGAGAATCTCTATGGATGCTGTTCACACTTTAACTGCAGGCTGTAGATTCTCTCCCTTGTTAATGGACAGTGTTAATTACATTTCCAACCTGCCAAACACAAATTAGATAAATGATGGACGTGTAAATAGATCAGAAGTAGACATTAGTGAAGATTAGAGATGATTAGAAATGGGAGGTGGAGCTGGACGAGTTTCATCTTTTCCCCCCAGAGGGAATCTGTTCATGGGATCCAAAAAACACTGACTGTTGACTGCAAAATGGCAAGAATTAGACATCAACAATTAAACAGCAAAGTTTTGAGACAGGACTGCAGTTGCAGAGCAGAATTAGCAGTAAAAAAGATTTTGAAACAGAACATACGTGTGGTAATAGAGGGATAAACATAAAAAAGCACACACACTTGCATGCGCACAGCAGGCGGGCAGATGTCCGGAGCAGTGATGGCAATGACCTCACACGAGTTCCGGAAAGATTCAGGGCAGACCTCTGTACAAACACTATTGGATTAAGTAGGGTGACATCACAAAAACACACACACACACACACACACAAGACAAGGACGAACAAAAAGAAAGGCCTTCTGTTTAACAAGTGCCCACCCAGACTTTCTCAGAGATCCATTAACTTGACATTCCTGAAGCTAAAGCAGTGTGACCATAGAGGAATTAGACTCCGATCAGTAGAAAATGATCGGTCAACCGCCGTCAAAACAAAAATCCTTGCAGTATATGTGGTTGCATTTCTCACTTTAAGAATAACTTAATAACTGCTAATGTTTTCGAATAAAAAACATGAAGGGTTTGTGTCCACAGGATTGCTAGAAGGTTTTTAATTCTAAATGGCTACAGGAAGTGGGGTTTCGTACTAAAGCATGTCAAAGTCCGTGTGGGGAGGAGGTTGACCCAAACCATGATTTTTGTCCTAAATCTATTTCGTTGTTCAGGTACAAGGACGTGTCAGTTGTTCTGTTGCCACCACAATCAGAAGCAAGAATACATCTGTCTGCTGTCAATTTTAGAAATTGTGCCACATGAGTGAACCCAACCTCTCCTTGTTTTATTTATTAATTAATCGCATAATAGAAATCTTAATTCGATAAGCTCAGCTCAAACCTGTGCGCATGAACTTCAAACAAGGCTCTTCTGAGTTTGGAAGAGTCTGTTTTGAGTGATATTTGTTGGTGACATCCCCTTTTGACATTAAGAGAAACATTAATTGATCCAGTTTCATTATTTTACATCTCTGGCAATAAAATCCACCCCAAGTCTAGACAAATTCTTTCAGCACTGCCCGCTTCTATTAAATATATTAACAGTTCTACTTAAAAGAGAGAGAAATGCCTACGATATAGGACCACCCAGATCTTTTACTGGTCCAGCTCTTTAATGGGAATTGCTGTGACTTCATCACATCACATCTCCTCTGGGCTCATTGACTCTACTATGGTCACCACTCTACCCTGCCAGCTATGAGCTAAACGAGCTTTAGGTTGTGAGCACTGGACTGTATGTGTGTGACTTACAGCTAGGTGTTTGTGTTGCTTACTGTACATGTGTGAGTGAGGGACATGTGACTGCATGGTTCCTTCCTGCTGTTCCTTTGTAAAAACGTCTCACTGGGTGCGGTGAAGCGAGACTGAAGAGGCGTGGTTTGTGACCCATGCTTCATTATCTGTCTTGTAACGGGCTACGGTGGGTGGCGAAGTGCGACGGACACTCGGCGGGACCAATCCCCTCCCATCGCTGGCAGCCAGACAGAGCAGACAGGTCGTAAACAGTGGTGGAGGTGTCTTGAGGGGGGAGTGACTGGCCCATATCTTGTCTGGTGAGGTTGTGCGGGATGTTCTGGAAGGATCTATGAGTCTACTTATTCACAGTGCCTAAGGTGGCAAGGTGGTGGGTTAGAGAGTGGAGTTTATCATAAGTTAAATGCTTAGCCAGAGGTATAACAGAAATTCTGTTGAAGAAGAGAAGAGGGAGTCAGGAAAAAGACATTTGTGAATGTCAGAGAGAAAGAGGGGGCGGAAAAGACCTTATCAAAGGCTACAAATTAGCATTTAAAGTGACTTATTTGGCAAGAATGTATGTTGTCGATTCTATGAATTTTAAACAAACTGAAAAGACATGAATCTCCAAAACACAAGACAGCACCTTTGTTTTCAGCCTTCTGACATTTTTTAGCTAAACCATCAGGATGGTTTGAAATGGTTAAGAGCTATGGGAATCTTCTTATCACGTAAAAAAAACATTCAATTGTTTAATCTTTATGAAAAATTCTAAAAGTTTGGTGATGCATACCTTTCTTTGGAAAGTAACAGTTTATAGAGGGGATGGATCTGATGGGGAAAATGTATTTGACGTGTACCTTAATTTGGCACTTGTACTACCCTAACATAGGCAGGATTTTTACCCCGTCACCAAGAGCCATTCGAGATGTTTTGGCTTCATTTTGTGGGAGTCATGTCATCCATCATTATACCATCAAAGCTTTAAGTAAGTTTAATCTTAGTTTAGCTCAGCATTCAAGCTGCGTCAAGCTTTGGTCACGGTAAACACTGACATGTTACATTAAGTTAATATAGTAAACAAGTTAGCAAACAGACACAGAGATCCATTTGAATTCATTTTGAGTTGTGTTGCATGTGGTGCATGTCCAGGGAACACAATTGAAAATATTGTGGTGAGTGCTGCTTCTATACAAACAGCCGATGTTGGCAGTGTCGCATTTCACCATGGTTGTGGATCGCAAATTGGAGATAAATATGCAACAAGGCTCACAAGCTTGGCATTTGTTTGGACAGTGAAATAATTAAAAATGACAGAGAGGGAAGTATTATATCCTGCAAAACAATGCCCTGACTATTAAGCTGCTAGGTGTTATACTTTCTTATCTAGTTACTAATTTTGTCCTGCTGGACAGGTAGAGTGGGTTTATCAAAGCTGTCTCACTGAAGACAAAAATGCTGCTTGCTAAAGATGAGTTTAATAGAGAAGTTTATGAGCCAGAAAACCAAAACAATGAGGTAAAAAGGAGCTGTTTGTACTGTGTGGGTTTGTTTCTGCAAGGCTCTTCTCACATAATGCTGTTATGTGATCCATTTTATTATAAATAATTTCTCCTTTTACGTGGAGACGTAACCACAAGACCCATGTGGTATAAGGCTTTGTTGCACAACTCTGTTTGTTTCATAATGCAGTTTATTCAGGTCTGAATTAGTTGAGGCATTGCACTGTGTATGTTTTCCAGTGTGCACATGTGACAGAGATGCACAGAAAAAAAAAACAGCACACAGAGAGGAATGAAGGAAGGTGATTGCAGCTGAGTACAGAGCTAACATCTGCTCTTATCTGCCTCAAGAGACACTCAGCAGCTTCTCAAGAGGAACAACTCCTCCTGGGCCAATCAAAACCAAGAGCAAAGCCTCTTCCGGAGTCAATTGCCCAATCACCCGGAAGGACAACAGCTCCTCATCCATTAATTACCCAATCACAGAGAATACTTGTTCTTCCTGTGTTAATTTTTTCAATCACAAGGAAGGACAGCTGCTCTTCCCGGGTCAATTTCTCAATGGAGGGCAAGTATGACATAAGCTTTTCGAGACAGCACGCCAATGAGAACTGATGACATGAGACATCGCTTCTACTCAAAGCTAATTAAACAGCAAATAAATACAGATTGGGAGAATCGGCTAGTTTGGACACAGGCCATTTAATTATGGTGAACAAGCCAATCAGACCCATATAATTATAAAATTGTATAGGTTGAGATTCCTGTATTTCATGTCATGTAATTCAGGTGAGGTGGTATAAAGAAAAACACAAGTTACCTATTCCTGTTTTTGACACTGGGGACACAAAAGTATCATTTAAAATATACAAAAGAGCTTCTGACTATGTTAGAGTACATCAGTACATCCATTTCACACAAATTTGTAATATAATAATAACGATCACAGATCGCCCTTAGGTGCACAACTGTAATCACGCTGAAGTAAAACGGACACAATCGTCTAGACTTTTCCGAGCACAAGCATCATACACGCCTCTTTGGACAACATTGTCTGTTTACATTCTTGTTCAGTCCCTAGCACCTCCTTTCTATTGAATGTATGACTCTATATTAACCTCATCCGACACTGTGACAATCTACACAGATAAAAACATTGTGTAGTCTGAACCATGCATAAGAGGTTTTGCAGCACTGTAACTCGCTCTCAGAATTCATTATTTGAACCACAAGAGCCTCTTGTCAGGAAAACATAACTACACTGTAGGTCATTTTAAGTGTTTGATCAAATAACCAGCGCTGTCTCTGGAAAAATCATGTCCGGCCACATTTGATCAAGGCTCAGTGGCAGGTGATTTTATTTTTGAAATCAAGTGACAGTAACTGGAGTGTATTTTTAAAAAGACGACATGTAAAGGTCCCCTTCACTCTG
Source organism: Sciaenops ocellatus (assembly GCA_033000465.1). Taxonomy (NCBI): domain Eukaryota; kingdom Metazoa; phylum Chordata; class Actinopteri; family Sciaenidae; genus Sciaenops; species Sciaenops ocellatus. The sequence goes on along the minus strand of CP136872.1, from coordinate 22,986,451 downwards.
CACAAAATACGCTACTTTGATCTGTCAAAATAAAAGCCTTTGATCAAAACAGAAAAAAGCATAATGTGAGAAAATGGATTATTTTTCATGCTGGGATGTGCGAGGTGTAGACGAGGGAGTTACAACAATGGGTTTGATATTAGTAACGTCAAGCTTTGAGTAAGATGAATGGAAGTGCATTAGTGCTGTGTTTATTAATGGTTTGGAACAAAGGAGCTGAAAAGTTGCTATGCAGCATAAAATTTAGGTTTTTATTTCCCTCCTCAGCACAAAGATCTGCATTTTATACCCATTTTTAAAAGGCCAGTGTGTGTAATAATCATCAATTATGTAAATCATGTGAATCTGACTTTTAGTTATAATTTAAAATAGGAAATATGCATATTTTTTTACTCATCAGCTGATTACATTTTCAGAAACAGGCCTGTTTTACCGATGTAACAAACATTTTATATGAATCAGACAATAGTTATTACTTCAGTTACATTATTTAAGAGCACATTTAGATTTAGTGAATTTAGTTTTTTATTATTAGCCTTTATTATTTTTTTGTATTTATTCCTGTTGGATGAGCCAGTCTTTTAATATTTACATCACAAATTGTGTCCTTAATAGAAATTACCATCCATAAATTACTGCATTAATACATTTATTTAAAATATATTTTTTCACTTTTTAATGTGAAACATCCCGTTTGCAGTGACAAGTTGAGTGAGAATTGTCATCCAACTGTGCAGCTCGAGGGGACTTTTTGGCACATTTCCGTTAAGAATCTTGGCTTTCCAATAGAATATTTTTAACTTAGTTTTAAGCACCAGCAGGCAGCTGTTTACAGCCTTTAAGCTTTGATAAACCCAGCAGGGAGACAAAACTAACTTACTAACCAAGGAGAGGTAGGTGTAGGGTTATAGGACTTGTATTCATCAGGTGGAGTCCAACAACACAACTCCAAGTAAAATAGAAGCAGGTAAAAACTTTATAATGGTGTTGTCTTTGAAATTAAGGTGTTGGGGCGTTTTGTGAAGTTCTTTCATTGAGGAAAAAAAAAAAAAAACAAAACAAAAAAACAGCTTTTTGCTGAAAAAGTCTGAGAAATGAGGAACCAAACTTCAATTCATCTTCATGTTGTATTCACATGTATCCCCACTCTCTGCTCTCTCCACTTTTTGTTCCAGCTTTCCAGCCACAATGTTTTGTCTTCACGCAACACTTTTATATGCCTGTTTATCCACGGTTCAGGCAGCATACATATCTTTATCTCTATCTTCTCGCTGCCTCCCCTCCTCTCTTCACAATCAAACACCTCTCTTCACCCTGTTTCTATCTGGCAAATATAGAACTTTGGCTCTGGTGTTTTTTTCCTTTCTCCTCCCCCTGTTGCTCTTCTTTTTTTCCCTCTTTCAAGAGCAGCATAGAAGAGGTTTTTTTCTGTTTGAACTCTGTGTGAAGTGGAATAGCGTAGCCTTATCACAGCGTGAATCTATCATCTTCTCTCACACTGTTTTTCTTTACTCTGCCTCGCCAGCTACTTTGGCTCGCAATATCCAACCTGAGAGCCCTTACCTCTGTTTGACTTGTGGAATAGTAAGCAGACGCACACACACACACACACACACACACACACACACACACACACACACACACTAGAAGGGTTTGTCGGAGAAGCAAATCTTTGTTCCAGTGGCTTTGACTATGCTACTTTACCTTCAGACTTTGAATCTTGTGTGCATTCTCTGTCCTCTGTCACTCAGCAGCTCTTTCTTTTCATGTAACTGTTCGGCATTGCACGCTCTCACTGTCATTGAAGCGCTTGTCAGATCCAGTGAACAAATCCTGTACTGAGAATAAATCCAGTGACCTCCCAGTGGGAAAAAAAAAATAAATAAAAAATTGACATGGAAAAGACATAAATGTCTAAATATACTGTATAGTAGTGTGTATAGTATGAACTGGGTTTATAGCATTGGGTTTGTTCTGACATCTTCGGATGTCAAATGAGACATTTGGTAGTAAATTATCTGTGAATCTGGTACATAAAAATGTGTGTTAATTAATAAAATATATGATTGGCCTCTTAACTCCATGGCTAGTTAGGTATTTTTACTTTTTTAAGGGTTTTAGGGCATTAGCTTATTCAGTTTGATCCTTTTAAAATCTGTATGCGACATCACGATGCATTATAAACATACTGTAACTGTGCACCACAAAAATGTCAGTGAGTGACCAGCAGTTATGAAGTATAATCATATCTGTTGTGATAAAACATCCTGAAAGTAAAACTGAGCAGGAAGAAAGTGAACAAAGTGGTTTGACACAAACATTAACCAAGTTTTATGAGTGGCTAAACCAGGCAGGTTGGAAATCTATTCAATCAAGGTTTTATTCGCCCTCCATTGTTTTGGAGAAGCGGAGCGAATCAATAATTTTGTGATTGTAACAGTCCTGAGGGACGGAAGATACGAATCTGCTCAGATAATGAGCCGCTACTCAAAAGCTGCGGGGCAACAAATTACAACAATACACACATCACACACTGCTGCACACACACACACTCATCACAGACACTGCTGAACTCAATATGAAGGGAGTGTATGAGGACACCTGATGTGCAGGCATTCATTCAGATGCTTTCATCTCATCATCAACCTACATTTCACCTGGAAGGATCATTAATCATGCTGTCAAACAACAAACAACTGAGCAAACAAATCATACGAATAATACTGATAATACCTTTATATATATTTCTTTGTTTTGTTGGAGTCATGACTGTGTTGTGTGTACAGTGTGACCAATACACTACATGGTTAAAAAATTGTGGGTTTTTTTTAATTTACTATTTTTGGTCCTTGGCTGTTTTTCACATGTTCGGGCTAATCCCCAGTTTAAGGGAAATCTTGATACTAAAGCATAACATTTTATTTTAGACATTGATGTCCTTCCAACTTTTTGGCAGGAATTTTCTTTGCCATTTAGATTTGTAGCCCTACGGCGCTGCTGCGTTCATCATATTGCCTGTTTTGCCTGGCACTCGGCCACTTTTAGGCGGTTGGAGGAACATTTTAAGCCAAAAACAAGACAGTCACTTTTTTCCACAGTGCGTTTGGGATCAAAGCTGCCACACAGTCAGAATCACAGGAACACAACTCTAGGTCAACAGAAATAACCCAACAATAAATGGAGAAAAAGACAGCACATTTGTTTTTTTACTTCCCAGATTGGACAACTGCATGAGCTAATCCACTTGCCCAGTCACAGAGTTTACTTGCCCCAGACGAGCCCTGTAAGGGAAGCCTTTTGTTTTTCAACATAACAATGCCCCCTGCACACAATGCTGTGTCCATAAAGTAATTATTTTCCCATTTTAGTGTGCAAAATCTTCAGCATCTTGGAATAAACTGGAACGTGTCTTTCATCCCAAACAGTCAATATGCACACCAGGACAGTAAATTGATCACGTAAATGTAAATGCACATGAGCACAGTCTTCATTTCTTTACAAACACACACCATTTTCAACACACACACACACACACACACACACACACACACACACACACACACACACACACACACACACTCCTACACAGATGCATGATCAGCTCTTGTTGCATTGGTCTGATGGGGCTGACTCTCTAATGCCTCTATCCTGTATACTTAAGCTCTATGGCAATCTGCAATAGTGCTGTGCTGGCTTGTTTATTGGCAAAACCGTTGGCTTCTCTCACTCTACTCTTGAACCCCCCCATCTTCTCTTTCTCTCTCTCTCTTTTGCTCACACTGTTCTCAACCTCTCTCTCCCTCTGTCTCTCTGAGAATATTTGTTTATCCCAACATTATTGACTTCTCCCCGTTTGCCAGCTTTCCCTCTTGGATGCCTCGATAGCTCAGCCAAAGACGCCTCTGGTTTTTCATTTCCACAGCTGGCACACTGCACCGAAAGGAGGCCCAACAGTATCAGCGCTATGCGTAGATGTCTGAATTAGTCAGTCTGACACACACATGCACGCACACACCTTTATGTTGGCTGGCTCCAGATAGTTATCGATCAGGGATTGATTGACCGGCTCCTTGTTAAAAAGATCTCGAGATGAGGCCTGCAGGCTGGCCGGTAAAGTTGCTGACTCTCTGTCATGCACGAACACGGTGTAAGTTTACGCGCACACTCAGTTGATGAGTTGTATATATTGGCGAGCTGAGGCCATTGTTAATGAGATGGGGCCTTGTTGTGTTGAATAGTGCCGGACTCTGCAGCTTTACACCCAGGTTTCACTGGCGCTGAGAGAGAGGAAAAGATGGATGGACAAATAAAAAGAGAGAAAGGCAGATGGTGAGGAGAGAGATGGAGAGAGATGATGATGCATGATTTAACAAAAACTCTAATGAACAGACACCGGGAAGATTTGTTCCAATGTCTAATAAGGGCCTCTGCTTAGCTTGCAGTAAGTCCCCACTCGTCAACTTGCATTGTTAAAAGTGTACGCTTGTTTGAGTTATGAAATAAATTGATTGTCTTCTCCGTGTATTCAGACACAGATTAGACCAAAATATGTTTCACCAAAGTTAGTATAGAAAGTGGGAGCAGGAGGATACTGCACAATTAAAGGTGCAAAACAGCAAGTTCAAAACATATTCACGTAGATTTAGGATTCAATCCTTTATTGCCATTTTAATGGGGGTCTGCTTGGGTGAGATAGCAAAAAGCAAAACAAGAAAAGAATATAACATGACGAGACTAGAGACATAAAACAAGAGGTAACAACACAAATATCCCTAGTCTAACAATAAAAGAATGTATAACAAATGTAAAATGAACCCAAGACGTATCTTGTACGTTTAACAGGTGAAAAAGTGAGACATTAATCAACAGTTTGTATATCTGAACTATTTACTGACCAACAACACCTGTGTCTGCTCGTCAGCTCGGTCCACTTTGCTTGACCGGACTCTGCCGGCGAGTGCTTGTGACTAAAGCTACAACAGTTTTCTTTCTCTTGTATCTATAAAATACTGTATGTCATACACATCATAGATATCAAATATCTTATTATACTTATTGTTGCACTAATATGTCCTAGTCACACCTCGGGAACCTTGATTGTTTCCCATTTTTGTAAGTCGCTTTGGATAAAAGTGTCAGCGAAGTGACTAAAGTGACTAATTATAAATATTTTTTCAACTCATCACCTTGACCATCCATCGTCAAAATCAAAAGTTGTTAAGCATTTCTGTGGACAGAATCTATTCATTTGCCTTTGTTGTATTGTCAAATGATTAGATTAGATTAAATGTCAGAATTTAAGGATTTAACATTACAGACATGCCATATATTCCAGCCTGATATTACCATCTGACTGGATGCTTCCAAATTCAGCTGCGCATCAAGTTTCAAAAGACTGTGAAGTCAAGCTACAGGAGCAAAGCTTTGAAATGTTTCGACCTCAGAGTCTCTGTAAGAGACTTATGATCCTGAATTGTATGACCCAACTTACATAATGTACAGAGACTGAGGTAAAAAGAAGGTGTGGAGGGAAGTGAAAGCAAAAACTGAGTTTATTGTGTCGACGTGTTCGTTCCCAAAGTGTTTCAAAGTGAATAAAATCATATCTGACAGTGAATTAGGCCCCCGAATGATTAAACATCTCCTCACATTACTACATTATGAAGATGTAATGATCTCATTAACAAAAGGTTTGCCAGTGTGGTCATCAGCTCGCTATAACACCCAATCAGAGACACTCTCCTTGACCTCAGGGTCGTCATCCTCAGCCAACCTATCCCGTCTGGGGTCACTTTGTCGACACAATCTAATTGGACACAGGGCAGGAAGTGGCAGTCAGCTGGCCTGTCAGCTGTGGAGTGTAATTGGTGGATAGGACGGGTGCCAGCCAGCCAACCAGAGAGGTCAGAGATAATGATTATCCGCGGCATCACTGGTGCAGGTGGGAATTGATGAACGTTAATCTGATATTTGATTAGTTTGTGGAGGGTAGGGGCGGCAATCAGAAGGTAACATAAACTGCACACACTCACACTTCCACAAAACATTCGCCATCCACATAAACACTAGTTCACTCACACTCATGCAATCAGTCTCACACACACACACACTGCAGTCCCTCTAGGGCTGAGTAGACAGATGGGAGGTTGATGCTAATGGGACACACGGCTAAATGGACTAAATGGACGGGATAAACACTGTTCCCAAGGAAACCAAAGGACTGTGTGTGTGTGTGTGTGTGTGTGTGTGTGTGTGTGTGTGTGTGTGTGTGTGTGTGTGTGTGTGTGTGTGTGTGTGTGTGAGAGAGAGAAACAACAAAAAGAGAGAAGGGCGCTGTGTGTGTACAGTGTATGTTTGCATAATCTGTATGATTGGGGCCTTGTAGTGTTTCAAACTAGTGTGCACACTGTGGAGTGTGTGTGTGTGTGTGTGTGTGTGTGTGTGTGTGTGTGTGTGTGTGTGTGTAGGTGTGTGTGTAGGTGTGTGTGTGTTTGTGCGAGACTGCGGTCAAAGGGATGTACGGTTGTTTAAATCTTGTAAATCAGGCTGTCATGGCGATAATAAGAACCACCTACAGTTTCCTCAACTGCCAGACGCTTTTATATACACACCTACACACACACATACAGGAGACGACCTCACGGAAATTCATACTTGTATATGAAAATACATTTCTTCACTTCACTACTTTATTATATACGCCATGGTATTGAACGTCTGCATACAACCAGAGCTGTTTCTTACATTAAAGTAATTCATGCCAAGTCAGGTATATGGCCCAAACTCACATATTTTCCTCACAGGGCTTTACAGAAAGAAGAATTTAGCTGGATCGTATACTTACGTTACTCCCTCTAATCTATACCAGATCCAAACTTACATAGAAGACCAACACACAGCACCTGCATGTGGTAGAATTGTGCTGCTATAGCACGAAAACACAAGACACATACACCACTAAAACAGCAAGTAGAAGTCAACGCACCGCAGGATTGAATGTGATTAAAACCGCTGGACTGACGTTTTCAACACCACGTAACGCAACATAATGATGTTTAGTTAAACGCGTAGCACCAGCCTTTTTCTAATAGTGTTCATTAGTTTTTAGTGTTCTCCAGATATTTCTGCTTTGTTGAATCTTCCTTTTTCCTCTGCTGTGTTGTGTAGTACTCAAGCGTTCCTCTATTTTCATCAAGTGTGTTTAGAAACTGGGGAAATTAGCTGATTTATTGAATTTATTTACTAGTTTGGTATGGGAGAACTTGACCTCAACCCTATTATTTAGCCTCTTTGGTCTTGTTTTTTGTCTTCAGAATTTTCTAAAGATGACACGTGTTGAAGTCTCAAAACTTTAATTAGTAGATTCATATTTTCTGAACAGCCAAGATGTGCTCCCAGTTTGAAAATCAAGAAAAAAAAAAGACCAATCACAGCCCAGCTAGTGGTGCGTTTGTTCAATCAAGAAAGATTCATGTGTGAAACTGTCAATCACCATAATAAGTATTAGCTGCATGCACAAGACTAAATGTGAGACAGCTGTTAGGAGATATTTGTTGCATGTCCTCCCTCTCTTTTTACCCTTATTTCCTGTCTCTCCCAACTACCTAGAAAAAGGTAAAAAATGATTTTCTAGAACAAAAACATTCTTTCTTGGCTTAACTTTCAGTTGTGGGGGCAACTTCAGTCTTCGTGGGAACCAGAAGAATACTGTGTGTGTGTGTGTGTGTGTGTGTGTGTATGTGTATGTGTATGTGTATGTGTATGTGTATGTGTATGTGTATGTGTATGTGTATGTGTGTGTGTGTGTGTGTGTGTGTGTGTGTGTGTGCAGCAATTCTGTTTGCACTTGTGAAACTTGTGAGATCATCGTAACTTGAGCTTTAGATGTGCCAGGTACAGCAGATTAACTCCAGCTGCTGGACTTTTATCAGTCATTGGAAGAAATGGGATGGAGAGACGAGCTGGGGCAACACACACAGCCTTTTTATCTTCAGCAGTCTCCTTCTGTGTGTGTGTGTGTGTGTGTGTGTGTGTGTGTGTGTGTGTGTGTGTGTGTTGGCCTGTGGAGAATGGGAATGGATGATGGCTGTCTGAGCAGGCCAATGATGAGGGCTAATGTGATAGGATATAATGGATGACCCCTGAAAATGGCCCACTTTTCTTTCCTTCTAGCTCTCTCTCTCTCTGTCTTTATGTCGCTCACCCTCTGTCAGTTAGCGGGTGGTGATTTAGTGGACCGGGTCACCACGCTGCTCAACGCTGCGGTCACTAGATTTGAGGGATAGAGGGATGGACAGAGAGAAAGTGAGAGAATGAGAGACATTTCATCTGCCTATATTTCCCAGTGATCTGTCACTTCAGTAGAGCGTTGAGGCCGCTTCCATCTCTGTTTTTTAAATATTTAGTCTGGCCAAATTCACATAAATTATTCAGATTCAGATAAATCCAGTAAAACTGCTGTAAATATACAATTGAATGCTCCATTTTCACAGTTTTCTGTATACATTAGTGTCAGACTTTGCTTTTTATTAGCTGTGAAAAGCTTAAAGAATAGGTTCAGATATACTGAAGTCCATCTTAATATGGTTATTGCGTTACTTTAGAAGAGTTATTGATCACTGTATATCCCACTGTATATTTTGATGCTGCACTGGCTTGTAACCACCACGCTAAGCTTCTTCCTGTTGGACTAGTAATATCAGTTAGCAGCTATGTCCTGTATTGTTGCAACTGCTTGATTTTAGCTGTTAGCAAAGTTGTCAATTTGCTAATTTTTGCATTTTTTGCAACAAACGAACGTAACATGCATACAACATACACTGAGAACCACTTGGAAAAATCGGAAACCCACATTAAATTTACATTTAACAAAATACTTCAGCACTTTTCTTCATCACTTAAAGTTAAAATGATTAACACTGTGTGAAGAAATGTAATGGAAATTTAACCTTTATTGCAATTTCACTGTCTTATACAGTCACATATGGGAAGAAAGCCATTTTGTCAGTGTTTCTAAAATTGTAGTATTATTGCATTTCAATCCAGTGATTCTACTTAAACAGATATAGAAAAGCCATTTTCTGGCAGCAGTGGAAAGAGAACTGTCCGCCTCAGATGTTCAGTATCTCTTGTTCAGGCTACCAGTGTGTACATGTATGAGCATTTCACAGTTTTGTTTATCACAAACCCGGATGGTTTGGCCTATTTTTGTTCTATTTGATCTGGAATATTTCTGTCTCTCTCTGTGTTGTCTTGTCACCCTCTCATTCTCTCCCCTGCTGCAGTGTTAGCAGTAATTGTCAGGCAGTTAGCTGTGAATGGGACTTATTGGTCATAATACAAGAATGTGTGTGCCTTGTTCACAGTAACAGCTACAAGCCACACGATCTATGAGCCTTTTCTGTCTCTCTTTGTCTCTCTGGCCATCTCTAATTAGCTCTCCAAATCAATGGGGATTTATTCCACCACCATGCCAGGATGTGTCGAAGATGTTCTGCTGTGATCAGATTGTCTAGCTCACTCAGGCTGTAGTCGTAACATCATGCCTTGTAGCTTTTTTTGGGGGGGGGGGTTTTCAGGACAGTTTCGGGAAGTTAGAGACACACTTTGACATTTTAAGTTGTCTGTGTGTATCTTTCTATCCTCAATAATGTCTCCTCTCATCCCAACATTGGTAATCCAGCTCTTATAAAGCCCTGCAGCACGTAACCACCTCTCCAATGACTTATCATTTGGAGTTTCGCCCTTTGTACACTGCAGCAGCTCTAGTTAGTTTGAACTTACAGAAGTTGCAAGGGATTCCCATGGCATGATCCACTTCTCTACTACCCATCTGCAATATGTTTTCACCCATCCATCCATTTTCTGCCACTTATCCAGAGCTCGGTTGCAGTAACAGCAGGCTATGCAAAGTAGTCCAGACATCTCTCTCACAACCAACTTTTTCCAGGTCCTCCTGGGTCATCCTGAGAGGTTCCCGAGCCAGATGAGATATGTTCTGGGTCTATGAGGTCTCTTACCAGTTGAACATGCTGCAACCACCTCATAAGGCTCCTTTCGATGCGAAGAGAAAGTGGCTCTCCAAGCTCTCTCTTGATGTATGAGCACATCGGCCGCTTGTATCTGTGATCTTATTTTTTTGGTCACTACCCAAAACTCTCAATCATAGGTGAAGGTTGGCTCCCTCTTCACCACACCAGCCTTAATGCTGATGCCCCACCCAGACCCCAAGATACTATCAGTCTTTCTAAACAACTGTTACTATGCCAGTGAAGTGGTAAAATGCTACTTCTGAAGGAGCTCTGAAGCTATGAAGAGGAGATGGCAAGAAAGTATCATAGTTGTCAAGAAGGAACTATTTTTGAACACACTGAACAGACAAATCAACAACTGAACAGTAGAAAATGTGTAGTAGTCTCCTTCTGTGTGTGTGTATGTATGTGTGTGTGTTGGCCTGTGGAGAATGGGAATGGATGATGGCTGTCTGAGCAGGCCAATGATGAGGGCTAATGTGATAGGATAGGTTCGTATAGATGTAAGTTTTGGTACTTTGATACCATTTTCAACTCTTTTTTTTTTTTACACCATCTCAACCATCCAGGTGTTTAGTAATATACTGGTGAAGCCACCATTGTTTAAGTGAAGTCTATGCAGCTGAAGTCTATTGAGTTGTTTTTCTCTTCCAGTTCCAACTGATTCGGAAGTAACTTCTTTAAGTCATCTTACAGGACTACGGACAGATCGTTGGTGGTTTGTATTTAAATAATACTACACCTGAAAAGCCTTTGTTTTACAGCCACCGCTGAACAAGATTCTCAAGTGATTTTTCGAGTCCCGGGGATGGTTTGTTGGAAGCTGGTGTGGAGTGGCAGATTCTATCAGAGGAGGATATCTGTGCCTTTGTTTACTCTACTCAGATCCCACTCACCACATTCAGCCAGGAGACAAATGTCACCTGAAAACTTGGCAAACATGGCGGAAATGAGATTTGTTATCGCTTCTTGATTGTGGCCTCTGCTGACACCTGTTTGTCTGCACACAGCCAACACTTTTCCAAGTGTTTTTATGATGTAAATCCACAAATGCAGCCATGTGTGTGTCCCTTTGTAAAGCAGCTGCATTGTATCAAACAGCCACACCAGCGGTGTCTCTGCGGACCGTGCATCTGAATTGATTCATTCTTTCTTTAATAGCTAATATCATATTGTATGCCGAGAGGCAAACTGCAAATCCTATCTGTCTCCAGTCACAGCAAACGGCTTCAAAGGCCACATAATGAGGGAATAATTGAATACATATCAGTATCAATCATGGTTGTATGAACACGAATGTGTGTGTGTGTGAGAGAGAATATGTGTGTGTTATTTGTGTAGATGCCTATCATGGGGTTGCAACAATGACTGTTGGATACTGTTTGTATCTCTTGTGTCTTTGTATCACTGTTTTGAATGTGTATTTTGCCATCAGAATAAATCCAATGTTTTTGAGTTTGATTTCCAACTTCGGATTGAAGTGGGTGCCCCAAGTGAAGGATTTTGTGTATCTTGGGGTTCTGTTCTTTGATCAGAGTATGCCTTGTTGACAGCGACCATGAAGTGCAAGCAGCATGTCAGCAAGAAAAGAGCAGCTGCTGCAGTCGATACTGCCGGCACTTAGAAGCATTTCGGCACCATTTACAAACCAACGCACAAACAATGTAAATCATGCATAAGTTGGGAGACAACAGACTTAAAACCTAAAAAGATTCAAACTCAGGTGACTGAAAAACATGGTTGACATTTGGTACAGGGTAAGATGAACTATGAAATCTTTAAATTGGTGTGCCATCCTGAGTCCGATGGCAAAGCTCTCGATATAACAGTTGATTTATCTTGGTCACAAACTCTGAATATTTACAGAAAGTATCCCACAAAGTATTCATTTGGAGGAAAGAGATGTCTAGTCGCCAAGGTTAAAACTGCACCAAGTGAATCTTTTTTAGTCTCTTTGGTTATATAAAATGATTGTTTAAAAAATATTCGAATCACTGTATGTTACTGTGGAGATACGACCTCTTAAATGCTGTTTATGATTAAACGGTATGAGATACAAATCGGTGCTTAATGAGATGAGATTGTGGCCAATATGAGTTTGCCTTAGGTGTCACCCTCAGGGACAGACTAAAGAACTCACTGGAGAACTCAGACATCCACGGTGGCTTTGAGTAGACTTGCCTATAAATATTCTAGACATGTCAAACTAGGAGGAAACCCAAGGGCAGACCCAGAAAATACTGTAGGAATTACATATCCCATCTGACCTGGGAACACCTTGGGATACTCCAAGAAAAACTGGGGAATGATATTAAGAGTAAGGACGCCTGGCTACTTTATCCTGCTGCCACTGTGACCCAGATGTGGATAAGGGGCAGTAAGGTCATGTACAGCTGTCCAGGCGTATTGTTGTTTTCAGGACAGGTTAGGCTACTCAGAAATGCCATCACTTGCCAATGTGAGTAGTATAACAGGTTCTAGGATACTACGTGATAAGGGTTGAAGGTCACTGAGTCATTGTTTTCAATTGTATCACCTATTTATATCATCTCTTCAACCATCTATCGGTCTCTCTTCTCTCATACTGTATGTTACTCCTTTAGCTAGGAACCATCCAACTAACTTTTGTGTTTGAGAACATTTCCAAGAATTGAGATCTAAAAAAAACTGAGACCGTAGTTTGATGTATAGCCCTATCCTGCTGTACTGACACTGAAAAGAAGACAGATTTTGCAGAGTCACATAATGCTTGACCGGATTTTACATTAAAATAAGATTTTGCCTTTTACTTCTTGGTGCTGAACCGTAAAATGTACTGTCACAATCACCCTTTTCATCTGTTCCTCCTCACTTTTGAGACACCCAGCAGATACCTTTTGAAGAGGGAACTGTATTGTGCTCTTCATGGGACATTGAGAGAGTAACCCAGTAGCCATCAGTCGCTGGAGGGATGATAGAGCTATCTGGGTTGAAGATTTCTCAGTGATTTCTTTAAAAACAGTTTTTGCCAGTGCAGCATTGTCATGGTCGTGTTTTTTTTTTCGTTTTACCTTACGTTGTTCTCACCCTACAGGACATCATTAAAGACTGAAGTTAGTTAAATTACACTTCTTGTGAAACATAAAGTTCAACATGGTGAAACTGACTTTCTGTTGATTTGGGAACAGTCAGTAAGACTTATACGCCCCGTCCAGAAACGGTTGTTTCCCTCGTATCTCTGATTAAAACATTAATCAGACCTAAACCTGCAGCCTTCCGTGGCATTGATTAAACCATCTAGTTAGGTTACAGATGGACTGGAGGAGCATGTACGCTGATGTTGCATTACATCCACAGGGGAAACAGGGGCAGTAATGTTGGATGAGAAATGTGTTGTTTAGTAGTTGCACATCAGCAAATTTTGCTGTGTGTGTTTGAGTCGAGTGTGTTTTCTTTGTAAATTTGTTCTTGTTTGTCTGTGTCCATCTACCTCATCCTACTTCTTCTTCTTTATTTTCTATGCTTTGTTAATATGCTCTACATTCTCAGAAATTATCTCACAAATCTGTATTGTGCACTGTTTGACTTCCATAACTTACTGACCTAAATAAGTATGGCCAAAACATGGCCAAAGTATGTGATTTTGTGAACATGTCATCCTCATTAATCTGCTGCTATTGCAGCCCCCACTGTTCTAGCTTTCAGGCTTTCTACATGATTTTTGAACCGAGCTTCAAGGATTTGCTCCCACGCACCCACGAGAGCATTAGGTCCTGTTCATACCTGGTATTAATATTCATCTTGGGTGATCCAATCACAAGTGGGCAACACCAAGTAGGATTAGAATGCATTTCCGTGTGTCTTGAGCAACCACTTGTGATCAGATCTCACTTCTCTGCTCTGTATTCAAATAAATAAATAAATAAAATCCATTTCTGACTGCGAAAACCAAATTTATTGGTTTTAATTTAATGAATTTACATGAAAGACCAAATAATTAAAAAATTGTCATTGACAGCATTTCACAGTTTATAAAATTTCTTCCAACTTAACACTCAAAATGATGCAGTTCTTTAAAGGAGTCTGGGGATATTGCAGGGAGAAATCCAATGGTGGAAATCAGTTAAAAGAGACAGTATGTTCAGAAACATCTGCTGCTTATCTTGGCAGGTAAGACAGTTCAAACATGTAATTTGCATTACAGTGACCTAATAGAAATCAGGCAGTGTGTTTTCTGAGTACTTACAGTGGTCCTTCGGTGTGGCCCAGGACACATTGCCTTAGTGAAGTCCAACACTGATGTTGGATAATAAGGTCTGGTTGGCAGTCAATGCTCTGTGGAGACCAGTCAAGTTCTTCCACGCCAAAAATCCTTGGCTTTGTGCATGGGGCATTGAAACAGGAGAGGATCTTCCCCAGTGTCCACATATATTTGGTTATACAGTGCATGTCATTGAAATATATATATATTTTTATAGAAAATTAAAGCACGTGCTGTTTCAGCACACTGTCCAAAATGACATCCAACCTGAGGGAATGTGTGAACATATTTGCAGCAATTTTGTGCCACAAAATATGGGGTACATTCCACCACAGATATCAACTAACACACAAAAAACATACACACTGACATATGTACACAGGCCTCCTGCAGATGTGTTGACATTACAATAGTTTTGCCCTCACCGAGTTGATGCCAAGTTTAATTACAGCAGTGAGCCACTCGTCATGTTGTGAAACCCGTCATTTGCACTGCAGTGCATCTGAAATCAGCAAACAGCACATTACGCAGATATTTCCAAACCGTCTAACAGGACTGGCAATTTGAGCTTGCAGGTGCTACTTTGTTTGAGCTGCGTTCTGTGAAGCATAATTTACCATGTGATTGGCTTCATTGTTGCAGCGCTCTCATTTTTCTCCTGGCTGTTTATGCATCTGTCTGTCCAGCTGAGACGCCTGGATGGATCCATGGATGGATGTTTGGATGTCAGGCCTCCCCTCGAGGCTAGATAAACACTCGGACATTTAATACAGAGTGAAAAGATGGACAAAGACTTGGGAAGTGGTTAACTTTGTGTCTTCCTCAGTTTAAATTTCAGGCGATCGCCTAAAATCCTTGTAACCAGAATACTAAATATTATTGCTCTCTCTCCTTCGGACACAACCACCCATATAGCTCTGTATCATCCACTCTCCCCCTCCTTTTGTCATCCAGTTGGTGGTGTCTAGCGTGGCACTGCTTGTTTACAGCACAGCAGAGTTAATTAGCCGTTTTATGGCTGATTTACAGCCTGACGGGCAGACAGAGAAGATGGCCACTGCCTTGCCCTTGTTGCCCACTCAAGGACTTGTCAAAGGGGGCATTAAACATACAACACATGCATGAGTACACGGACAAGTGGTCCGTTTGATCAAAATGAACATTTACATTTTGTATGTATGTATACATGCACATAAAGTCCATATGTACACTCATGCACACACTTATATATATTACATATTCAGTAGACTCTAAAAGTTAACGCAGTGCTGAATATTACTCCCAGATTTTATATCCCAACATAACTCCACTGTCTAGACTGATTTATCTGATCGCCACACACACGTGTGCACATATACACAAATGTGACCCAGCTCACCTTGACCAGTTTTTTTACATCTCAGTAACACAGCAGCGGTGGATTTAGGGAAGAAAGAGCTGAGAGAACACCTAATATGACACAAACTCACACATGGATGCATGCAAACAAAGAATAAACACAGATTTAGTTGCATATACACAGACAACTACCAAAGTTATTAAAATTAACAAAAAAATACTGTAAGTTTGTCACTTATCTTTGTTTCTTTATTAACTTAAATACTTTCTACAAAAAAAGCTAGAGACAGAACTTTTTGAAATGTCATATTTTTTCTTCTTTTAAGTGAAACAAAGACAGAGAGTGGTGTGATTATTAATGTTATTATTCTGCTGTAAAACCTGATAGGGAAGAGGTCGGGTTGAATGGGGTCTTCTCGACACCAGAGACCGCTGATTCTCTCCACTATCCTACCAATATTCAACCTTGGTTTCTTTGGACATGATTGCCTTCTAACCTAAACCAGAATTACCAGTTTAAGAAGGTTTCCTCTATGTTTAGACTTGATAGACTAAAAATCAGCATAGCTGTCTATCTATGTGATATACCAACTACAACATACCCACCTGCTTTTGGTGGTTCATTTTACCCTCCCTTAACCTTGTAGATACAATGAATTATATCAAAGTGGATATACTACCTCACAGTACAGACACCCACCCTCTCTCCCACACCTTCTTACAAATCTAAGCTGACATCAGCAGGAGGCTAACAGCGATGCTAGCGAGCACACACTGTCATCTGAACAGCGTTAGCATAGCTGTGACAGCTTAACAAGAGAAGACATCACATTACGCGTGCTAGCAGAGCAGTCGCCGCCGCCGGAGTGCCCGACTGCGTCGATGTAGCTACAGGTGTAGTATTCATTCATGCTTAAAGAGTCTGACACTGGCAAGCGAGCAGCCGGCGGCGTGCGCGAGCACAACACCTGACAGCTGGTTAATGTCAATGTGTGCAGCCTTTTTTCAGCAACCAGAGAGGACACAGAGGTGCTTCAGTTTAGGTAAAGGTAACAGGGTGTGGAGGCCAGTGACATTTAGGAGTAGTTTGCTCCTTTTATTCTGCTTTGTTTTGCCTCGTTCTTTCGTTGTGCTCCTTTTTTTTCTTTCCCTGCTTCTTATTCTGTTTCCTTCTTCCAATTTCAACTGTTCTGTTCCTCTTACATTCTTCATATGCCTCAAAATGTTTTTAGATTTCAATCCCACCTCTATGTCATCTATGATCTGATGGGTTAAGTGACAAGAAACGTGGGAAAGAGAAGTGGGATTCTCACACATTATAGTTGCATCTTCTTGACCACTACTGTGCCCCAGATTTATTATTCCTCTCATTACTTCCTTGTTTTACTGTGCGTGCTTTTGCACTGGCTGCACTTTCCCACACTGATGCATAAAAGTTCACTTCATGTTATTCATCTTTGTGAAGGTTGTAAACAAACTAAAGTTTTCTCTCCTGTAAGGGTCACAGTCTGCAGCCCAGATTTTCCATCTGCTTTCCCGGCATTGGTTTCACCTATCAGAGATCTATATATGTGTGTGTGTGTGTGTGTGTGTGTGTGTGTGCTGCACCAGGCAGATTTTCTGCCGAAACAACAAGCAACATACTGATGATTAGAGCTTGGCGCATAATTGGCCAGAAATGAGTTTGTTTTGCGTGAAACAGGTGGCCACCCCCAAGCTAAATGTAGAAACAAAACCCCATTAACATGTCTGTAGTGAAGTGGAAAAAGCTGGGAAACAGGGCTTTGGATGGAGAGAGAAGAGGTTGATGAGGGTGCAGTGGGCATGTTGTTTTCACCATTTTTGTGTTTGCCCTTTATAGAAATTCAGGTAGATCCTTAGACGATTCCCATCTTACTTGATGTCGGTGTGTGGGAGTGTTGGTGATGTCTTTCTGTTTTTTTTTTATGTACTGTATATCTGTGTTTGTGTTTTCTGTCGGGTGTTTGGACCTCATGCTGATAAAGGCCTCGGCATATGCCTTTGTTCATCTGACATTTCCTCATTAATGGAGTTTGCCCGCCCTCCTCCTCTTCCTCCTCCTCCCCTCTGACTCTCTCCGTCCCCCCCCACCACCACCACCTGCCATTCCCGACTCCTCCTGTGCATCTACCAACTATTTAGCTTTGATCTCTTCACCCCACTTTCCTCATCCTTCCTGCTTTTATCCTTTTGTTTATTTTTCTTCCTCTACTGTTCTGCTCAGTCTCTCTACAAAAATCTGCAGTCTATATGGATTGAGCAGCCACTGAGCAAGGCATTTCACCTCCAGTTGGTCTGAGCAGAGCTGCTCAGTGACCAACTCTCGCTGACTGTGGTCCAACTATATAAATTACTTTGTTTTTTTTTTTTAGATAAAACCCTCAAAATATCATGTCATTTTAAAAGTCCTTTTTCTGTCTCGATTTATAGCAGCTGATGAGAGAGCGACAGCAGATGGCCAGTCGTCCCTTTGCTTCGGTTGCCGTAGCGCTGGAGGTGGGCGGTGACCAAGAGGAGCTGCTACAGGTCAGCAAAAAGACACAAACATGGAAGCCAACGGAAATAAACACAACCAAAGAAGACACACATAAACACACAAGAAAATCACGGTGTTGTATTGAGGAAAACATGCAGCACAGTCTTTGAGGGCAGTTTGTTCATTTGCATATGTATGTAAGAATACAAACACTGTTTTGGCCCTCTGATCTTCTGCCATGACTGGTGTCGCGGCCCTGCTGTGGGTGTGTGAACTTTTGGGGTGTGTGTGTGTGTGGAAACACAGCAGGATGCCGACACTGTAAACAACACTGGAAGTGCAGAAATGTGAAATTTAGGGCAAATTATCTTCATTCAAATTCAAGTTCCTCTTTTCAGATCCAAGTTGAATGGAGCTCTGCTAGGAATTATCCCTGGTCGCCAAACCCAAAGTATGAAGTGATAAAGACAGAGGTTTCCTCATAATCAGGCAAAATAAGTGAAAATAAGTGTGATGGGCTGACAAAAAGCAGAAAGAACTTTGTCATTATTTTTGACTATCCCTTGAAAAACAAACTGCACCGAGAACCACTGAGAGAAGTCTATTGTGATTGGGCGGTGATGTACTTTCAATTCATCAAAATGGCAGAGGTTCATAAAGACAGTTTGACATCATCTGGTTTGCTTGGAGTGCACAAAGCCATCCCACAGGGCAGTGCACGGCCAAGTCAACATCGGCCCCTGTCAATTGAGAAAGAATGGCAGCGGGCACACTATTGTTTCCTGATTGTTGTTGTCGATTTAAATAGTGTTCAGCTCACAAACAGACAAACACTGAATCCTCGAGCTAGATTGAGAGTACTGACCAGTTCCTCTGGTGAGCGTAAGCACCATTCTCAGCTCAGCCAGAAACTATCGTCATGCAGTTATTGTGTTGCAGATAGGCGACTAAAAAGCCTTTAACCCTTTAATAAACATATATAACACATATAAAGTCAACAAAACATACTTCACGTCTGTTGAACTGAAGCCAGAGGTGGAGTATTATGAACAGTTACTGGTGGTGTGTTTTTTTTAATGAACAAACTAAATTGTGGCTTACCTCCAAGGGTAAATAAGTGGACATAAATAGTGTTTAATGTGTGATTTCCTACAAAACCTCGCCGCTTTTTTGAAGATATTATTCTAAAACGGGTGCTGTGAATTGTTTTATATATGTCGCACATACCTGCACACTTTGTTTCAGCAGGTTGGAGGTGTAGCAAGTGTGTACCAGCAACACATTACCCAGGTTAGGATAAGTTCATTGGCAAAAACAGAAACAGTCGGATGTGTGCTTGTTCACATTACTTCTGATAGACAAAGCAATGCAGATGCAGAAGAACAAGATGGTAGAAAACTTTCTTCAGGAACCTCTGCTGAGCAGATGCAGACAAACACAGCCCACTTCAACAACATCCACATTACGCCTCCGGGACGTACTGACGTCAACAGAGGTGGAAGGCTGAGGGGAGAGAGTGCAGCTGGTTGCAATAGTCCCACTTTGAACTTAGCTGTCCTGTGTGGGAACACGTCTCTCTCTGTGATTCTCCAACATGTTGGCAGCTCACCTTCACCCACCGGCCCTGAAGGGTCCTCATGAGGCAGCGAGGCTGCAGGAGTGTGGGCCCTGAGAGAGGCAGCTGGCCCCGCTGCTCATATCAGCCTCTTGTACAAAGAGATTACTGGGAGTATGCAGCAACGTGACAGCAGTGCTTTCAGTGAAAGGGTAACCACCAAATCAGATGTGTCCTTCTCCTGAGGGGGAGTGGCAGACAGTCGTTCAAACAGCGGCGTCACCTCTGTTGTGATATGCCGTTCTCAATGACATATGCATGCAGGGTTTAGATAAACAGACAAGAGAGGAATAGCAAGTAGTCAAGTGTCCAGACATGAAGATGTGTAGATGGTTTGTTGGTGTGGTTAAGGAGGCGTATTGGTTAGCTTTGCAGGGTCTATAGATGGAGGAGGATGGAGAGAATGTTAACATAGAAACCTGCCTGCGTAATGAGTATTGTATTGAGGTTTTGTCCCCTTCGCTGTTCATTTTGTCAGCTTTGAGATTCCTTCATAGATCCTTCATAGTTTTAGTGTAATTTTAGTTGATGAACAGGCAGTTGTGCTACTTTAATAAATTTTTTGGTTTGTTTTTGTTTAATTGAACATCATGAATTTTTAAAAGGTTTCATAACTCACTAACATTTTAGACCTGTCTTGTCAACAAAAACAAAACATACACTTTGTCATACTTTAATCAAAGATCTGCTTTTAGCTCGTCATCATCTTGTCTTCGTCATGGAAAGAAAGGTTGATGAACTTTTTATCGTCCTAGTTTGCATTAACAAATTAACACTGGTCACTTTAAAGATTTGCTCATTATTTTTCTAGTTTACGAGTGTGTGCCAAAGTGCCTTACCCAGAGCAGGAGTCGTTGAGCCAAATAGGTTCATTAGCTAAGTATGCAAATTAAATTGCAGGGACTTTAGTAGATGATGTGGATAAGCCAGGAGACTATTGTATGATTGTATGTGGAATCTTGAATGACTTCGATTTTTGTAAATATGGAGGCAATATGTTGCTACACTATGACTGATCATACTTTTTCTCCCATACTTTTTTTGCTTTTTGAAAAACCAGTCAGGGTGTTTATGTAATATACAGTAACACTGTACAGGTATAAATTGTTTATTGATAGATTACTATAATCTCATTACAGAAGGTCCATGAAACAGCTAAATAGGACATTTGTCTCATTTACCTGACCTTGCTTTAACTCATTTCAGCATATTAATAATCCTGATCGGAGCAATGCATTATAGGAAATTAACTATTACCCCTTAGCCATCTCTGTCACCCCCGCCTGAAGCCACAGTGGAGCCCAGTGACAGATGTTGCAGGAGATTTGTTGCACACATGAGGTCGACCAGTCAGAATGAAAGCCAAGAGAACAATCACCCTCATTTATCAAACTACATGCAAATAAATGTGCATGGAAGGCTTTGTTAGGTAAGACATAATTCAAAACAAACATGACTGAGCCTCCAGTCCACATTTGAAATTCAATGGATTTTATTGGGAATCATGATTAAAGAATTAAAAGATGTGATACAACCTTTATACATTTTTAACATGACCTCAACAGAGTCTAATGGACAAACAATACTTAATCTGTTTTATTCATTTTATTCACAGAACTAGTTACCTTTTAATTTACTGATATCAGTTTTTAGATATTCACATATCTCCTCTTTGTCTTTGAGGTTTCATCTCCTCACAATGTTCCAGCTGAAGGTTAAAGAGACAATGGTATGGAAGGCTATCTGCACATGACGCTTAATTAGTTTTAGCTCCGTTTTGACCAGGTTGGACCCGGCTCAGTTTAGTACAGTTCATGTGCCCGTGGAAACCTCAGGAGTGCCTTCCCTTATCGCTGCCTCAGCCTGGTTTCCATTTCACTCTTGAAGGTGAGAGACAATAGGGCAGAACGCTATCTTCACACTGAGGTTAATTACACAACATCTGGTTCATAGTCATGCATGCAGCTTAGCATAATTGTGTAATGAATGAGCGAAAGGGAACATTTCCCTGCTGCCCCGCTATTTTATGTTGTCCCGCTTACGTGGTGCAACAGAGTATGGTTAAACAAATAGAGTCATCATCACCCCATTTCATGCCATGTTTAGACAGCGAGCAAGAACACAACACCTGTTGTTTCCACACTCACACAGTGATTTGGTCTGCATGGGAAGGTGTGTGAATTAGATGATGAAGATATAATTGCATGGAAAGGAGTGTGGTATGATTTCATGGAGGATTAATTATTTAAAAAAAAAAAAGAGTTGTGCTTTCATTTTATTTTTCTTATTTACTTTTATACATTTTTTTGTTCAATTTTCTAGAACATTATACATTTAATTTTCATTCTTTTATCTCCAGTGACACATGTTACAGAAGTTAAACACAACATTTCCATCTTAATATCTAAAGAAACAAGATATAAAGACACAGGAAAGAAAGAAAAGAAAGAAAAGAAAACAAATTACATCTCTTACATTACGTATGTTACAGTAAATATGAATTCTTCTACAATTCTTCACCCATAAAAATGTTTTTAACACCGTCATATTTTTAGAAAGTAATAGAAAGTGATGGTACATTTAAAATAGTGAATTTTCCTGAACTGAATCTCACATAAAACACTCATGCTTTATTTTAGTTTCTCCACTGTTGTATAATGTGCAGTTTTAACCCAAGCATCATTGTTGGTCTTGTCGGTTTCCTTTCGGTCCGGAGTTATCAGCAGCTTTGCTTGTAATTTACACATATCAGTTGAACTAGAAGAGACTTTTTCATGTAATGCTGGAGCAGAGCGCTCTGCAGGAGGGCTTCTGAGCTTGCTCTGATGAAGTCTTGAGTGCTTTGGTGCCTTTGAGACAAGCAGCACACAGAATGTGGGGGAAGAGTAATTTATGGATCGGCACAGTAGAGACTGAATATAGTGATTGGATGAATGAGATGAAGTGGGAGGTAAGAGGAGAGAGTCTGGACCACAGTCTACAGACGCACACTAGGTCAGTCAATTTTAATAATCTTTCACCTTTCAATCAAAGTTGAAATAAATACATTTATATTTAAAAATGGCAGTTAATGGATAAAGGAAAAAAACAAGATTTTACAAGACTGTATCCAGAGTGAGACAATATAAACTAACTAACTAACTAGAACAAATGCAAAACAAATATCATACTTTTATACAAGATGATTGGGTTCAAACTAAAGCCATCAAATTTGTGACTCGAGTCCACACCTCTGCGAGATGATGATATTAAACAAATCATTAAAATGTTCACCAACGCTGTATTACATTGTTTTTCAACTGTTCTTGCTTTACAATATCCTGTCGTGGCAACCACAACGATAATAAACTTTTTCATGGTTATGTTTCGGCAAAGAAAATGCAAACCCAGTGGCCTCTAGTGTCAAAGTCCTGTGTTTTGTAGGCCCAACATACACCGCAACCACCTCCCCATATGACTTGAAACATAGCAGTTTCTTCACGTAACATACGCCTGAACATAATTCAGGCAGCAACTGCATTCCCCATTAGGATGTAATTGTGACTCGTAACTCATCTGGTTATATAAACATTTCGAAGAGACAGGGTTGACTTGTAAGCATGTGTGCATACACACACACATATATCACTGTATTGCCCACCCAGTATCTGATTCATGATTCATGTCTTCTCTAACCACATTTTGTTGCCATATGGGTAAATACTGTATCTTCTTGCATAGTCGAGGACGGCTCCATCCCCTAAGGTTCCCTCGAGTTTCCTTTCAGAAGCTGCAGTCCACAGCCTCTGTGTTCAAACCACAGAGTCTTTCACTCCCTATTTCTGCAAGAACAAACGGTTTTAGGATCCATCACTATATAAATTCATGTGGACGTGCAGTGTGCATAGATCCCCCAGGACACATACTGTAAAGAATGAGCTTAAAATGCTCTCCAGGTGGTTTTTCTTCAAAGACATCTCTCCTGTGCTCTGAAGAGTCGCAATTATAGGTAGTCTTGAAACCAAAGCGTTCTATCATTCCTATTTGAAGAAAGTTTTCACACGGTGAGGTGTCTGGACTGTTAATCTTTTATAATGATAGAGATTAAGTGTCACAGCTGGAAATATTTTCTTTTGTCCTCAAAAGACTTGCAATTATACTCTTCAAATAAAAGGTAATAAAACATTTGGCAGACCTCTGACAGTATTGTGAGGATAAAGTTTTCACATGGCGAGGTGTTTGGGGGTTAATGATACAAGCTATATGTCACAGCTGGAAAGAAATATGTTGACCAGTTTAGTTTCATCTCATCTCAAGCTCTAATAAATGATCCACTTTGTTTCCCAAGGATGAAAACTCAAAGTCCAACCTTACAGTAAAACACAAACCATATGCTTTTTTTTTTTTTTTTTTTTTTACAATTTTTGACTGTTGGGAACTTTTTTTTTGTTGCAGTAGCTACATGCTGTTCTGCTGTCTTCATGATATTTCAAAGACTCAGTTCACCCACATTGTTTAGGTTTTATTTGTCCAAGTTTTTTACTCCACTTTAATACAATGGATGTCATTTTGTTCAGGCTCTGTTTGCTGAGTGCACAGCTTGAAAAATGATTGTAAAAAATCACGTTTCCCGAGACAGTATCCCTGTTTTCAGAGGGTAATATTGGCGGTTTCCATTAGACCTACTTTCTAACAAAGAGAGTGTCACTTTGAAAAGTGCTCACAGTGTATTCCGTGGATTATTTAACATTGGCTAGAAAAGGATAGTGCTCTGAAATGGTTAGATAAATGACAAATATTTTTTAATGCTGGGTTTCAGGCAGAAGTCTAAAAACAACAGCTGTGACCAACTGGCCTGTTTGACTGAAAGCTTAGATAAAACATTGTGTTTGCAGTGATGTGTGTGCGGATGAATTGATTGATTTTCATACAGATGCACTCCTCTGATGCAGAGAGTGTTTACAGATATGCAGCTCTCAGCATTTTCCACTTTGTAATAAAGTTTTTTTTTTTTTTTTTTTCTGAATTTGAGTCTTAAGCCAAAATTATACATTTAATACAACTAGAAGTAGACGAGTGAGACCACCCAGCATTTAAGTGGGGATCACTTGGATTCAGGGAGCAGGATAAATCTTTATTTTACCGATCAGTAATAATTTACTAATAACCTTCATGGAGTTTCCTGGAAATCACTTTGTGATGTGATGAACTTGTCCAGGGTGTTGCCTGCTTCTCGTCCAGCGGCTGCTGGGATTGCATCTAGCCCCCTACGACCCTGATATGGGTTTTAAGGTATTAAGTGGTTATGGGAAATAAACGGATGGATGTAATCCAGTACTAATCATAATCATCTTTATTGATTTAATATTAAACTTTATTCTTTCTCTTCTTTCTTCTTCTTGCTTGTACACAAATTTCATTTTATCTGCTGTGCATCGACTAAAAGCCTCTTAACCTTGCAATTAATTAACCAAAGGTTTCATTATAATTTGTTCCAAATGACATTATGTTTTTCCAGGAAACCTATAGGAAATTATGAGGAAGTTACGGACATGCAAATCTCTGTCTATTCAACTCCACTTTCATGGCTATATTCATCACTTTGTTGGCTTACAAAAATAGTAATAACAACTCACTAGTCCAGAAATATGAACAGTATATATTAATATCTGTGGACTGTCTTTAAATACTAAGATGCGTGTGGTAGCGTACGGCCTCCTGCGCCTCTTAACCACCACAATCCTTTGTATGTTAAATAGCGGTAAAAGCCACTACATCACACAGTATATGGCCCTGTTTTGCAGCTAAAGGCCACCTCTTCCAGTCCCGAACTTGATCAGGGCTTTACAGCGTGTCATGGCTGCATTACAGAACAGAGGCAGAGTCATCAGCATAAATCGATGTTTCCACTGCCTTCATGAAGTACTGCCGTTAAGTCGTAAAGCTGATGAGCCCGCAGCAACTAGCATCTGCACGCCTCCGCCAGCGGAAAGCAGTTCCCACCTTGCCGCTGATTAACGAGAGTCTCCTGTTTTCATAATGCTATTTAAAGCAAAGAATGAATCAATTTCATATCTTATGTTTTAATGTGGCATATTTATTCTTCAATTGCGCGGATTTAATATGCCTCAGGAAGGAGGGTTGGTGGGTGGAGAGGGATGGATGGATGTAGGGAGGAGGAATGAAGGGGAAAGGAGCAGATAAAGAATATTTATGACACCTGGGAGTAATGTATGTTTGGGAGAAATATACACAGCTAAATACTGATTTAGCCACAGCGCGCGCACACACACACACACACACACACACACACACACACACACACACACACTCACCACTGCAGGGCTTATCAGATAACACAAAAGCTTCTATCAGGCAGAGAAAAAAAATGAGAAAAGGTACAAACACACATGAAAACACACACAGACACCCACTCATTTGCATTCATCGTGGACAATTGCGTGTACCCTCCTTTGGTTTACTTTGGCTTCGGAGTCACCTGTGGCTCTTTGTGTGTATCTAAGAACTGAAAGGCATGGCTGCGGACTCTCACACACAAACACACGCAATGTTATTAACTCAATAACTCACACCCTTGTCAACACTAACGAGGCTAAAACAAACCCATTCCTCTTCATGTTCTGTTTGCGCTTTAACAAAAAGCCCCCCCCGCCTATTTTTTTCTTCTTCTTCTTCTTTTCATCGTCGGGCAGATTAGAAAAGGGCCACACGTTATTTCAGCACCTGCAGTAGCCTCAGCTGAACAAATGTACTGACGGTTTTCAACCATCTCTCTTTCTGTGTCTCGTTATCCCTCTCTGTTTATCTTTTTCTTCCTCCTCTGTCTCTGAGATATACTTCACGTAGTTGTTTTTTTTTTGTTTGTTTTTTGGAAAAAAATAGGGGTGCATGAACAGAAAATCATACTTCTGGCATCTAAAGCATCCAGGTTTTTTGTCTTTTCTTTTTCAGCCAGCAATTATCAATAAGATACTTCAGGTTGACGACAAAGATAGCATGTGCTCAGCCAAGGAGGAACACAAAAAACATTATTGTTGCATTTTCCCTTTGAGGGAATTATTACTGTTCTTTTCAAGGATGTGTATCAGACTGGGCTTCTTTGGCTGAGCTGCAACTTCTGGAGAAGAAAAAGTAATACTTGTTTTGTTTTTGTTTTTGTGGCTACGAAAAGAAAAAGAAAAAAAAAGTTAGGTCTAAAGGTAGACCAAATGAAATGCTAAAGTAGTTGAAGCTAGATCAAATTGCTCATCATCCAAACTCTGAGTTTTTGATAGGCATGTCTCTGTGGGACACAGAGATGAGAAGGTCCCATATCACTGCTGTTGTTTGAGGGCTCCATGGTGGGTTGTATAACCAATGGCGTGTCCTGCTGGCAGCAGGGTCAGGGGTGAAGTTAGGGTTATTGTGTTGAGGTTAGAGTCTGTGAACATCCCTGATTCTTTTGGCCATCCTTTTCTGAATGTCTCATTTGTAGTTAAGATCTGTGCAGTTGGAAAAAGAACCAGGATGTCATTATGCTTAACTGTTACCTGCTTTGCATTTTATACATGAAAGCTCAGTCTTAACACTTAGTGACTCCCCGTTTACCCCAACTGAAGATGTTGACTCATATGAGATGTTTCAATCATATTAACAGATCACTTAGTGAAGCCGGTAGACTCGTGTATTGATTGGAATACCACAGACAGCAGTACAATTAATGCTTGACATCTGGAATCCAACTCCCTGTACACTTAAAACCTGCAGAGAGAGTGTTTGGGGAGCG
The DNA here is from genome assembly GCA_033000465.1 of Sciaenops ocellatus. Classification (NCBI taxonomy): domain Eukaryota; kingdom Metazoa; phylum Chordata; class Actinopteri; family Sciaenidae; genus Sciaenops; species Sciaenops ocellatus. Next base: position 22,958,965 of record CP136872.1, on the reverse strand, counting down.
TCAATAAACGTCTTCGTACCTGGAAGATTAGAGTCAGAGCCTACAGGCTACTTGGGCGAGGTGATTTGAATGCTAAGCTAGTGGCAACAGTGATTGCTGAGAGCAGAGCACTCGACAGTTCAAATAGATTGCCACGTTGTAGGAGGTGCACTGGACAAATGATGCAGAGTTTTCGTCCCCCCCAATGGACCGGTCAAGACTAACTCACGCCATGCATGCTATCCAAAGAAACACACAAGACATGGAGAATATTTGATTGAATTGTGCATTCTTCATTTGAATATTGGTTTATAACTTTATTGAAATGTTTAAACAGGCTGATTCAGTGCACATTATGCTGTTACAGCGTGGGATAAGGTGATTTTCTAACATCCTGCCTCCTGTCAACAATTAATTTATTACACATATTATACTGTCAGGGATTCTGGAATAACATTTTGTAACAAAATGTAGCAAATAAATTGATCAAAAATGTATTTTTGTGAAAAAAAGATTATCATATTTGATCCCTTGAGCTGCATACATGTGTAAACATGTTACTCCAGGGTTAAATCAGTGCAGTATCTCTCCTCTGGTCAGATATGTATTTAAAGTTGGATGTAAAAGGCTCCATCTGTTCCCTCCCTCACTGCTAAGCAGAGCACAAAGAGGATTCAAGGCTGTCAGGTGAGCTAAGGACCTGTTGTGCTTTTACTTCCTTCTCCTTCCTCCCCTGCATCAGAGGATTTACCTTGAAACAGCAGGCAGTGAACAATATCTTGCTGAGGAGACACACACACACAGAGCAATAAAAATACGAGAGTTAACATTTTATGGCTGGGTCCGTTACTTAAATTTGAGAGGTTTTTTTGCAGAGTTATCTTTTTACTTTTGTCCCTAGATGCTTGTTTTTTTTTGTTGTTGTTTTGTTTTTTTAACAACTTTTATCAGTCATAGACACATTTTTTTGTTCTTCCCTTTAAAAAACATCTTGCCTTTTTCACCGTGTTACACCACACGTACACTCTACATATTTCAGAGAGCGCAAACAGATGTTTCATTTGATCTTTGACCAAACTTCATAAAACGGTGTTTTATTTTCAGCCTCCATTCCTCTCTTGAACTTGACACATTGGTTCACATTGTTTCAGATCTGGACTCTTTCTGGGCCCTTCACAGTTTCTCCGTTGCTGACAGTCTAGGCTCACTGCCCCACCTTTCCCTCCACTTCTTCTAGGATAAATTAATAAATGGATCTCTTTGAGCTTGGCAGACATGTACTGTCAATTAGCATCACTTTGTTGTGAGCTAGTTTACTGACACGTACAGTATAGCTCAAAAACATACGTCTGTTGGTTTGATGGGGCTGGCTCAGCTATTGTGAGATCAGACAGATCAGGCGCTGAAGGTCAGATATAAGATACAATTAGATACAAGAGTCATTTTTTAGGTGTTTTCATTTATGTTTTTAGAATTTGTCATTTTCTTATAAATGATAAAAAGTTGTTTGACTCATCCTGCACTCGGGGGGCAGATACTAATTTTATATCCAATTAAACGCCAACGATTTTGCTTATATTGCCACCTGAGCTGAGTGATTCCTGTACAAAAGCATAACTTTATAACTTTATTCACTGATTTTGGTGAAACTGGGTCATATTTTATACAGAATATATTTTATGGTTTTCCCACTAATGTTCTTCAGCAGCTAAGCTTCAACTCTCTGTCGTCTCTGCCGTTAACAGGCAACAAAACCAGGTTCAGCAGCCCGATTTGCCGTTCCCACACTTCTTTTTACCTTTATTTTGAACATCCTTTCGTCTGGCCCATGGTCCATCCGGCCTTGCACAGCTCTCATTTTTCCTCCCTCACTGCAGTTTTCGCACACTCCATCTCTCAGTTTCTCCCCTCCCTTGTCTTCCCTCCTTGTTCTATCCATCACCCCGCCTTCCCTCCTTCCTCTTTCTCCTTCTCCAACTCTGTCTATCAAGTAGTTTAGTGCCAGTTTCAGGTTCAGCTGACCAAGCAGGCGTGCCCATTATGTCCTGAACACTCAGCCAGTGAATGCATTGTGTGAGTGTGTGTTTTCCTGTCAGCATAACTTCTTGCATCTCAGTTGTGAGTTCAGGTACAAGCTGAATGGGAGAGATAAAAAAATAGGTAGAGAAAACAGAATTAATGAACCTACAGCATGAGCATGTCAGGTGTGTGAAACGGAGTAGAGCAGTGAGTATCAAGAGGGTTTAGAGGGAGCAGATAAATACTCACTAATTCTCACTCAATAAGAGCTTCAGCAGGTTGGAGTTATGAACTTTAAACTTGCAGATGAACCAGTAACTTGTTACAGATGTGACACTCAGTAACATAGAGAAGAATCACAGTTCATCTTCTCATGTTTGAATTAGAGAGAAAAAGAAATTCCAACCTGGAAGTACCAGGATGAATGGACGGAGGCGTTACCATGACCACAATCTTTTCTAAATGTTTACCATAGAGCCTGATGCTTAAAAATGAACTGCAGGTTTCTGCATCATAAAAGCTAACATTAGCCACATAGCCACAACTTCTCACTTTCTGTTTCCACCTGTGTTAAATATGCCAGGTGTGACGTGTGGCTGTGGAGGCGTTGGAGCTCGTGTAGCTCATTGCATTCTTTTTTTCATTTACATTTTACACAGTGTTGCACTTTTTTTAAAATCTGTGCTGAACTTAGTAGGAACTTTGAGTAAGTTTTACAAGTGACTTTGCCCAACACAACTGACAAATATCCTACTTAACTTGTTCAGGTATGAGGACTTGAAGAGTGATGTATGAAACAGAGATTTGATCATTTTCTATCTTGTTTTTGATACTAAGGAGGGACAAAGGAGAATCAGAGGTTGGTTGACTCAGCTCAGAAACAAAATTGGCAGTCAGAGAAAGACAGTAGTACTACAAAGTGCTCTGTATTTTCCTTGATGCTCACATTGGAAGCTTGTGACAAAAAGACTTTGACCTTTATGCTGAAATGCATTTCACCTGGATTCGTCCGGAAGACTCTGAAACAATTCCTGCTGGGTGGGTGGTGTTTTGCTCTGCAGTGGCTCTGAACAGAATGGATCGCCGTTTTTAGGTCAGGTTTCCTCAAAACACTTCGTAGGAAGTCAACAGTGCGCCGAAGAACATTTCACTGTGAGTCAGTCTGTCACCAGACCCGCCACAGAAAAATGCTGATATAAACTTTATACTTCCAAAGATGGCTTGTGAGGAACAAGCTATAATTAAAGGAAATGGATTCCTCGTTAAAGAAAACCACTGACTTTCTATAATGGTTTTTGACTGGAAACCAGAGCCACAGAAGTTTGTACTGAAGTGAACGTTCATTTTAACCTCTAATAACCCCCTTAAGGAGCTTTCAAATACAAACTATGTAAAATCTAGGAAGCTACATTATGTAAGGCTTTGGAGTGAAATATTCAAATCTAAGACATCCATTATCCATTACCTGCAGTTTAGCATCACATTTTAACTGTATTCATAAACATTTAGATCTTTCTCAGCGAGATCATTTGTATTGGAGCTACTAAAGCTTGAGTTTTACCACAATGGCAGTGTGCTGCTCTGGTAAAGGAACTTATAAAGTCCTGTTTCATCTTAAAGAGCTGTGCTACAGCTTATAATGTATAAGCAGCAATGGATATTTATTCTTCTCACCTGTAACTGTACCTGTTCTGAATGTCAGGAGTCTCATGGCTCCTCATGGCTGCATCCCTCATCTCTCTCCAAGAACCACTTTGCTCGTCTTTATAGTCTCGTGTGGATAACCATGGCTCAGTTGTATGCACAAAAAGTGACAGCAGTGGTTGTTTGAAGAATGGGGGAAAAAAAGCTTGAAAGACAAGTTCAAACTCTGCCTTCATTCACACCTCTGAACACCCAGTCAATGATTGTTGGTTTGTCTCGTTCAGACACAAATTAGTGTGACTTTGATTGCCCTGTGATTCTGCTGTTAGAAAGGAGGTCAGAAAATCTGACAAGCTCTTTGTTTGAAGCATATTGACGCCTTTAATACACCTAAGATGTGCCAATCAGTCTGAACAATCCTAATCCATCCACAAAGGCTCTGATTCGTTCGTTCGTTCCTCCAAACGAAGTCGCAGCCAATCACGAGAGGAAAAAGCGGACCATTAATCACTGACAAAAATTCACGATGGCGGTTCAGAAGCGCGGAACCATATAGTGTGGCGGCTGGCTACCATATTCTTTCTCATTAGGACATTTCCACAGTATACAGCCTTTTCTTCTCTGCCCTCTTAATGATGAGTGTGTTTCTCTGTTCTCCTCTTTTCTCCGTGATCGATATCTCCACTCCTCCTCCTCCTCTACAATCCGTCAATACTGAATTTGGAGGAAAGAAAAAACATTTTCAGAAATGATGATGGCCTTTGGAGCATTGTTATGTGATTTCAGGTGAACATGCGTCAAATCGTGTGTGTGTGAGCGCATTTATACAGTACAACAACGTGTATGTGGGTCTGAAAGCAGGTATATATTTGTGTGTATATGTTCCCTTGTGGGTGCAACTACACATCCTTGGCAGCCAGAAAACACATTAATCTTTCCAGCACTAATAGTGAAAGGAGAAGTGGAGAGGACGGAGAGAGTGTGTGTCTTTGTGGGTGCATCTGTAAGAGAAAGAGGAGGAGGAGGTGAATGAAAGATATACTCCACCTCCCAAATTAAGGAGAGGTAGAAAAAGAAAAAAAAGTTTGGCTTTCATGAGGCATTAGAGGAATGATTAATTTGTCGTCTCAGAGAGAGAGAGAGGGATGGAGGGAGAGGAAGGATGTGAAGTGGCCCCTCTGTCCTCCCTTGCAGTAATAGGATTGTTCGCTCACCGACGTGCTGATTAAAATGGAAATGCAACGCAACTGCCGAGTCAAACACTCACTCGCATCTCTCTCTTTCACTCATACACACACAAACACACGCATTTATACAATTTGCTTAATATGCAGGTGTGCGTGGAAACAAGGATGTGACCCGATGTCCCACACTGAGGACTGGAGAGAAAGGAGAAGAGGAAATGACAGGGACAAAAAAATAAACAAGTACAGAGAAATGACAAACGTGGAAATTTAGCAGAGACGGGCATGCAGAATAGAAAGCGAAGACGTAGGAGTCATTTCAGGAAAGAAGGTATCCAAGAGTCAAATTTATTGTCTGCATTGATATTAAATCCTCTAATAGGCTTCCTTTCAACTACATGTCTGTTTGCACTTGAAAGATACATCTCATATCCTGAGTTTTTTTAATACAAGGTGAAGTGAAGTACATGAACAGTGGATACATGTTAACATTTTTGAGGAGAAACCAGTTTACGATGATGCAGTCAACATATTAAGCTGTTTACATTATGCAAAATTAAAAGCTGAAGCGTAGGTTTGGGTACACTAACCTGACTTTTTTCTACCTGATCAAAAGACTTAGTTTAAATAAGCTTAAAGGTCCAGTGTGTCGTTGCAGGAGTCGCACATGTTTCTAATGTACTAAATACTGTCTCTAGATGGGGCCTTTTGTGTTTTTTGCTAGTTTCACGGCCACCATGGTTTCTCCTTCAAGCTAGGAAGGAAAGGGTGGGCGGAGGGGGTTGCAATCTGCAACTACAACACTAAATGGCACAAAATCCTGTTAAATTATTTAATAAAGTGAAGCTAACACGACACAGGCAGCTAGAGGGAAGGCTAGCCTACAAAAAAAACTGCCTGCTGTATAACACAGTGTTAGAGCTTCTTCCCTTAGAAAGGCGAACAGCACACAAACCTGATAGGAGAGAATTTTTAATATTGGCCTGTCGTCAAGTTACTCATGGATTAACATTAATTAGCAAAAGCTGATAATACCTGCTGCCAGGTTTTAACTGGCAAAAGTGACAGTGACTAACAAAATGTAGAGCAGCTACCTGAATGTTTTATATACTATTCTTTGCTTATAAGAAGTGAATCTGTAATGTTACTTGCACCGTTGTGCACAAATACATTCACATCCACACACTCTAACTCTCACTCACATGTGCACAGTAAAGCAGAGCAGTGCTGCAACAATATGTGGACAAAGCAGTAACATGTCGAGTGTTCAAACAACGGGTGATGAATTTGTTTTGGTTTTTTTTGGGTTCATTTGTTTGGTGAGAGAAGTCTTGAGTTGCACGGGCAACTCTCTCATCTCTCATCAGTAAAAATGCTGCATAACTGTTTGAAAAAAAAGGTCAAAACTTCAACTGGGAATTTAGAATAGCAAAGAAATGGAAATATGATCTTAAATATAGAATATATCATGACTGTCTTTATAGCAATACATCATGACATTTACTTTTTATATGTTTGGCTGGTTAAAGATTCAGGATTTTAGGCTGATTGATTGTTGTAGCTGTTCTCAGTTTAATTAGAGTGATTCAGACAATTGTTTTGTTTTTTTGAAAAGTCCAATGAGTAAATAAATAAATTAGGGTGAAAAGAAACTCACATTATGGGTAATTTAATTAATTTGGTTTATTGTTCAGCCCTAGGAAACAATATTTTGCAACCAGTCACTCCTCCCATTTTGCACCTCCATAGAGAGATGATGAAAAAAAACATGTCTGGAGGAGAGAGGCAAGAAGAAGATGAAGTGCAGCAACGGTTATGCTTGTGTGTGTGTGTGTGTGTGAGGAAGCAGAATCTATAGACAGATTAACACTCTAATAGATGAAAATTGTGAATAATTTGCTGTAATGGTGCATCCAGGCTCTCGGAGCAATAGGCTGATTCAACGTGACGCTGGATCTCAGTCCCACTCTGGGAGCCTTCAAACACCACCAAGCAATTCGCTTGACAAGCAGCCCGACTCCGTTCCCACCAACACAGAGAGCGATGCCCGAGCCACAGAGTCCCAGCGGTGCAACTTTAAGTGTGTGTGTGTGTGTGTGTTTTAAAAGGATATCATTCCTCATTTCTCCTCCTGATTTCAGCCCTGTCATCTCTCTCCTCCTCGCCTCTGTCTCGTCATCTCTCCTTCTCCTGCCCTCCACCCTCCTGTTTTGTTCTCCACCCTCCTCCTCCTCTCATCTCTGTAGCTTTGCCGTGCACATTTTTCATGTGTTCTCCTTCACTCTTAAGCTTTTTCCTTTTCATCCCCTTCTCTTCTCCTTTTCCTCTCACCATTTCCTGACGTCTCCTTTCGCTGCCTTGTCTCTTCTCCTTTTGTCCTCTCCTGTCTACTCCTAGTCTACTCTCTCCTTGTGTCCTTCTGTCTCATTTAGTCTCCCTCTCCTTTCATCTACTTGATTTATTCCTCTTCTTACCTCTGCTCCTCTTCTTGTTTTCTCTCCTCTTCACGTTTGTTTCATTTTAACCCCTTTATTCCCTCCTGTCCTTTCCTCTCCTATCATTGTCTCCTCTTCTTCTTTCCTCTCCTCTTTTGTCATCTAACCTTCCCGCTTCTCTTTTCATTTTATATTCTTACGTCCTCTCTTCTCCCTTCCTCCTCTCCTCTAAACACCTCACTTATTTCTTTCACATTTTCTCTTCCCTCCCTCTCCTTGTTTCCTCAATACTACTTTCTTCTCTTTTTCTCTCCTGTCCTAATTTCCTCTTCTCCTCTTCCCTCTTTTTGTTTTACCTCCTCATGTCCTCTTTTATCTGAGCACCCTTCTTCTTGTTTCCTCTCCTCCCTTGTCGTCACCACTCTATCTTTGTTCTCATCTACTCTCCTTCCCTTGCCCTCTCTCTTTTGCTTTACTTGTTTCCTCTCCTCTCTGAGTTTCCTTTCCTCATTTCCTCCCCCTTGTTTCCTTTCCTCCTTTCCTCTCTTTTCCTTTTCTCATTTCTACTCCCTTCTTTCCCCTCCTTTCATCTTTACTCTCATAGTTTCATTTATTCATTTGCTCTCCTTTATTCTCTCCTCTACTTGTTTCCTGTCCTCATTTCCTTTCCTATCCCCTCATTGTCTCTCTTCACCTCACTTACTCTCTCCTTCATGTCTAAACCACACAGCGTTTCTCTGTGTTCATATATTTGAAATATAAAAGATTGTCAGGATGATGCTGAAGGTGCGTCCTCTCTGCAGGGCCTTTTTTTATTTTTGCCTGTTTACAAGTTGTAGGTGACAACAAACCGTTTATGAGATGTGAAGAACTGCTTTTATGTGGAGAGGAGGATAAAAAGGAGGAGACGAGAAGGGACAAGGCACACCATATCTCCTGTTGGATCTGTCTGATTACAGGGATAAAGAAACCACTTTGTGCCGGAAAATCTCCCCTCACTCTTGAAGCTTGAAGGTATTTTTCTTTTTTCTTAGAAATACCTCAAACATGTCCGCCCGCTCCCTCCGTCTCCGTCTCCTCCGGCTATGAGCTGAATTTAGATACAAATGGCAAACTGCACTTTTTTGGTATTCATTAAAAGAAAACAGCTCCTTTTCAAATGCCACGAGAGAGGAAACAGCACAGCTACACATGCTCACTCTGTAGTTTGCTCGCTGTGAAGGTCAGAGGTCATGAGAGGTGTTCCTCGACCGGTGATTGATTTGCAGCTTTTACTGGGGACACTGGTTGATCTAAAGGGATTCATGTGGTAGATGAGAAAATGGTGTTTTGATGTGTTCCATTTCTCTTTGAGACGAGGAAGTGAAAGTTATCAAACACTTGGTTTCTCCATCATGATCTTCATTTGACTGTACATTGTAATTAACACTTCTATGAATATCAGCCTTTTTCATTTTATATTCTTATGTCCTCTCTTCTCCCTTCATCCTCTCCTCTAAACACCTCACTTATTTCTTTCACATTTTCTCTTCCCTCCCTCTTGTTTCCTTTCCTCAATACTACCTTCTTCTCCTTTTCTCTTCTGTCCTAATGCACACTTTAAACTATTCTGCACATTCATTCAGGATGTCTTCATTTCTAAAATAAGTGTTTGTTGTTTTTCCCTCAGTTTATGCCCAGATAACATGTAACAGATAAATGATCTCTCCACACGTTGGTTGTGAGCTGCGCCCTGTGCGTCAGCTGTGCCCTGAACCTAGCAGCAAAAACTCAAACTGCTCGTCATGCGTAAGAAGCCTGATTGCATCTAAAGTGGAATTTACAAAACATTTATCCACCTTCCAGGCACCGCCAACAGATCCAGAGGTTGCCACGGGTCAAAAATATTACAACAGACTCAAAACAGAAATATTTTGGGTCAGATGGGTCAAGACATAAACATGCATAAATGATTTTTTTTTTTTTTAAATTAGACAAACTTGAAAAATAGGGGACCGGAGAACAGCCCGACCTTATCCAGCATAACTCAGATGCTCTAATTAATGAACAAGAATAATCTGGAGAGCAGAAACAATTGCATGGAACATATTTGGACCCTATGTAATTCAAATTTATGGTTCTGAATTATGTGCAGGGACTGTAGTGGCCTTCGTCTGTGAAAAGATAATAAATTTTGTTTTGAATTTATCCATAAATGCATACTTACATTTAGAAGCACACTAGGAAAAAGTCCTTAAACTCTGAAATAGGGTTGCTGAATGTTCCCACTTTAAGTAGACCACACACACACACACACACACACACACACACACACACACACACACACTATCTGTCTTGCTCCCTGATCAGCACCATTTTCTCTCAATCCAGCAGACTCCCTGGGGAGGACAGCGACAGATACAGACAGACAGAGAGAGGAGGAAATGGGGAAAAAAAAAAAACTGAGTTTTGGATGGAGAGAGGGGATTGGACACGACAATTTTCTGCCCTGCGGGGGTGGACATGCATGGCCGGTCTAATCGGCTAAGGAGGGCACGACAGGGGGGCACTCTCCACACCTCAGGGGTCAGAGAGCGACACTGTGTTTGTGTATGTGTGTTTTCCCACGTGTGTGTGCCGTCTGAGATGTGTTCGGCAGGGAGGCCAGCCGGGGTTACAACACGTTCAAAGCCCTTGAATCCAGCCCTTTGTGTCAATTGAAAGCCACTTAAAATGCCACCAGGGATGATGAGAAAGAGTAGGAGACAGTAAGAAAGGAGGAAAGTGATAATTCATGACTTTAAATAACCATTTATTTCCTAGAAATGAATTTCTTCATGGGCCAAGTGTTGAATCAAGCCTCCCAACAATGTTTTAATGTAATATTTTGGACACAAAATATAAGATTTTGCACAACATGTTGCTGAAATACACGATAAATGTGAGAAAAGAACTTGATTTGAAGGGTTTTCATGAAACGTTTTTTATACCATATCCACTCAAAACTTTTCTGTTTCTGCCTTCTCAGCCTACGAGAGGTGATTATATCTCAATATTATCTTTAATTTTTAAGGTGCTTTTATTAAACCTAAGTAAATTCAATAAAGGGCCTAGATGCTTGTTTCAGATGTAATAAATCAAACCCCAACCTACATACTGGTGCCTCTTTACACACAGTTTATTTACTCTGAACAGAGAAGTATTAAAAGTGTAACATCCAGATAATCAGCGTAACAAAGATCCTGCTGCGTGTTGAGATTGCCTGCGGCTTTTGTTGATATGAACAAAGATAGGATGTGCATCGTTTCAGAAGATGCAACTGATATTCGAGTTTGAGTGCCCGTATTTTTCTCCGATTGTTTAAAAAGCAGTAAAGGCAAATCTTTATATGGATCTTGGATGGATCTAGCAGTATATAATGCACATTGTGTGCGTATGTATGAGCTGTTTCACCTCAGTTTGCAGATTAAAAGATGCCCAGACATCTTAAAACTGAATTCATGAAAATGCTGTTGTAACAGTGGTATTATGTGACCTAAATGTCAAAAAAAAAAAAAAAAGTTAAAACATATCCTGTGTTTGTCTGGCAATGTGTTGTTAATGTCAAAAAGTGTTCACGACAGACAAAGAGAGGTGGAGAAAATGAGACGAACAGACATGGAGAGACAGAGCGACAGAGAGAGAAGGCCATTAGGAGGAAGAGATAGAGAGTGAGAGTGATGGAAGTAATGGGCAAGACAGAGAGGTCTGACAGCGAAGACAACGAGAGGAGAGTGGAACTGAGGAGGAGAGAAATTTGGAGGGAGAGAACGGAGAGTCATCATTATGCTTATTTCTCTGTGTGTTAATCCTCTTTGACCTCCAGCCACTCTGTTAAACGATCCTGCTTGATAATTGGTGTTGCAGTTGTGATTGTTTCGTCAGTGTGAGTCTCAGCCGAAGCTCTCGGGTCACAAGTTCAGCGTTAAAGGTCCGGTGCGTAAAATGTAGGGGCCCGAAACGGAATATAATCTTCATATCTTTGTTTTGGTTCGTGTACAATCACCTGAAAACAAGAACAGCATGTTGAACCATCAAGTAGCCCAGAACGGACAGACTAAACACTGTCTCTAGAGAGTTCCTTTCATGCACTTCACAGCCACCGTAGTTTCTCTAAACTAGGAAGGAGGGTGAGGTGAGGGGGTTGCTACACACTGGTTCTTCAAAGCAACCTGAGGAAATGTTTCAAGTAATGTTGGATAGGATCACAGACAGTATAAAACCTGGACGTAGTCTTCATGACGTCACCCACAGGTCTATGGAAAGCTTGTTGTGAAGGCCACCATCTTGGCAGTCCAGCCCCCACCTGCTCCACATTTATCTAAAAATACACAAAGACATGGAGGGCTTTTTGAAGCACATCGCCCTCGTGGATACTAAACACTGTCTCTGCAGTTTAATGAGACAATAACCTTTTACTTTAACCCCAATTCCAAACTCTTAGATCCATCACAGAGCCCAGTCACCCAAACAGAAAAACACAGCTGCTATTGAAAGGTGATAATGGTGTAAATGGTTGGAGGGGGTTGGTGGAGGAGCTTCAGCTGAACAGTTCAGCAGGATCTGATAACAATCCCTTCTCCCCCTTTTCTTTTTCCTCACAGTGGATTGTATTTTCATGCCTGGTTTGCTGTCCACCGCTGAATTACTTGCTTATTTGGATGATTGGATTAGGAATTTGCACTTTACCACAACTGTGATTTCGCCACGCTACGCTCAGAACAGACATTCAGTGAAAGCTGTTAGAGGACACAGCTTGAGAGAAGAAAAAGGGAGGAAAGAAAGCAGCCATTCAGGGGAAGACAAACTTTTGGCCCAATTTCATGTGGCCTCAGACAATTTATCTATCATGCTGCTGTAGCAGCGAGGGCTGCTGCACCTATAAATACTGCTCAATTGTCCATTTTGTTCATCTCGGGAACAAAAATGGCATGACTGTTTCAACAACTGTATGTTTGAAGTGAGTGCAAGAGACAAAAGGAGAGGCGTTGTTGGAGAAAGACTGGAGAGAGGAGGAAGGAAGCCACGAGGAGAGCAGATGAAAGGAGGAGGGAGGTGAGAGTGACACTTTGTTGAATGACCTCGCTCCTCCTGAAACAAAATGTTCCTCTCTTCTCCGTTTGTTATTTTTGATAAATGAAAAGAGAAAGGCAACCACACGGAAGAAATGGACTCAAGAGAAGGTGCGGCGTGAAGTGACCTTGTCTGAGTTCCTTTTAAAAAAATAAAGAGAAACACTCCTTGCACCAGTTACATGATCTCACGTCGACATGGCAGGAGCTGTGTCCTCTCTTCTTTTCTTCATGTTCACGCGAACATGACTACAAAAATAACAACCCACTATTCACACTTTACCATCTTACACACACAAATGAGCACATTGTGTAAAAACGCTGCCGTGATGCTGCTGCTCTCTGGTGACATTGGCGGCGGTCATCACGTTTATACAACTTCTCGTCCTGTTCTCACAGGAAAGTGTGATTAGTCAGAGAGGCGTGTGAATAATTTATTCATTGCAAATGTTATACAGTTAAACTTGGCAGAAAAAAACATGTCTTGCATATAGATTTTGGACATATCTGCGCACATATAGATGTGACAAATTTACAGGACAACCCACACAAAGTGTCTTAGCTGGGCCGCCACGTGCCACCAGAACAGCTTCAGCACTGATTCTACAAAAACTCTACCTTTCATTAACCCCTCGTATCCTATGGGTGGCATCTGTGTCCATGATGTTTGTCCACTCATTCATGAGTGTTTTCTTTTCTTAAATTTGTCAATTTGTCTGTATGTGAACATTAGATATGAATGTCAACAATACCAGAAGCTTCAGAGCAGAAGGAGGAGGGTGCTGATGGTTGGTACAGCCTGGTTTCAGGAAAAGGAGTATGAATCATCATGAAGTCATTTTGTGTGTAATCATGATGCCTTTTCACCTGTCATTTCACAGCATTAAGTCTTTCACATAACTCAAGCAGTTACCATCTTACGCAACTGAAGTAGGCCAACGCAACTTAACTGACACAACATACATATTTTTAACACAAACCATCAAAGCACAAAGCACATGACAAAGCATGCATGGACAAAAAGTGGCCTTCCCTTTGTATTACGTAGAAAAAGAGGAAAGGACAAGAAGGGGAAATTATTATAATCACATAAAAATAGAACATTCAAACAAATATAGAAAACACAGAAAACAGGATGCAAACATAGAGAATATACTGGACTCTGTTGGAATCAGTATACGCATTTTCTGTCGAGCCATGATTGTACTTTGTGAAAACTTTGCTTTTGCACAGCCCAATGTATAAAACCAGTGTAGTTATGTGTGTAAGTTGTAAGGAAATAGATTCAAAAGAGACACAGTCCATTACTGCGTGAGCATAAAATATGAACGGAACACGAGTCGTGCATTAAAATTTAAGTGTAGCACTTCAATCAGACATACATCAGCGTATTCCTTACAGATAGCATGAAATTCTTATCCGACTGTGTTCGTGAAAGATTTTGCTCCCGTTGGAATAAATGGAAGAACCGGGATGCCTGAGTCATGACGGTCCGCATGGCTGAACGGACTGAAGGTGGCACCAAACCGCTAAAAAAACCTGCATGGTTAAAACCAACAGTCTTGTTGGATTCTTTCCAATAATTCTTTATAGAACGATGGGCTGAAATTGCTCAGTATTGCCAAGTAGCCAATTTCAACATTGCACACGGTCAGCAAAAACTGTTGTCTGGGCTTAAGTGGCGCTTGATATTTAAAATATAAATAAAAAGAGAGAGAGTGAGACCCTGATGTCTCTCTCTCTCTGTCAGGTCAGAACCTCTGTTCTCTTTAGATCTACTTAGTGGCTGTCAGCTGAGAAAGCTTTTATACTGGACCGACAGCTCAGCAAGATTTTACTATTGACTTAAATACCTGCCTGGACCCCACCCACCTGACTCTCCTTTGTAACCTTACTAACCTCTTCACTCACCCCTCTTTTCTTCTCCTCTGTTCATTCCTTCCTCTCCCTAATTGTCACTTCTACTCTCTCTCTCTCTCACTTACTGTGATTAGGTTGGGAAAGGAGCCAGAGAAAGCTCTTACAGTTGTCACATCACGCTGGCTATGCTTCATCGTTTACTCACACACACACACACACACACGCACACAAACTCCTCTGCTGTTAGATCAGTCATTTTGCTAAGCAGCCTGTTATTAACCAACAAGATCAAATGGTTCGATGTGTGGTGTGTCAGGCGGTCGACCTGTACTCTCTCTCTCACACACACACACACACACACACACACACACACATATTCTTCAACCACTGAATATGTGTAAAACATATTGACAACCAGTCCCATCACTATAACTAATGACTTGTGTTGTAAACTCAGCATGTAGAAATAGTTTGATACTATATCAAGGCTGTCCTCCAACACTTCCTCAAAGCCTGACGCTGTCGCACCAATAAGAGATGAAGGCCACAAGGTGAGCAATACAGGTTTAAGAGCATTAAATGGAAATGTTTTATAGGCTGGGACATAAATTCAACATAGTGGTCATTCCTTAAGGATACACGTCACTTTAGTGAGTAATGACAAACCCTGTTTGTTGTTTTCGACCTCAGGTATTCGTCTTTGCCGTAGTTTTTTATTAGATTTAGTTGTGAATATTGTAGTCCATTCCTGCTAATAGATACTCCTAAAACTTACACACTGGACCTTTAACACGAGCTCTAGATAGGACTTTTTTGTATATTTCACGGTCACTGTAGTTAGAATGCCAACCAGCATTCCACTAAATCCAACACGCTGGCCCTTTAAATGAGAAAAAATAATATATATTTTTGAACAAAACTCATTCATTCACTCATTTTTTTTAAACATACTATGAAGCTTTTTGTTACTCAACACCAGACCATTAAATGTGACATGACCTGCACTTGACTTATAGCTCTGCAGGGATCTTTACTGTTTACTTTAGTGTGAATTTTAACGACCTTTTACACAACTAACTGTGAATTTCCTGGAGGAAATAGCGTCTCGTAAACATGATGTAATGTAAACATGATCGTGAGTGCGTGCACCTAACATCAAAGGAACTACTGGATCGTAACTACACAAATACACAAACAAGTGAGTTGCTTGGAAACCACGTGACAGTTGCCACCATAAATAAGTTATTTGTGCATGTCACGGTCAAAATGTATGTGTGTGTGTGTGTGTGTGTGTGTGTGTGTTACAATAACAAGGACAGATGTTCATAATTTTAGCAACAACAAGCACTCATTTTGCGTCATTTCTCTCCTCGTTTTATTCTCGTCGTTCTTCTATCAGAACAATGACTCATTGTTTTGTCTGTATTAACTCAATCAGGAGAATGAGTGCATGCTAATAGGACGTTCTAGTTCCACAGTCAGCTGTGTGCATGTGTGTATTTGTTTGTGTTTTTAGTTAGCGGTGAATTCATCATTTCCTGACACTCTGAAAACACTGAACAAACAGGGGAGCCTCTAGCCTCTAATTATGCCGTACGCTCCAGCACTTAAACTTATTAGCACCGGAGGGGATGTTTACGCATTTGTGTGTGTGTTTGAGTGTGTGTCCTCTCTGTTTGTACCAAGGTGGTCCACGTTGTGTTAAGTTTATAACTACTCTGAAAGCAGCATGCTGATGTGTCGTCTAACTACTTACTGCATAAATGCCTGCTGGGTGGTTGACATGCTGCAATGTATTGCACTATTCAACCAGCACAGACGATTTTAAATTTTAAATATGTAGATGGGAGAGTCACCCTTACAAATGAAATATTTGGCTGGCTATTTTGTTGTTGTAAACATTTATTTACAATTATTGAAGACAGATGGTCTTTTTCGCCACCGTCACCTGCTTCATATTTATGTAGTATGACAGAATTGTGCTGCGAGCTGCCCATTTCTTATTTTACTGTTGGACCAAAAGTGTGTTCAGTGTTGTTTGTTTTTCAGAAAAGAAATGAGAAAAAAAAAAAAAAAAACAGATGGGAATCCAGTGGAAATGAAACGTCTTGATCACACTGTGATACTTTTATTCACAACCATGAAAGAGAGAAAGAAACACCACTCATCCAGAATCCGATATAACTGAGGTGCTGGAGTTATAGACTAACAAACCCAATGTTTGTTTTTTTGGCTTGAAGACTGAAAGTTTTCAGATTTTTATGCAGATTTGAATCTGCACAAACTTTTCATCAGAACAAATAATCAGTCTAATTTTTCTGTTTTAAAAGACATATTGAATTTATTTACAAGGCTAACTTCTGCAACCTGGATAATATTTTCCTTTGTTTTTGTGTCTAAGTGACTAATGGGGGGGACAATTTTTGAAACTGGTCCAGGATCGAGCGAGAATATTTAGTTAATATCCGTATAATGGTGTCACTTGGCCACTTTTAGTGGATGTACTGTATGTGCAATTGCCCATAAGGATGCACTGCAGCCAGTTTAACTTCTGCCAGCTGCAGTGCTCTCATTCACTACTAGACCAGTTCCAAATATTCTTGTCCCTATTAGTCACCCTATCAGACACACAAACATGGGAAAATAGGGTCCAGGTTGACATATACTGAAGTGTACCTTTAACGAGGTTACAGATTCACAAAATGTAACAACAGTAGATGAAGAAAAAATATCTAAAAATTGCTCATTTCTGGTTTTCCTACAATAACTGCTTATAGGTTTGTCATGGTTATGTTTAGGCAACTTGTAGCACTTGGCTATAGTTAGGGAAAGATAATCGTCTTGGTTGAATATTTAAAAATGCAATCCCCCATGTCCTGTGTACAGTACGGGACAGTAACACTTCCATTTTCGGGACTCTAGGCAGCAGTTAAATGTCCTTTAGATCTCATGTGGGGAAATGATTATGTACTATATGCACACATTTTCTAGGAGATTGATTGAGTTTATGCTTCATAGTCAGATGCACAATAACCACACATTATAAGCACATCATATTTGGGGCATTTTTATCTGGGTAAGCCCCGGTGACTGTCTGTTCAACTGTCACATAAACAGCAACAACGGGGCTACTGCTTGTGTGACTGTTATTCTGATTTGTCGCGTCAACAAGAAATTCCCAAAGTGTGTGTGTCATGTGAGGCTTACAGTTGTCACATGAACTGACAGATGTGCCTGTCACTCAGAGCCGAGAGGAAGAATCTGAGGAGAGAGGGGAAAAAAACAGTGAAGTAATCAGGGAGATGGATAAAATATGTGTAACACAAAGTGATGTGTAATGAAGAAAGAACAGATGAGTGGGCTGGTCTGTGATCTCTTTATGTACATACATACTGTCTGTGTGTGTGTCTTATTTCCCCACAGACCACAGTAATGAACAAGGTCTATCTCTGTGACCTTTGTGGTACACAGTGGCAGAAGAGTCAAACCTGATCAATAACTCAGTGACTCTCCTCCTTGTTGTGTGTTCAGATGTAAGGAAACACTATCCCAGCCATTAAATATTATTGTACAGACAGCATGACTCAGTACATATATACACACAGTATACATCAGTCTCAAAGGGACTGTACAACAGGATGGTTTTCATAGTGTCAGGATGAATCTTATTTTTATTTTTAAATATATTTTTGTGTTCATTTCATATTTATTCACTTTCAGTTATTCCATGTTGTCATCGGCGCAAAACAGACTTGTTTGAGTACAGATGAACGTTGTCCTTCTGCAAGAAACATTTGGAAACTTAACATTACTTCAAGTTTTTCAGTAAGCTGCACAAAAGGTGTATGTACAAACCACCATGCTGAGAGCTTTGGCTCCATTCTACTAACAATAAGAAAATGAAGTGTCTTTGGTTTGGAAATGATTTATATAAATAAGAAAAGATGTGATTGTGTGTTGTATCCGTCTCCTGCAAACGTGCATGTGTGCAGTTGAACAAATGTGACGGCTGATATCTAAATGCGTGTGTTTGCACACTTACCTGGAGAGACAGACAGAATGATCTCCTACCTGTCTGCATTAGCTGCACAGCAGGCGGAGCTCCACAGGCTGCCAGTCAGTCCGCTTTCCCCAGCTGGGAGCTTTGATCATGGGGGAGGTGGCAGCAGGGATCTGGATAGTACTGCATTAGCTCTGGGTGTTTGGGTGTCTGCAACATCCTTCACATAGACCTTTTAGCTTCCTATACACACACACATAAAATACACATACACACACTCCTAGGTCTGTTGGCATCTGTTCTGACATTGTCTGAGAGGATAAATTAATATATATCATAATTCTGTTGTCAATAAACAGACATGAAATGCCTCCTCTTCCTTTAATGATGTTTACTTCAATGCAAGCTACATATTCTCTTGTCTTTCCAACGTGTACCGGTTTGTTTATCCTTATGCTGTGTTTTGTGTGTGTGTGTGCAGGCGGTGCCGAAGCCCATAGCCATGGAGCCATGTTGGGGGAGCAGAGCAGGTGTTCTGACGGTGCTGCTGTATCTGCCCAGAGTCCCGTCTGGAATACCTCCACCAGGACAGTCTGGTATGATTCACACAAACACACACAAACAGAAAAGTAAACAACATATAGAATGTGTTTATAGAGAAAGAATTACAGCTTGTAATTACCTCATTTTTTTTTTTTGGTCTGATATTTGTTAATCCATCCCAAAGTTTTTGTCTTTTTTTTTCATTTCCAACTGATTCTGAAGAATCATTTTCGCAGGCTGGCAATTTACCAATCACATCGATATATTGGTTGTACCATTGTACATTTTGTTTTCATCAGCATAGTTCTGAACTTATTTGGTGCCTTTTGTGTTGTTTTGGGTGAGGAGGGATTGCCTTCTAATTTGACGTTGGTCTCTTTGTATGCTTGGCATATATTGTCCAGTGAGGTGGTGCACAATATTTTGCTTTTTATGGGGGAAAAAAAAACGCTGCCTCAATCATATTTTGTGCTGATAATCTGAAAAGTCAGGTCGTGCATAATGACCAGCTGCAGTAGCTGCCACTATCAGCAGACAGTTATTTATGTCCAACTGTCAGACACTGAGCCGGCACAGCTAATGTGACTTTTTATGATTAAGTGTAACAAATATGAACTCGCCTACTGGTGATTCCTCCAATTTCATTTGATTGTCGCTTTTGTTGTAAACCGTCAGCTGTCTCGGATCTATGAAATCCCACATCTTCGTCACCGTAGGCTCACAAAAACAGTCCACACCATTTGTGATCCTTTTACAAGTTGGAGCCGCTTTCAGCAGCTCGACGACGTCTAAAAAGGCTCCAGATGCAGCGAGCGAGGCTTCTTGTTTGCTTCGAGGCGGCCTCCCATCAACTCTCATGTAAAACAGGCTCTGGCAGTTTAAACACAAGCAGAGTAAACACTAAAACATGATGGCATCTGAGGCATCATCAAAAGTGTTTTTGATGTTTTCCAGTCATCATTAGAATGGTTAGCAGCCACGTCGCAGAGCAACAGTGTTGCTTAATTGTGTAGAGGGCTGTCTTTGTGGCCCAAAGGTTACATGCAACCAGTTTAATTCCTAAAATGTAAATGCAGAACTCTGGCCTGTGAATATGAGCCAGAATCATCTGTGGGGTCTGTCCATAATCTTAATTTTATGACAATGGAAATTAAGGAGAAGCATCCTGTTTTATCACATGAATCATATAATGTTCAGTCCAGCAGGATTACTCAGGACGTCATTAGGGTTGCTGAGTCATACAGCTAATAAGTAAATGTTTGTATTTGTCTCTGTTTATTCCGTTCTGGACTGTTTGTTGTTATCGGAAGATAATCTTTAGTAGATGCCTTGCCATCTAAATGCAGAATCACTGTACGATAAATTTAGATTAAAAAAATATATTTATAGGTCAATCAATACAAAATTAAATAGTGAAATGCTGCTGAATTGACTGATTTGCTGTAAACCTGCATGTCACCCAAAGAGTGCTTGTCGGGAGGGTCTACGTACTTAAACAACATCCACTGGATGTCAGGAATTTTAAAAATGCGGTGCAGCATCGATCATTTATCTTTGATGGCACTGAAAAGGTGCTTTGTGGTACGAGTGCATTTCACAGAAACAATCCCCGAAACATTTATTTATTCAAAGAGGTCTCACAGGAAGTGATGCTCTCTCTTACACTGCCTCGTGAGCAAAGCCCTTAACATCCAGATTCATCCAGAGATGTTTGATGCTCAAACGATTTGTTGATCGGCAGAAAATGACTCGGTTCTAGCTTCAGATCTTTTTTGCTTGTCTCTGTTTTGTGTCTTTGTGTTTTAAACTGCTCTGAGAAATTGAGGCATTTTCTTTACAATTTTATGACATTTTCTATACTTACAGTTAATCAGTGACTTGAAATGGTCTGGAACTTGTGCTTCTTAAAGATAATGTCAGCTGCTTTCTGTTCTCATTTGTGATTTTACTGTTTTCATGTACTGTACTGCGGCTGCGGCTGTACCCGGCTTTGTAGGAAATTCTATATAACTCTTAAACTAAAATGCAGAGAGCTGAAAAACGACACAGGAAAGCAGCAACTAGATGACTTTGGCAGACCAACAATTTAGAGCATATGGTTAAAATCACAATGTTTCTATATTGTGACACCAATATGTTCTTATATTTAGCATCAGCATGTTTTTCACAGTGATATAATGAATTATTCAGAAAAAAAACTCTTGACATACTGCACCTTTTTAAAGAAGGTCTGATGTGGTTTAGACCTGCCTGGTTTCTCTCCAACACTTACTGTTGGATCAATTGTTCCCCTGAATGAGACATCCTGACTTTCCACAGTCTGAGCTCACGTTGCCGCTATAGACGGATGACATGCGATATCCCCCACTCGCTGCAGCCGACCACCAAATCACTGAAAAGACAGCAGCACTTCCTCACAGACCTGACCAAGGCCCAGAGCTTTACGCACCGTCAGCAAGAGGCCAATCTTCTCTCCCTCCAGCTCATCTTCCACCTCAGTCAACCTCTCATACTCTCCCCCCCCTGCTCACACGAATACCTGTAGTCTTACAGAGCCCTCTCTTTTTTTTTATTTTCCTGCTCCTATTTCTCACTGCTGTCAAGTTCGTCTGTTGGTAGTTTTGGTCTCTATAAAGTGGACTGTAACTGGAGAGCAGGTGTGAAAAGACTCTGTTCTTCCAGGCAGGAAGCAAAGCGGTCAACACGACTGGTTCCTGACAAAGAAAACGAGCAGAGCAGACGCAACATAAAGCACTTTGCATGCAAGGATTTTTGTCAAGCGAGAAGGAGCTTTACGTTGAAGCCCTAAAACGTGGCAACAGTTACTGTAGTCTAATAGGGACGAGCGGAAAGGTAATGAAAAGTGTCAGTGTGTGTGAGTGCCTAAGGGAGAGAAAGTGAAAGCTTTGCTACACCCAGAGGTAATTTTGAAGATAAAAAAGAAAAACCCTAGAGAGGTTAATGGTAATAAGTGCATTAGGGGCAACTGAAAGAACAGTAAATGGAATAGAAGTGTCCAAGAAATTGTATGGAAATAAAGTAGATAGCGAATCTCCACTCTATGTTGAGCTAAATTATAAAAACCTGTTCATGAGTCTGGTTTTAAATCTGTATGGCGACTTAGTTGTTCGCGGTTGTTTTGTAAGTGTAGACGCTCTGCACACTGTGACCGTTAGAAAAAGTAGGAAGTGCAGATGTGAATGATGTGAATATTTTGCCGATCATTCCTATTGGTAATTAATACATTTTCAACACCTTCACAACCTCCATAAGTACAAGAGCAACACAACTAAACTAGTTAATTGTCTAGAACCTGTGCGATCATGACAGCCTATGTGCCTGCTTTGTTGCACTATGTAGTGAAACTGCAGCTTAGACTTTAGCAATTAACCTGGTTAGTAAAATATTAACAATAGGAACAGTGACCAAACTTATTCCTGCACTTTAAATTGTGCTATTGTTTGCTGCACTGAGCAGACAGACTTGGAGACTTTCACTAACTCTTCAGTTAAAGGGTCAAAAGAGCAATTGAGCAACTTTTTAATGCAGTGAGGTGATCAATGCCTTAATTTAATTTTTGTACAATTTTAACTGTAATGCCCGTAATGGAGGTCACATAGGTGAAAATCCTTTACTTCACATCCATCTTACTGATTGGACTTGAAGAAGTCTTAGGTCTACTTTGCTTCCAAGTTTTGAGAAGTTATTTATTAAATTTAGTCTTGCTCATATATTTTAATATGAATAAAACCAATAGAGAGGCAGATAAATGTAAGATTGAACACATAATAAAATAACTGAGTTTGAAATTAGAGCTTTGCACAGGCCGAAACACTCAAACCTGCCCCATAAACTAACATCATGCAACTTTAGTTTGTAACTTTGGGCTCCAGGTTGGGAGAAGTGTGTAGCATTAAGTACACACTACCAACTATGTGACTGACTTTGGTGAAACTAAAATAATATTTTATGTAGAAAATGTTTTCTCGTGTTCCCTCTGATGTCCTTCAGCTATTCCACCTCAACTCTCAGTGAGTTTCTTGATGGACAGAAAGCCTTACCTGCTGGTAGATCCAAGCTCCGGCAGATTGTTGGTATTTACATCACTATTAAAGGAGCTTTGGACCACAGGAGGTTTTCAGGTCAAGGCGAGGGCAGCCGAGCTGGTGTTGTGCTAGAACCGGAGCCGGGCAAGCAGGCAGTGTATCTGGACACAGCAGAGGCTCAGAGGCCGAAGAAGAAGCTAAAAAAGAAGCAAAAAGCAAGAGTAAATCTGAGACTGACTTTGAGTCGTTAGCGAGAGCTTCGTTAAATAAAAGGCTGAAAGACAGATGCCGAGCTGGGCTTCTTGCTGTTGGTCTCGTGGGTATTATTAGCTGGTTGCTATGTCTTGTGTTGCAATTGCTTGATGTTTGGCTGTGTTTGTCGACCTGCTAGTTTTTGATCATGAATAATGTAATTAAGAAATGCTTGTGTACAGCTGTCCATATTTACCACAGTGGTGTTGCACTCAGAAACTGTGGAATCAAACATTTCAAACCTAAACTGGAGCTACGAGCTGTAGTTATGCCTTATTTCATCCATTACTAATCCCACAAGTAAATACTTGACACTTGATGCAGATGAGTCAGAGAGAGAAAGAGACAAACTTACTGAGACATTACAATTGAAATGAATCAAACTTGAACCCAACACTATTGGGAACTATTAGGTTTAGGTCACATCGCAGAACTCATGAATACTGTGTTTGCAGCATGTCGACCTGAGAGGCCATTGGCAGCACTGCAATTTCAGTTGATAAAGCCGGACATTTAAATAGCAGGACCTACATTTCGCAGTTAAGGAACTGTTATTTCACAGGTTGTTTTTGTCTTCATCGCCTCACACTACCTGATGTTTTGAAGTAGTTTTCAGGAAATTAGGCCAATAAGAGGCTCGTCACTTCTAGTCAGGCTGCTCTCTGGGGGATGTCCAGACTCTTCTCATTAAATCAATGAAATAGCTGTCGTTGTTACCAGTGTTTGAAGCCCTGAGTCGATGGTTGTGTCTTGGTGTCTGTCTGTATAGTGATCCAAGAGTCGGTCATGATCAAAAAGAACCCACGTATAAACACAAGCAATGACGTACATGCAAACATGTAAACACATATGATACAATTTGAAAAACACCAAGGGCTAAAAAAAAATTGTGAAGTAGAAATCGCCCACCCATGATCACTCCCCAGTCTCTCGCTCCTCTCCTCCCTCCATCCTCCCACCCCTCCACTCCCCAGAGAGGCTCTCTGCATAGGGTCGGACAGCAGTCCTCCATTGATGTTAGCATGTACGAACGTGAAGCCACTGCAGGCTAGCCCCACCCACCCCTCGGTGGGAGACACTTCAAGAGGAATCCTCGATGAGCGAGCCTATTTCGGGTTGCCTCGCCTCGCACGGTCTTCCCTTTCTTCTCTTTGTTTTCTTCTTGTCCTCCTTTGCTCTGCTCCCCTGAGGTGTTACCATTAACTGACCCTTCATATGTAAGAAGGGAGAAAAATAGAAAACACCAATGTTGGTTTCAGAAGAGGATGAAAAAAAAAGAAGACTGCCTGCACGAGCCTTAAAATTTATAGATTCTTAGCTGCCGATTTCTCAGTCCATATTCCTTACTCTTTTCTCTTTTTTGTTCTTCTTGTCCTTCTATATCACTCTGGAGCTCTTTTTTCTTCAGACCTCAGACTAAAGGTGTGGCATTGTGGGATAAAAGTGCATGTTTTGGTGCCCAGTTTAGGCTTTTGTGCCAATGTGATGTCCTTCAAAGCAGCGATGCTAAGATTAGCTCCATGTGCCACAACCTAACAGTGATATTCTACCTTTAGGTACTTTACTGAAGGACTTAAGGTCGAAACATACCAGCAGCATACAATTGGGATCAGATCACATAGGCCTATTGTTCTCTTTGTAAGGTCATGTGTAGGTAGCGGAAGTTGCCATGGGCTACCAGGCTGCATTGCAACATAAAAAGCCTGTCAACATTCATGCTCCAGAAAAGTGATTTAATTAGATTCAATCATGGGACTGAAACATTCCCGCTACACAGTACCTCTGTTGTGTCCTACAGTAAGGGCGACTGAAGATGTAATGCTACACGACACACCCGGTGTGTTTTTACCTCAAGTCAAACAGAACTACAGTATAAGTTCTGGTCTTTGAGGTGTTCTTCCATCGAGGCATCTGAGAGGCATCATCGGTTTGACCGACTGGTGTAGAGCTTGTAGGCCTTGAAACAAAGGGATGATTGACAGGTACATTGGTTTAGCACCAGCAGTGATGTGGAAGTTACTGACTGTCATAATGAAGAGGAAGCAGAACCAGAAGTCAAAGAATTTACCTGTCAATCCACGTCCTTACCCTCACCAAGTTTTTGGTAGTGAGCAAAACACTGTGGATACAAGTGGCCGAAATGACTTTCCTTCATGGGGAGGGTAAGGGTAAAAAGGTATGACATAAGGAAGGAGGTCAGAGTAAAACCGGTGCTCCCTCATGGGGAAAGGCATTTGCGCACTGCTTGAGTCGCTGATCGCTGTTGTCAGCCAAATTGCTGTGGACACACGGTGCTTTCCTCCGCAAGTGACTCGCACAGGAGAGGAACAGCTTGACCATTGAGTGACTGTTTGACTGATTCAAAGTCACAGTGTCCTGACATGATGGACAAAGCAGGAGGAAAAAGACTGAAGAAGATCTTATTTTTTGGCTCGAGTCACCACTCTTCCATCTCCACAGCCTCTGTTTCATTTCTCCTGTCAGTTTTACCTCTTTATGCTGTGGCCTCCCGCAGCTGCAGTCGTTTCATATAAAACGGGACGCAATCAGTGGTTAATGGATTTACCAGGCTGCACAGATTCTCAGTGAGGTGCAGTAGAGTTGTTGAAGAAGAGAAAGACTGTGGGTTATGTTTCCTTCTCAGCATCTCTCTCTCTCGAGTTTAGATAGTGGGTCAATAGAGACAGAGGCACAGCAGCCACCTTTTCCTTTGCTAATCTGCCTATTCAGCAGCAGAGATAAAGCCAGGAATATCAGACAGAGAGGGAGGGTAAAAGGGGAAAAAAATACAGGTACTGTAAGATGTTGAAGTCTTTCTGGGTAAAAATAGAAAGAGCAGCACGAGAGAAAGGAAGTATTAAAAGGCCGAGAGGTTTAATAAGAGCGAGTGATACATTAAAAATACTTGTGAGGGAAAACAGGTAGAAGGTTGGAGATGTATCAGGAGGGAGAAGGAGATAAGGGATTGAAGGAGTTGTTGAATAAGTGGAAAAAACTAAAAACAGATTTGCATGTTGCTGCTATAATCTTCTATTCTGAACTCTTCTTTGTCTAAATATTTGCCTGAAAGTTGCCCAACAATTGAATCTGATTGTCACAATATGAAGAAACGAATTCCATTTAAGCAAAATAAAATTTGAATGAAGCATTTTATTGATGCTTCTGACCTAAGATGGTATTTGTGTTTCTCATCTCCTGCACCTTGCTTGTGTTTTTTATGAGCTGCTATGTTGACAGAGAGGCTTGACAAGCAACGGGGGTGCCCGTCTGATCTTGAACCACCGATGTTGCAGTTACTTACATCCATCCCTCGCACCTCCACCTTTTTTCTATTCGTTTATTTTATGGGCTTTCTGATGGAGTGAAGGCCGGTAACGTTTAACAGCACCGCATGACATGAAAGTTTTAGTTTTAGTGGAAGAAGCAGATACCAAAGTGTCAAGGTGTAGCCCAATAACCTGTCAGTCTTTGTTAATATATCAACTTTTCTACCTCGGCCAAGCGTAAAAGCTTCTTTGTGGCTATTTTTCAAAGCGTTGGTGTTTCCATCCACAACGGTGCACAAACTGAACATGTGCATAAAAACAGGTGGATGGAAATGTTTCATACGTCTCTTCATCTGAAATTTATTGCTTTTTTGTTCCGTTCATCAGGTTCAGCTTTGTTTATTTCTGTCTTTGTTGCCTTCTTATTCCCTCTACAGTCCTGACAAAGCATCTTGAGCCTTTTGCTGTGTCATTCACACTTTGGCCGTCTTCCTAAAGGAAGGAAAAAGTTCAATTTAATATCCCTCCTCAAGAAATTGATTCTGGTCATTTGCATTAAAACTTAAAAGACATAACTATAAAAAAGATATAACACGAAACACTTGGATTAATTAACGAATGTAGCCTTTCTTAGTTTTACTTTTTACTTTTATATAAGTCATATTACTCGGTATATGATAACTGTGTACAGTTACAGTACAAATGTTGCTTAGTCAACCCTGATAACCCTACCTTCTGTCTTGATAATTCTGTTTATTTTAAGCACTTCTAAGTGCAGAAACTTTTTAAAAAATTACCATTTTTACACATCATTAGGATAATGTGTAAAACAACTTTTGAATATGAATACTTATTTTTTACAATTTCAAAATGAATTTTGTGAAGTGGTTGGGTGATGTGTTAAATCTTTCCAATCGGCTCACAAAACGTCAATACCAGGAATAATGTTATGCATATTTTCCTTAACAAAACAAAAAAATGCAGCCATACATATTTCTGATTTTCGGAAACTAGTTTAATTGCCTTGTTAACTCATCGTAAAACACATTTCATTCAAACGTCAATGCGTCAACACCAACAGAGTCACGTAGCCAACTAGATGGCTGTGCTGATCGGACTAATTACTACAAGGCAATTGAGTTATAAACTTTTATTTAAAGCGCTAATGTGTTTCAATGGTGCAAATGGAGAAATTCATTGGTATTTCAAATCTGGCTGTCGTCTAGAGGGCATTTAAAAGTTAGCAAAAAAGATCACAGTTTAGATCATCACTAATGATTGAGATTAAACAGATTGTGATGTGATTTTCTGTCCATATGATCCACCTCAGTTTAACATGTAGAAATACAAACAAAACAGAGAGACATATTAGTTTAAAAGCAGTTAGCATTGCTGCTGGGCGCATCTAAATAGTCCTGTTTTACAGTAGTGTGTTTACCAGATTTACTTGTGGTATTACTTGGTTGGTATGTATAAAAACACAGGTGATTCCTTGGGCATTACTGACTGGTTGGCGAGATGTTATTAAGATGGTTTTGGAGTTGGAAATGATTCATTTTCCATCTGCTTCTAGTCTTTGTTTTGAGCTAGGCTTAAGACATCCTGGACCTCACTCTATATACACACACACACACACACAAAATATGTATTTCTCTCCTCATTAAATAGTCTGTTAAGGGTATTTCCTCATATATCATACATCAATTTTCTATTTCTCTTCTTGAGCCTCTCTCTCAGACAGACTCAGACTGTGACTACTGGCCTGTAAGCACTGCTGTAGCACCAGTGTCCTTTTCTTTCTCTCTCTGCATCGACCTCCTCAAACCCTCCTCCTTGTGTCCCACTGTCTCCCTCTGGGTGTCTGACTGGATAGCTGCTTGACAGGAATCGGAGGGCAGCGCTCTGAAACTCAGCTCTATTGACCCGGAATAGATCTCCGATACTTTGATCCTCTCTGTCTTTGAAACCATCCGCCCCACTGAGATGGACTCTCCCCCTTCATCTGTCTGCTTGTTGACTTTTAGTCGAATACTCAGTGGTATTTACTCTCAGGCAGCTCATCTATTTATTATGTGGACATAAAGATTTGATCATATTGAGTCAGTGTTCTTACCTCACTTGTTTTGCCTTTGTGGTAGAGTTTTGTCCCAAAATGAGAAACCTGCCATTTAAAAGAAAAAAACAGAGAAGCTGCTATTAAAATGATTGATGGACCAGTTTAAAAAACGTATGAGGACCAAGTGAGACAATTCAAGGTCTTACTGACAAATTTGATCAGATAAAAAAAACAAAAAAAAAAAAAACAGGAAAGAAAAGTCAAGGCAAGGTCAGGACCCTGATGAGGACCATTGTATCATAGGTGTGTAGCTGTCTTTTTTAATGATGTAGCCACATAAATCACAACTTCTAAGCTATGTTTTGCAACTACAGAGTATGTGCCTTGACTTTTTGGAGTTTTCTTTCCACTTTTTCGGCGTCCTCTTTGCCCAGATATATTTAAAAATAAATTTCAGGTAATTTGGAGATATTTTTCATCCTGCATTCTTCAAACGAGCATAAAGAAAGGTTTTTACCAGACACTGCCATGTACTATTAATGAAAGGCATCCTAGTTAGTCAGGATCAAACCTGAATCTTACACGGGAACATCAAAGCAGTCGTAGTTGTGCGTCATGTTTGCTGGTCTTTTAAAACCTGAAATCAGTGCCTCACAGATGCATAAATATTTGAATATCAATGTTCTACTGTTTGACTGACTTTGATTTTCCTTTGCCTCATGGAAAAGAAGCTGCTGTGATATTTTCTGTTTACTATTATACTGGATCCTAAGCAGGCAACCATCCCTGGTGCCTTCATTGAGGGCGAGCGCTTACTCAGAAGCCAGGCTTTGATGTTTAGAGGGAGAGGAGGGCCTGGCTGTTGGGTTTGTCACCAGGTTAGTGAGAGAGCTCCTCCCGTCACAGATGTTTTCCAGCTGCAGTCCCAGTTTTCCACATCAGACCTGTGCCAACGTGTCTTCCTGGGGAATTTTGTCTCTTGCTAATGACCCCATTTGTCTATCAGGATGAGGGGTGGGGTGGTAAGAGGGGGTTAATGACGCGTCAACTCACCTGACAAAACAATCACATTAACGCGCCCGGTCGCCACGGCAGCAAATGGGCACTTGCACTCACCTGCAGCATAATTTGATTACTTTTGACCAATTTAATTTTGCAAATGGAGATGTGTGTGTTCACCCAGAAAAATCAACACAATTATTATGGCAATTTGTCAAAGGTGAAAGTTATTTTGATGAGAGAATATTCTGATGTCACATTAGAAATGAATTAGTATCTTTCTGTACTTTAACTTTTCCAGTCTTTGTGTTCCCTCTTTGGCCGGCTCGCTGTGGTTTGAGATCACCATGTTCAGACAGATGGGTTATTAGTTTGAGGCTTTGTGGAGGTGATTTTAGTGATGTGAGATATCTGGTGGCGTAGCATCTGTCTTGGCCTCGAGTCTTCCCCATAAAAGGAATCTGTTTACAGACAGCTGTCTGTTTGATCACAGAAGATTAAGTTAGATCTTGTCTGAAATGTCATTTCCTTCTCTGATATGACCCCAGTCCTTTTCCTTTTTGTCTCCTGTCAATCATTTCATTATTTATTTTTTTTTTATTTGTCTTCTCTGACTGGAGGAGATTTAATCACAAGCCCTCTATTTTTTGTATTTATCAGACCTAGTTTTGATTATGTAATGATGAGTTTTTTTTTTATTTCATGCCATTTTTGTTTTGATTTTGTCATAAATCTACATATGTAACTACAAAGAAAAATATGGGTTATGTACTGTATAGCAGAAAACAAGCATAATATGACAAAAGTAATTTTATATTTTCTTTTAACACAACCAGTTCATAAATGAAGGCTCAATCTTAGTGCTGCATGAAACAATGCCTATGTTCTATTCATCTTCCACCACGCATTTGAATGAAGTTGTTTTACCAACTGTAGGGCTTCATCGTCTGTATAAAACCACAGATAAAAGTGTGGTCATCACAATTTCCCAGAGCTGAAACTGACACATTCAAATGTCTTGTTTTGTTCAATCAGCATTCCAAAACTCAAAGATACTCGGTTACTATCATGTGGGTAAAAACCAATTATAATTTTTCTATGCTTAAAGAAACGAGAAGCCGGAGCCAGAGTTTTAAAAATACTGAACCAGAAGTTCAAGTAAGTTTTCCAAAAAAACTTTTTTAGTTATTCTAAAAGTAGTCATACATGAATATACTGAGTCTGAAGAATACCTGAATCAGTCTATTAAACTTCCTTTAGTTAGCATTTTATAATGCAAACTGCTCCCATGGTTGCTTAAATCCAAAATAATCTCAAAGAAAAAATAACACTCAGTGGTATTGTATTGAAGTAGCATAGAAGTAAAGTGGCAACTGCACCAACTCTTATAGAGGTGTGTTTACTCCTGAAATAGACAGCAGGTCTGCAAACAAGCACTAATGACATTTGGGCTAAATCACAAATTACAATAGCACCAAAAAGTTAAATCGAAGGTTGTCTCTGGTAGCCAAAACAAACACACCTATAGAACCATTGCCAAAGTGAAACAAACAGCCTTAATGAACTGTATTCCAACAAACCAGGTGCTGCTACCCAATCACCTTCTCTCCATCATTTTGGATGGAGAGAGCACTGTTGGCTGCCATATCTGTCTGTGGCTTGCTGTGTCAGAACTTTGCAAAATATGTTTGTGGACAGGTGCGTGCATACACCTACAGCACTTACACAGCTACCCACAGTCACACACATAAACCTGCAGGGTCACGTACACACACTTACAGGCACACACTGAGCGACTGTGTAATCGGCTTTCCCCTTTCCACCCACTAAAAAAAAAAAAAAAAATCCCAAGAATCACTTGAGTGTGAAATGCTGAAAACATCCTGCATCCAAATCATATCAAGAGCGCAGCAGATTCCCTCCACTGTTTGCCTGTTTTGTTTATTTGGCTCCTGCATGCCGGCAGATTGAGCTCTTGTCGTAATGACCATGCATTGTCAAGCCCACGGTTGTCGGGAGGGAAAGACAGGACTAGCTGCACTCGCAAGAGCTGCCATGACTCTAAATCCACATTAACAACAGCAGCTACTGCCAAGGTAACACAATGCTTCGAGGCATCTGATGCCTTGGTGCATCCGGCCTGCTCCCTGTAAGCCCTGCTGTGGCGGACGAGTCAAACATCAGATATAGAAGTTGTTTTGAGAGAGGTATGACATCGGGGTGGATGGTGAAAGACTGAAATAGGGAAAGGGAAAGAGACAGGATGGTGGGAGATTCGCTTCAGTAGCTTCAGCATTAGCCCACTTGTCTTCTGCTGAAACATGACAACACTGGCTTGAGAGATGTTGATAAAATGTTTCCTGGATGTTGTGCTGAGGTGTCTGCTGGTAGGACGATGTGTCTTCAACTGTCACGCATTGTCTGAGGCTTTTGCTTGTTTGGTTGATGATGGTTTTCACTTCCATTTACTTTATTCTTTTCCGTGGTGCTAAAAAGCTCAATAATAACTCTATTCACTTACTTTAGGTTCTTTACATCAACTAGACAACCATGAGAAGAAACACATTTGATTCACGGGGGTAAACTGGTACAACTATGATAAAATTATACTATTAAAGAGAATGTGTTAAGCAGTGTCTAGCTTGTAAGTACAGTGTCTTTTATTGTATATTTATGCATGTTATCACTGGTTTGGTGATTAATTTTATCAATGAAGCACATCCCTCATTGAATATTGTAAAATTCAAGTTTTTATACATAGAAAACAAAAGGGGAACCACAATAGAGCCTTGTGGAACTCCACAATTTACGGCTAAGAAATACATATTCATATTGTGCAAATTCGGAAGCATTTTTTAAACAGATTTTAAACTAATATTTTTATTTTAACATGCATGTTCAGTGTGTCACATCTCTAAATCATAAATTTATATACATATCAAGTAATGATGAGCGAGTACACCATTATCTGTACTGATATTGACACCTTAATGATTAGCCACATCCACTCAGTGGAGTGGCCATGGCTTCACTTCAACAGGCCACTTGTAATAAATTTAAAACCCTGAATGATAATACAACTAAAGCAGAGTGTTATGTATTTCTCTCCTAACTCTCTTTTCTCTCTGGGCTTATAGGTATTGCTATAGCCAGTGCTCTGGTGGACACATCACAACAGCGAGTGATGGATTTCAAAGAAAGAGGCCTGGGTCTGAAGCACCGCAAACACAACGTGCACCACCAAGGGACCTGTGTATGAACTGGATGCCCTCAATGAGGAAACAACATATCAACTGTGTCCGCAGGGGAATTTCACTGGAGATATTCTCATTAACTTTAGAGAGAAGGACACGTTGTATACAAAGGCGAAGCCTGCAAAAATTGGTTTTGAATGGTCTTTGATGGTGGCTTGGAAGGAGAGGAAATGTATCCACTGTCTCATCAACAGGCACTAAATCTGGGGAAAATGGTACTTGTGGTCTCTTTCTTGCCTGAATCAGATGGAAAACTTCTTCACCCACATGCTCCTTTTCCCCTCTGTGTGTATATGTTGGTTCTGATGAGCCAGGAAAACAAAAAATTGGAAACCTGAATGGCAGATTGATGAGAATGTGTTTTACACCACAGCTTTGGTTAGAAATTTACTATGAGAGCTGGCAGACTTTTCCCACTTCCATGTGGCTCTACGTCTCCAGGGCTCTACTCGTCTGTCTGTCATGCACTCTGCCACACTGACAGAGAAAAACACTTGTTTTACACCAATAAACCAAACTAAATGACTTTGAGCCCCTGTGAGAGATATTGAACTGAAATTAACTGAGCTGAAATGAAGTCCTCCTGACTTACAAACTCAGTCAGCCCCAGGAGCAACGCTGGAAAGAACAACATGGACCTAACTAGATCAATGAAAAACACTGTAGTGGGCGGTGTTCTGTGACAAGGATGTGCTTGAGGCGAAGGTCTCCTGGGAATTTTAAAGACTACTGCTGTTGAGACGTTGACAAACCGCATCTTGCTACGAACATCTGGATGCGACTGTTGAAATGTGTTCTTTCTGAAATACATGTAATTCTTGTTTTTCCCTGCACCACCAACTGAAGTTCTACATTTTGATATCTGCTCAGGTCCTGTATAACAGAAAAGGGTCCGTTATCTGTAGCTTTGGGCCTTATACACGTCTGTATATGCACTATAAGTGAAATGCTTTACCAGTACATTAAGACCCTCTGTGGGATATTATGCAACTGATCATCCAAATGTAATGTTTATTCTGGGCTGCGATGTAACCTCAAGGTCGGTATCATCAAACACATACTACTGATGGTATTCATATGTCTATTAATTCATTTATTACTGTGAAGATACATTATACATCTTTTCACATGACCTCCGGTAAATGCCATACATGTTTATTTGTGATTCAAACTTTTATCTTCTTATGTAATATTTATTAATTATGCAAATCACAGTTAAACAATTTCGCAAGTTTTGCAAATGCACTAAGGATTTTTTTTTTAAATATAAAAAGTAAATAATTGGTTTTACACAGGAAGTCTGTGCAGTATTCCTGTTTTGTGCTTGTACCCTCAAAGTCTTTTCATTTCCAAATATATTTTCTGCATATCAAAGCACGTTTTATGTGATTAAAAAGTTTTTTGCCCCTTTTAGCATTTTTTACCAATTGTGTTAAACCTTCATTAAATATTGTGAAGTCATTTTTTTTATCTACTGCACATACACAGCAGAGGTATGCACATGTATTGTCAACATATTGAGCCTGATTGTTTTCATCCAGGCGTTTTGTTTTCATGTAATTTTGCAACAGTTTGTTGTTGAGACTTCTATTAACAAACGGCAGCTCACCACATCATTTTTGTCCATATGAGCATAAATCTGTACATTTACAATTAAAACATTTTGATGCCTCTTCATATGGTAATTTGACCCCGAAGTACTGTGTGTGTATTCTTACCTCTGGTGTTGTGGGATGGTATTGATCGGTGTTCTCAGGATGTCAGGAGGGCCAGATGACAAGCTCAGCCAACACTCTACCATTCGATACTGCTGATAGTTACATAAAGACTGGATCAGCAAACCTGAATGGACAAACAGAGAGCACAACATATGGATGACATGAATAGTTAATTTACACTTTGCATCATAACACAACGGTTACTAATTATTATCAAAACTTGCTGCGCCTCATTCATTTATGACAATGAACTTAACTGAGCCTAAGAACGGTGCTACTAGTCCATTACTTGGTCTTTCTGAACCACATTCAGACACACAATCAGTCAACAGCTACTGGTAGGATTTCCACTAAATTAGGTTTGGATTCATGATCCCTACAGATTGACCCCTGAAGACTTTAGTGACCTCCTGACCTGTCATTACAACCAGAGAAAATCTTCTTTGATTATGAAAAACAAACTTAACTAATGGCTGGATTGCCATGAAATGCACTGCGGCCCCAATGTTACTCTGTTACCTTTCCTAACAGAGTCCCCTGGAAGCATTTCAGAACAGTGTTTGGTATATATTTATAATATAGCTTGGAGTTTTACATTTTTGCCGTTTTACAAGCATATAAAATTGGCTCGTTTAGATGTGTTAACAGATGCCTTGTGCCTTTGTGTCTTATATCAGCAATTTCTAGTTGTGTGTGCAAAAAATAAAACTATCCCTGTTTCCCATCCTCACTTTATCTCCTCTATGCCTACTTAGTTAGAAATAAAACAACTTTTCTTGTTTGTATATGTTAAGATAAACTTACTAACAGATTAAATCCATCATTCAATTTTAATTAAACTTATTAATAATGAATTTAACTATCAATAATACGGAAAATACAAGTAAATTGCATGCTTCAGAGATATGAGAAACAGAAGAACCAGCATGTGAGGATAGCAGTGCACAGTGACATTCCACCCGTGCACTGAGGAACCATCTAAAGCGGCCAAATCCAGTGGATATTAGGATCGAATAAATTTGCACAGTCATGCTCCCCAAAAGATAAACCCTTTCCAGTTTGGACAAAACTCTCAAACTGTCGACTCTCAAGCCAAACACATTAATTCTCATTAGGAAAATAAAACATTTTGATATTAATGAGTCCTTTTACATCACACTGGATGCTTTCCCTGGTCAAACACAGGTTAAACTAGCAAAGCTTCTAATAGCTGCATCGCATCCAGGTGTGCTTTCATGGTCCAGCTATGGTGCGCAGATATTCATACTTTTATGTGCAGTGGGCACTGCAGTGGGACCTTGTTTACACCTGCGGTGCCACATACCGATGTCATTTATAGATACGCACATAAAAAAACCAAAATCAATCCAGTCTTTTTATGTCCGCATCGCTTCAAATAGCTGCTGTGCGCTTTTAAAATAGACCACACAGATTATGTCCTCCATCATGAAGGATTACGGCCGGATTGCTGAGGTGATCTCAACATTGATCTCAAATTAGACACTTTTACGGAAATGTGAGACTATAGCCAGCAGAAAACACCAACATACATTCTTTTCCTGTGAACAGCGGCGGAGGATATTGTGGCTGCAGCGCTCTGCTGTCTGGCTGCATTTCAAAATCCTTCACAGTCAGTGATGTAGTGGTAAATAAAAAAGCTTTCATGTCAGTAATCATCTGCATATGTCTTCTGTTACCTTAAAATACCTTATCATCTCATAACCAATGTCACTCTGACACTGCTAAGCTAAGGATCGCTCATATTTTCTTTTATTCAGTACAGAAGTGATTTAAAATTAACTGAACGTCTGACGGTACACTTTTTGAAACCCATCCAAATTAAATGTGATACACTGTGTTTTAACAACGCCATACATCTTTATCATTGAACACTATTTTCACACCGAGTTCGTCTGACTTTTGCCTTTAACTCCTTACTTTGAAAATCTTGTTTGGAACTTGAAAGGCTTCTGAACATTACCTGAGGTCAATGCTGCTACTGTCACCACCATTAGTGACCAGGAGGAGATAAGTGCTTCTTTTTTATGCTCTTAGCTCACTGTATTTTTTTTCCCTAAAGATAAAAGACTGCAGTATTTAGCATTAAGTGGGCTGCTGGCATCTCCACTCTGTTCAATACCTGCATGTCAGAGGCAGCGGGAAATGGTGCACTTTTCCTTTTATCCTGATCTAAGATGTTTAAAAACCAGTCCTGAGGATGAAAGGCGGGCTTGTGTTTTTAGTGTAAAGTCAATGGAAGGAGCTCAATACCTGAACACACAAATGACTGCAAACATACGAAGAGGCAGAGAAGAAAGGGATCCTGCCATGTCAAATTAATGACATTCTGCCACTGTTAGACTGAAGTTACATGGGGACTTTTTGTAAACCCTTAACATCTGCTTTACTGTCATCAGCCTTGGGTAGAAAATGGAGACAAAGAGCCTTGTACATTTCTGACATCACACCACATGTTCGCATGTGCGGACACACCAAATCCATCTCCAGTGAAGTCTGTTTGAGGCAAAGTTAACAAGTTACGATCTGCTGAGCATTTTGTGCCAAACAAAATAATGTGCCACGGATTTTTGCCTTCGACACCTGGGAGAAACCCCCGTTCACAAGCATGTCACAACGGCTCTCGGCATTAACGCTCTCTGTGAAAATGTCCACGTTAGCCAGCGTGCTCTCAACACTACACGGCTACGCAACTCTGCCACACATGCCTCGACACACTTTCAATACACAGTTTAATACAACTGTGCCATGCTCTGCTTTGAAAGCATGTTTTCAATGCAAACTCTATACACTACATTAACAATACTTCACACCAAGCGGCAACCTCCAGGCCTGTGAAGTGAAGCCAAAGCAGAAGTGCCAAAAAGTTGCAGTTCCCCGAATGGCCACTTGAGGCTTGAACGAGTCAATCACCATAAGTCCCCATATTAAGATGTCTAACTTCACAGCAGAACTACAGCCTGGTACAAAAAAAAAAAACAGTGCTGACCTTTATAGTTCATTTCCCCCGTCGACTGACAGGTGGGTGCCGTTACGGATGCCGTGTTTAAGCAAGGCATCATTCAGCCCGCCTCTGGTCCACCTACGTTCCACGTCTTTGCCAATTTATAGATTAGTCTGGAGGTGGAACAAAAACACAGATTTGGCTGAAAAGGAACTGAATTTCACCTGATATTTATGGCAAAATGTTCTTGTAATCTGTAACATTACCACTGGTTACAGCAGACAGTAAAAGTCATCTTGCGATGTTGACAATGGAAACTGTTTACCAGTTGCAAAAGTGGTTTGTTTGTTTTATTAAATCTTCACTTGTTTAATATTTAAAATAACAGACAACATTTCAGAGAGCAAAACTGAGCGATAACTCCTTTGATTTCTGCTCAAGATAAATTAGAAACGAGTGAATATTTTTCCAGATTCAGATACAGGAGGGGTGCTACCCCTAATTTGTAGGAATGTTCAGTTGATGTCCTCTCTATTAACTTTTCATTTCCATGCATTCATACAGAGATGCCATTCAGCGAAGAGGAGAATGATATCTGGCACGAGTTCAAGCCTAAATTCGAGACATAAGTATAACATTTAGCCTGGAATGAATCCTTAATTAAA
The DNA here is from genome assembly GCA_033000465.1 of Sciaenops ocellatus. Lineage (NCBI taxonomy): Eukaryota > Metazoa > Chordata > Actinopteri > Sciaenidae > Sciaenops > Sciaenops ocellatus. The sequence continues at coordinate 22,920,993 of CP136872.1, read as the reverse complement.
TTAATAAAATCAACTCAGCGTCGCTGCTGCCTGGTTTTTAGATACTTATGTCCACACACACACACAGAAGCTTTGTATTAGTGTCTGCCTGTCATTTGACACTACTGTAATAATATCTTTCCATCTCTGCTGTCCTTCTCACTTCCTTCCCACTCTCTCACCCCCTCGGTCTTCCCCCTTCTCTCACCTCCCTCTTGTTGAGGACTCAGGGTCAGCTGAGCCACGACCTCGCGATTGATGCCCCCTCCAGACCTCAATCTTTATGCCATTACGCATCAATTGCGGCGGGTCATCTGGACCGCAGTCCGAGGACGAGTGACCGAGTCATCCAGGATGGGGGAGGCAGACATAGGATTACAAAGCGCACTGCTGTCCTCCGCCCCCCTACGCACACATACACCAGACCAAAACCACAAATAAGTCAGCCAGCCTCTGTGACGCCGTGAATAATGTCACCGCTGTCAGCGCCGTCCTCTTCTCAATCCCAGCATGCATTGCTCTGTCACAAGTGGCCTTCTACTCCAACAAAGACGGCCCTTTTGTTTCCTCTCAGCCAGCAAGTGCCACGATGTGAAGGATAAAAAAGAAGGAGTGAAACTGTTGGCGCACTACATCATCTAGATTATGTGAGCAGTAACCACAGAGACAGGCAGGAGGGTTAGCTGACCGGTCAAGGTGACCAGTTTCCTCCTTTGACATTTTCCTCATTCAGGAGGAAACATTTTGTGTCATTCTTTTCATCTAGTTTTTAAGAACCTTTTTATAAATATAATGTATGACATATAACAACCTCAAAAAAAGGATCATTGTTCCAATATTTCACTGAATTCTGTGTTTGTCTCATTTCAGCTGTTGTTCAAATGTTTTTTCAACCAAGTTAAGGCTATGATTTTTTACTGAGCTCAGTAAGAAATAAACAAGGCACTTTGAACTGAATGATGAAATATCCAGTGAAGATCAATAGGTGATCGATTGAGATTGACTGAGATAATTGTGGGTCATAGGTCAGTTCTGTTATTAAACTTGGTACAGGTAATCTAAATCCATGTGCCACTTTGTCATCTTGTGCATCATTAACCAGCGACAGCATATTATGACATCACCCACAGGTGCCATTTTGAAGCTCAATCTGTGGCTCTGGCTGTGACCATGTTAGTAGTCCTGCTTCTTGTGCCACCTAGTCTGAATATCGACGTGGATAATCAGCAGACCTGAGGTGGATCGAATGACACCTGGGTGCTCAAACAAGCAATCTCAAACAGCACCCACCTGTTAATTAAATCGGCCATGCTGTTAATTCTGCATAACTTTAAGCCTTAATAATATCATTTAAACAGGCAAGTTTATAAAGTCAGACTCAGAACAGTTGACACGAATGGGGAAATTAGCTATAGAGACCAAAACTGTTTTTTGTACCAGGCTGTAAACATGTTTATTTCTGCTGTGAAGGACATTTTAACATGGGAACTTATGGAGATTCGTTCTGTAGCCAGCCTGAAGTGGCCGTTCAAGGAACTGCAGTTTTCAGCACCACATCAGTTCCACATTGGCTTCACTTCACAGACACAGAGGTTGTTGGAGTCTGATGTATCTTACTCCTCTGTATCATTTAAACACATGCCTGCCTCCCACACGCACTGTCCTGCTGCAACAAATACTCTATAGGCCACCAAATGTGGATTCATCCACCGCTGAAAATAGTCCAAAACAAAATGCACCATTTGCTCCTTTATTCTTGCTTTTATAGGAAATTACTGAGCCTTTTTATTTTTTTTTAATTAAACTATATATTTGTAACTCCTTTCAAAATATTAATGTCTTCGAGGGGAACCAATGAGCATGAAGAGCCTCCGATAGGGGAAGTTTTAAGGACTAATTTAATTTTCATTTATTGGTTTATTTAAATAACAGTGTGCAATAAACGTATTGATATAGTAATGCTAATTTTCATCTGTTGTCGCTGGCAGAGTATGCTATGCACATAACACTGTAAAAATTATAATTCCACTTAATGCCAGTACATTACGACCTTAGTGACAATATGACATCACATTTTTTACACTCGCTGATATTCATGGGGAATTTATTTCACTATTTTGTTGCAGTTTGACAAAATTTTGTTGAGCAGTATTTTATGAATAGATGCCCTCGTTTACGATCTTTCTTGTGTCTATTATTTTACCACGAGTCGTTAGAATAACTTTAAGAAATGGGGAAGCCAAGTCATGTAGTGTATTGTGAAGTAAACAAATGCATTGTTAATTTGGGTTTTTTCATGACTGAACGCCAGAATTTTGTCCTTTAAGTCGACAAATGATAGTATTCATATGTTTCTATCTGTTATCAAACATTATATAAATAATTTGACCCAACCAAATTACTAACCCCATTATTGTCCCTGTTACTGTCAGTTTTACAGCAGAATGGTTCAGTCATTAGAGCTGTAAACAAACTGCCTAATTAAACTATGACAGTAAAGAACCAAAGATGATTACGACAAACACATCTAATAGCATTCATAACCTATTTGTCATCGTGACATGAATTGGCCACACAGGACTTTTAGTGCGTCGCACAGCGATTCCCTCGTGATGCATTAATAGACGTTAATTCATGCTGGTGTCAGGAAACCCAACGTGTTTATGTGAAGTTTTATGACCTCCTCTTATAAATTGTCCATTAATGAATAGAGCTTTGGTATTGATAAACTATAACACAAATATAACATCAGGAGGCTTGTTATGAGTGGGAGCAGATGAGGAGACGAGTCTGGTTCAGTTTTATTCTGGTTATTATTCATGTGTATTACCTGTCCTAAAGAACCTTGAAGCTGAAGTCAAGGTGCTTATTAGATAACAAGCACAACAGGACCAGAAGAAACTGTACAACATCTACACAAACAATCTTAAAACAACTCACATGCACAAAATGCTATAATCCTGAGCCGGAAATCAGCAAAGAATGAATTCATTCTCAAATCGTCTCATGTCAAAAATGTTTTTTACAGTGAGTGAAATGAGATCATCCAATGCAGTAAATAGATTCCAACCTGTTTCCAATAGAAATGGCACTCTTGTCTCATTCTGGCAATTAATAAAACCACTCTCTGCTTCATTACAATAAACAACAATAACTTGATATTTTAGGAAATAATTAAATAAGTGGATTAGCATTTGAAACTGGTTCAAAGTCATCCTAATGCGAGAAAATGAAGACTGTGGAGTCAATTACCAACTAAAATGACTTGCAGTGTAGAGAAACAGAGTTACAGCTAATCCTTTTTAAGAATTATGTAATTTGCAGCTATGACCAACCAGCATTCTTTCTTTGTCTCTTTATTTTCCATTATTACTACACAAACACCAGGTAACACCTGACTGTGCTCCACAGCTTTCATCACAGCTTACTCATATCCACACAGAAGCCATTCCACAGTAGGAAAATAGGACTTTAATGACACTTAATAAGCTCAACCCCTGCATGTGAAATGCCTCGTGCTATCGAAAATCCAATTTCCCACATTCACGATATCATATTTGATAGCTGTCTTTATAGTTCTGTTGTGAAGCTAGGGGGTTTAATTTCAGGGGTGTGAAATGTATTTGTGTGACACTATTAGGGGGAAAGGAAGTGCCGAGCATGTGCTGTTTGAATGAGTTGGAAAGAACAGTGAAAAAAGAGCGACATGAACATGTGTGGATATCTGGACAAAGAAAGGCTACGGCTGCATGGTTATTGAATTTTAATAAAAGTCTTTAATTATATGTTAGGTCACAGTGCTTTGATGTTTTCATTAAAAATGCTTTGTTGGATCTTTTTTTAATCTAATCCCCTTTTAATCCGTCAAATTACAATTAACCCTTTTCATTTTCCAAGCTTGTCTCAAATCTCATCTATTATTGGTGTCCCCAGTTATGATGTGCCCACACCTCTGCACAGTGTTAGGGAAGAACAAAAGGAAACTTCAGGTATTTAAATGGGTCAGCAGCTTTATGTAAACATCAAAGCTAAACAGGGTCTGCAAACTGGACAAAAAGGGTAAAGCCTCTTAATGCAAAAATATAAAGACATTATTAATATAATGAATATGATGAAGAAGTTATAAATAAATAAATATCATAATGTTTTGTCAATTATCAGGTTTTCTGGGTTTTTTTTCCAATTACACCTTCATCATATGTATTTCGTCTGACCAAGAGTCTAAAACCAAAAACATTAATTTTCTTATGTTTAACTTAACTGATTAACTTGACCGGTCATGTGTCTGGATTTAAACCTAAGTACAGCCCAAAAACAGCCACCACAACAGTCATCATAAGTGAGCAGTGATTTCATTCAAACATAGTAAATTGATTAGAAGGAGTTCCACAGGAATCCGTCCTGGGTCCTCTTTTATTTTACTTCTATACAGTTCCGCCTCAGACACGTCGTATAGAAACACAACATTACAACAATATTTATGTATTATACTCATCATCCACAATCATATACTGTATCTCACTGGACTGGAGAGATGAGATTAGCGAAGGTTTATCTTGATTCCTTCTTTTGAATGTTGACACACCACCGTGGAACCGTTTTTTTCTATTAATCTGATTAATTGCTTCAAAAGATTTTTTTTGATCAAAAAAATAAAAAACATTCCTGGTTCATCAGCATCTTAATGTGAAGATTTGAGGCAGTTCCTTGAATATTTTTGGGTTTTGGACTATTGTGCAGACAAAAGACACTTGAAGATGTCACTCTTTAAAGAATAGTTTGTTCATGGACTTGACATGACATGGCACAAACTAGTACACTATTATTTCCTAAAAGAACTGTGGTGTATTAATCCAGATAACAGTTGGTGAATAACAGAAGACTATTTTAGCATAAAAAGAATGGAGAAGAACTAATCCGGCTGCTCTATTCTGTGCAATTTAGCCTTCAGCCTCAATAGATTGCTAAAAAGATACACTTCTTTTCAAATTTAACAATGCAAAAGTAACAGGCTCCAGTCTCAAAAGCTGACATGAAGACATGTACATTGAAAAGCAAAGAATACTGACTGAAAAGAACTTTTTTTAAAGTAGCTCGCCTAAATTTTATGATGTTTGAGGTCTGCTTAAGTTTAAGTAAGACTGAAACTACGCAAGGATCGGATTGATTAAAAACATTTAATTTACTTAGAAATAAGAAAATACTTTTTTGATTATGATTATTCATCTGTGATATACACTAAAAATTTGTAAAAAGAAAGTATTTCTTATAACAGTGAGTCAGATCTGGCATTTGAATCACATTCTTGTAAAATGTGGTTATAGTGCAATCACTGTTATTATGGTGAGCTGAGGACGTGCAGTTAGTCTAATGGCTGTGTTGAAAGATAATGCAGAATTATGACTAAAGTATATTCAAATGTCAGACTAATTTTCTGGCATTTTATGACGATGATGTGAACACGTCAGACCAATTTCCCCATCAACCTTTTCTGTTTTACCTCACTGTTTTATTCAGTGTTAAAAAAACATCACAAGATGTCCTCTTTATCAATGACTATCAACACCATTTCATACACCACACTGAGCCTTAAATGGGCCTGTTTAAGCTGCCAATCCTCTCATTCAACTCATGGATATTTTTCTATAAGAAATGGTTTTAATTAATAAATGTCCAGCTTACTCATGGTGTCCTGTTTTAATGACACCAGTGTTATTTTGCATGCAATCTGGACCACAGTAGATCATTAGGCGTCATGCCACAAACACACACACACACACACACACACAAACAGCGGGGCAGACCAAGCCCTGCACAAACAAACGCGTTCAGGATGATTGACAGCCCATCAGTGACTTTGTTTCTGTACTCACGTGTCTGACCGCGAGTCTGTAAACTTCTGCACAGTGAGGTCGAAGTCGTCAACAATGACATCTTCAGTCTGCAGAAAGCTGAAATCTCTCACTCAAACATCCACCGTGTGCAGGCGGGTTAGATCCCAGCATGCAACCTGTTGGCAGCGCACCGGGTAGGGGTGTGTGTTTGATTTGTGTCACTTAGCGTTCTAGACGGGCGGTGCGTTAAGTCAGTGATTGTGGCGACATCAGCAGCAGCATCTTTAGCTCCGGATCAGCCAGAAAAAAAAGTCAGAATTACACATTTAATTAAAATGAAACTTTATTTTGTCTTCATTGACAACAACTACAATGTAAGTGTGTTTAACTGAAAGGTCCAGTGTTTGTTTGACTTGCATAAATGCAATATAATATTCAAAATTATGTTTTTTTTAGTGTATAATCTTCTGAAAATAAGAAATGTTTTTGTTACCATAAAATTAGCCTTTTATATCTACAGAGATATAAACACCCAGCCTACAGTGTCTGACTTACTGCAAATTCATATTTTGACTGACACATCACTGGCACATTCTGTTCTCACAGAGCTGAAGAGGAAAATGTGTTTAACAGGTGCCACTTGGCAGCACGTCCTTGTTATTCTCTGAAGCGATTGTGTTTCATGATGGTTGTTTGTTTTCACAAGTGCAAATTGGATGAGAATTGATTCCAGTCTCGGAAAGCCTTCCTGTTATTTGAAAGACTATAAATGACTCAGCATCTCAATATTTTTAGAGAATGTATTAAGTTATTTTATTAACCTTTCGGGTTGTTTTTTAATTTATTTTTCTCCAGAGTGGCAACATCTTTTTAGCTGTTGACTCCTTAATAATATAAATGCAATATGAAGTTCACAAGCCCAGATATAAACCTAATAAACCTTCAGTTATTAAAAATGGTATGTATGTTACAGTAGATGTTTCATACAAGAAGTAATAGATATAAACTGAACATGAACTGACTCATCAGACAAGTTGCTTGCAGGTGAGAGAGTGTGCACAGGAGTGTGCCTCTTTGTTTTCTGCTTTATCTTTTGTTTCTCTGCATGCTGCGCTGGATAATACAGTATCACTCAGTGCTAAGCTGGCATTATGTGACCCCTCCCCATCATGCCAGTTGGCCAAAGTTTTCAGAAACCTCAGCTGACTCTTTCTTTATCCGGTCTTATCCGGTCTTTGTTCTTTACATTTTCTCCGGTTTGGTAACCCGAGGTCAGCATCACGCTCTCACCTGCGATGTCCTCAAACTTTCTTAAATCCTTTGTGTCTGCCAGTTTGTCTGATGTTTTTTTTATTTTTTTTTCTTCTCATCCTTGTTCTGTAAAATAACAGCACGTACAAACAGTCTGGGGTGATTTGACAGTTTTTAATCATAACTTTTGTACAATAGATTTTACATTTTCACAAGCTAAGAAGTTAATGATGCCAGATATCTGAGGGAGTCTGCATCTCCAAAAAGCCATTTTTGGTATTTTTCAAACAACAGATGGGATGGAGATGGAGAGCAAACATATTGAACATCTTTAACTTGTTTTTTGTTCAAAAGTGGGATCCTTATATAAGGAGCAGGTAACCTCTGTTGACCCCAGCTGAGGCCTTCTGAACTCAGAGGTGAAGCACTAATCCACCTTTATAGACTTTAGCTCATATTCTAGTGCCATGAAGCTATGGCACTGGGATTTAAATATAAAATGATCAGATGTACTGTAAGACACAATTCTGAGAAATGTAATCAGTCCCAGTTTGAGTATTTGTCACGTAGCAACTCAACATTTCTCTTTAACTTTACATCCCCCCAACCTCTTCTAAATCACCATGCACTTTCCTTCTTGCTCAACTTCTTGTTATTGTCGCCATAATTTCTTCAGCAGTAAAACCAAAATAATTACGGTGACGGCACTGAACAGTCTTAAAAAAGTTGAACAATTAAAACATGAGTTGTCGGTGGCTGGTCCATCTCGTTCACTTTAACTCATCGAAACAGCAAAAAAATTAGTAAAAGATAGAAAAATAAGTTCAAATCTTAGCCAAAAAATCGATACTATATTTAAGCAACATCATAATGGGGCTATTTAACTACAGTAGGAGAATTACATTGATATCCTCTTTCTCAGATGCAATAATATTCCATAATCATGTACATAGTGGGAGAAATATACACATAAGCTGTTATAAAAAACAGTATTCTGGCTTATTCAATGTACTCTATGTTGTATCTGAATGTCAAAATAGCTCACAATGCTCTGGAATAGAATATCATCAGACATTTATTTGTCCACTTTATAGTTTCAGCCAAGTACATACAGTGCATATACCATGTTTATGCTCGGTAAATAACATTTAAGTTCTACTATACATTAATCATGTTTTGAGAAGCTACATAAACCCAAGCAGCGTGTCATAAATGCTCCTGTCAGTATCCAAATGGCTAAAGTAACTTGCTGAACATGCCACAGCGATGTATGTAAACGTCTGGATCATGTGTTGTAAAGAAGTCCAAATGAACAGAAACCATACGCCTCCATCTGATGACAACAGATGCGTGAGAAGTGAACACGATTGCGATGTTGTGGCTTTTTTTTGTTGTTTTTTGTTGTTTTTTCCAGCAGTCCTTGGAAGCAGACATACAAAATGCTTTAATGTTTTACATACAGTACATAAGTCACATGTCACATGTTTGCTGGAGTCATAAAAAGATAAAATTGACCGTTTGATAAACCCCAACACCAAAACTTTTGAAACTTTGCATCTGTAGCTAAGCAAAGCAGCTTTTTTAAGCTTTGTAGTCCAATTACCATGTGGGCATTATGTTTACGGGCCAACTGAAGAGACATAGTCTGTATTCAGCAAGACTTTTTCAGCTTTACAGAACCATAAGTGCAAGGAACGGTTTAAGTGTGAGTTCTTAGTTGCTAATGTTAGGAGGAACGCTGGAGGAAGTGTCTATTATGATTAATAACGGTCATTCACTTCTCAAATCAGTTCAGGATTGCAGGTTTTCAGGTTTCTTTTAGTTTGTATTGTATGTCAAATATAGTGAAAACACACCAGCTCAAGTCAGCTGATTCCCTTTTCTCATATTTAAGTTCTTAAGTATGTTTTTTTAAATTGAGGTTATGTAAGAATATAACAGTCTAAGCTTAGATTTTTCTGCAACGCCAATTTAAAACAACAAAAAGTCAGCAGGAGAAGGTGTCCAATCAACACACTGAAAGTGATTTATTAGCTACCGACAGCCAGAAGCTTAGACGTCAAAGTTGATGGTCACTAGTTCAAATTTAGAAATGACCCAATGTCTACTTCTATCTGAAATCAAAGGCCACTTAGGCAACTAAAAATTCTAATTTTGTGAAGCATCTCTGCCACATTTATATTGGTAAACTATATTCATGCTGTGCTCGAATGCAAAACAGTTGAAGTGACAGTAACTAAGGGTGGCGGGGCTTAACAAATGGTCAATTTCAAGTGATCGCTCCCTTCCCAAACACGTGTTGACAGTTTCACAATTGAGGCAATAAGTCGTAACACTGAAAAGGATGCTTTGAGTTTTGGAGCGGAGTAGGTGTGAGTTACCGTTCAATATACTCGACGACAATAAGTCAGCTCTTGTTTTTGTGGACGCAGTGCAGCAAATTACATCAAAACTGAAGAAAAGAAAATAATTGTTCAGGTGAGACTGCAGCAGCTTCTCTGTCACCTTCCACAGAGAAACACCGAACATGGCTTGCACTTCTAACAGTTACAAGTATGTACAATCACTAATGAGTGGAGTGGATTCATCCATCCACAGCAGCGTACTACCTTCTGTCCTGTGATCTGTTAGTATCACTCTGTTGGCAAAAAAAAAAACAGGAGTGAAAAAGGGGAGCAGAACGCCTGGCGCTGTGTGTGTTTCTGTGTGTTTTTGTCTGAATGTGTGAAAATGTGCGGTATGTGTTCGTGGGTCTTTGCGTGTGTGCTTTTGCCAGTGGCAATGTGTGTTCAGTATGAGCTACACTAAAGATGGTTTGGGCGCGGATGTTCTCTGATGTTTTAAGTTATCGGTGTTCACCCTAGGGACAAAAAAAAAAAAAGCTCTCAAGTGACATTTTTCTTTTTTGTCAGGTCAATATCCAACTTTCATAAAAATGTAAAATACCAGATCACATCATTATCAAAACATACACAAACCACAGACTGAATAACACCTAAAAGGCTGCCCAAGTGATAAAATGTAGCCGTTACTGAACTGACTGTGACTTTTAAGCGAAAGATCCCACCGATAGCCTCAACACACAAACAGACGTGGGTGAAAACAGATTCGACGACTCTGAAAATCAATGCTAATTTACATTGCGTGTACCTTTCCAAGAGCCACCAGTTGTGGTTTACTGGAATGTAGTCCTCGAGTATTTTCTCATTTCTGCCCTTGAGCAACACAGAAGCTTTAAATCCTTGTTGTTGTTTTTTTTTTTCAACTAACCCAAAGGTAACACACAGCCAAACTGAGTTAACACGTATAGTAGATCACCGTTTTAGCGCACAGCTGCAATGCAAAACAAAACAATAAAACAACAAAGCTTCTCAAAAATTCATAAAAAAATCAAAGTAGGAATCAAAAGAGAGATAGAATCCAGAGGGAAATAAAAGTACAACAGGTATTACTGAGAAGAAAGGATATAATTTCTTGTTTTGCTTTTTCTTTTATACAAATGTGTGTTTGTCAGTCCGTTTTAGTTTAGTGAGGCTACAAGACGCCCGGCGAGGAGAGCCCCAGCAGGCTGCAGTAACACAGCCAGGGCATCAGGGGCAGCAGAGAGGCCAGGCCTGCAGGCCATCTGGAGACAGCCGAGTCTCTCAGGATGGCGTTGGATGTACTCGGACCGTCTATCTGAGGGTCCTGAGAAAGAGAGACAGAGGGACAGGAGAATTTAGTTTAGTTATTAAAAAAACATGGGCTATGTGAGACTCAAACAAATCACAGATGTAACAGTAGCTAGCTCTATTTGTTCAAATTTGGCAGCGACAGACATTAAAAATATTAAAAATTAATCAATAATCCATTGTTTCAAAAGCAAAGACAAACTTTGGACAAATATACCAGAGTTGATCTCTTTCACCTGCAACTGAGCTGCTGATTAGCCACTAAAGTTGAAGAAATGCTTTGTTGTATTGAAAATAGACACCACCATATTCTGATATATACTTATGGAGGATGTCCTTAAAGCATATGCTCAATCTGGTTCGTATATAAAGGATAGTATATATCACTTCTCTCCTTCTCAAGGCTGTAAAATTAACCTTGACATCATCTTGGAGAATCTGTATATTCAGAGACAACTTGTTTCCACACAGTTGTCGCCCGGTGTGGCTGTCCACATTTTGGCGTAAGAAAGTTTCATGAATCAGCTGTGGCAGGTGCGTCTGGATCTTATCCACAACAGATTCTGGGATCTTTTTCACGACAGCTTGATAAATGATGACAAATTCAACCAACAATAACGTAAACCACTGCCAAGCACAACATCAAGTGCCATTGTCACTTTTTTTGGGGGGGGGGGGGGTATGTAGGTCTTTATGCATCACACATTGGAGAAAAACCATTAGATTTTTTCTCGTCTGTTTTCCAGTACTTTGCATCTTATACCCACTGGGACATAACATGAGGTTGTAGTTTCTTTCACATATGCGCACAAGACATTGGGCTGTTTAATTCAATGATATCACATCTAGAAAAAAAACAACAACAACAAAAAAAAAATGTATTCATCCAGTATGACACAGTAAAAAAAAATCTAAAGGTTGTTTTTTGTAACTAAAATGCCACAGTGGAAAGCTAAATAGTATTTTTGTGTGCATTTGCATGTGCCACCACGTGTATGTATGTGTATATAGAGCCCCCTGGTCTGTGGCTTGCTAATAAAGCTGAAAGCTAGCCGCTGGGTCATCTCCCCCAGACCTGTCCCTGCCTCTATTAAATGTCAGTCCAGTGCATAACAGTGCCTTATTATTGTACAATGACATTTACAGTGAACTTTAAAAGCCACCAGATAAGCAACAATCCCATTTCAGCCTCAAAGGAACTACAAAGAACTGGAGTCAGGAGGCAGGAAGGATCGCCGTGGTAATCACTGTCAGAGGGCGGTCAGTGACTTCCGACAGCAAGGTCTTATTAGAGTTTGTGATCATTTGGTAACTCGAGCAAGTTCCTCGTGGTCGTAAAATAAAACTGTTTTCTGACATAACATGGTGAAGTGGACACTCTGATAGCCCTTTTAACCCGGCGCACCTGTACCACTAATATATAATATCCAAATGCACCGCAATAATCAGCTCTCAGAAACTTGAGAAAATTGCTAAGACAGCAATTTGTCACTGCAATTATTTTGAAAACTTGATTTTGTTATAACTCATTCAAGGACGCTCAGATAATGTGGACTTGGCTGCCTTACAGATACCCATTTAACTGAAACATAATTAAAACAAAGAAGTAAAAAGATTGCAAAAGTTTGCTTTGAGTACCTCTTAAGACAAAGATTTGAGGGAACAGTAAAACTACGTGACAATAGTCGCTGGAGAGGCGTACACCACACACAACCTGTATTTCCTTAACCTTGACTTAGTTGTTGCTGTGCATCTTTAAGTATTTTATCCTGTCAGTTATTTGTTCTACATTTTTGTTTTATACAAAATGTATTTTATTACATAGTTGACAACAAACTTACCACACAGAAGACACCATCCACAGTTGAGTTTGACTTTAATTTCTGAGCCTGCAACAGAAAGATAAAAAAGAATTAACATGCACACAAAGGTTCATGTTTGTAGTGATATTTGTGTTGATGAAAATGGCAAACAGAATATAAATTGATGAAGTTTCAAGGTTAACTTAAAGTTTGCACTCGCACAACACAACTCAACAGCATATTAGAGGATCTCCAGTAATTAATTTGCTTTGATCAACAATCGATGGGACAATCTACAGTCTAATTAGACTGAACATATTCTGTCAATACATTTACACAACAGGTGCAAACAACACACAGGCATCAGTGTTCAAACGCTGTGACAAAACCTCAAATAACCATAACATTCAATCTGTAGTTTTATGAAAGCTCTGTGCTGATCTGATCATAAAAACAGATTGGAAACTGAAGCGACATTGGAAAAAAAAACCCACAATAACCTTGGAGAGTTTACCCTGAGACCTGTTAAACTTTAAAAGCCCCTGATATTTTCACTCAGAGGAGAAGAAGAGGGAAGCTGAGCACAGAGGGACAGTCAAACCCAGACAATGATTTCATCTCAGATTTATCATTCAGTGGCTGTCGCACACTCAAACACACAGTCTTTGATTTTCTCTCTCACACACACATACGCAAACACATTTTCTCTGTGTAAATGAAGGTTAGAGGCTGCTCTGTGATGACAGCAATGACTGATGCTTTGATTCCTTGACTGAGTTTTTCATGTCACTTCATGACATTTTTCATGCCCAATGCCAAAGTACTACAATATCTATCAGGTTCTACATTGTCTGCATGACAGCTATAGAATCCTTGAACAGAATGTGGTTATGGCACATCACTTATTGTTTCGATATGGTCAGGGCAAGACAAGTAGGGAACCTCTTGCACTGGTATTTAATGTTCAACGTGGACATAAAACGTGAGGTACCAAAGGATACTGGGCCGTGGTAAAAAGAAGTTAACAATGACTGTAATCATGTAGGATACCTTAGGACGCCGATGTTGAAGTCCTAAGGTATCGTACACCTAACCATCCACCTGGAACTCTTCTATAGGACTTTTCTGTGAAGGACAGGTCGCTTTCAGGAAAACGTCTTTGTGCAAGCGTAGGTTTGCACAAATAACTGAAATACTTCCTGGACAAAAAAAAACGTGCTGCAAAATTGTCCAAGAAAACAACATTTCCACAAGCTGAAAAAGTTTATATCTTTCTATGCTCTCTCCAAAGCCACCACGCTTCATTGACAAAACAAAACATAATTTTACCAGCGCAGAACACTGGAGTTGCTGATGATCGGTTATTTGGTTTGTGTTATCGTGTGTCTTCATTGTTTTAACACGTTAGTTCGGATCCAAACTAACATCAGTTAGAGACGCAAAAGCAAAACAGTGCCTGACGAGAAACTCCAGTATTCTGCGAGGTGATCAGATTTTTTTAGGCAGGCCGTTTTTTCGTGTCTATAATCAGTTTCGTTGCTGCCCCTCACCACAGTAGTGCTTTGCTTAGCTTCCATGCCCCATAAAGCACCATAAAGTTTTAACTATGACTGTGACCTTATTACTCCTGTTAGAAATTGTTGCGTTTTTCAGTGGCAATGTCTCACATGGGTTATCTTCATTCTCTCCTCAACGTCTTTGCTCTTGAGGTACATTCCTCAAAATGTATCACTGAGTACCACGTGTTGATTGCAAGCCCACGATGAGTTGATTTGCTGATTTGTAGCACAGGCCTTGTAATCAGCATCTACACATGTCATAGTTTTGTTGTGTGTTTGGTAAATTCAAAATCTGATTGTGAGTTTGTGGCTCAAGAAAAGAATTTTCTTTACTTCTAATGACTCGTATACTGCATTTCAGTATTCAGGATGTATGCTGTAAGTGAATGTAACTCTAGTTTTGGCTTCTGGGTATTTATGTGTGTGTATGTGTGTGTGTGTGTGTGTGTGTGTGTGTGTGTGTGTGTGCTCAGGCAGTACTGTAGGTGTGACAGAATAATAAATGGCTCCAGTACAGAGTATCGTGAATGCAGACCAAAAATAGGGATGTACAGGATGTAGCGGGCATGGTAATACAGAAAGTGAGAAACTGTATTCTGTTATTACACCTTTGCTTCAGCATTAAATGGAAAAAAAAAAAAAAAAAGCCAAAGCTCGGGTGGAATGATGGCTATAAATCATAGTGTATTTGCGGGCCTCTGCATAAAGACCCAAACAAAAGAACGAGTCAAGAATTCCAAGTGCGGTATCAGAAAATATAAGTGGTTTTATATAGTCGTTGTAAGGAACACAATGACTACACACAACTTACATCAGTTTGTGTTTCATGATGAGGTCTTACCTGTGCATCGAGTCATTGTTTGGATGCGTTAAAAGTTTTCACAACTTCACATCAGAAACACTGAAAGATCGTTACAATAACGAACCTTTACAGCTTGTTGATTAAGTCTTAAATCCTGAGAGCACTTTGAGTAAATCATCAGGGAATTTAAATGATATGAATGTGAATTTCAAATGTAGATTTCATTTAGAAGTCGGGCTCCATCTGCCACTGCACTTTTTTTTTTTACTGTCATAATGTCTCCACTATGATTCAAAACAAACAAATTCAGCAGTTTAGATGCTGATTTTCGAGTCGAGTCTTGCTGAAATAAGAGATAAAATCCATCTGTGGCACAATCTATGATCCAGAAAGGGCCATATAACTCCCCCAAATTACCACCACTCAAAACACAAGGTTAGATCTGTCTTTCACTTCTAAAATAATAGTCAAGTCTTTGTACACAAAGACAACACCACTAGATGATTCAAAACTACCACATGCAGCAACATAACCATGTTTTTTCACTTTCTCACATGCAACTGACATCTGAGATAAATTAAAAAACTGCTACAGCAAAAAAACATCTGCAGTTGGGTGAAATTAGATCACAGCTTTGCTTGAAATTACACGCATAAGAAACCCATATAAACCTTTGCATACCTTGGAAGGACCTTGGAATATTAAACAACGGCAATGCTTATTGCAAGTTCAAAAAGATTTGGATGTCAACAAATTCAAATATATATTCCTGCCTCGTGTCCACGTGTTCTGGATTTGCCTAATACCTGCCTGTTCTGAAAAGTCACATTAGCATGTGGTAGATTTCCATATTTGTCCAGGGCACTTCTTTCCTGCTTTGGAGTCAACTATATTCATAACAACAGGCTGATGAAGCCCTGAGGCTTGCAAACTGTGTGTTCATGTGTGTATATGCCTCTCTGTTCTGGAGTGTGTGTCTGTCTGTGTATATATATATATATATATATATATATATATATATATATATATATATATATATATGCTGTTTTATCTGTGGAGGTTTCAATGCAGGCCCAGCTAGCTCTGTTGTGTAATGAAAAAGGAAAAGCAGTCCTTATAGTGTTCGCCAAAAGACAATACAGAGAGAAAATAAATAAGATAAAGAGTCTACAGCCATGCTAACAACTCTGTGATGCAGTGGTGCTAATGTCGGCATGCTAACACACTTGGAATAAAATCTTGATAAGCAGGTATAATGTTTGCAATTACCATGCTAAAATTTGCTGTAGCTGGGGTAATCTTGTGAGAAAGTTGGACTCGGGAGCTCAACAAATCACAAGATAAGGCAAGAATCCATCTCGCTAGGCTTCAAGCTGCAAACAGTCAGCATCCTATGGGGAACCACTGGCCATACGGCATCAGCTATATGCATGGTTTAACACTCAGTATGTGAGAAGTGACTCTTTGCTGAAAAAGAACAACAGTGGTTGCTATATCAGAATGGACTTGTACTTATATAATGTCTGCCTGGTTTACTGACCTCTAAAAGAGCTTTTACAACACGTGTCAGATTCATCCATTCAACCACTCATTAGAAGAATTACAGTGCTTCATATCCAAAGCACCATGGTACACACACTGATAGGAGCAATTTGGGATTAAGTATACTGCTCAAGGACACTTGAAATGGATTGGGTGAGCCAGGAATCAAACCACAGACACCTCTAGACTACTAGATTTTATTACTTTTACGAGATGCTTTACCACCTGAGCCACAGGCTGTATGGAGGATTTCTTGGTTAAGGTTACAGTTGGTTGATGGTTGGAGCTTATCCAACCACCTGGCCTGTATTTTCTTGAATGTCCCTATCCTTTTCCAACAGTTTGCAATGACGACTTCCAAAATGGTTCTATGCAATGGTCAGATGAGGCTGAGGCTGAGGCTAACGGGAATGCCATTAGTTTTGCAAGTATTTGGTTAAAACCAAAGCATTGGACAAACTGAAATGTTGACCTGAAGGTGGCAATATATAAAAAGTCAAAGGATTTCCAAAGTCAGTAGGATGCAATATATAGGAAATATGGATGTTTGTTCCAAAGTTTTAAACTCTCAGTGGCACTAAATGAAACACCAATCATGATGATATATCCTCGGGGCACTCTTGATATCTGCACCATGGCAATTTACCCAATAGTGGTCCATATATTTCACTAAAACCCAAAAGTCCAAAAAAATCTCCAAAAAGCCCCCAAATCCCCAAAGTCAGCAAGACTCGTCCGCTGGATGGTATGAATCGTTGCACAAACTCTCAGGACAATCCATCAAATAGTTGCTCAGATATTTCAGTCTGATCGAGTCAGCCAAGCAACCGCCAGACCAACTTTGCCATCCCTACACGTCATGGTGCTAGCATGGATAAAAACAACTACAGGTTTTAGTACAAAATAGAAAACTAATTCAGTTTGAAGCTCACAGTCAAAGACACTTTCCTCCTGTTGTCTGAACATTTCACAAAGGAGTCATCCTCAATTTGACATTGACAAAAAGGGGAAGGTGGAAGCTGAGAAGTTTTCAGCTGGTTACACCTTCCACCTTTTTCTTTCAGTCTTTGATTTGTTTCTTCTAAGCCGAGGTAAATGCAACACAGCAAGTGTTGTTGGGCTGTCATTTGCTGGAAGCAGAGAGGTTCTGAGCCACTGGTTAATGGTTATTATTCTGCATGTGTGTGTGTGTGTGTGTGTGTGTGTGTGTGTGTGTGATAGAACGAGAGATCAATGAGGAGAGTGGAGTGAATCTTCTCACAGGCATGTCCCCCGAGTGTGTCATTACAACGGCCTGCCTTGATGCCTGCGTACACACACACACACACATGCATGCAACCGCACTCCAGTATAGGAACTGTTCACGCACACATACACACGAGAAAAGTGGTTTAACACAACTCTCTCATTAACTTGTACTTGACGTGCTATCAGAGCAGTGCCAACAGCACACACGCACCAGTACACCACCAAAGCTCATTATCAGTACAGACTGTATATGTATGTGTGTGTGTGTATGTGTGTGTGTGTGTGTGTGTGTGTGTGTGTGTGTGTGTGTGTGTGTGCTTGCATTTGTGGGTTATTGCATCTATTTGCAATATCTGTGTGTGTGAACTGAACTTGCAGGGCTATAAGCCTGCATGTGTGTGTTTGTGGGGCAGCATTATTGAACTCAAGTCTTATTTATCTGAAAACAGTCATGGACATAAAGTCAAAGGTACAATCTGTGATCTAAATCTAAACAGGGTAGCCGGGTCACTAAAGGTAAATACTCAAAACACAGGACTGGAGTCTGCTATCACTTCCAAACTAACTGACACAGGTTTTTTTCTCAGGTGTAGGAGGATGAACTGAAGTAACATCTCGATATATTTTGACAGGACAGTCGTGAGAGAGCGTAAAGGCAGAGGAGAGAGAGAAGATAACATTCAGCAAAGACCCTCTGGCAAGACTCTTCAAGGTCCACTGCAGTAAGGACTCAGCTTTGACACTAATTGCATTATTTAATATCCGTATATGGATCAACTGACAATCTGTAATGTGAGATGGGTCGATAAAAGTGACAAACCCACAGAGAATTATCACACAGCCCTACAGAGCATTTTAGCACCTTTCAGCTTATTGTTTTGATTCTGGAAAATGCAGCCTTACTGTCGATGAGCTTTTTGCCCTCATCAACCATCTTTCCAAACTGCAGAAAAGGTGATTGTCTACCTATTCAACATAGCGAGGCATTACTTTTAGGAGAAGGTGGAGACCAAAACAGAGTTAAAAGAAGTTGCAAACTTAAACTTGTGAGGTTAGCCTGAAACATGTGTTATGATGAATGATGGACGTGTAATAAGCAATTGTCTTATTTACCATAACTCTTTAATGTGATGATGATATGTTAACATTGCATTTATCTATTATTCTACTGCCCACAAGTGGCAATTAATGCTGATTTAAAGCCTGGGGGTCCAAAACTGGATTGTGATTGAGGATGAGGAGTTTTTTCCATTTCAATAACACATGTTTATATATTCATTGAGCTGCATATTGGGGCTTTAAACCCAGGCAGTACTAAAAACAGTTCAGAAACTCTGCGCCGTAATGCATGATCACTACAACAGCGTGGAGCATCATAAACAACAACTACATAAACATAAAAATGATGTTTATGGTTAAGATTGTTTGCTTGAGTTTGAAATTGCTAGGGGATTTTCTGTAAACGCAGGTAACAATAAATTTAGTGATTTTATAATGCTTCATCGGGTTGCAGTATTATTGTATGTGAAATGGCTCTCTGAGTCCCTGTCATCGCTCTGCTGGTAATGACAGTATTATCCCCACTTCCTCTCTGACCCAGGAGGAGCCCATCACCGGTGCTCAGGATTGCTGTTTGTGATCCCTCTGTTTCATCAGCCAGATAACTGTTGCTCCTGTAGAGCAGGAGTGGCTGCTCCAGCTGAGAAATACAGTTTCCAAGTATTATCGGGCACGACGTGGCTGGCACATACAGCTACACAGATGGATCCATACACATGAGTGTGTCAACAGCCAAACTGACAAACTGGCCAATCCAGATCAGGACAAACACGGGAAAAGGACAAGTGTAGGCAAACTGTTATGGCTAGATTTAATGAAATAAATTTCTGGATGTCAAGAACCTTTTGCAGCTGAATGCAAGCAAGACTGAGATACTTGTTGGTCCTAAAAGTCTGAGACAGAACATGTACACACACTTATCATTGCTGTTTCTGAAAGTCAAAAAACTTGACATTACTGAAATCAGTTCAATTTTGAAAACTGACTCTTAAAAAATGGCTGTGGTCTATTTTGAACATATTATTCAGGTACTGAAAGCACTATTTTACGGTACAACACTGAATCAAAATCCTGCTGACACTCAGTGGCTTGGATCCTCAGTACATTTCTGACTAAAAAAGCCCATCGGGCCTCTTAGGTCATTTAGCGATGGTCTCCTGCCTGTGGTCTAGCTCTTTGGAACAAGCTGCATACTGACTTGAGGTCCGTCACAGCTGTATCCACATTCAGGAGTGGGCTAAAAAGTTTCCTATTCGTGCAGGCGTATGATTAGTCACTATGTGTGTGGGTGTGGGATGGGCTTGGGCTTCTGTCTGATTGGAGTTCTGTTTTCAGCTCTGGTTTGGTCTTCACCAACACCTGAGAAAAATATCTGGCTCTATAGCTGTTAAATGTTCCACTTTCTCCACTAAGCCTTGTCTGAAGTTGTCTTCTGTCTGCACGTTTGTATGGTTTTATGCATAAGACTCTCTTCCAATATAAGCAACCCTCACTTTATTTGAAGTATTTGATTCACAGTCTTAACTTGACATATTTTGTATTGTGACAATACTAGATAAACACATGGAGCTGGCTGAGAGTAAAAAGAGATAGAAAGTTAGCCAGAGGATGAAGAGGCAGTCAGGTATGCAACAGAAACAGACAAACAGACTGGCAGTAAGATACAGTGAGACTGATAGAAAATGATGGAAAGATCAGCAGGTCAGATAAAGAGCATTGGTATCTCAGAAACTTGATCCATCGGTAAAAACTTTCTTTCTACACAGAAAAAAAAAAAAAAAAGTTTTGGAAATGTTGGGGATCAGATTTGTCCCAGGGTGACTGGAACCCTTGAGCTTCCAAACACAGTCATCCTCTGAATCCAAAATTAGCGTGTGTGTGTGTGTGTGTGTGTGTCTAACCTGTAGGCTGCCACAGAAGTGATAGATGCCAGGGTCTGTGTTGATGTGGTTGTCGATGGTGTTGGGGTTGCGTTCACGGTTCCTCTGGTAGGGGGTGGTGGTGGAGGTGGTGGTCTGAACGGGGGACATCGGCTGCCACACTGTCACGTCTGTCCCATTCCCGAAGGCCTGGATGGCGTTACCTACGGAGGGAAAGAGAGACAAAACTGATTAGCTGCAAACCACCAGTGTTAATTTCGATAATGAAAACTATGATGAAAAATGTTTCTCAACCACCTTATTTCCATGACAAAGACGAGGGTGATGAGAGCTAAAAAATGGAGCTTTGATCAGAAAAACTATGATGAATTATATGTTTCGCTTTCATTGACAAGATAGGACTAAGTTGTTAGTGGCTGGCTGTTGGACATTTAAAAAATGTGTGATATTTTCCCCCAATAAGTAAGAGACAACAGAGGTATAGTGCAGGTATTCAACACCCGTGCCTACTTGACCCACAAAATATCCATTAATCAATGACCCAAAGCTGACCCCACTTCACTAATCGCAAAGCATATACACTACAATGTTGCACAACTGTCAGTATTGAACAACATGGCGCACTCCAAGGGGCTTTGCTTGCTTTTGTTCCCCACACATATACACACATACACACACCACACACTAATGACTTTTTATACATTTTTTTGAGCTGTCGTTGACTAAAACAAGGGATAAAAATGACCAAAATGTTACTAAAACAAATACAAATTGTCATCTTAAGGCTATAAGACTGAAACTAAAATAACTGCCATTATGAACAGACATAAATATAGTTAGTAAAGAAACCCGTCTCTTGACGAGTCTGACTTCGAGACATGCTGAGTTGGTAAATCATTAGTTTGTTCCACCAGAAATACTAGGTCATAATTCCAAGCAGGTCACTTAAGCACCAAGCTGAAGCTTATCGTGAATCACACGCTTGTTAGTCCCCATGTTAAAATAAAGCTTTAAACTGCAGCGGCCTAAACCACAATTAAAGGTGAGTTAGAAGGTACTTAAGTTTAGTTATCACTTCCCTCCATTATAAATTCACCACACAGTCAAAAACCTGAGTGCTGATGTGGCTATTTACCATTAGAGTCCATTAGTGGCCCTATTAATAGCGTTCTATGGCTTTGATGTAAAAGACACATACACACACACACACACACACACACACACACACACACACACACACACACACACACAAACACACACACACACACACACACACACACACACATGCACACATCAGAGGATAGCTGAGCTTCACAGAGCTGCTGTTTGAACGTAATGATATTCTTCCCTCCAACAGTGAATTATGACCCTGATACTGTGGTAAAGGAAGGGAGAGCGGATCTACATAACGGCTCTTTAACCCCACTGAAATATTCATGCATACATGTGCAAAGACACACGAGTATGTCTACATATTCAGCATATATTCATTTAGTTGGATCAGGTCAAATATTAAACTGTAGTGTCATTCGACATATCACATGTGGGTTGTATTCAAAATAAGCTAATGTAACAAAACTAGCAACAAATATGTAAATAAAAACCTTACATGGACTTTATTAATAATCAATCAGTCTTTCCTTTCCATTCCTCTCTCTCTACAGATGCTCTGGATACCTTAAATGCTTAATTTTCTCTTTGCTTTGCTGTTTTCTTGATGTTTCCACGCATCAACCTTTGGGCAGTGCACAGAGTATGAGTCCCAGATTCTATAAAAACATAACATACCTGACCATGTTGCTGGCACCAGCCAGAGAGGTTATCAAGTCTTTCAGGCAAACATTCAAGTCCCAAACTCAACCAGACCCAGACAACACTCACATGAGTCTGAGACTTTTACTGTCAATGTTTTGGTATGAGGACTTGTTGAGTTACAATTAAGTTGTGAGTCTCTATATATGCTGACTCAAGTCCACACCTCTACACGACGGCATCCTAAAGCTCTAAAGTTGCACTGCAGGACCAAAGGAGTACCTGCTGCAGTGCTGGCAAGATTCATCCTCCAGATGTTCAAAACTGAAGAGTGATTGATAGAGGGTATTTTATCCAGTCAGTGACCTTCCCTCATCTCCTTATGGTCCTTTCTAAAAAGCACCCGTGGCAGTGTTCCCTAATTCCCGCTGACCTTCTTCCAGATACTTCCTTAAGCAAAAGGAAGCAGGGGATTCTCAGGGTGTGCTTGGCATCTCAGCAAGTCAGAACTGCCCTCAGTGTCCTCAACAGCTTGACTTTTGATTGCAACTCTGACAGCTTGTCATTAGAATACTGGGGATTTCTTGGAGAAGTAAATTAAGGTTATCTTTCACTGAGTATTTTTTTGACAGCTGAACCTGGTCACCTGTCAATACATCTGGATACTTGTGTACACATAAAGACATTGGTTCAACTGGACTGACGTGGACAGACTTGAACACATGCCCTCTCCTCTTTCTTTTCCTTCCCCTGTGGAAGTGACTTCTGCTTAAACTCGCCCTGACCTAGAAAAAAAAAAAAACCTTTAAGCTAGTTCCACTATGCACATTTAATAAACGTGATTATTAATCTTGAACTAAGTAGAGCCAGAGACTCCCTCACTTCATCTGCTTTGTTGAATTGAGCTCTGGTAAGACCAGACATCCCAAAAGATGGAAAGTCTTTCTCTGTCTCTGTTTCTCCCAATGACAAGCAATGGGTAGAGGACAATGTATGATGATGATGTGATGATTACTGAAGGAAAAAGATACATTTTATTTGTGAGAGGTGGATTAAATGGGATAAGTCCTGGCTCAAAAATAAACTGACATTTTGTACAAATCTTTAATTGTCTTCAAACTAACAGTGTCTAATTTTGTTCCATCATAATATTTAACATTTTATAAGTCTTGAAAAATAAATTATGTATAAAAAGCTGCCGACGTGCTGGTGTTCGTATCTGAAATGCAATAATCAGCACAAAATAAGTCATTTTTGTCAATATCCTGCAGCTCTGATATGTGCGACTTTGCTCACGGGTGTGCATATTTAAATTTGTCTTATGTATGTGTGCGCATGTTATTGCGTAACTTGTAGCTTTGTGCCGAGATAGCAGAAGGCTGATGAGCATATTGTAAGTGTTAATGGGCTCTCTCCTGGCGCCTCTGTCTCTTCACCTAAGGCCTAATTACATTCACAGCACAGTGACCGTGTGTGAAGAACAGTTTGCATCTCAAATTAAGCCTCAGGATGTCAGTGTGCTCCTAGTCGTCGATTCCTCTTTGACTATATATGATGCAGTATAAAATATTGTTTATGTTTCTATCTGGTGCCTGTCTGACACATCAGTTTATACATTCGTCGTGCTGTCTGTTATTCACAATCAATCGAATTTCCTTTGGCAAAGCAGTGAAGGCTTACAGTAACTTTCCAGTCAGCTATTACAGAAACACTTCTAAGCTTGTTTGGAGGTTAAAAATCAATTCAAAATTACAAAACAAATTCCAAACAAATCCTCCAAAATCCAATTATATGGCATCTGCATTTTTATTTTCACTTTGTATATCATACCATTTTTTCAGTGTGAGCTGAGCTTCATTTGATCACTAGCTTTGCAGGATAGCAAATTAGCTTGCAGTTACTTGGTGACGTTATCTTAAGTGAAAGCTAAAGCCTTTTGTATGCTCAAACTTAAACATAATAGTAATTATGTTTTATTGTGACTGGAAATTTTATGCAACCTGAGGTGAAAGTATGACTTCAAGGGCAGCACTCTAATCTTTGAGATTAAGATATTTGGATAATAAAAGACAGAGAGAGTGTATGCCTTTCCTCAGTATATTCAATGGAGATCAATGCTTTGAGATGTGATCACACAGACCAGATTCAGAGGTGGTCCGGGCCACACGTGAACACATTCTTTGAGCAGTATGTACACAGTGTGTACTGGTCCACATTGAAGGACCACCTACTCGAATGATGTCCTATAAGTACAAACAAAATACTCTGTCTGATTTTTATTTGGTTCACTGTGAAGCAAATTATGCATTTGGGTTCTCTTATCTGCCGAGATAAGCAGCAGAGTTAGGAGAAATTCTTGTGAATTCAGCAAATGTTATACATTAAGTTATTTCTTTCTTTGTGTAAGAAACATTGTGTCTATTTGTCCCAGTGCATTAGCTGCTACTGTCGACCCACAGGTCACTTGAGATATATGTGGAGACACATTTTAAGGCCGGGTGTGAAATGACATACTTAGACCTGTCCACTTGTGATCGGATCACCCAAGACGCATGTTCATGCCATGTATGAATCTTGAAATGTAATAAAAGGGTCTCTCCCATGCTTACTAAGCCTACAATGGGCAGCTGCCTTGGCGGTCTCCTGAGAGCTGCTGCTTCTACAACCATTCACCTATTCCAGTAATGAATGACATCAACACACTTGACCTGAAACCATATTGGGCGAGTATCACCTTGTAGCAACAATTCATGACTGTGATTGTCCTTATTCTGACTTCGAAGTGATGACTAGACTAAATGCTTTCTAAAAATATCCTCACTTTCAAGGTCTTCAACTCCAACTGTCTTAAAAAGATGAAAAATACAGAGTATACACACAAAAGCACTAAACCAAATATTCATTTAACCTTCAGTAATGCAGACATCACTGCGCATTTGAACAAACATGATATCATCTTCCCACTGCAGCAGATGTTTGTGTAAAGCAGTATGAGTTTGCCTCTTGCAGAAGCCTGCATTACCATGTTATCTCACTTTACATGTACAAGGTTTGCTGTAATACTAGAATTATGATCATGTTGGATGGTGTGACCTTTGCATATGCAGTACATATTCTAGAAATGGGGAGGCATCACACTGGAAAGGCTTTGAATATATTAAAGCTCCAGTGTTTTTCGTAAGAATATTAAAGCAGTGGCTTCACACAGGGGTGGGGACCTCTCGAACGGGTCACAGGATAACTATGTGTTGGAGTTGTTAGAAGAATGAAAGGAAAGGAAAACAAACATATAACCTCTCAAAGTCTCTAAAAAGTACTGGAAATGGTGAAAAAAACCTGTTAAATCGACTTGCTCATAATCAATAGACATATGACATAATCTTTGATGATAACTTGCAAGTAAACATTGATTCATTTCAAGGGTTCAAGAGCCAAAAAGGTTGGGAACTACTTTGTTAGTGGATGCTTATATATTTAAATATATATCTGTCACAGCATGACATGTAAACAAAGAAAAGCCAGGCTGAGGAAACTCTCCTCCATCCCTGAACAATAAAACATCTAAAGTGCAGTATAAGAACAGAAAGTCCTCTCCCTCAGCCTTTCCATATTCTCTATTTCTGTCTCTTCTCTTTCTTTTCTCTCTTGTAGTTTCTCTCTAGTCATGACCCTGTAGCTGGCGTGTGTCAGGATTCTCAGAGTTGTCAGTTCCAGTTACTGCTGAGCAAACTTAATGAGAGAAGAAAGAGGGAGGGCACGAAAGGAAGGAGATGTAGGCAGAGAGATGGGATGAGCAGAGAGAAGTGAGCAGGAGCGGGAGAACAAGTAAAAGCAAAGGGTTGTAATGGTCAAATAAGTACGCAGAAAAGGAAGAGAGAAGAGAGAGAGAGTGAGAGAGAAGAGAATGGACACTGAAAAACGAAAATTCAGACGTGATCCTCCCATTTTGCTGTTCACATGGCTCCCTATCGTTGATAAAAGCGAAAGAGATCGAGAGAAAGCTGGTTTTAACCCACATTAACCCCCTTTGATCTTGCAAATCTCATTGACACACTCGAGCACGCACATATAAAACCATGCGAACATGCAGAAGCAAAGACGTGTATGATACTCACACATGCACTTAGTGAGAAATACACAAAGATGCTTACATGCAGGCTCACTCAATACACACTCACACACTGACTGTGGGAGCCCTCATTATCTACGGCAATCCAACCTTGTTAACCCCGACTGGTAAGAAGACAACAGCGCAGAGAAAACAAGAGGAGGTAGGCGGGGTGAAAGATAATAGAAGAGGAGAAGACAAATAAGAGAGTGAAAGAGAGAAGAGTTGGTGAAAATGAGGCTGGATCTTGATGGTATTTTCTCATCTGGTAACTGTCATTCTGATAGAAGAAAATCAAACCACCCACTGCTCATGTAGAGCTGAATCACCAGCAGCAGCTCAACCCCCCATGTTGTGACTATGGCTCATTATTTTATTTTCTAGATCATACAGCTAGGAACACACTAATTAATTGATTTCTTGATAGAAGTGACTTGCAGTTGATTGCTTCATCAATTGAATACCCAACTGATTCATTAACAAGGTAACTGTGCACCTCGGCAGTGGAAAATGTATAAAAGAACAGACAGTGGTCACAATTTTTACTAAACATGTTTGATATTTCAACAGAATTTACTAGAGCAAGCTGATCCACTCCAGGCCTTGACACGCACTTGCCTGAAGCAAGTAAACTCTGTGATTGGCAAGAGAAACGGCTGATTGAGCAAGTAAAAAATAAATGTGACGTCTTTATTAGAGATCCACTGATAGTGGATTTTGTAAAGGTCGATATAATAACGTACAGGTTTGGAGTAGTAAAAAACTGATAGCTGAATGATTGGCTGATTATCCAGTTTGAGGCATACAACCGTTGGCCAATGAAAATAAACCCAAGTGAAGTGAAGAAGTGAAGCGTTTTACCACACTACGTGAGGTAACTAGTGTCCACCAGTGCACAGTAATTGGCTCTAGGGAATGGCCAGTCTGGAAGCTGAGTGGTTTGATGGTGGGTCCATGGAGTAATTAACTTAGAGGATGAAGTTGGAGAGTAATTTGATTCTCAAGAACCAGAACCAGGGAACTATGAATTACAAACTTTTTGGCTTGTTGGCAGTTAGCATAGTGTGTGTGTGTGTGTGAGCCTGCTTACAGGCACCATGCGTTGCAGTAAGTCTTCTCCGTGAGGCTGCACAGCCATCGGCCCCTGTTGAAGCCCCCAGGTATCCTATAACAATTTAAA
Source organism: Sciaenops ocellatus (assembly GCA_033000465.1). NCBI lineage: Eukaryota > Metazoa > Chordata > Actinopteri > Sciaenidae > Sciaenops > Sciaenops ocellatus. The sequence continues at coordinate 22,893,326 of CP136872.1, read as the reverse complement.
AAAATGTCCTATCATAACCCATTCATTGGCAAAACCGATGAATTGGTCAACCTCTAGTCTTTTTTCATGTTTCTGTGTTGAAAACAGTTCATGTTAGCCAGCCTCGATGCCTTGGGTTGAGTCCGTCGACTAATCAAAGCCTGTGTTTCTGACTGTGTGGCAACTCGAATCCCATAAGCACTGCGTTTAACAAAAAATAATGAGCGACCGCATTGTTTAAGAGTCCATTTACATGTATGAACGTGTGGGATCTCTATCCATTAGCATTTCATTTAAGCATCTAGACCAAATTTAAAATTCTGATTGAGGTTTAATAAAAATCCAAATCCCTTCAGATCTACTGTATGTAGTCAACTTTTAACATTGTAGGTCACTAAAGTTAAAGACAACTTTAAAATGTGTTTCTAGAGAGAGGAGTCGCAACTCTGTTAGTCTGAACGGCAAAAACTGACTGTCTGCTCACAGTTTGATTTGGCACTAGGATTTGGCTGTGATCTTTGGCAGAGGACAGACGCCGGCTAAAAGAAACACATTAACCAGACAATAACCATGTTTCACGCTAGCTTTCAGTCAAGTTATTTACGGTTTTACACAATTAAAAATCAGTGACAGCTGATCAGCCAGTCGGCAACCCCATCTCATCCAATGAAAGTCGAAATTAAACTCAGGCAAAAAAATAAAAGGTCTGCATCCAGAATGTTTTGTACATTTGGTTTTGCAAACAAAAAGAGCACAAATAGATAAAAGACTCTATAAGAGATCTGGTTGCCTAAGTGCTGCGCAAATCAAACAATGTCATCAACCTAAAACCTGATCTGAAATGGAACTGGCCATCGAGACCCAGCTCTATCCGACACACTTTGTAAGAGCCAATTAACCATTTATAACCAACTCATTAATTCATTTCAATCACTATTTTTATTCCTAGGTCTAATTCATATTAGAATCACCTTTGTATTATTAGCTAATCAGTTGGGCCTAACACAGATCTTGTAATTAATAATGAATTTCCATCCAATCAAGGGTACTAGTTTTCTGAAACCATTCTTCAAGCGTATGTGATTACAGAAATTCATCCAGCTTCGGTGTCCTTGAGCAAAATACTCTCTATCTGATCCTGTGTTCTGACCTCTGTACAGGAATCAATGAAGAATCACATTACACTTAAACAGTGTTGTGGAGGATAGCAGCAGGCTGACTGGCACAGAGTGCACTATCAAAACAAAAGGAGCAGAATTAGCTCTGATTACAGGGGAAACAATGAATTGAGCTCTTATCTCCACAGCTCAGTTGGAATGTCCTGTAACTTATTAATCTTGTCTTGAAATAGGTGTGTTTGTTTGTATGTATGTATGTATGTGTGTGTGTGTGCGGGGGGTATAAACAGACAGAGTGTGTGTGTGTGTTTGTGTGTGTGTGTGTGTGTGTGTGTGTGTGTGTGTTTGAAAGGGGGGTTGTTAATTAAAGTTGTTGTATAAGAGGGCTGGATGAAAAAAAAGCTGCTTTCTGTCAAAGATCTGGAGCACAAGTTCTGCTACAGCTTTTAGGCACGCACACAAATGAACACAGAGATATATACACACATTCAGGCACCGTGGTGCAGTATGACTGGTTTCTCTATAATGCAGAGGGATAACAATGCAAGCATGGCAATGGGATATATTTGGTTAGACCGGAAGAAAGAGAGACAAGAAGAGAAAAGAGAGGATAAAGGAGCAAAACAGGAAAGAGAGCAGCAGAGACGAGTCGATGAAAATAGAAAATAAGAGAACAGAATTCAGAAGCAAAGATAAGAATGAAGTACTGGTCAGACAGCAACTGGGCAAGGGATAACTCACGGAGGCAGGTGTTATCGGTGAAAAACTCGGTGAACTTGTCACATTCGTCCTTGTTGTTGCCACTGTTGCTGCAGTCGCAGTAGGGAGAGACGCTGATCTTGGGTGAGCGCAGGTAGTTGGGAGTCATCACGGTACCTGCAGCAGGTGAATGGAAAGATTTTTCATTCATGCACTCAGCTGTCTCTTTGTTTAAGGGAGAACATTTAAACCATAAACAAGGATTCTCTGTGAATTGTCATTGTCAAGAACCCCAATGTGCTACTGACTGTCCAGGAAAAAAAGAATATTTAAACCCTTTAGGACTCACTTATCATCCTCCTTCTGTGTTAAATGATGAATGGCGTAATAACAAAGTTAAATCATTGTTGCATTTATTTCTCTTTCTCTCCTCCCCATGTTCAGCACTAACGCAGTGTGGTTGAGTTTCTGCAGAAGGCAGAATGCAGAAGCCAGAGTGAAGAATTGGCTTTCTCTTTGCGAGGGAAAGTAAATAGCTTCAGTCAGTGATTTCTCACTCCCCCAATGGATTGTTCCCTTGCGCTGGCCGTGCTCCAAAACAGGCCTTTTTGTTTTGCAGTAGGCAGAATGAATTGGCGCTGGTGGACAGTGTGTGCATGCGCCGCTTGGTTTACAGACTTACAAGGACCGAATCTTGATGGCTCCCTGTTGCGGTGAGGACATAATAGATGTGAGGACAGTTTGGCTGGTCCACATAGTGATTGAGACTGCGGTTACAACAGGAGGAGGAATTGCAACTTGGGTCTTATTTTGATAGTTTTGTCTGACTTTCAGTGATAACACCGTACTCACCAAGTCACATGCTGCGATCAGGAAACTCTAACAGTCTCACAGTTTAAGAAACATGAGCAGCGAGACGATCAGACAGGTAAGATGAACTTTACTGGGAATGCAGATGGTAAATTATGACAGGACTGATGAATCTTTATCAAGCTTTCATTGGAGGCTGAATGCTTGGCTCCCAGTATTGCTGCTTTTATCCTGTATGGCTGATTCATCTGAGCCCAAACTTAAAGTTCATTGTTGTAGTGCCACCACTGGGCCAAACTGCACCAAATTCGACACTACATTTCCTTGGGTCCTCAGCAATCCTACCGCCAAGTTTGAACTCAGTGGGTGGAGAGTTGTTAAGGAAATTGAAGGACAGACGAACAAAGACTTTTGTCTTTAATAGTCAGAAGTTTGATGAATCCAAGAACATTTACGCCACTATTTCGATTTTTACTGAGAAATTTTTGTCCGCCTCTGCGCACCAGAGGTTGATGGCACACAGTAAGAAATAAGGGTACTTTTGAGGGCAAATTTCAAGTTCAGGTACTTTTGGTTTCACCTTCATTAAAGTGGTTTAGATGGCTAAAGTGTGTTTTTACAACTTTTCCGATCATCTGACTGCTCGTGTTTCTTGCACCATCAAATTTGTGTTTCCAGATTTCAGCACCAAATTAGATTAGTGTTAGTGCTACCATAAGCAATAAAAACAAAACAACAGAAATAAGATACAAGTTGTTTAAACACAGAATTATCCTTTTTAAGATGTCATAAAAGAAAATGAACAACGATCCACAGAGGCTTAGAGTAAATGCCGAGACAAGGCGGACCAAAAACAATTGTGTGTACATGTAAACTCACCAATCAGACCGGAGTATGACAGGAGGCAGTCTGCGTAGTTCTCCTTCAGACAGCCTGACAGAGAGCGAGGCTCTGGCTGGCAGTTGACGAAGAAGTCAGACAGTCGTGACCTGCAAACACACACACACACACATCCAAAAAACATTTTCAGAGCCGAACATGATTACAGCTCCGCTAGATTTTATATAAGAATTTCAGATGGCCAATGTGACGGGAATGTGCAGCAAAATGCCCGGTCCAAATGAGTGAGCGCTGGAAGTCATTTCTCTCAATGCAATTAGCCTTCTTAATGGCTGCCTTCAGTGGAGTAAGATGACCCTCTTACGTATGCCACGGCTGGTTTATATCCTGGAATGAATGAGGCTAAAGGCAATTCTCCACCACGTCTGTTCTGTTTCATTTACTGCCTTCATAAATGTTTGTTTACACTTTTGCCACAGGTGCAGTGGCATGTGAAATTGAAATGGAGTTTGGATTCCCAAGGAATTCACCATTTGAAGTTAGATTGAGTGGGATATACTCGCACTTTGACACAAAATAAAAGCTTCTAATTTCACTTTTTGGGAACATAAAAGGTGACAAGTTCTAAACAGTCGTGTCTCGAAATAATGCCCTTGAATAATTCCTCTACAGTAAAACTCTTTGTGTATACAACAGTAAGAACAGTCTGCAGAAACTACTGAGTTTTAAGTTCAATGTGATTATCTGACAGCTTGTCTTCCTGTTCCTTGTTGGTTGCTACATTCCCCAATCTCACATCCCCAGATCTCAGCAATGAAACAATACAATTTTGGCAATTCAGAAAACAAGGTTTCTAAATGAGAACATATTTTTCTATTTATCTGAATGATAATCTGCTACCAGGAGTGAGGACTGCTCATTGTTATGAATCAGAAAAATTTCCCATTGGATCGAAAGCCCATTTGTCCGACAGCCCGGTCCTGCTGAGAAACATTTCAGGTGACTGTTGCTGTTCTGGTTTAGGCACCAAAACCACTTGTTTAAAAACACAGACAGGGCCAACAGTCACTTCACTAACAAATAGTGTCTATTTTTTTCGGAGCGATTGGCCTTCGAAGCGATGGCCGTTTGTTTTTGAGATAACAGGCTGTCAGACAAATGGGCTTCGGGTCCAACGGGACCTTTTTTCGGACTATTGGGGTTTCGGATAATGGGGCGTCGGAACAATAGCATGGCACTAAAATAGTTGAAAACATGGACACACACACTCACGTGTATGCACTCACAGTGTGATCCATCTAATCACATCAGTCTGGTGCAGAACGGAGCAGTGCGTAGTGAGAGTTGTCAACCACAGCCAGTATACGACACCTGACATATGGTGAGGGAGCTTGTGGAAATGCATGGCTTTAATCTATCTGTGCTAACTGACAAATGGACTGAGAGGAAGCAGTGCTGCAGTGAGACCTGTTGTTCAGCCCTGAGCGTATGTCTGACAGATAGAGAGCGCCGCGGAAAGAAAAAAAGACAAAGATGGAAGGAAAGACAAAACTTGTAGTATGAATTTACTACTGTCATGCTGCTTGCTGTTAAGTAGAGACAAAGGGCGAGGAGAGTGGGAGTGAGACCTGAGGCCACAGTCCAAATGGAGCTCATTTATGATGCCTAATACTTTCATTTAATCCCAGAGAGCCACACGACGGCTGGCTGCAGGCTCAGAGACAACTCGTAACACACACACACACACACACTCCAGTGAGGAATGATGTCAGATGTCCATCACTATGTTAGTCCTTTCTGCGTGTGAATCTGAGACTTGAAGCGTGAAGACAATTTATTTCTGCTGGTGTTTGTGACTGTACAGTGTGTCCTGAGTTTCCATCTCGTCACAAAGCAAACGGTAGAATTAGCACAATACTACATGCCACAAGTCTTCTACCACTGGTTTCTTATAGGCCTAGGGATTAAGTTGTCAATGATAACGGTGTCCCTGGCTCGCATCTGACAGGGGACCTTGGTTGCGTATCATTCCCTGTGTCTCTGTACCTACATTTCCAGTCATCTCTTCACTCTCTTTACTATTAGCTATTTAATAAATGCCCTTAAAATATATATATTTTTTAAAGCCTACTGTTTCCTACCTGCAGATGTAGTTGGTCTTGCAGGAGGCCTGCAGTTCGAGACAGTTGGGTTTCTGCTTTTCTTCGTACGAGCAGACAGGGACGATGGTCTGACGCCTGCGTTCAGAACATGCCGTTTGGTCGATAAGAGGGCACGAGCAGAACAGCATGCCATAGCTGTGCTTCGGAGGAACCTGCGAGGAACAAGAATCACAACACAAAATTAACTGGAGTGACAGTGTATGCAACACCTTCCTTTTTATTCTCATTTTGACCATATATATATATTTTTTTTGCACTTTCTGCACTTGTTTTTCCTGGATTTTGGATTGAAGTTGAATTTGTGTTGGTGCTCTTTTCTCAGTTTCCTTTGTTTTGGAAATTTACGACGTTTTGTCAACCTCTTGGTTTAACATCGATTATCCAGTAAAACAAGCAACCAAATATTGACATTAAGGCATGAATTATATTGAGAATTTTCCAGATTAATATGCCATTTAACATGAAAAAAAAATGTGATGACAGTGTAGATGTTAACAGTAAATGGCTGTAACAACACAGTCGGACTACAATAGAAGAGCATCATCATAGTTTTATCTCCAACACAAAGAAAACTCAAAGCTCAAGGCTGTTCGCACAGAGAGTTCTCTGTTGTGAAAAAAGAAAACAAAATTATACATCACAACAAGATTAACAATGTCATGCATAGAAAACTACAAAGAGTAGTTTTCTATTTATTCATATTGTCGCGATCCCAGTTAAGTTATTCCAAAGGGACATCATGGGAGCTGGGTTGTAATTACAATGTTTCACATCATTTTTTACAATATGGCACAGACAGCAAAAACATCTTTTGTGTTTGATGACTGAATCAATGTCAAATATCGGCGCTGGAGAAGCAAACTCTGAACAAAAAGGCCCGCATGATTATTTATTGTGATTTTGACAACCCCTCTAAGTTATCCACTTCAAAATCATTCTCTCTTTTGAAGCAGGTCCTTTGTGGTGGACATTCAGCTTTTATCAGATATGAGTCGTTTGAAAAAACCTCCAGTGCGTGTGTGCTTTTCACTGTTTTTTTTTTTTTCATGTTTGATAAGCTTGTGTCAGAAGTGCCTTGCCTTGTCAAAGAACTGCCGCAGGGCCTTGTGGCACTTCCTCTTGTTGCAGACTTCAGCGGTGGAAACGCGGCTGGTGCAGGGGCTGATGTAGGCTGAGCGGTACTTCTTACACGTGTCATTCAGGTTGCAGGCTTTGGCAGCGTTCAGGCAGTTATTCTCTCTGGCCACTGCAGGCTCACCTATAGAAGAGAGAGAGACAAAACAAAGGGTGAGAATTGAGCACATCTAAACCAAAGATTATGATGCAAATGACTACTTAAACTTACTTAAAATGGAATAATATTTACATTTGCAAAAACAGAAACATTGACAACAGCTATGTCGGACTGTCAGAGTTCTTTTCATTTGGAAATAGTTTATTAAACAATAGCAAAGTTGACAAAAATCCTGCATCTTGCAATGCCAAACAACTTGTCAAATGGCATCTTTGCTTAAGATTTGCAGTTTTTGAGGAAGTGACAACTTTCCAAGAAAATACAATAACCATTGGACCCACACCAAGAACTTCTCAAGAACTTTGGGATACCCTGCTAACTGAACAACAAACCAACAAAGACTCAAAATGGTGGCACTAGGGGGATGATTGCTCCCTCTGCCCAGTCCACCAGTGACCCCGATCAACCTGTTAGGGGTCCTAGGGCATCTTTTCATAGGAATGGTACAATATGAGCATGATGAAAACTAGTGCTAATTATTTCTGACACATCTCCCCATGAATCTATGCCATAAGATCAGCCAGTATTGCAGGTCCTGCCCCAGTTGGTATTGTATTTTAGTGGCACAAATGTGGAATTAATCAAATGACTTACAGCCAATTGATAACAATGAACCAAGGGCTTGTGAGGCCCATTGAGGTCTGTGTCTGCGGGACAGTTGCCTGTTTTTCTCCTTCGTTTGTGAATAATTTGGTCAACCCTCGCTAGAGATGCTTGTTCATGTTACGAGCTTATCATCAGAACATCAGTTAATTTTTACTCTCAAATATCATAGCATTGTTCAGGCTCTACACTGAAAGCACACTGAAAATAGATCTACAGATCCCATCATCACAAAACAAAAGCAATCCGGCTCCCCGGGCTGCAGTGTTTCCACAAAAGTGTACAAAATAAAGAGACAAGGAGAGAGAGGGAGTGAAAGAGAAAGAGGCAGAGAGACAGCAGCATAATGATGTTCTCTCAAAACTAGTAGATAACCACAGCAACACATTTCTCTGTCTATTTCTGTGTGTGTGTGTGTGTGTTGGCTAATATGAAATTGTTTCTCTGTCTATTCTGCATCTGTGCAAGTGTATGTGTCTGTGTTTAAAATAACTAAGAACACAAGACCCAATTTGCAGTCTCACTTCCTGCTTGGCCTGAATCAAACAGTGGCCTCGTCTACATGCCCCTGCTGGCTAACTGGGCACGTGTCTACGCGAGTATACAGTATGTGTATGTGTTTGTGTGTGTGTGTGTGTGTGTATGTGCAGAGTTTCATCAAAGTCTCCAGTACAGTGCCTTGCTCATCTGTCAGCCTGCACTAATTGCCAGTGTTGTCCTCGTTCCGCTATCAATTAACATTTTCATAGACTCCCCCCCCCCTCCTGCTATTTTTCTTTCTTTGGAGCAAAAAAATGGAGCAAAAACAGCATTTTTTTTTTCTTTAACGAGCACCAATTAAGACGAGGAAAGGCCTGCGTAACAAACGTACAGAAGCACACAAGTACAGAGGAGGACAGGCAGCAGAGTTGAACGGTGAGAGCGGTGCGAGCAAGTCAACAAAGCGACTTGCTGACGGAGTGTTTGTTGTGTTGTGATCGCGAACGCTGTTAATGAGATCCAACACATCAAGCGGAGGCAGGGAGAGCAAAGATGGAGGGGTATGAGTTGATGGTCCGGTGATGTATTCATTTGAAATGTTGGTGTTTGTTGTTCTAGAAAAGAAGAGTTCATAAAGATGAATGCTTTCCAAAACAGCCTCTGAGGAGAGCCATTGCTGACTCACTCGAGTCCTCAACCTGTTTCACCTCATTTTCACCTTTACCTTTACTCCCCCCCCCCCCCCCCCCCCTCCCTTCTCTCTGTTTGCCCCGCCTTTGTCAGTTTACGTACTCATTTTCAGCATTATTACTGCAGTGTTGTTACGTGCGGCCCCTTTTGGCATGTCTTTCCATTTGTTTTAAACACGGGAACATTGTTCTTGAATGCTTTGTTGTCAAATTAGCGTCATATTGTGTGCACTCAATGCTTCACCTCTCGACGCTGCACTGGATTTCCATTTGTGGATGGAAGCCTGCACGTCTAATGAAGTGTTGTCAAACAGCCTGCATTCATTTCCAGATTTTTTGCTCTTGCTTTATCCATACTTACTCTAACACAACAACACAACAGCACTTTAAACTGCCATTTCAGTATTAAACATTTGGAAGAAACTGCTGCAGCTGAAGAGTTAAGCCACTTATATTCCCATCAAAAGAGATGTAAGTAATGACAGTTGTGGCGTTAATGAGGTTTGGAGAATGTGTCTTTTAGTACAGATGATGGGGAGTCTGTTTTTGGTGAGAATCACAGGTCCAGGTGTGAAAGTGTAATTCAAATAATAATGAGAAGAAATAAAACTAAATGAGGAAGTATATCTTTACACACCCAAATGTGTGAGGAATATTGGAAAGCAGCGTAGCATAAATGAAAACGTACACCTTTTTTTACCTACAGCTGGTTTATTTTATACAACACTTTGGCCTAAATGACCTTAATCAGGTCTATAAACCTGCACATATGAATAATGTATAGTGTAGATAACTGAATCACAGGGCCACAGAAATTAGGTCAACTGAACAAGCAATAAACAAAACTGCGTGTGGGAGTTTTTCCACTTTAATTCAAGAAAAAGGGAGAAGAAATAACAAATACTAGCTTTTATTTTTACTGAATTTCGTCCAAATGACGTCAGAGGACAAGCTTTGCATGAACACACTATTTCTTTGTTTGTTTTCCTCAACCAGCTGGCAGTTAAGCGTCCCACTACTCTCCCCTCCAGAACTTTTCTCACTCCTCCATCACTTCAAAACCCTCTCAGACGCCTCCACTCCTCCCGCTGCATGTCTGCCACTTTCCAGGCCCTCGTGTCCGCCTTCAATTTCCTCTTTCCTCCGTCCGTCTCTTCTCGGATCAGCGTGCAGACACACGACCTTGATACTTTTATATTTTGTTTTTCTTTCAGCTGCCAAAGATCGACTGACTGACTCTCATCTCTTAACCCTGCAGCTGTCCCCTGAGCAGCTGAGTGAGGATTGTGTTTTCGTGTGTTTACGTTTGACTCTCATACTATTATTTGCCCCATTTGAAAGGAACTGATCAATAATGCCTCCGTGTTTTATGATGACAGGCACAAGACCCTTTGGGATATGACGGCTGGGAGGCTCACTGCTATCATACAGAAAGATGATTTTCAAAATGTGTGTCTTACACGTGATTGGGATATCCCCTTTTTGCTTTGTTTGCTGCTGATTCTGATTGCAGATCGTCTATGAGCTCATTGTCTGAAGCAGTGCTTAAAAAGCCCTTGACATTCAAATGAACTACATAATGCATATGTCTTACATTATACTTTAACCACAGTTTTGTTGATTAAGTCATTATAGTTGTCATCTTGTCCTTTCCTTCTTGCCTTGATGAGCCCTTTACTGAAAACTAAATATACATCCATAGAAACATTTGGTCTAAACTTAAGCCTGAACATCTGAGGAATAATAATCTGCACAATACAATAAAGGTAACAACATGAGATTAATAAATCTGAAAGGGTATATGCTGTATGTACACAGTTTCCGTACTGGAGAGGTAAAGATCTGCTCGTAAACAAATACTATGTGTGTCATCGACTGGTTATCACAATCAGAGATGCAAAAGCATTAATCCCCCGTCTCCTGATGCCATATTTTTACTGAGCCACCATTAATGAAGAAAGAAGAGTAAAGAACGGAGGAACGATAAAAGGCAAGGAAAACTTAAAAGACGCTGAGCCGCTGCCTGAGCTTGAGTTGCAGGATTAGTACATATCAAGAGTTTTTAAGTCCCTTTGAGGTTGAAGCCGGGCGACACTTTAAACCATTACTCCTGACTAAATAAAGGCTTTTAATATACGTTTAATGCTTGCTCTGTCTAAGTGTCTGAGGAGCATTTTCTTTTATGTAACCTTTTTTTTTTTTTTCCTGAATGATTCATGGACTTGATGTCGAGCTGATTGAGCACTTGGCCTTTGCATTTTGTTTTATATCACAAGTTTTGCTCTGATATACTCTCTCTCTCTCTCAGCCAAGCCAGCTCTAACGCGACATACACCGCGACTGACTGTGAGTGGCAGTCTCCTCCACTCAGACGACAACATGAACTCCTTCCTCCACCTGACTGGATGAGCACTCAGCTCTCCGTGCTGCCACCAGTCTCCTGGTTTTCAAACTGCAACAACACGGCACCTGTTCTGAAAACATCACGTTTGTCTCAAACTATTTTCCAAATCAGTTTTTTTAATATATATCTGAGGGGAGAAATAGGTCATGCAGCTCCTGAATCAGTCTTTGTGTTACATCTATAAAATCTTGTTTACTTGGAAGTTTCGAGTTGCGGCAAATCATGCTCCAAAATCCCCAAACACTTCCCTGTGAGAACCAAGCTCACTTGACTCTGACTCTGGATTAATGTGGCTAAAAAAAGTGGCAATGAGTGGTATGAATATAGAACTGTATGGGAGATGAATTCCTTACATAAAAGAGTTTAACAGGGCAACACTGTCATCATCTCTAAATAATAATGATGTATCAAAAACTCCCACAGTTGTCCTCCAGTCTTTGTGCGTCAGACAAACAGCCGGAGCAGCACGACTTATTAGTATCTTCACAAATTGTCAGTGTGTGTGTGTGTGTGTGTGTGTGTGTGTTTTGCTCTCGTCCTGAAGCATGAACACAATTTGGATGAAGCTTGACACTTTTTAAGGATGAATGTAAATTGTCTGTTTTGCATAAATCTGCTTTAGCCATTTCTCTTCAACAACAGCATGGTGGGAGCCCCTACACACACACACACACACACACACACACGCATACAGTATATTGTCTATACCCTACTGCGCCCCTAGTGTCAGCAAATACATCTGCTGAACTCCCCTTGCACTCCTGGCAGATGGTATTGTCTCTCAAACACACAAAAACACACACATGCACATACGTTGACACACACACACACACACACACACACACACACACACACTGCATGCTCTGACAGGGCCCACACAGCGTTGGGGCCGGGGCCATCTGGAGGCCTGGTAGGGGGAATGAGGGCCCCCCCCCAGTGGCTCATGTTTCCGATTCAGCCTCAAATTGATTATCATGTCGCCTGTTTCCTCCAGTCCCACTGCCCCCCTCCCCTTACCCGCCACCCCCCCACACCTAATTTCAATTACCATGGGACGCCACGGGGTCGAATCCTGACCTCGCCCACCTCTGCATCCCCCTACAGCGATCTTGAGTCCATCTCCTCATCTTCTATTGTCTTCCTATCTTCCCTCACTTTCTTAAACTTCTCTGGACTTCCTTTCCTTCTTCCCACAAGATCCCCCTTTTTCTGTCTCTCTCTCTCTCTCTGCTCCTCTTTCATGTCTTTATCCATGCGGTTCTGGATGTATTCCAATCATTACCTCCCTTCCTCTTTCTCCATCATCATTATCCATCTCTAAACTTCTCTCTTGTGGCTCCCATCTCTCTTGTCTCTTCCTGTGTCTTCCCTCCCCTCTGCCATCTGTCCTTTATTTTTTTTTTTGTGGAGCAAAGTGGAGTCATTTAATGGCCTTCTGATGCCTGTTCAAAAACGCCCATAACTCCCAACATTATGAGATTTGTCCTCAACCCAAACTGATGTTGAAATAAAATTATATATTTTTTTATACGCCTTCAATTCAAATATCATCTTTGGGAATCCAAAGCATTCGTTTTCCGAGTGGACCACATAATCGATGCAGTAAACAGAAGGTCAGGAGGGCACAGAGATCATCGGGGGTCATACTCTGGGGACTATGAATATCCAAACAAAATACAATGATATGTCTTTTCAAGATATCTTGCTTCAGACCAAAGTGTTTGATGGATGGATGGATGCAAAAATAAAAGTCTGCAAAATGCTTCAAGTCTGAAAGGAAAAACAAACATGTTAATCCCATAAAAAGACTGAAATCTGTCACTATGTTCATGTTATTGTCATATTAACCGTTCTCGTTACATCTATTTTAAATATAAAGTCATACCACTGTCCCAGCAGTGTGCCATTGTCTTTTCACACCAGCCTGGCAGAACACATTACTGCACTCTATCCAGCCAATTGAGGGTCAGTGGGGGGGCAGGGGACAGGGGACAGGGCTGGGAGCACTTGACAGGTGTGTTTGTTTCCACTGCTCATAGCTCTGCAGCAGTGGAAACAAGGCTGCATGCTGTGCCACCGGGTGACTGACTATAATTCACAGCCTCTTTTGCTAAGTACAATAAATGTACTGGGATTTGTCCTGGTGGCGTGGCTGCAGGGGATTACAGAACAAATATGCTTACACCCGGGGGAAATATACAGTGAAAGGGGACAGTTTAAGACACACTGCAACCAGTGTGTAGCTTTATAAGTAGCTATAAATTAATGTTTCTTTTATGGTATGTCTGTCATCAAGCAAAAACACTGTGGTCATGAGGCTCAAATATATTAATTAACATTTTTTTTTGGACTGTTGAAAGAAGCACTGGATAGTTGTGACGGTCCTAAGCCTTAAAAAATGCAGCCTCAAGTCAACAAAGATGACACATTGTTGATGACATGTCCTCTATATTTAAACACTATATATGTGTATGTATGAACTGGCGACTTGTCCACGGTGTACCCCGCCTGTCACCAAATGCCAGCTGGGATAGCCTCTAGCTCCCTGTGACTCCGATAATAATAGATAATAGAGTTTCTTTTGACAAAAAGGTTTCCAAATATTAAAAACTATTTGTGTGTAAATGGATTAATTCATTTTGGAATGAAAGTCAAGTGTTTGGTGAACAGGTTGTTTGGTTGTAGCGCACATATCAAATCTCACTGTTTCCCCTACATTGTACATTGTCAATGTACGTTATTTTTTATCGGCGTTGATTTGAAAATGTGGCATTAACTTTCTATTTCCCCGCAGAACTAAATTGTAAACTCCATTTGTCCTGTCTTTGTCTACACACAACTTGATTATTCATTGTGTAAATTACTTTCCTTGCACCTCCTTCCCACTTTGAGAAATTACAGCACAGTCAGATTCAATAGAAAAATCTAACATAATAAACGAGGCCTGGGGTCTCTCCTCTGCGAGTCTGCTCTCTCCCTCTCTGTTGATTATCAGTGGTGAGTTACACTGTCATCCACTTTAATGGGCTCCACGCTTGAAAGTGCAAGACAAGCAGAAATGGAGAGAGTGGAGGGCTGCAAGAGGAGAAGTGAAGACAGCAAGCCTCAAGGTTTACTCATCTTTCTTTGCTCTCGTTCTTTTTCTTTCTAAACTCTTCACCTCGTTCTTTCTTTCGATGCTTTTCTGATTCTCTGTCGGCTTTCTTTCCCCTCACTTACTCTCTCTTTCTGTGTGGTTAATAATCTCCCTCTTCCCCCAAACACTGTCCCAGTGCAATAAAGCCACATGGCACTTGGTGCAGCAAATACCATAACTCACAGTTCCTAGTAATTGATCCCTGTAGTGCAACAGTCTCTTTCTCTTTTTCCCTTTCCTCTCTACTCCTTCATCTATATCTCTTCCCCTTCCATCACCTCCTGCCATCTCTACCAACATTTTCCCCCCCAATTCCATTGAATTTATTGAGCTTTATTGGCACACAGTCCAATAAAAATCTGCCAAAGACAATTACTTCTGTGTCTCCCATTAGCTGTTTTTTTTCAGTCTCCTGACATCGAATCCCACAGCAGTGTTATACTTCTCCCTCCACCAACAAATCCCTTCACCTCATTCCATCCATCCAGTTTCACTAACACTTCGAGCCAGGTCTCAACACAGGCGCATACGGTACCTGAATACATAACGTGCTTTTGGTACCTCATCAGCTCTTCCAATTTCATACATGAAACTTATTTTCTTGCCTGGAAATTCACTTTGGGTCCAAATTGCCCGTCCTCGAACCTGGGATTATTCGTGCTGGAACTGATGGAGGAGCAGAAATAAAACCCTTTGGCAAATCCTGTGTGCTGGCAAAAAAAAAAAAAAAAAGTTTCCCTCCTCTGAGCTTTATGTTGCCCGTCTACCCCATCCCAAACTTATTCCCTTTGGAACCCCTCCGGTCTACCTTGTAATATCAACAAGCTATTAGCTGTGTGTCTGTCATAGTCGAGTGGTTACCTTCAACCCCTCTGGAGATACATGTACCCCCGTGGGCTCGGATGCCAGTTCAGTTTCTCTTCCGTGATTACCCATAGTCTGAATCTGTCCCAGCTTTCAAACCGAATGGCTGAAATGCTAAATATTCTGAAAGTGCCGGACTCAAAAAGTCTGTTCATGCCAGTTTGATACACATCCATCCATTCCACGTTCGACAAATCAGAAAGTAGAGCGGGCCTGAGCGAAAATTGGCTTGAGCTACCAATTGCAATAGCAAAGAAGCCATTGAGCTAAACTATGAGTGAACTCTCCTGCTAGAAAGCTAATTCACCAGCTAACAAGATGACAGACTAGCAGGATAGCCTATGAATAAGTCGGCTAACTGGTAGCAAATAATGAAGCTAGAGTGAGCTAGTGGGTTTTTCAGTTGCTCTTTTCACCTGCTACAAGGTTCATTGAGGTATATGTAGTTTGTGACATTAGAGGCTATGTTAATGGACTCTTGGACAAGCTCAGAAAAACTTTGCTTGTTTGGTCTAAGCAGCCCAGATTATGTCAAACTCCCATTAAAGTAGTCCAGTTCTGATAGAAACAGCAGAGAGTTAAACAAAGAAACATAATGTTGGTGACAGGATTCTGACAAGATGTGAGTTCATGTATGCTCTGCTTGAACCAGATATACTGTAGCACATTCAACAGACCAAAACTAGAGATAGAAAAAAAAACTTAGGAAAGAAAAAGGAGAGAGGAGTGGGAGGAAGAGAGAGAGGAGAGAATCGCCTTGGCTCTCCACAGTGATGAATCTCTAGCGAGGCCTGTTTCATTACCCGTCTGCCAGTGTGGAGATCAGCCGGTAAGAGCAGGCCCTGTGGGGCTGCAGCAGAAATATATGGCTCTTTAATAATCTCCACAAACACATTCCAGTACAGTATTGTACAGTACACCGCCCCCACACTGCTCCCTGGCCATCCAGGGCCTGGTCTCTGAACATTATCTGTACTCCTACATCTGGTCCTCTGACTTCAAGTCTGTGACCACAAGTCACCTGCTGCAAACACATTTCTTTTCCTGTATAGAAATAATTTCTCACAAGTTATCACCCAAAAATAGTAAATACCACAAAAAAGGAAAACCCATTAAATTATAAGTTAGATTTAGTTTTTTTTTATTTATTTGGCATTTTTTATCACCAGAAAGACTAGTGCCTAAGTTTGAAGTTTGAGGAACATGGTTGTTTTTTTTTTTTTTAGTTTGTAAAGTAGGTATATGATATGAAGTTCTGGGCTGGAACTTTTATTTATGAGCATGTTCAAACTTTCCGACATGCTGGTGCATCTCACTTGACACCATCACCTTTGAAAAAAAGAGGCAAAACCTGTTGCTTCACCTGTCGACAGCTGTTGTAAGCATAACTGTTGGAACTATAAGATCTTTAGTATTAGTTCAACATTAAAGCTAGCCAGAAATCACAGAAATCATGTTTAATACAACATTAAGGGATCATGATAATAGCATCATCAACAATGGGTTTACCAAATTCACAACACTGCCATCTGTTATCTGTTTTATGCTCTATGATTACATTCTCCTCTATACATCTGAATTGTTCTTTAGCCCATATTCTATAATCTGTGCTGCTTCAGTCACAAGAAGTACAATAAAAAAAATGCAGATCAATTCTGAAGGACGGCAGCAGAGACAGAGAAAAGAGGGAGACTGTCACTGTGCAGTCTGAATGAAAAGATTACAGGGATTACCGGCAGTCAGATTTTTCAACATGAAAAATGTATGGATCTGTTTCAGAGGCCAGCTGAGTAATTATAAAGACAGTGAATCCCTAAGAGCGCTACAGGCATGTAGTTAAACCTGCGCTCTAACATCTAATTAATGATGTATCAATCAATCAAGTATCAAGTTTTACATAGACCCAGTGTGCTGATCTTTCTTGAATAAACAAAGTTATTAGGATTGTGAGTGTTGAACGTAACCTTAATACCTCTGATCCAACCACTATCTTGATGTCAGGCCAGGAGGCCTCAGTGCCTCAAAGCTAATGTGTCATCTCAACACCTTCCCCCAGCTGCCACCCTCATATCTGGACAATACCCTCAGTACCCATTTCCTTCTGTTTAATATATCCAGCCATTCTGTCTACTCCATATCTTACCGGTGGTCCCCAGCTCAGATTGCCTTTCCCCTGCTCCCCAGCCTCTAATATCTCCCAGCCCCTCTGCCTTTACCGTCCCACACCTGCAGTCCCCCTCTGAACATCAAACAGTCCACGGCGGAGATGGATGTGGACATCTAACAACTGGATAGCCTGTTTAGTCCTGTGTGAGTACAAGTTGCGGCACAAGCACATGGCACATAATTGTATTCAGCAGCTCACCTCCGAGTCTGTCAGATTGATTTACAATAGTGGCAGCGATGTGCCAATGAATTTGTTGCGCACCCGGGAGCGGAGTGGTGCTGGGGTGGGGGAGGGGGAGTTATTGTTGGTCCATAATTAGTCCTGCTGGTGCCCTTTTAGGTGTGTATGTGTGTGAGAGAGTGGAGAAGACATAGAAAAAGAGAAAGAGACAGCGAGAGGAAGAAACAGAGAGACAGAGGAGGGACATAACTCCCAATAAACAGTTAACTGTTGATGCTGTCAGCATGTCAGTTGACTGCAGAAACTGAGAAAAGACAGAGAAAGAGAGGAAGATTTCATTTTCTTCCTGTGCAAAAAGCTCATCAATAAAAACATCAGCACATTCCCCATCAATCCAGATCACGCACTCTCACTTTGAGAGCAACAACAAAACCCTGGCCTTGCTTCCATCAGCCATCTTTCTTCTTTTTTTGACCACTAAAAACAGGGTGAAATCTGTGCAGTTTTTTCCTTTATGACAGGAGGAGGTGATGGCTGCTGAAAGCAATCTGGCGGCCCAGGACTTTCAGATCGATACTGAAGGACGGCAGCACAGTCAGCTAGCGGCACTCCGGCAGCAGAGACAGAGAAAAGAGAGAGCCTGTCACTGTGGACTCTGAATGAATAGATCACCGGGATTACCAGCAGTCAGATTTGACAACTAACGGCACACTCTTTTTTTAAATCTCCCAGCCTGACAGAACTATCTTAACCTGAATAAGAAATAGGTAATAATTTATGGATCTGTCTCGGTGGATCCAGACTGATACTTCAGTCCGACACAGATGATACACTCAAAGATACTTCAACGACAGGACAGCTGAATGCTTATAGAGACAAGCACAGGTCCGGTCATTTAAATATTCACCCTCCCATGCCCTGGAGCAAGATATCAAATGAGCTCAACAGGTAGTTAAACACGTACTTTAATATCTAATCATGAATCAATGAAGTATTAAAGATTTTATTCAACATAGACTCGGGGTGCCGATCCATCTTGAATAAATCCAAACAAAATAAATGCCTGGTTTTGTAAAATAAGCATGTCACCCTCCAGAGACTCATCTGTTGTCAAGAGCACTTTGAGTTACATGTGGTTGTTGTGTTTTTGTGGCAGGGTACATCAGAGCGCAAGGACACATGACGATTTTGAATGCTGAGCTCATTGCTGGGTTGTTTTTCTATTTCTAGCAAATCATTTTTTTAGTGGGTGTTCACATGGTGAACATGCAGACATGATTCTGAGTAGCTGGGAGTCACAAATCAAGAGTTTTATACTACAATAAGCTGATTCAGATTTAATATTCAATATTTGTGTATCTAGATTGATTTTAGAAAATCACGACAGCAAAAACCGGATGCAAGCCACATCTGGAGGTGGTTTTAAAATGCAGTTCCAGTTGGATTTTCCAGTCAAATCAGATTTCAAAGTGTCTTTTGTGTCACCTGCAATGTGACACACAACAACGACGTCAAAGCCAGTGATGGAAGTGCGTCAGAGCAGCATGGAGGACAACAGTCTGTGGCGAGACCCTGACATAAATTGTCTGCTGGCAATTTGGGAGGGAGGCTTCTGTACGGACAAAGCTGCTTCTGCAGTGGGAAGTTGTGTCACCAGCATACATAGTTACTGACAGCAACGTTAATAATACAGGAACCCATACAGATGGCGATGCACATAATTTCTGGACGCACAAATCCGTTCTGATCTCAGAAGAAACACACCTGTGTAACTGTGGGGCATGAGGTAACCATTTCTGAAAGAGACAAAGACTAAACCACTCTCCTCCTGGATTAACAAGAAGCAAGATTCTGTTTAGGAGCTGATACATTGTCACCAGTAAAAGACAGAGCTCGCACCAGGCACAATAGGTGTGATGGTGTGAAGCATTGCACTACTGTAAAAGGGCATATGTACTAAATAAGCTTTTCCCTCTAGAAAATAACATTCAGCTTCGTGTTCACACTTGTCTGAAACTGGCAGCAGACTTGTGGGTGTAGAAGAAGCCGAATTACTGGATTCTTTAATCTATTCAGGGTTGGTGAAGATGTTCAAATATAGCAAAGGAAAAAAAAAAAAACACTGATAACATATTGTATCTGAGGTGTCATTTTAGGCCAAAAAGGTTGGGAACCACTAGACTATTACAACCAGAGATATTAGGTGGAGGTGGAGGTGGACTATCTTGAATACTACTATGATGCCCAGAGGCTTAAGCTGGTACAAGTACTGCTTCCAGGGTTTACAAGTCCGTCTATCACGTCTGTTTTGACTAATGAATGGGCAGCATGCAAACACTCTTTCACACACACCCAGCCTTGCTCTAGAAATCTGGGAATGTCATCATTTCTTAGATGGTTTATCTCAAGAAAGAATGACATAGACGTGGCCTGTCACTCACATAATCTGAACAGCACACTGTGCTGATGAGATGTCTTTTCTTGTCTCTCTCTTCTTGTGTTTGCATATGCATGTGTGTACACTTGAAACTTTGTGTCCAGAGAAGAAAACAGCTCTCCCTCCCTCCTCCTTACAATTGGCTATTGAGATGGCCAATGTCAGACTCTCTCCTCTACAAGCTTTTGCGGAGACTCAGGAAGCTTTTGATGGATGATGTTCATTTTCTAAGCTGTGTCTTGGACACTTTAGGTGCATACGACCCACTTCTTTTGGACTATATGTTTTTAATTTAAAAACCAGGCATGTCAAAGTCTCGGTTGAAGATGGATGAGAACTCCTCTACCTCCGCTGGCAGGTTGAAAGAGGAAAACACGGTGGGAGGGGTCGAGGTGTGTGCGCGTGGGGGGTGGGGTGGATAGCGAGATAGACAGTGTATGAAAGCAGCCTTATAAGGAAGACAAAAAAAGAAAGAAAGAGAAGTGCTGGAGACACCGTCCAGACTGCGAACAAAGGCAGACGGGATGAGAGGAAAGGGGAAAGGAGAAAGAGAGGGAAAGCGCATGAGGGAGACAAGAACTGTAGCAGAGAGACAAAAGCAAAAGTGGCGTTTGGGGAGGAAAAGCAAAGTGCGGGAAGTGAGAACAATGATTGTAAAAGTGGAAACAAAGAGAGATAGACAAGAGAGAGGAAGAGCCACTATCTTTCTCTTGCAGTGAATCCTAGTTGTAACATAAGCATTGTTTAAAAGCTACTGTCAAATTCATTTTCAAATAACTGAGAATTTTTTCTTTTATTTGTCGGTTACATTTAACCATTTCAGTCAACATCACCTTTAAACACCAAGCTTATAACATATCAACAGCAAGCATTTCTCTTCATGTTTTATCCATTCTTCTTCTGTAGCATCACTAGTCACCATTTTACACAGCAGCATTTTTTAAGATGGTTGAATGTGTTTGTCCCTTTCAGACAGCCACTGGTGTACGTTCATTTGTTAACACTATGAATACTAATGTGTTTACATTGGTAATCTGTCTGGTCTGCAGTAATACAATGTAGATTTGGGAGTATTTCTTTGCAGGAATGGAATATAAAACTCATTAGTATGTTTTCATTGGTGTGTAATAACCTGGTGGATGTGTTTTCATTGTCTTAAAATGAGCCCTTTATATCTGCAGTGGGAGCGGGTCCTCTTCCATGGAGTCTGCCATTTTGAATCACCATTTTTGTACAGTAGCTCAGAACAGACAAACTACAACTGAGCTAGATATGGCCTTTTGGTTTTTATGTGAATTTCAGAGCCAGAGGTTTTCCTACATGCTTGTAAGGAGAAGTTGAGACGTGGGAGAGTATTCCTTTGGTTGCAACCTGCAACTTCACTGCTAGGTGACACTAAATCCAACACACTGGACCTTTAACCTGATTGCTGCGGGTGATTTGTTACACATAACCATCTGGGAAGCCATCAATTAAAACTGTTTGGAATGGGGAAGAAACTTTCAAAACAGACAGGCCAAATGAATCGACGGACCACCTATCTGTCAGCGTCTATCCATCAGATCAACAAACTGTATAACACGATCAAACTCTTGCCGAAACCAGTCTGATGAAGAGCGAAAACATCTGGGCCTTCAATCATCAAGCCTTCAGTTCTGATATAACTGATGCTACCGGCATCTAACCTCTTTAGCAGCCGTCATTGTTGTTTTCAAGCAAACTGTCGCTTGTCCCACATGTTGGCGCGCACACACCTAGTGTTAGGTTCCTCATAGGATGTTGATTGGTCCGTAACCACTGTGACAGAACACTATCAGGAGCAGTTAATCAACAGATTCATTGATTAATTGATAGTTTTCTGGACTCAGCTCAGTAGAGTCATCTGCTGGACAAGTTATCGCTGTGACTGAACTACTTTTTCAATAAAGGAATCACAACATTTCAACTGTTTCATACAGCAACAGTAAACAGCTCTACATAAAACAATCAACACTGGTTCTGGTGGGTGTATGGGTGTTGGGGGATGGAAGGGGTGGGTGGGTGATGAGGTCATGATTAAATGAGATTAGTTAATGATAACTTAATGACTTGACAGGCGACCCCAGGCTCATTTACTGACCAATGACTTCCCCTGCATGATCATTATTTGGCAACATGAGAACAACGGGTCAGTGTGCTCAGATGCAGTCTAATTACATCGGCTCTGGATGCTGTCTCCAAAAAACAGTCACTAAAAGAAGAAGAAGAAGAAGAAGAAGAAGAAGAAAAGAAACAGCACAAGTGCCGCAGCTGGTTTTGTTTTGTCGGTTCTGAAGATGGAGTTTGATTCAAGTTTGAAAAAGCTGTCTCATCATTTCCTTCTTTACTTCGCGCGTGATGCCAAAGATTTTGCATTTTCGACATCAAGCTCCGCACTCGCCTGCATCACCTTGTGTCCCAGTCTGTTTTTTTTCTGTGTTTTACTTTATGTCTCTCAGCATCTCTCTCAAGTTCCTCTAGCGGTCACATGATTCATTCAACAGCTCCATCCTGTACCTTTCAATGAAATAAAAACCAAATAGAAAGCACTCAAAGGAAATAAACCGTGGCCTCCAGCGTCTTGGCCATCCATTTGGCCTCACTGCGCCACCTAAAACACAGTGCCTCCACTTATTTTATACAGTAGGGCAGCCTGCTGAGTGAATCAGGATCTCTGTGCTTTTTTCTATCCATCACAACAAGGTGAGAGTGAAATTGACAGGAGGTGAAAAGGAAAAGCTCTGCAGAGATGTGTTGTGTGTGCATTGCTTTTTACTCAGACCATGCTGATACAGTTATTTGTCCTTTTCTAAATTGCTGCACAACGTCTAGACATCTATAAATGTCTATAAATTTATGTTGTCTTTAAACCCAATTTGTTCTCTTCTAGTTTAAAGTTCCAAGCCGGTTGACTCATCGCTGTGCAAGTTCCCTGCTTTTTGGCTCTGACCTCCAAAAGTAAACTTTTTAGACACAAGTTTCTGTTTTTCGATGGTAAATTGCTGCATTTATAAGGCGATGTTATGCAAAGCGCTTTACAATTCACCTCTCATTCACGCTTTCACAAACCGATGGCACCAAGCTACCATGGAAGGTGCTGGCCTGACCACTTTGGCATGTGGTTTAAACTGCCAATCCTGTGATCATATCCGCTCTACCACCTGCGCCACAATCGCCCCATTTCATTTCCTTATTGATTTAACGTCACGTAATGCCTTTGGATGAGTTAGCTTGGACATGAATCCTTGTCTGTTTGGAGTGACAGCTAGCTTTAGCTGTTACAGTACACAGGAACAAAGGTTTGTCATCTCAAATCCACTGTGTGTTTGTTCAAGACTGAAAGGGGGATCGAGATGAGCCGGTGTTTGTTTGTTTGTGTAAATGTGTGTAGTCCTAGAATGTAAATTTGCATGTGTTGCTCTGTGTACATATTTCTCTGAGTGCCTCTGTCTGCGTGCATCTTTATGACAGTGAATGTTTGCCCAGTGTGCAGGTTTACCTATGTGTGTGTGTGTTGCCCAGATTCCTGCCTGTGGTTTATGGATATTCATTACAGAACCATTACAGCAGAGGTTACACGGGACGGGAGGGATGTTTTATCTGCTAATGCATAAAACACAATCACACACACACACACACACATACACACGTCCATATCTCTTGACATCTCAGGAATGAAAGCATCCATCATGCCGCGGATCGACTTGAGCGTCTGCGGCTCTGTGTAGTGAGATGATGAGAAACAAATCACCCAAACACATTCCTATCTGCTGCTTCCCGGACAATTGAATCACTGGAAGTCAGAGCAGCGAATCAAAGCCTCACAGGCACGCCATTAGTAAAGAAGACTCACTTGTAATTGAGCTTTATTAAAATGGCAGCGCGTCAAAACACACGAATAGATCACAGTCACTGCTTTGAGTTGACGGACTTTACACGAGGTAAACTTTCATTACAGTCAACAGCCATTTCGCTCGGTTTCCCCTTGATGTCGGATCAATCCTATATTCCTCACCCGAT
Organism: Sciaenops ocellatus; assembly: GCA_033000465.1. Lineage (NCBI taxonomy): Eukaryota > Metazoa > Chordata > Actinopteri > Sciaenidae > Sciaenops > Sciaenops ocellatus. The sequence goes on along the minus strand of CP136872.1, from coordinate 22,869,426 downwards.
CGATAGCATTGATCCACATAGCTGATTGCATCATGTGACGGTAACTGATGGCTGATTCCCTGCCTAAGGCGCCATCAGTTGAAACAATGGGTGTTTTTATTTACTACTTACTCCAGTAAAATACAACAGAATAAAAATGTGCTTCATACGCTCAGCTCTGATCGAGATTATTGGAAATCTGGACGGCATGTTATAGCAGTTATGGGAATATCAATATGATGAGATATTATGCCTTGAGTAAGGGAGCCATGTAAATCAGTGTATAAGTGAAATTGGCATTTTTCATGATGACGTTCAGTAAAGGGTAGATACAGTTCCTGAATCACCCTCTTAACGCGGTGCCTTTCAAAGCAGTGATAAAAAATGTGTCAATAAATTAATAATGTAGAAGTTTGTGTCTTAAATGCTCTTCCAAAAGTCCTATAAGTGTCCAACCGTGCCCACAGATGGCATAAAAAACAAAACACAAAAAACAACAGCAGCATGGATGTTAGTTAAAGCCCAAACAAGCAGAGCACATTAATTATGGGTACAGAGGCACAGTTTCTTGAAAAGTAGGTCTTTCAGATAGAAAATAATTTGAGGTTTCTCATTCTTGCGGAGCTTCGAGTGTTGTTCAGGGGGATTTTTTTTTTTTTTTGTATTTAGCTCTTTGTTTGGAGAAACTTAGTACAAATGAGGCTGAGGGTTGTTTGAGTACAGATGATGTGCTCGAGAAAAAAGAAAGTGAGCTCCCCGTGTGCCTGTGGTCATGTTCAAGAGATAAATACAGGACATTAGCTGCAGGCTGGATGAGCCTCAGGGGCTACATGAACTAATCTGCTTTAATAGACAGCACACATTTGCTCATTACACCCAGAGCGTTCACAGTGTTGGTCACTTCATCATTGTTTGAGCTGTATGCAAAGACACTGGAGTTAAAAGAAAGGATTAGAAGGAGGGAAGGAGATGAAGAAAGACAGAAAAGGCTGAATGGATTCTAATCAGTGCCAAACATTCAATTCTCAAGACTTCTTCTTCTTTCTGTTCAAAGCAGTATAACAATATTTCAACCTAACCTTGACAACACCTTAACACACACACTTTGAATATGAAATGCTTGTCGGGTAAAAGGTAAAACATCATCGCCAAGACATTTCTGAAAGAACAGGACGCTGTATAGCGAGTAGGGCTGCAAGACAAACCGCAGTACTGTTCACACAGAGTATGAGAAACTTTGCCAAAAAGCCAGAATGCTTCAACTTTTGCTATGTGGTAACATAAAATCAGTTTAAACTGACTCTCTTTTAAAAGATCTGTGTGTTCTCTAGTGAAAATCACTGAAAAAAAAATATATATATTTGCTACATAATGTAATCTGAATGCTTTTGGATGACATGAAACTTTAAAAATATGGCATCTTATATGAAAAAAAAGTTCCACAAATTTCCACAAACTTTTTTCTACTTTAAAGATCTTTAAACACCAAATTCATTTTGCATATTCAACTTTTATGGCTCAAATAACAACAACACATCAAATTACCTTCGCAAAAAGTTGGTGCAAAGATGTTTTTGTTGCTACAACATGAGATTTACCCCATCCCCCTATTTAGATCTATACAGTAGATCCCCGAAGGTTAAGGGAGCTAAAAAAGTTTATACATTGTAAAATCACAGTACATTAAAGATTGAATCAAAATGTAATCAAATAATCCTTGACAATTTAATCTGATTACACATCAAACATCATATGGGATGATGACTGTGACTTATTTTACTACTGATTACTTCCTTCATACTTCCCAACTTGCTGGTGGCAAGATGAATGTGAGATGTCGGCCTCTGACAAGTCTTTAAATAAAGCAAAGTAAAAAAGTTGGAAGGAGAAATCAGTTTTTTGCAGCCAACAACCAACAGAGCGAATGCAAGCGATTCGGGTCTGAAATAACAACTGCCTCATTTCAAGAGGTCACTGGGCTAAAAGGTGGGAAACTGCCGCCTTGTGTCTCTCTCTGTTTTATTGTGAAAGGGCATTCACTTCAACAGACAGCTGCTGACACTGAGGCATTAGCCTCGCACTGGAGACAACAAGACTGAGACAGGGAGTGACAGTCTGACAGAGACATAGAGAGGGACAACACAGACAGAGACAGAAGGAAACACTGAAGAATGGTGTGGACGGGAGAGGAGCGTTTTTAAGGTTTTTCTTGCAGGAGAGATGTTTGATTTGTGAGTAGTTGCGGCAGCCACTGATGCATATTTAAAGTCTTGTGCTTTCCAACAACTCGGAGGTGTTTAACAAATCCATCCAGCGTCTTCGGATCAGAGCTTGTGTGTTTGTGTGCACGTGACTGTGCTGAAGATCACGCGTGTATCCGAGGTGGAAGGCACAGTGCACAGGCAGTGATTGACCATGTTTCCCCCTGGAAGGAAACAGAATGTCTGAGCATCTCCACATGCATCACGCAGTGAGCCGAGAGCCCACGATAAACCTGCAACAGCCTGATTACCTGCCCGCTAGATTCACTCACTCAACGAATCCCGCTGAGGCCGCGGCCGCGTCGCAGATTTGTATTCATCAATGCACACTTTACCCAGAGTCAATCTCCATGGTGTGCGCTAATCAGGACCTTCAGAACAGCACTGGAGACTATTAAGTAGGACTCAACACAGTAGAGCCCACTCCATTTCCGAAAGCATGCCTGGAGAGGCACAGATGGAGCCATCACCTCTGCCGGTTGTTAATTCACTCTTTTTCACACCGTTGCTCCCCGTCTCTCTGTAAGTCTCTCTTTCTGTTTGTCTGACTGTCTCTCCCCTGCTAACTACTCCTCAGCGACTCACTCCTGCCAATTTTGTTTCTCCTGAACTTTCCCCCCTGTCTCTCTGCAAATTTTCAGCTGATTCTCTCCATTCCCCCCCTGCCTGCCTCTCTCTTGTATCCCGTATGTTGATGAGAGGAACTGTATCGAGTGCTGTGGCTGTATTAATCAGGGACACATGGAGCCATTCCAGAGGCTCTGGGCCCATTACTGAAACAATTAATAATTGATCGAGTTACTCAGACACACATAAGTTCATGCACACACACAGACGCAAGATGGTGCACCCACAGATAAACTGCGTATGTCAAACTTTGTCAGCACTGCAGTACGTCTTAGTCATTGGTTCTGACAAGGAGCGGTCAGATGAAGCTGACATAAACAGCAAGAAAACTAACAAACATTCATGTAAAATGACTTAAAATGACCACATTTTCACCTGTTTATCATATTGAAAAGGGAAATTGATGGAGTCAATGTTTATCAACTTTCCAGCTATGTGTTTCATAAAATTCGTTAGCAAGTTACCGTGAAGACGTTGCTAACTCTGCTGACTTTACATGTGCTGCAGACTAAATAGTTAATATCTGAGAGCTGCTTCTTGTCTCTTTTTGATCTACTAGAACAGTTCGTAGTGGCAAAATCTAGTTCAGCTGATTTGCATGAAATCAGAGCAGTTTCCGAATGGGCAAAACCGGAAACGGAGCCAACCTGAGCACTCTGTTGCACTTGTGATGAGGCAATTGTAATACATGTTTGTTTCTGTAAGAAACAAAATTAGAATATGCTGTTCTAAAAGGTCAAGATTAAGGGCTCCCTCCATTGGTCACTCACAGTCAATTAACAGTACTCATATGAAGTACACAGCATCTCTGTTTTATGTCTCCTGCAGCTGAGAAGCTTACATGTCTGAGAAAATGACCCAGATGACATCACAAGATTGATAAATTGGAGACAAATTTTGATAAACAAACTAAGTAAATCTAAAGTTTTTTATTAAAAAAATATTGAGCTCATAATGACACCACCAAGGTTATTTTCAGAGCTTCGTCAGAGCCACAGAACAACTGTTTTACAGGTAGACTGGCTAAATAGTCATCTGAACTTTACAGTGCAATATGGAGCTAACTGTTGATGTTGAATGTTACATAAAAAAGAGAGAGAGATTTACATTTCTTTGTGGCTTGGTAAACAAAATGATACAGCTTTTTGCCATAAATAAATAAATCTAACAACAGTAAAAAAAAAAAAAAAAAAAAAAATACATGAAAAAAAACTTAAAACAATTAAAACTTCTTTGCAGTGACATGGAACTGAACTTGTACAGACAGATGTACAGACACCCACCCACCATCCTGACACGATACCCTTACTTTCCACTGCATTATTTCACTGACGGATTAAAGTTTTGTTTTTGTCTCGTTCTGTCTGCTCTGTGTGTGACCCCTTCAAGGATATTTCTCATACTTTTTATGCACAACTTGGCGTCGACGCTTTGTTATTTTTGCATTTTAAGATGTTCTCGTTTCAAAAACCCTCCAGGAGACAAGACTGCAGGAAGACAGCGAGGGAGGGATCAAGAGACTGACCGTTCCAGATGGCAGGCGCTTCACAAACCCTCAGTGGGTAATGGAGGTGATGAAGAGCCTCATATCTGACTCTCTGGAAGCCCCCCGACCAGCTAAACAGCTTCAAAATGACAGATCTGGGAGCATGTGTGAGACTGTGTTTGTGTGTTCAGACGCAACCACGTGTCTTCTAACTGTCAGAGGAGGGCTTAAGTCTCTACATATGATCCCTAAAGTGATCATTCAACACAATCACATGAATCAAGACCATAAGAATTGAGAGGAGCGTACAGCTGATGAAAACACATCAATAACTACAAGACAGTGCACTGACGAGGGAGCCGCTCAGTGAAGTTATTGCCGTAATCCCGTAGCAAACCTGCAATGCTGCATCTGTCCAGTGTTAATCATGCAGCAGCAACAGAAGCATTTGATTTTTTTCCCAGTTGTTGTAAAGTTCACTGCTCTTCTGGTTCTTGGACAAAGTAAAATAAAGAGCTGCAGGCAACCAGATAAAAGTTTAAAACTGTAGTTCTAGTAAAGAACTTAAAACTGCTTCAGGGTGTAATGAAAGATAACAGATTCCTGATGCTTTCTTTGTTGCTCTACAAGTAGAGAATGTCACGAACGCTGTCAGGATTAAACTTATCACAGGTGAAAATTTTCACGCTAAAACCAGTTCTCTCAAATGGCATCAAATAAAGCTGTTACCGAATTCCTTTAGGCTACGTGCAAAGATTAGTTTTACACAGATTTTACATAAGTGCAAATACCTCATAGACAAAACTTTGCTCAACGTACAAAGAATGTTCAAGTTGCAGAGTGCAAAGTTGATTGCAAGACTAAACAGACTCATCTACAACACAAGCAATGCCACGCTGATTTAGTTTCTGCAGTTGCATTTCTTCTGGTACTAAATTTTCTCAACCCCTCTCTACTTCACTCCAACACAGACTAGATTACATGACAGAGCCATAAAGATGACTTTTTGTGACTGTGAGTGCGTGCTACTGGACGTTTATTGAGTGTGCCGAGGGAAGCAGCTTTGAGCAGTGGGTCTGAGAGGGAGCTTGTGATTGGCCGAGAGCTCCTAAGAGGGCAGAACACCTGCAAACTGATTTAAGATTTGTTATTATCTGTGCGAGTGGCCCGAACAGAAAACACCTTTCCTTGACAATTATGATCTTTCTCTAAGTCATGTTTACTACAACTTGGGTCTCATTGTAGTTTTAATTTCAGTCAGCTGTGATGACATTGCACTCACCAAAGATATTGCTGACATATGGGAGGAAAGCAACAACACACGAGCAGTCAGATGATCAGACAAGTTGTAAACAAGCCAATACAAAAATTGTCCACGATGTGGAAATTTGTCCTCACTATAATAACATAAAAACATTAATAAAATTACAACTCACAATACACAATATCAAATTAACCTGTGCACCACCTGTATCATCGTCTAGTTTCATTTATTACTTTAACAGAACTATGGACAAATGATTTCTTGTAGATATTTTTATTAGCCATTGGTCAGTTTAGCGAGAGTATGACATTGAGTTTATTTACAGATTGAAACCCTAAAATATTATGTTAGTTATAATCCCTTTCTTCTATTTGTACATCCTATTCTTTGCACATAAAAACTGCAAAAGCTCAACTACACCAGGATGCTGGTCTTCTTACAATTTTAGTAATAGAATGTCCAGTTACTTTTGGTTTCTATTCTAAATAACCTGCTGAACTTACACCCTGTCAGGTCAAGAAGTATAAGCAGTCAGCTTCTCAAACTATTGTCGAGTGATGTTGCTGTCATCCCAGGTCTCAGCATCCATGTTGTAATAATGTAGAATGATCCTTTAAAAGGGGCTTGTATGAAATAAAGGTCTTCTCTGTCCTTTCATGTATAAAATAAGTAAGCACAGTCACCTGTATTAAATGCAAACTCTCATTAGTTTCTTGTCTTCCTTCACTGTGTAAAAAAATGCCTCCTGTCCATTAGCTAGACTAATGTTATGATGTAGAGGCCGTAGAGAAGCAAGTGACGCTCCACAGATCTAACTGTCGGCGAATGCCCGGACACTGTCACCACGAGAGATCCTTATCTGTTTATAAGAAGACGATGCAGCACACACACAAACGAGGGAGCGTGAGCATGTACACACACACCTACACACACACACACGTATAAACTTGTGGCCTACTTGTAAATCCTGCTATCTCATCCATCAACCCCGGTAACAGAGCCTCACCTCTGACAGTGTTTGAATAACACTGTCTGAACAAATCTGTGACGATGGAAGAGCGACCGCACTGTGAACCCTCTTGTGACCGTTGACCCCCTAGAAACACTATAGATAACAGTCACTGCCCCCATGGTATGCATCATTTTGTCAGCAGCAAAGACAAATCTATTCTCTGTTTACCTAGGTATATACATATTTTGCACTTGTACTTTTTATTCCTGTTACTCAGCAATCTCCTGCCTCACAATACAGTCAGAACACAATGCAAACTGCCATTGCCATAGCCTGAAAATAAAGGTGAATGTAACATTCAAGTATTTTTGATTAAGGTCAATACTTTTGGGGATGTGTTATTATCCATATTTCATCTTTACTGTTTGCGTAACAGTTTGTTTTATTAAATTGTGATCTTGAGCAATTATTAAATTGTTGCTTATTTTCATTTCATGTTATTTAACTTTTTGAGTGGACTCTAGCAAGCACTTTATGAAGCTAATGCAGATCCAAACAAGCAACATTCAAATCCAACAAAAATGACTCAGGGGAAATTAAAGATGACTATCTAACTTTGCCTCTCTTATAACTCGAATGATATATTAGAGGAAGTAATTTAAACCTCTGCTGCTCCTGAAGCCCCCATGAATGTTTGAATGTCGGGGACTGACTAAAAGACAACAATGAAGAAGACGTGTAAAACTGATAATGAGTAACAGAGTCATCTTTGCTTGAACAGACTACCGCACACATTCACACTTGGGAATTCTAGTTCTGTCATGCATGGGCGTCTTAGAACCTCTAATAGTCTGAACCTTTTCTAAAGTGCACAAAATGTATTTGTAGAAAAGTACATTCCCAATTTTCAACCACATCTAACAATTTCCAAACTCTAGGATCCAACTAAAGATACTGCTGCCCCCACAAGATATTTACTCGTAATTCGAATTATCACTGGAGCAAACCATCCCCTCTATCAGCGCAGATGCCCAACCCCTCCATCTTGTGGACACAGTCCAGATGTCAGATTCTCTCCACCCAAGTGAAAAAGTGTGGATGTTCCCAGGTTGTAAAGATGATGGAGAAGATAAACAACATGGGGGAAACCAGCGAGCCAGTGGGAGACAGTAGAAAGGTCCCCTGTTGTTTTGCTTGAGCGGCCATTCATCAGGTGTTCAAGTTGTTGGGCAATCTATTTCTCTAACCTTTTAGCCATGTCATTGAGCTATGGCCTGGCAGACCCGTGGGTAAAGGAAATAGGCTCTCTGTTTTCTTAGGGGAACTGGATTTATTTTCTTTAGCAGGAGACTCAGAGAGGATCCTAACAAACCCAAGGCCTTTGCGAGAACAGGACTCAATAGGCCAAACTATTGTTTTATTCCTTCGAAGCATGGGGCCGCATGCGATGAGTGCAGAAACGACTGGGATCTGGAGATAAGCAAAACTGTCCTCCTTCCTATGCATGACCTGAAAATGTCCATTTGCTATCACGCATGTAATGACTGCTCTCTTTAAGTACTAAAGGCAGACATGGACAGACATTTGCCACCATAAAACCAGGGAGCAAGTTGATGTGGATGTTTGGATGCTGCCTAAACTCAACAACCCCTTGACCATAGAGGTGGAAGACCATAAAACTTTCATGAGAGCTAAACAACAAAAAATGATCTGTATGAGGATTTGTTGCAGAGGTACCAATGAAAGCTTCTGCAGGCTGAAAATGGACATGGTAACACTGTACCTAAAATACTTACATGTATAAGTAACAACAGCCACTCAAACTCCAATAAACAGCCATGCACATGCACATGGAGCATGTTTCAGTGTTTTTGATCAATTTTTGCAACTGAAGGAAGAAAAAAGTACAGACGTGGATTCAAAATGTCAAGGCACCACATTGATCTACGAGAATTTTATTTTATTTTTTATCACAAATCATAGTTTAAATGAAATGTGACAAGCTGTGTTGCTCCCGAACGTTGCTAAAACAGTACTGGTTAGCGGTTAAATAATATGTTTCCCTTGACCATTTGTAAAGTGAGGGCTGCTCTTGTTTTTAAGACATAATATTTCCAACTGTGAAATATAATTTCAATCCATCCAAACGGTGGCTCTACTCCCCCTTCTCTCTCTCTTTCTGTACCTTGCCTCATAGAAAGGAGGTGGTAATGGAAGTGGAGGAAACGGGGGTAACGGTTGGCGGTTTCATGATCACCTGCTGGGCTTTTGATGTGTTTGAGTGGCTGTCTGATGGCTGAGGGGGACAATGGTGAGGTGCTCTTTGGTGCACGTTGGTACAGTAGGTGGCTGACTTTGCCGATGGTAAAGGTCTTTTTACTGGCACAATGAAAGACTGAACAAGACACATGGTCAAAAAGCAAAGAACAGTGAGAGTTGCACAGCGAGAGAGGCCGTACACATAAAAATTAATCTGTTCTGCTTCTGTGTGAACAGAATAAAAGATGAAGCAGATTCACTGTGACTGTGAATAAAAAAAATGCAGCATATCAATGAAACACAGTGCTCTATCATATACATTTCTCTTCAAGCTATTTATTCAAGAAAGCTAATCAGACTTACCTTTTTATTATCAGGGTTGGATCAAATAATTACTCTTGGAAAAAAAAAAAATCTATTTGACCAAGAAACGGCTTTATTTATTCAATTAAAAGAGACAATGTCGGAGTGGAGAATTAATTCTCTTTTAACTGCTGCCAGCACAATATGGCTCAACCAACATCCATATTAAAGACCCCAGTGCATTAATTAAAATCTGAAGCAACCAGTGCACTCAACTGCAATTTGAGCACACAAAAGAATTCATTCATTTGGCCTAAAATAATCATTAAAAAGCTGCATATCCTGTTCCCTAACTCAGTGTTGAGTTTTCCTGTTATTTATTCATTGAATGTCTATTAACCTGAAGGCATTTCACAGAGAGGGTAATTTATTATTCAATAAGGTTGATATTGCGGCGCCGACACTCGGAAACAATATTTATTCGAGACAAATGTGAAATAAATCCTCGCTTAAAAGACCGAAAGACGGCGTAGGAGACTGAGAAGGAGAAACAACTTTACAAGGTATAAAAAGTAAAAATGGGAAAAGTGTTCGATTTACTGATTTATGGCATCTTACAACAAATCAGACACACTTTTTATTTATCTGTTTTTTTCCATCTCTTCTGCATGGCGGCAAAGATTTCTAACAATAATGTGATTTGCAGCCTCCGGGCTGAAACTGACCAGCACAGTTTCACAAGTTATTGACTGTATAATTTGGTGGACACGGTTTGACCTTGAAAGACGACATGTAGATGTGGGTCGAACAGCTCCACATGCAGCATACACACAGTAGAAAGGGGCCCCCCCAAAAAACACACCCATCCCCCCCTTTTGCCCACAAACCCTCTTGTGAAATACCCAGTAATTATGGGGCAGTCAAATAAATGATGGCTCTGTCAAACAACAATAAAGTCACAGCAACCGTTGTTGTCCTGTATATCTGCAGCTGTACTGACAACCACGCGTGGTAAAGGCCGGATTGACTAATCTATAAAACAACTACTACTTCTATTTGTATTTTGCTCTCTGGGGCAGAATTTCCTGCAGTGTTTTATAGTAGAGGTGAGCCACCACACCTGAAACAAAGACCACCTCTGCTAACATCATAAAAAATAACACATCCGCAATGAAATAAAACATTTAACTTCAGGGGAAAAATCACTCAAATCATGGCTTATATTTAATAAGTTTGTCTGTGGGCTTTTATCTACAAACTACAGTCAGTAAAGGAGATTAGATGTCCTCAACTGTTTAGTTATCTGGGAAAAGCCAGAACATGCACACTACATCGGTACTTATTTCATCTCACCAGACCCAATTTAACCACTTAAAATACATTATGAGGCATGTACATGTAACGACATGAAGACATTGTAAGTTCTATTCTTCCATGCTTATACAATAAGAGAACTTATCTATTTTGGTCCACATTATCCAGCATAAAGAAGGTCATAAAAACTGTGGTTTTTGTACCAGTTTTTCATACCTATATATTACCTCTAATTTACAGAAAATGTTTTAAAGGGCTTTCAAAAGCACACACTCCTCCAATTTTGAGGGGCCTGTATAACTATAGTGGTAGCCATTGAAAAAAGTCCCTATCCTGCATCTAAGGTGCAATTATCCTCCACTAGTACTGAAACGGCCGCTGCAAGCCATTTTTCATCTCTCTGATAGAGCTGAATTCATATATTGTGAAGAAAAATGGTAATCTTTCCAGCTACAGAAGGACCTGACAGTATGTTTCTTGCACCGTTTAATGGCTGAAAAGGCTTAAATCAAAGTGTTTCTCTGAGGTAAAGGAACACTCCAAGCAGAGTGTAAAACGTGGACCTCAGCACTGGCTATAAGTAAAGTGCAATCCTTATCATTTTTGATAGTTTCCCGCAGACAAGTGCAAGTCATCCCACCCAAGTGCACTCCAAGTGGACTGTTGTGAAAAAAACAGCCTCTCAGACTCCATTATTTTCTTGGCCGTCTTCCAGCGTGTGGATATTTTTCAGCATTTAGCGAGGGGAGATAAAACAAGCACACACCAAACTGTTTCCGTCAAATTTCCATCACGCTGTATGATAGCTGCAGGTGTAGAACACAGCCAGCGTGTTTCTCTCTGGAAATCTTCCTGTTTAATTTCCCAGTCCGCCTGCCTGCCTGCTTGCCTGCCTGCCTGCCTGCCTGCTTGCTTGCCTGCCATCCTGAGAGGATATGTTAAATGTGCTTGGCCTGGGGATGTTTGATTTCTCACTGCTGTGCTCCCTTCCATCTGACAGATTGGAATAATAAGGAGAGCTAATTGGAGAGGCTGCGCATATGCTGATTAGATGTGATTTTTTTTAAGAGGCATCTGCCTGTTTCTTTCTCTTTCTAGATATATTCCTTTACGTTTACTTTTTGATTTCACACATGACGTTTCCCAAGTTTTTGGCAATGCGTGCCTCTACGGCAGAAGATATACTGCAGCAAAGTGTGTGTATGGCTGCCTATGTGTGTGTGTTTGTGTGCCCTTATACAAATATGGCCGGGGCATTGCCTTGATTCTCTCCAGCTTTCTCCAGCCAGCTGATAACAGCATATCGGGACACATTTCCAATTTCTACTGCTTAGCATTACGATGCCTCTTAATCCAGGGGAAAATCAATGCCTAATAACCTATGAAAATGTACATTTGCTGTTTTACCATTGCCAGAGGCCTCGTCTGTGTCCCCTGGGGATAGGCTATAAATATGCCGGCATTAGCACTTAGAAAAAACACAGGAACAGGCTAAAGTTTCAGCTGATACTGAATACTCGAGCTAAGTGGAAGAAAAGGAAAGCAAACAGCTCCTTTTGCTACTAAAGGTGTATGAGAGCTTGTTGTACTACTGCTTGAGTTTTAACATTGTGTTTTAGAGTGTGAGTGTGCATTTGTGAATGAGACACAAGATGAAATAGACATCTACCACTCATCGGCAGCAGCAGCATGCCAGCTAACGCTACCGTGTACCCTTTAAGTACAGAGCCTGTACGCCACTTAGAAATAAATCGTAATAGCCAAGCCATTTAGATATTTCACAAAACACTTCACTGTTATTATCGCACCAGTCACCATTCAAGCAAGAACAAAGACCGCACAGCTACTGTACTTCAAAAGGTTTCTCCTTTTCTATTCCTTTCAGCTGAATAATACAAACCCTGCTGTCTGAACTCTTGATGTTTGTGAGGGAGCTTCTATTCAAGACTGCTTTTACAGCCATGAATCTTGCAGCTCTCCAAGAAGACAAACAAAAATGATATTGTTTTCAGCGCACTTTTCATTCCCGCTTTAACGTCTATTGTTTCTCCTAAATGGATTCAACATTGACTGGTGTTGAAAAAAACTGAACTTTTCATGAAGATTTGTCTTTTGAATGTTGCCTAGTAGATTTCCCTGTGACCTGATGAAAGTGTGACTTCTGTTTGCCTTCAAGAATAAAGAGATTCTGACAGTTAAAACGACTGCGTTCAGTGTTTCAGTTCTTCTTCTTTGCCTTTAAGGGCAGATAAATGTCTATATTTTATCCACAAAGTGTGTATTGTGCGCATATATGTGTACTTTTTAAGAGTTTGAATCAAAATCTGTGCAATTGTAGCAGGTTAAAAAACACTATTTTAAAAGTAGGGCCACACAATTAGTCGAATACTATTAGCCATCATGATTTTGTTTTCCTATAATTAAATTATTATTAGAGTGAAAGTTTAGAAACTTTCTTCTAAAAAAGAAAAGTGGCTGTTGAAATTTGAACCTTTAGCCATTTGGCCAATAGACAAAAAAGTCAATTTTGCACTGAATGTAAAGATTTGTTGACTTCTTCACACATACTGTACATGACGGGTTGGAGTGGGTGGCTGGATGCACGAAACATCCAACTTTCACACAAGAAAACTGCTATTTTTGAATCTCATCTCCAACAAACAGTCATCTTTGGTTTCTTTTGAGCGTGACAATGATCTTTCCTGAACATTAACAAAGTATCTTTTGTGCCTAAATCTGACTGAGCCACAACCCCAGCTGTGATAGATCATAAAACTACTTATTTTGTCATTAAGGGTTGGAGGACTTGTTGACTCTAACTGATAGAGATGTCTCCCCATGGAGTCATCTTGCTATTTTCTTTTATTTCATTCCACATATGAAAACCTGACTTTTGGCTTCTTGGTATGTGTAATATTTCACATTTTCTCTCTTTCTCGTCATGTCTTAAACACTTTTATGGAACAGCATTTGTCAGACAGCTCCTCTCTAAGAATCGATGCTGTGCTCTCCTCATGTATGTATGTTTATATGTAGGTATGTGTGTATGATGAGGTCTCCACAGCAGTTTATCTGGCCGGTTGTTGAGAGAGATTGTTGCTGGCGGTGCTGAGCAGGGAAGGCCTGACCTAGCTGGATGTAAACAGCTTCAGATGAATACAAGGGCTTAGCAGGCAAACTGGCTGGAAGGATGAATGACTGCACAGCTTAGCTATGGCCTCCATCAACATACCTACACACACACACACACACACACACACACACACACACATCACAAATAACTGCCACCACTCCTGTGACCGAAGCTCTCCATCTTGAGGGAGACGAAGTTCAATTCTGCTCAGTCCTTCTCTCATGAATGCATATAGACGCCTCAAGCTGATCGCCAGCAGCCATGACATCAAATCCATCAACCCTGCTGCTGCCTCCAGAGACACAAACACACAAGACCCCAGTGAACATCCGCAACCTTTCATATGCTGCGTGATAATTATGGTCAGTTTGTTGTTTGAACAGTATATCAATCAACAACAACTCTCCACAGCGTTTTTTAATTTTATGCATAATTGATGATTAAAATGAAGCTGGAGGTGTAGCACAGATTATGCACTATAAGAAAAAGCTATAAGAAAAAACACATACATATGTATAGTGTTTGTTGGCGTACTGTATCATCCGTCTTATTCTTGGCACCCTCCTTCCAGAAGCATCTTCTTAATAACGTTCATAACTTGTGCCTGGCAAGAGCACTTCTGCCTGGCCTTGACAACTTCGATAGCTCTTTGGAAAATCAATGCTCGGATAGGACTGAATCAGAGCCTGAGGGTGAGGGGGGGAGGGTGGTGCAGGGGGTGATATGGGCTAAGTGAAGTTTTGAAAGAAAAGGTAGTGAGGGGAGACAGACAGGAGAGAAGAGGAATTGAGATGTGAGAGGAGAGGAGAGGAGAGGAGAGAAGAGAAGAGAAGAGAAGAGAAGAGAAGAGAAGAGAAGAGAAGAGAAGAGAAGAGAAGAGAAGAGAAGAGAAGAGACGAGAAGAGAAGAGAAGAGAAGAGAAGAGAAGAGAAGAGAAGAGAAGAGAAGAGACGAGAAGAGAAGAGAAGAGAAGAGAAGAGAAGAGAAGAGAAGAGAATACAAGAGACGAGACGAGAAGAGAAGAGAAGAGAAGAGAAGAGAATGTACTGCTGTGATCTGGCCTTTATAACACCAAGTGTTCTTCAATGCAGCCTTTTAATTCAAATATGAATGGTATTTTGATAAAGAGATGAGTGAACCTCAACAAATCGTAGCATGCCAGAACTATTCATTAGCTAGTCTTGTTCATTCATAGGAAAGTAATATTGTTACAAGAAACATTAAAGAAGACTTAAAGAAATGTCCCCTGAAATGATTGCTTGTGTGTTTGGCTGTACTATGCAACTTTCTGCATAATAATATCTATAAAAATGCATAGAACAAGTCTAAAACAAAAACTACAACTACAGTATTTAAACCTATTCTACCAGTCACTCCGAATAACATGCACCCCTGGAAACAACTTGATATAATATGGATTCAGTCTGCAACTCTGCAGCTCTCTGATTTTCCTCCCTTACAAGTGTTTCAAGTATGCTGGATATCAGCTGACTGTTCACCGTAGACCCAAACAAAGCAGGCTGAAAGATACACAGCAGAACAAAGAGACTAAAGAGAGAGTGTGTCCCAGTTCAGAAGACAGGTATGCCTTTTAATGGCATGACCTGGAGTACTCAAGTGCTCCTTTGGATATGAGTACTCAAATATGGTCAAATATGGAAATTTCTTCACCCCTGCATGTGGGTGCTTCTAGTTTACACTTCAAGTCAAAACAAAATTGGGTTATCACAAGGAAGCTACCACTCAAATGGTCAACAAAGTGGTTAATACCAGCAGTAAAACACAGATATCATATTAAGGTTAGAGTGTAAGGCAACACGAATTCATAACATAACAAGGCTGTTAGGAGCAAACAGTTGAGTTTCTACCGGTCGTTTTTTATTTACATCCTGCAGTGCCTTTTTTTCACTTACAGTATATGAATTATCCCCCACTCACCCGGTCACTGCAGCAAACCAAGCTTCCACAGAAGTGATTTCTAACAATGGTCTGGAGAAGCTTTTTCTTCCATGCTATCTTAATAGATGGGTTTCTGAAAGTAACTTAAATAATGCAATTAGTTTAAAGAGTAAAGGCACCAAGTTACTTCCTCTCAGACCCAAAGTGATATCAAAAATGACCGGACTGATCCTTGAATGATCTTGTATGACGGACAAGTCCAAGGAGAGGAAATAAGAGCTGAGGGGTGAGGTGGAAATGATTTATTTCTACTTAACGATAAGAGCTGAGCAGCAAGTTGAAGGGGCAGATATGGGAGATTGGGATGTAACTCAGGGGTGATCGCGGGGGCGTGAAGCATTTCTTGAAGAGATGACAGTTCAGATAAGAGCAGGAGATAGGGAGTGGCTCGGCTATCTCCGAACCAAACTGGGAACGTTGTTTTGCCACGGGGACAATATGCTGGAGAAGATCTGAGGACAGATGACGAGCGGAAATGTATTTTAAACGGTCGACTTACTGTCCTACGAGTGAAGGACGAAAATAACACTAAATGTTTTGATGAATAAACACTTAAACACTTAAAGTAATCCATAGAAAAAGATCCACCTAAAATAAGGGAAAAAGTAGGGTTACTAACTATATTCCACAACACGACTGGCAGCGGACATAATATCAAATCTATAAAGCTGTATTTAATTTTTCCATCAACGCAACATGCAGAAGTGCTGACATGGTGATGTCCATGACACCAGTCTTATGTGCGGGAGGGATAAAGCGTTGCTCTACAGGAAGAAGGACAAATGCTAATTCTGGCAGGATTATCAATGAATGATTAATGACTCTGGATTCACTGTCATCAGAGAATATAGGAATACCGTTTTCATACACAGGAACTGTCTCGCTGAACTTAATGATTGGTGATTAATCAATGTCAAGGCCTATCAGTTATCAAAAGGGTATTGGCAAGCTAAATCCTTCAAGAGAGCAGTTGTCACTTGTTAGGTGGTCACACATATTGTAAATGACAACAGATGAAATGTGTTAAATGTAACCAGAGGTCCATTGGGAATTTGATGAAAATATATCTCATCTAAATCAAAAGTGGGCAGGATTTGGTTTAAAGTGAAGTTTTTAGACACTTAGACACAAAAACTTTTCATAGTTTACATTTGATAATCACAGAAATGTTGAAACAACAATGTGATTTTTCTTTGCCCAAGGTCAAGACAGAGGAAGAGCCTAAACTTTTAAACCAGCACAGAAGTCTTTAAAATGCCGAGAATAATGAAACATTTGAACAGCTACAGCTCTTTGCCAACTGAGCAAATTCTGCCTGCTGATGAAGACTGTGTGATACTGTCAAAAGTCCTGGAAGTAAGTTACCCTTCAAGTGGAGGCTTTGTCAACCAGCCTAGATGTCTGAAACAATAACCAAATTTAACCCAGTTTTAAATTCTCTGTAACACACCGACAGCTCAGAATCAATCGATCTATGTATCAATATATGGAAATAATCACACGATTAGCTTCACAAAGAGCTTGTCAACCCTTCAAACTACAAAATTACAGTAGTTTCATAACAACTGCTCGATTGGAACCCGATGAAAGGAATACAGGGTGAGAAAGTCAAGAGGAGTATATTATTAAAGGGCGTACAGGGCCTGGAGTCTCTGTGTCAATCAAATCAGCTTTAAACTAATGCCCTTCCCTTTTATATCATAATTGAGAGAATTAAGAGTTCAGATTAGAGAAGAAAAAAAAAAAACCTCTTCCTTGACTTTCGTAAGGTGTTGATGTATACAGCCAGATTGTCATAAAAGAATCTTGCCTAGTGGAGCTTTACGACTCATACTGCAGCATATAAAGACACATAAATCACACAATACCCTACATATCATCTAAAAATGGTCATCTGGCATGATTTCTTTAGATAAGGCAGCTCTTATCGCCTCTTAAATGTAATGCAGGCTCTTAAAAAAGCCATTATAGTCTAATTCTCTATGAGTCACAGTGCCTCAAACACTCAAATAATTGCACCAGATGAAATTATGTAACTTCCAGCAGCGTACCTTTATATTGGAGAGGTTGCTATAGTTATTATCCGCTCCCTGAGGGCTTCAGCAGATCTGTAAGCAAACTTCCTGTGTCCCAGTAAAATCCTTCCTGCGGCCCGCGACACTTTTAGTTCCAACTTGTTCTAGAGTGGCACATCATTCTGTTTCCACCTCGCACACGTATGCGTGTATGCTAATGAAATCCGGAGCTTAGCTGTGTTCCCATGGCAACCACATCCCAGATGTGCTCCTTGTCTTTCCTTAAAGGAGAGAGTCACCCACACGGAAATGACTGTGAAGTTGTTTTTTTTTTTTTTTTTGTCTGACAGGAGAGGACAAACAGTACTAAACAAACACTGCATTAGACTGTCTCTTTACCTGTGAGCAGCAGATATAATGTGCACAAATGATTCCTGCTGGCGCGCCTGTCGGGAGATCCACAGCAATTCCAACTTAAATTGACATTTGGTATGACTGTGCATGCGTCAGTGTCTTGCGTGCACATTTATGTGTCTGAGAATCCACGTTTGTGTGTTTTATGTGTTTTAATCTCCCTGTTAGATTGCATTTTTTTTTACTCTTGATTCACACTGCTTCCTCTACACAGACGTAAATGCGCTGCTCTCTACGTCCGTCTATCAGCCGGCTGATTAGATCTAGTGTCAGCGCCTAAACAGATTACTCTGGCAAGAGGCAAGCAGCAAAGCAATAACACACTCCAAGCCTCAATCTGTTGCTTTTAACTTCATTTCACAAACAGACTCCTCTCACTTTCAATATCTGCGCCAGCATCACAATTCGGCTAAAAGCAACAAGAGCTTTCATTGGATGAATTGTCCTGCCACAGCTCACCGCCTCGGTCTCCCTTGGAGACATTCAGAAATATTTAACAGAAGATATGTCCATGCTTTCCCTATCAGTGATCAATCAGTGATAGAACATGTAATTCAAACTGATGAGCTTACAGGGCAATCCATTATCACATATACAAATACAGAGGTCATTCAAAGCAATGAAAGACATTGTATAAAATCATTGTATCCACACTAGGATATGATAGTCCATATTCTGTAAATAGAGCCCACCAAATCTGACACTCTGGACCAACTTGTATTACTTGTCTGCAGCAGAGGAAAACATATATAGTTTCATATGTAATGTGGTGCTTTACTTGGTTTAATAAACTAATTTCTTTACCCTCCTACCTCATATGCTGATGCTACATCTACAAGCCAACAACAGAAGAAGAAAAGGGTGAAAAAGGAGCAGGGGCTAATTTAGTTGGCTTGTGGTAATCTTTAAATCAACTTCTTCAAACTTCTCCTTCTTGATTCAAAAACCTGTTTTCCATCACTTCCTATCAGATCTTCTCTTTATCAATACGCCATCTTTGCACCTCAGACTTAATAAAAAACATTTCTGTTTTCACCAGTTAAGTTTTCTTTTGTGCAAATTCAAAAAAACAAAGTGTATAAAAACGTGTATGAAAACTCACTTATGGTGTCAAAGTCTTCGGCCAGTGCTTTGCTTCATGGGATTGCTCTCTAGTTCACTTTGTCTACTTGTGGTTTGCAACTCTCTCTCTCTCTCTCTCTCTCTGTCTGTCAATGTGTGCTTACATCCTTCATGTAGCTGTTGCCACATCAAGAGTCATGTCCACCTGTTGTCTGCCAAGTCGTCCTCTATTTTCTCGCAGCCTGTCTCCTCTGTTCAGAGGATTTCAAAGGCAAAGAGCTGCAACACTGCAACGGCAGTGTTAACACGGCCGATTTTACAAAACTTTAAAACTGTACATAAGAAAAAGGAATTCTTCTTTCCAGAGGACGAGGTGCAAGCAGCTCTCTTCCACATCACGTGCTCACCAGGAAACGATAATTTGTAACTGTATTGTTGCATGGGTGGAAACTTTTAGAGTCGTAGGGCTCATACAAGTGCCAGAAGTGGGCTGTGATAACGGGAAATGTGTCATAAATCAGGAGAAATACTGGAGAATTTTGACCTTGGGAGAAAACCGGGAGAGGGCAATGAAAAAACGTGAGTCTCCTGGGAAAATCTGGAGAATCTGGCAGGTATGCCTCCATGTTGCAGCTACAATAAAGTGCTCAGGCTCAGCGTGAGTGCATTATTGGAGAGCCGACGGAGTACTTCATAAAGCAGCTCAACTTTAGGTAAGATAGGTCTAATAAAAACACAGAGAAGCTGGCTTTGTTTGTGGGAACACACAGTACTGCGGCGGCGGTGTAATAACTTTTTTGTTTTGCCAACAAAATTCTCAACACCTCCCACTCCACATATCAGGCAACCTTAAATTCAATCCCTATAACTTGCAGCTGCCACTCATTTTTTGTGGGTATCGCTTTTCATTAATCATAAATGGTGTTACATTACTCTAGGTTTTGCAGAGAGAGCAGTTAAATTATAATCAGGGCGATGTGCTCTGTAAATCGGCAGTGACATCTCTCACTAGCGTGGACAGAAAACCTCTTGTAATCAACAGATGATTGATGGGAAGACAATATGCCTTCACAAAACTCTCTCCAAGCTGAAGGGCAGAGTCCCATGATGCTCAGACAAAGTCAGGGCACACAAATTAATTGCTCTTGTGAGACTTCACGCTGGCTTTCTGCAATTAACTTCACCTATGTGTGTGTGTGTGTGCTACTTGAGCCGCTATATGATCGCGTGTGTAGACAATTAGATTAGCTGCAGTCACAGACAGATCAGGCCATGCCAGGCCAGGCCAGACCAGACCAGGCCGGTCACATCTGTTCTCTACATCCAGATTTATGGTTTAGAAATTAAGGCTTTCCATACTAAGCCCCTAAAGACACTCTGGGGAGAGTTTCAGGATCTGTTTCCCTCAGCAGAGTAAAGTCGAGCCTGGATACGGCTTTATCAACTGGTTTCTTCTTACAGTTGACTCACGCTTTGAGTAAAAACATTTAGTAAACTAGAAGAAATGGAAAACATGAAACGTAAAATGGTTCCTTCCAAAGTCAATATGAATAAAGAAACGTCCTCTGCTGAAATTTTAACATGCGTGCTGCCGTTTCACACAAAAACGTATTTTCCTTTTAACCCAGTTTGCACATCATGAATCAAAACAAGCCCCGCTGACACCTATTTGACAACCAAATCCCTATATTCATTACCCTTCCGGAGCCTAATGGTAATAAGAAATAGTTTCAGACCTTTCCTCCAACTTATTCAATTCCTTGAGTAAATACACCGTAGGCCAGGGAGCGGAGCGCGAGCAAGCCTGGCATAACTGGCAGCCTGAGCACATAATCCCAACTACAACATGGCACAAAGCAGAGAGGAGGAGAGGGGATTGAAGGGAAAGAGAAAGAGGAAGGGGAAAAAAAGAAAAGGGGATAACAAAAAGAAGAGGTGAGAGGAGAAAAGGAGACACTGGAGAGGACGGATGGTTTAGAGTAACTGATACAAACAAACAGACAAATGTGCTTGTGTTAAATTAGAAACTAAGTGTGTGTTTTGAAATTTGACTTTATGTGAACATGCCTCCAGTGTGATGTAAGATGTGCACCTTTGTGAGATTTCCTTCTCAAACAGTCCCTTTACAAGTAACATTACAGCTTCACACGTCTCGAAATAGAGTTGCCTCAGGAGAATGAAACAGCTGCAGCACTGAAATATATCAAAACTGGTGTGAATGTGTTTGACATGTCAACTGTTAATTCTACACATCAGTAAAATATTGTGTTCTTATTGTGTTTGCAGTTTTAGCAGATTGGAAACTTTGTATTCCTGAAACAGTTGCGGCATGTGCATATATCAAAGTTAAACTTTTATTCTCAAAGTTTTTTATGACTCAAAGCATGTACAAAAAAGTTGACAAAACATATTCTACCACTGTAAATAGTTTACAACTCCCAAAGACGCTTAATGAAACTTTACAGTAGCAGATATCGCTGCAGATCTGTGATGAAAATGAAAAAAAACATATAATGAATGCGTGATGGGGAAAAAAATCCATGCATTAGTGATTAAAAAATGCATTTAAAGATCTCTTTATTACCCTATAGTCTCTTAAATATAAACTCAGACTCCCTAAAACATCTACATTTAATGCCTCTTATTTCCCTAATTTGCAATATTAGGCAGCAAGCTGCTTACATTTCTCTAAGATTGAGTTAAACTACTTAATACAATAATGTAAGAGCTGGCTGAACGTACCGCACTTTGCTCAAATCTACTTGTTCTACCCCTTAAAGTTTCTACTTCCATGCATTTCACCTTAATCTGAAAAGTTTACAGGCTTTGAAAGTCATAAAATTAAAGAGTTCTGTTCTGTTCCCCTGTGAAAGTGAAGCCAAATTGCAAAAAATGACCTCAGACTCCGTTGGGATCAAATTTCCTCTTGTCCAACAAATGAACTGCTGCATTAATATATACTTTCACATTCATTTACTCACTGCAGGAGCACTTACCCCTCCTCTTATCTCCATAACTCCGCCACAATCCTGCAGACGAGTGTACTTCACATGCTTAAGACCTGTGATATACGTCAAACTGAAAGTGGTTTATCTTGATGGAAATATTAGGGGAAAAAATCATCAACTGAGCCTTCACAGAGTCACTTCAGTGCTAAATTCATTGGTAAGTACGAATGCGGGCAGCTAATTCTGTCTGAAAGTGCATCAGCCAAACAGCTGCGGATGAATTAACTTATCATATCATGGCCTTGTTATTCCGGGGTGTAAATCTCTAGTCAGGAAAACAAGTCAAACATCTTAAGATGGAGTGTGGTTGAGTGTAGGAATACATTACTTTGAGTTCCCACTTGTAAATGAAATTGGTTTCCTCGCCAGTCGTAAGCGCATTTGCACTGAGTACATTTCAACCTTCAGTTCCCCAAGTTAAGATGCAGGAGCACCAGCGCTTTGCATGTAAATCTCTCAAGTTTAAGCACACAGCCTACGCTCGCTGGCTTGCTCTGTCTGTCTCTTTCTTTCTCTAACACACACACACACACTCTTTCTCTCTCTCTCTCTCTCTCTCTCTCATACCCCCCCTACACACATACAAAGCTGCACAGCAAATCCAACTCAGACTTTAACTCTCTAAAACTCTGTAACTTGTATTTCCTGTGAAATACACTGTAGGGCAATTCCAAAACGACTCACTGGCAGCGATGTGATCGCAAGTGTACACACAGCCAAGTACACACAAGCTTACGCGTACCCATTAACACAACTGCAAGCCTACGTCTCTGGCAAGTACACACACACACACCTACACACACAAATCAGTATTCTCCTGTCGTCTAAATAAGTAAAAGTGGCATCTATTTTTTTTCTTCTTCTCACTAAATATCCTGCCTGTCATTCAAAAGCAGGTACAAACAGAGAGGTGCTTACTTACTTTTCCAGATGACATATTACAATTATTAGAGAAACAAACCTCAGGAAGCCCTTTGTATTGTGGGTTAGTCATTAAATTAAAAAATGATAAAACACAGACATCTAGTTTGATATCCAAGTGTCAAAACCTCATTAAAGGGGCAGAAATATCTGTTTCTGCAACATATCAAGTGTTTTTTTTTACTGCTTTACATGATGAGCTAACGTAAGATCATCATAGAGTTCTTTAATTGGTCGTCTGCTCCAGGCTCAGCATGGCTGAGATGCCATGAAGCACACGGACATGCCAATCTACACACTTAGTTCAATTATTCGACTTCCGCTGTGCTCAGGACTGCTCTTTTCCTTTCTGTATCTCTCAAAGAAAGTGCTTTAGTCACGTACAGAAAGTTACACATTTTTCCCGGTTTCCACTCTGTTGTCCTCTTTGCCTCGAGCTAAATGTGAAGTGCCGCCAACTGCTAACAGATTAGGAGCTCATAGCACCTGCGCTCCCGCTGGTTCACGCCTTCTGTAATGTTACTGGTGACCAACACTCTCCCAGTGCTTTGAGCTCCAAGTCTGAGCAGAGTCAGGTAATAGGACGGCCAACGTTAGCTGCTCAACTAACAACGAGTCAATCTGACCACCAAGACACTGGAGCAGCTGGAGGACATCAGAGGGAAGACCAGACAATATTTCCTCCATAAAATATGTTCCAGTTATACCAAAATCAGAGACAGCTTGTTTCAGACAGACAACAAAGTGCCAATATAAAATAAATACGGATATTTTTGTCATGCAAAGCTACTCTAATGTAGTCCATGACAAAAAATAGAGCATAATAAGATGGAAACAAAGAAAGAAAGTCCTTTCCCACACTTATTTGACCAATGAAGACTCCAACGTGATGTTTGTTTATGTAATATAGTTCTGTTGAAATCTCTCTACTGCTTAAAAGCCACAAACTTGGCCTGTGACTTTGACCGATACAAATCAACTCCTCGTTTGAAAAATAAATGCCTCGACAAAAAAACAACAAACTAAAAAAAGTCTCGACAGGTTCGGGTCCGACAACCTGGATTTGATTTTGCGCTACAGGCCCACACACACACACTATATACAGCCAAAGAAAGCATATTCCGTTCTGCCATTCACATGTCAACATACAGCTGGATCATGGTTTCCAAACCAAACCAGAAAATGATTCTAAACACCAAATGCGGCATATTTCAAGTGTTCTGCAGCTGAACGACTACACTGTGGGTCCAAATGTCCAATATTTACATCATTATCTCATCAATTTTCCCCCCTCACAAAGCTAAATCGACCCTACAGCAATCTGGCACAAGAGTCCTGCTGCTGTCCTTTATGTTTCTCGCGAAGTAAGAACACTTGATCAGTAATTTTATAGTTATGTTTTTTTGTTGTACTTGAGATTCGTAAGAGCTCTTACATCCCGGAACCTTCTGTTGTCTTTGGAACAGCTGAAACAAAGCTGCGCAAACAACTCAATGGATGTTTGTTGCTGATATGCAAACTTCACTGGTGTTTCGGATGACATGAAGGCATAGGACTGATGTCAAAACTTGCGTTCAACTACTGTTATTGCTGTTGAAATATCTAACCCATATTCCAACTGCTTTCCGGAGGCCGTAGCCAAGCTGGAGACTTGGACTCATGTCTAACTTAGGTCACAGAAATACCTTGAGATAACAAAAAAGACAAAAACATTCAGGAATTAAGTTTGGATTTGGTCAAATCCTGGAAGGACATTAACAGACAGCCTTTTATATTTAATCATTTGGCCTGTGGATTAAAACAATTTGTTTAGAACAGAATTTTGGAAGGAAAACGTTTAGACTTTAGACTTTAATTTGCGTATGACAACTTGAAGACTTTACTTTGACCTGGCCTCAAGGATTTGACTCAAATGTGTCTGAAATTACTTTGGATATGTCCCAATTCCATACATATCAATGCTAAGCAGGATCTGAGTATGCAGTCTTCAAGAAAAGTGACAAAATTAAGCATAAAGTATATTCAAAAACTGTAACCCTAACCCTCAGTGTATACACTATGAGAGATAATGCTTGGCTTTGATGGACACTACTGTTATAAACTGCAATGTATGAAGGATATAGAGGGTCCGCCCATGGCTGCTCCAAGTACAGTGAACTTCCAAAACTGTGTACTATTACATAATAACTATATAGTATTGTGGACTCAAGAGGTCTTACAGACTACAGAGTAATATTAATAACACCCAGCGCACCTTATATTTAAAGAATTTCTGTTGATGTATGGTCCGAGCCAAAATGGGAGCATATTGTCTCATTAAAACCAATTACAGTGCAAAACCTTGAATTTAACCAAAAGTCAAAGATCTCTACGTGCACAGTTATGTTCGGGTACATTACCATTAGGAGCGGGTAATGGCCTCCCTCAGGATGAAAGGTTTTGTTTGCAGTGTGATTTAGGTGTAACTGAAGATAAAAAGTCTATTTTATATTTAATTGCTCATTATATGATGATTTAAGGTGTACGTGTTTCAGTGAAAAGACTCAGCTGATTCTTCTGACTCAAAGGAGTATCAAGTCAGTTTTAGTTCTGTAGCCCAATATCACAAATTTGCCTCAAAGGGCTTTAGAGATTCTTTAAAACATGTGACACCCTCTATCCTTAGAGTAGACCCTCACATTGGGTCGGTAAACTCCCCAAAATGGAAGAAACAGAGGAGGGATTTCTCTTCCAAGATGGACAGACATGCAATGGATTCACATTAAAATTACAGTTTGGACAATCAGGATGACAAAATCTGTAATGTAACTGAATATTTAATGTCTTTAATCGAGAACTCTGCGTCATACGATCCGAAATGTCGTCACTTCCCGCCAGAACTTCTCACTTCTTTGCCAAGTCCTCTAGCTTGTCCTCAGGAGTGTAATGCGCCGAGTCAAAACAGCTCTGCGGTGACACGTCAAACTGCCCGCCAGGGTCTGAGCTACCGTAGACTTTCCACTATGGTTGCATACTGGGAGCAGTGGGAAGGAAATGCCCCTGCTCATTTTTCCTCCAGAAAGGAGCAGAGGCAGCACTGTGGTGGGAGTACGTAACCATGTGTTTGTGTGTGCCAACATCAGTGATTTAAACGGATACGCTCCACAGGCACGACAGCAGAGCATTGTGAATCACACATCAGGACACCTGCCTCTCTGCAACACACTCAACCGGGCCGACTTCTAGCTCTCACACACACACACAAACCAATGATGCACATTAGTGTGTTTGGGCATGCAGCCCTCTCGCTGGTCCAATTGCACATTATGTCCCTTTCACCTCTCCCTCCCTCTGGCTGGACGGTGATAAGTCCCCCGCTCTCAGTCAATGCGAAACCGTGAATAATGGATGAAGTACAAGTTGTGAGCGACCACAGCAGAGCGCTCACATGATGGACACGGACACAAAGAGGGACACGGCACGGACAGCAGGCATCTGTCTCTGCCTCTTCTACTGCCTCTTCTCTCCCATCTTTGCCCCTGTTTGGCTCTTTCTTTATCTCCCTCTCCATCATAACAAACCAGCAGGATAATGTTCGCCTTTTTTATTTCAAAATAACATATTCAGACTTCTGAAAAACTAATTTCACTCAGCAAGTAGTCCTGTCTGACAGCCTCAAGTGGCTTGACCCGGGGTCGGCAAGCATCACTGTTTACTGTCTTCTTTGACCTTAAAACCACTCACACCACGTCTGTCTCAATCTATGAATAACAGCAGCACCGACACACACACACAAACACACAAACACATTGTTCTCCATCCCCTTAAGGTGTCACGGGCATGCCAGCTCCAATTCTCATAATACTATTTCTATGTGTTATTTCAAGCTCTCTCTCTGTCATCATGGTTTGTTTTAGCATGCATGAGTACGGAATAACACGTGTGCCCGTCAGCGGAAATTTGAGTATGAATGCAAACAGGCGAACGGTCTGTGTGATACTTTGTGAGGTGTAGGCGGCTCAGTGCCAGTAACCCGTGGGGGTAGCAGCGGGTATCTTGCTGCCACGGCTTCCTTCAGGGCTCACGCCACACTCAGTGACCTGTGCCGCTCCGCTTGAACAAATAACACAGGAGGAGGTGAGCGAGTGGAGGAGCTGAAGAGTAAATAAAAATGATTGTGTCATGTTACTGACCCTGCCCTGCTCTGTATATTTGCCTAATTAAGTTTCTGGGTTTGTTGGTTCGTGAACCTCTTTAATTCTGTATTCTTCTTCCAACAGTTCATTAGCGTTATTTATCCTGTAGCTGTGGATCCTGCCTGATGAACTGCTTGTTATTGTTTTCATTAATTTTCAATAAGTAAAGGAAAGAAATTAAATGGCTCTTTGCTTTACTAAAAAATCGTCAGGCGCTCGGGTACAAACACAGGACACATCGAAGCACAGTAATGTTTGTTTTTAGAGATATGTTGTGCAGATTTGAAAGCCCTTTGAGACAAATTTGTGATTTTACAACTATATATTGTAAATAAAACTGATTGGTCATGTTTATTATAGTTCAATGGAATCACATTTAAGGCATCTGTGTATGTGGGTAACAAGAAATTCCAGTGCAGAAACACCAAAAATATGTTTCCTATAATTTGGGAAAATAATATTACAACCATTACTTTCTGATCTTGGTCACAATCTTTGAAGAGATGCTTAAGCATAATACATTTTGATTTTATGATTCCTGATGATAAAGAAATAATGGATTCATATATATTTTGGTTGAAACTGAGTACTTCTTTTAAGACTACTCCTGATACAGGCTGTGGTCAGCTCACGACTAGATTACTGTAACGCTCTCCTGACAGGCCTCCCAGCCTGGTTTTCAATCAACCTAAAGGGGCATGTTACATCGAGCTCCACTGGCTACCTGTAGCAGCCTACTTTAAATTCAAGCTAATAGTCGCCTACAAAGCAGTCTCCGGTACTGCACCTACCTACTTGGATGCCCTTATACAATGTTACCTCACGACCAATGAACGACGCCTGGCTCTGCCACCCGTTCGCTCGAGGCAATCCAGACTCTTCTCGTCAGTTGTTCCCTGTT
Source organism: Sciaenops ocellatus (assembly GCA_033000465.1). Lineage (NCBI taxonomy): Eukaryota > Metazoa > Chordata > Actinopteri > Sciaenidae > Sciaenops > Sciaenops ocellatus. The sequence goes on along the minus strand of CP136872.1, from coordinate 22,841,393 downwards.
GGTGCAATGCACGGCCAGTTCCTAACAGATCAGGGGCGCCCCTCTCTACCTTTAAAAACCTCCTGAAGACCCAGCCCTTCAGAGAACACCACCTCTCCGAGCACTACCAACAACTGGACATGCTAAATCGATCCCTTCTAGTACTGTCACAGTACTTATTGCTGCCCTGAAGCGTCAGCTAAATGACTAAATGTAAATGTAATGTGAGAAAAATCCTCACTCAACTACCGACTACAACACAACTTAACACAAATAATGCTCTCAGAACTATAAGTCCATTTCCATTATAACTTTTGTCCAATATAGTTCCCAGGATTCACAGCAGGAAATCACATGTAACCACCAGGAAAATATAGTTTTATCCAGATTGTTGAATTATGATCATCTGGAAAGAGATTCTGCATACAGTAGTCATGTTGTGATATAATTAAAATCCATAAAACGATAGAAAATATATTACCCAGCACAATCAAACAGCTTGATGAACAGTTGTAGTACCTCTACAGTGGAAACACATATGTCACTCTCATAAATTACTTATTATAGTCTAATGATTTTGTGCTTTATGATTCAAGACCAGCGCTGGATGCTCTACACCAGCACCATGAATATTCCTGTGTGACTGTGACTGCTCGAATGACGCTCAGCGACCTTTACGTTACAGCGGCTGTTTAAGAGTCTGAAATACTCCATATATCTCTCCGTATGCATGATTGTTTCACCTTTTCCGCCACCACATCTCTCATTTCCTCCCATCTTTTGTTTCTCCTGCCGCTTCTATGCAGATTAGTTCTATGCCTCACGAGGTGCAATAGGTTTCCTTTTAAAATGCAAATTTCAAACATTTAACACTATTACAGAGCTAAATAATACATTTACCTTACAGCTCTGTTTCTAATTAATCATCAGTTCTTTTTTTATATTAGCTGTGAAAATTGTGCAAAGTTTCTAATAATGGAATGAAAGGATAAACGCTCTGGGCGTGGCCTCTTCATAAGCTCCTCTGAGTAAGAACGCTGATTTAAAATAAGCTCTCTCTTTCAGACACTCGTGACTCACTTGGTGCGGGAGAAGATTTTCGTTTTTCCTCATTTAATGATAATGCTTCATCCAAAAGATAAGCGGGCCGGTGGCCAAATCTCCTGAGCTGACGAGGCTACAAGATAATGGCAGCGTGTTCTGGGTGGTAGAGAGAATCACGGGGAATATCACAGTTTTGATCCCTGGAACGCTTATCACAGTCAAAGATGTGTTTCCACTGGGTTTTTTGTGTGTGTTTTGGATCTATGACAAGAATCACTCAACTCAAATAATCGAAAATACCCTTACATGTAAAAGGTATACATTAAAATTTGACATCAGTAAATTTAGTTCACATTTTAAGACCAGCTGAAAGATTGCTTGGTCTCCTACAGGTTACAAAATGTTGTAAACACACTGAACATATGCACTGAAAGCTTAAAGATTATTATCCAAGAAGATGTTGCATACAACATGGCACTGTCATCTCAGTGAAGACCCTCTGACAAACAATCCCGATGGCTTTTTTTTTTTTTAAATGTATCATTCAGGATAAGTTTAATGTTGTAACCCTTAGTGTGAATACTAAAAGTGGTATACTGCATCGTTCAACATAAGGAAATTATTTCTTTCCTTTTAAACACATTGCATTCCCAAAGTCTGTCATGTGGAGAACAGCTCCATGTCAGATTAAAAGCAGACCCATTGGAGAACAGCCTGGGATTTTTTTTTTTATAAAGCATATCGTAAGTAGAAGTTGAGTTTTGCACTTCTCTTCTGACAGTTTTGAGACAACAACAAAATAAAGTGAAAAAAGTTTGTTGAGAAGTTTGTTGCATTTCTCACGGTAATCCCAAAAGAATCAGTGCAGAGCATGATGTCTCCGCTTTAATGATTATGATATGTAGACGTTTTATAGTGTATATATAAGTACTGTTTTTTCACTGTCAGCTCTGTCAATCAGAGATTGGAGCTACGTGCATTTACTTAGAACCAAGCACAATTTTGAGAAACTTTATCTCAGTATGATGTGTCCATTTTGGAGAACTCTGCTTCTTTCAGGAGTAAACAATATATATTAAATGTACTCATAAACATTTATCTGACAGCTAGTTATTGTTTTTGTTCATGCACAATTCAAGCAAGTATCATAGATTAAGTTTTTAGATTCAACATACGATGAAAGTGCACAAAATATATCTGCTTTTTTTGGGAGGGGCTGCTGGTTTTCGCATGCTTCATCTTCATTTTTATGAAAATGAACTACTCTGGTGCTTTATTTGCCTTTTTGGCCATTTTTTACTCATCAGTCTATGTTTTTGAGTGAAGTTATAAAAGAAGAATCCACCAAAAGACTTTGGTAATGTGCCATTTGTTTGTGGAGGGTCAGTTTACACAGTTTGGCAGGAAGGCCATAGCATCTGATTTCTGTCTAATCTGTAAATGGAGAAGGTGAGAAAACTATAATTACTACAAAGAGAATGAGAGTGAGGTGAAGCTTGATCTTAGACAGATGCCCATTTAGGTTTGACTGAAACAAGTGATACTTGTTAAAGTTTCTATGGAAATCCGTGGAGTCCATTTATTTACTCTTTCTCAAACCCTCACTGCGTCTGAGTCTTATTACTACCTGGGACGATGAATCTTTTTAAATGACAATTTTGGAGAAACGGTATTTACAGCTAAGCCCTCAGCGACATCCATATTCCTGTCAGAGAACAGAGGGATTGAAGTTTTTAATTAATCTGAACGCCAGCTTCCCCAAGGATACACACACAAACGCACACAATCTCCTCTACACACACACACAGACAGACAGACACGCCCATCTGCACACAGTGCAGACTGTAGCAGGCGGAGGAGAGTGGCAGAGCGACATATCAACCTTTGCATAAATGTCTCTCTGAGACACTTTGTCAAACTAAAAGTGTCTGAAGAGGGGGATGGAGCTTGTGTACTACAGTGTTGTACGACACGGTGATGGACCGTACATTTACATCATCCTCAACTCCAGCTGCCCTTCTCATGCACCAGTGACTTGATTAAGAGCATGAGGTTATCTGTATACATATAATACTGCAGTTTTCTTCTTCATGTCATGTCAGTTTTGACAGAGCATGGCTATTGCAATGGAACTGTTAATTTACTCCAGTACTGTTACAGCGCAAGGCACAACATGTCTACTTCTACTGTATATCTAGCTTATATCTATTCAGTACCAGTGTTCTTCATATTGTATCTTAGTTTAGTGAGAGCTATTAGTGAGATTCCAGTACAGAGGATGTTTTGTTAGCAGGGACAGAGAGAGGCGGCAATTTTACGGAGAGTTGAAAGAAGAAATATTTTCTATTTAAACATTGCGCAATTTATATTCTGATGCTCCTACATCCTGCATGTTTTGTTCTTTCTGCACAGTAAATCACAGTCAGACATGGAGTGCTTTGTCTACCGTAGTAAAGTGTTCATTTAAATATCCCATTAGCGTTTAGCATTTCTTCTCTAAATCAAAAGTTTTTTTTTTCACCTCAGAGAAACGTTAAAACGATTTCCACTTCAATGTTTAAAGCTCAAATTGAAAATATGTATCAAAGCAGGTGGATGGAAAAAGCTCTAAAGTGGAAATTGGGAGAGAAAAAGGCAGGGAGACGGTGTGTGCTGCCCCTCAGGTTTTAGTCTGAACAAACAATTCAGCATGATTCAACCTCACAACCCTATTGATGTAATCCTCCCTCGAGCAAGACTTGAAGCAGAAAAATGTGTGTGTTTGCCAGCGAGAGGGCAGATCTGTGTTTACTTCTTTGGCCAGTCGTGCATGCAAAAAAGATGTGCACCCATATATGTGACAGTGCATGTCTGTGTGTGTGATTAACTGTTTGTCAGTGAGAAATGCTCATGTCTTTGCGGTCCAGCAAGAATCTATTAGTATGTCTCTGTGTGTGTGTGTGTGTGTGTGTGTGTGTGTGTGTGTGTGTGTGTGTGTGTGTATGCATATGTAGACCAAAATTGAAATAATGCAGCGTATTGCAAAATAATGACCAAATTCATTCACAAAGACATAGTAAGTTAACTTTTCAGCAGGCCGTGATGCAAAATGAAATATTTCCCTCGCCCCATCACAGCCTGCAATAAGCTGTTTTTGGCCATAAAACTAATGTAGCAGTCACAGACATTGACTGCCCTCTAAAATGGAAATTCATAAGCCAAAATGGCACAGTGGGAATATCAATATATGACATATCCACTGCTTCTCCAACCCCCACCTCCCACTTCTCACTGTCTCTTGCCGCCTCCCCATTCCATCCTAGCCTCTCCTCTCCAGGGTTTTTTTTCCAAGAGAGAGCACATCTGCTGTAGAAACTCTTCTGAAGGACATGTCAACCCTCCCTGACACAGCTGACTAAGCAGACAGACGGACAGACAGGCCAGCGGTCTGACACCTTTCTCAGATCGTCCCAAAGGAACCAAAATCTATAACTGGCCTAATATGATACCAAGGAGGCTAAAGTCAGTGTGAACAGATCAACAGATCTGAGGAAAGTAAAAGTTTCATATCTCAACACCATGAACCTAAAACGCTTGAAGTATAACACATGTTTGTATAAACTTCAAGACCACCTGAATAATTTGGTGTCGGCCTGCAGGAAACAACCAAAAAACATGGTTTTCTGGGTATAAACAGACAGATGATATTTGTTGACTAGCAATTATTTATGCTTTGAACGTCCTGCGTAACCAAAGAACAAAGTACAGTGTGCACTCACGCTCACATTTGGCCACTTCTGCATGTGTAAAGAAAAAAAAAAAACATGCACGATCAAATACACATAAAAACACAACTCTATTTCTTTACCCAGTACGGCCCAATTGGGATGAGCTCTCCTGTTTCTACTTGGGTCCTGAAGTTCCGTGGAAGAGGGGCCCCCTCTGCCCAGAGCGGGCTCCCTGCCCTGGGATACCCTGCCCTGGGCGCCCCCCCTGCCTGGAGCTGAGGTGGCGGAGCTGCTCCAAGGTTCCCCACCCTCTGTAAGAGATGCGCTTCATTCAGGACCACCAACCAACAGCGATCAGGGGTCATCAGGGTTCACAAAGTTCACAGGGTAAGGTCAAGACTCCAAATAATAAAAAGGGATACTCACAGGTCAAAGGGGGAAAGGTCAAATAAGAACCGGAAAGAGAGCGTTTAGATCATTCAGCTGACAGGCAAAAGTCACATTCTGGGTGTTTTCCAGGTAGGAGAAGGTAAAGGCAGAAGGAGCACACAGGAGCAAGGCTTAATGATTCCCGAGTTTCATAAAAGGAAGAATTGTAACACAAGTTCAGTATGCTACAGAAGAGAATTAGGAAAAGGGAATTGTTGCCTGTAACGTCGCTGAGGGAGTATAGTTCTTATCTGCAGCAGATATAGTCAGAAGAAGCTCTAAGTGCTTAAATTTATTGTCAGTGCCATTCAAAGAAATCACAACAGGTCCAGATCATGCTCTATAGCTGCTCAGTGAGACAGCACTTTTCTCTTTTTATATGTTTTTCTACAAACTCCAACACTGAAATCAAATCTGCAAGTGCTTTAAGTACAAATAAAGAGCCCAGCCACAACAGAGGAACAATTTGGGTGGTGTTTACCTAGATTACCCATCGACAAACTGCACAATCACTGTGGTGAAAGATCGCTGTTTAGCCCACTTATGTGTGAAGAGAGTGTACACAAAACCCAATCGATTGAACAGTCACACTAGCCTCACACGCAAACAAGCCCAGAATAGAAGCATCTGAAGCTGCGTGGCAAATCGGGGGCATGCAGTTATAGATTTTTAGTTATGAGGACGGTTGTGGATGAAACAAATGCAAATTTATGTATCAATGCCCTCATTTAACATCTCTGAGAGCAAAGACTGGCATGGAACAAGAGCTCAGCTGGATGCCTGTTTGTGTGTGTGTTTTTGGGTGCCAGCGGGTGCATGCATTCTCGCAGTTGTCTGTGTACGGGTGTGTGTGTGCACTCTTGACTGCTGGCTGTGCGTGTGTGTGTGTCTGTTTAAAACCGTGTTTGCTTTTCAGGGATGCTGCTGTTCTGTGATCAAAAGAAGAGGCACGAAGGAAGACGGAAGACAAGAAGGGGTGAAGCTATTATACTCCAAAGCGAGGCGATTGCTAGTTAGAGACACCGCCTTAATCAGACGCACTGTGGCTGTCGACAAACATGATCACATGGGACAGAGTGTAAATTCCAATCGACCAGTTGGGACCTTCAAAGTGCGTTAAGCAGGAAAATAAATTGCACTGCTCTGTACTCTGTCCCTACTGGGAAGGAAGAAAGTCATAAAAATTGCAATCGGGACTTGAGATTCCCTAGAAAAGAAGTTTCCCAAAAACATCTGAACGTGCGATAGCCAGACCACGGAGAAGCTCTGCATGACGACCACAAGATGACCCACATAACCTTTAAATGCATTAGGAACCAATCACAATGGAAGTTAGCAGCATTACCAAACAGAATAAACTGGAGCAAGTATATAAAATGACATGATGATAACATTTTTTATGTTTTGTAATAAAAACAAGACCTTGGCTTTTATGACTCTGAAAAATTAAGTGTGTAACAGAACAAAAGCAGTATTTTGCAATATGACAGAAACAACCAGATGTGGTGACAAAAACACTCCACTACATTAGCTTAGCAACTATGGCACTGCATAGTTGGGGAATCTTTGGATAAACGCACAAATTCACAACATGCACTGAATTAAAAGCTTTGGCTTGTACAGTAAAGTGTGATGTTACACTCCCTCCATCCAGATAAACAAAGAAGAACCTCAGAAATCTTACTACTTACTCGATGGAACAACAAGACTTGGGTAAACAGCGAAACTGGCTGAGAATGAGGCATTTCAACAATTTCTAGCAGGGGAAGCAGCATGACTTTACAAATCCACTTCTATAAAAGAAGGAAACAGTATAGCTCAGTAAAGTCCAGTTTACGGTGGAAGAGTATGAAATTCTATTAAGACACAACGGCACGAGTAAAAGCCTTGACGACCAGAGCCAAGGCAAGTTAATCCTGTGAGTTGACTGGGTGCAGCCGAGGGCTTAGAGCAGCAGCTTAACACAAGGCCGTGGCTTTGGAGCACCTGCCAGTGGTCAGTCATGCCTCAGCCAGCAGAGCGAAACACAATGTGATTATAACACATCAGAATTAACCACACTGTACCAACACAATCTTTTTAAATCGATTAAAAGTTATTAAAAGTAATTATTCACAACATTTAAATGAATTTGAGAGTTAAGTGTGCAAACAGACAAGACAGATATGATTTAAATCTGGGCACCTGCAGGCATTCATATGCTTAGTGATGGCACTAATACTCATGCCATGTGATATATTATAATGTGAATGTTGACTAATCATTGAACTCCTGTTGAAAAACAACCAAGGCAACTATAAAAACTATTTCAACATAGACGCTGAGGTTAAAACTGGCATGAAGTTGATAAAAAGTGAGGGGTTGTTTTGTCTAGATTAAAAATAACCATAGTTTCACTGATAAAACTCCACGTCTAGCATGCAACATCTGCTCAGATTTACTGTGTTAACATCCATGAGGCAAAATGTGTCTTCACACTGCATAAAATATATTGTTTTAAATCACACCGTACAAAGTTTTGGGGACACTTTGGAGAATCTGATTGTACTCTTCAGCCTAAAGTTCTAACTGTACAGTTGTGCAGTCACTACTTTGACTGTGAGTCGTACCTAATTGCATGCGCACTTATCTGTGTAGGTGTCTGCGACTGTGTATGTGAAAAGTTAATTGTCCATATTTGCATGCAGTATAAAGCAGCGCGGGGGGGGGGGGGGGAAACCTGGCACATGCTCCCTCCCGCTGATTTGAGCTGTCAACAGCATTTATTAACGATGATAAATCACCCTTCCACTTCACATCCAATCAAAGGCCTCTCAGAGGGACTCAAATCTGGTCACCTTTAACTAAATGATTTTCTTGGCCCATGGTGTGCCAGCCAGTGATTGAACTGGCAACCTGATGATATGGCTGCTGTTAGAATTATTCTGCCAATGGCCCCACAGCTGGATCAGTCATTTCTGAAACAGTGTGGTGAATTAAGTGGCCAAATGACATGTACTGTAGCTGCACGGGGAGGGGGGGCTTTTAAAATGAGGAAAAAGGTATACAGCCAGTGAGACATAGAATATAAAGCTGTTCTCTTGACCTTGCCATTGGATTCAATCTGAACTAGGTTCAGTCCCTGCTGCATATTACAGTGCATTTTACAATGCAAGCTGACAGGTACCACTGAATCAGAATAATCTTTCTTCCACTGTGTAGAGGAATTTTCCTTAAGCCTTCCCTTTCCTCCCAAACCACCAACTTCAATCCATCTACATTTAACTAAAAATACACTCATGCATCCCTTAGAAATCTCAAAATGGTTTGCATTACTACACACATTATGCTAAAAATCAACTCTACAGAGAAGAGACAAGGTCAGTGAAAACACAAATCCCCAACAGGCCGTGTCCTTCTCTCAGAACACAAGAGCAAAGCTCAGTCTGGAATTGTACACCACAAACCTTGCTGAAGGATAAAGCCTTTGATCCTGGCCTGAGCGGAAGAGTTTGGGCGGAAAAAGAAGGAGGGAACAGGAGAAAAAGAGAGAAATCAATAGATTCTTGTAGACACAGCCTCAAGTTTCCAATCTAACACAGCGCTGTATTGATTAGGTTTCATATGAGACAAGGCACAGGGACAGTAATGTCGGCAGTGGATTTGGGAGTCTTTAACAAAACAAACTCCAGTGCAGGGAATAGGACGATGAGATCTGTAGGGGCAGTTTATTTTTCTACTGCATTGCAAACAAACGACATACTGTAGATAAAGGCTTCTGTGATGGATGAATGGATACAGTGTAAGGATGCATACCAGAAATTTGTCATGTCAATGTACTACACAGAACTTAATAAAAATAAAAAACAAGACCAAGAGTGTATAGCCACAGGAGCATTGCACACAAGAAAACAAAATTATGGGGCAACTTAGCTGCCCTTACCTTTACCCCAAATAGCTCCCAAAGCAGAAAATACAATGAAATGTGTTGATCTTGAGCTTGTATGCTCATATGCTAACACTTGCCTTGTTAAGATGCTGACTTGTACGATGTAACATGGTTGCATGCTATATTAGTATTAACTGCAATTGCTGATGAACCAATGAGATGAATCTGGACTAAAGTGTTGGACAGACAGATGGAGGAGCTGACAGATGTTACAGACTGATTAGACTGTTGTAAAATGCTGACGTGTCTAAAGTTCAACTCTGTAGGATCTGTCAGAAAAGGGTCTCCGGGTCTTCTGTGTGTTAAATGGGAATGGATAAGTGGGTATGGTAAGTAAGTTCCAAAAGCTGGAAGAGGAAAGGACTCTGGGTAAAACAGTCTGGAAATCCCTCCAATTGAAATTCAAAAATGAATGTTGCTGTGAGTCACACCAGCCTGACAGCTGAGCTCGGTCTGTGATTGACGTGCAGAAAGAAAAAAAAACAAAACATCTCTTTTAATGATGCAGATTGAATAAAATAAGCTTCGGGGAACTGAGTCATTTAGCTTACAAAGGTGAAGGTATAGCTTTTCTGGGAAATGATGCAAAAAGGGTTCACGAGTGTGTTGGGGAGATCAGAAGTACATGACTATGTCACCAGACACAGCCAGGAAACTGATGACTTCATCAAAGCAAACGGGCAAATGCTGTGGTGTGCTGTGAGTAAGAGTTCATTTCTAACATTTTAAAGAGATTTTATAGTTCCTGACATTGAGTTTTTTGTGTTCTTGGATGATTTTTAGGCCTGAAAACACATCTCAAATTATCTATCTAATAACTATCTATCGTCCACTGTGTTCTCGTCTGTATTTAGTCAGCCCTTCTTGTAAAGACTCAAACATCTGTGTATGATAGTGTAAACCATCAGTAGTGAAGGGTACTTTAACAATCTTAAGGTCTGGGAGGATTACTCATGTCTAGCCAACACCTGATCTGTTTATCAAGATCAGGATCAGTGCCAATCCTGATTCAGTGTCTAAAGTCTAAAGAAAGTTAGGGAACGCCCACTCCCTTCAACAACTTCTTTAAAGCAAACACTAAATCTGCTTGCTTGGTGGCAAACAGCGTAGGACTGTTTATATCCAGAGCAACTCCCAGCTACAAATACATTTGACTGAATAAGCGTGAAGAGGGGAATGGCAGAAAAAAAAGAGCAAGTGTGCTCAGTCAACCAACTCTGGATAAATAAAGGCAGAAAAATAAAGTTAAGAGAACAGGCAGGATACTCTCTCTCTCCAAAAGATACAGCACAATAAATTATGTTTCTACCTCTGTAACTCCTCTGCATTCCCTCCCTGACTCTATCTCACACTCACATAAACACACACACACAAAGATGCGGGCATACACACAAACACAAGCAGGGTAAGAGATAGCGGTAGACACTCTTATCTCTAAACATTGGCAGCTCATAATGAGAGTGACTTCCTCTGCAGCCAGTGGTTGAGTGGTGCTGACAGCCTCTCAGCCCTGTGTGTCAGCACGGGGGGATTTCAAGCACTGCCTTAGCTTGACAGCCGGGCCACGCACTTACAGATGTTTTCACACTCACAAAACACACACACACGCACACACACACACACACACACACACACACACACACACATATATATGCACACATTGATGCAACTGTGCTTCAAGGTTGACTTCAGTAGTAGGAGGGAGGAGGACAAGATGTGTTTGAAGTCTTGACACATGGAAGAGACACAATATTGAGCTTTGGTGTATTGGGGCTTATGAGTAGTGAGTGGGTGATATGCAGAGAGCTGCTGTACCAGCCAACTGGGAAGAGGACGGAGCTTAAGGAGAGAGTTTAAGCCAAGCAGACATCAATACACAACGGCGGGGGGAAGAAATTCATTACAAACCAGGGAACACAGTTTCTGATTACTGCAGAGCCGCCTGTAGAAAATTTGAAACATGCGCAGGTTGGATAAATAGTATACTCACAAAAATATACCAAGATTTAGTTGAATTTAAAGGACCACTATATAGGACTGACCCCCTATGTCACCCTCTTCTTCTTGCAAATGGTTCAATGGTGGTTCAACGTGAAAGTGGAGATGTGGCTCATCTAAGGTGACAAAAACTTCTTATTTTCAGGTGATAAAACACTAATGAATAGTTAATGAATACATAGTTATGCATATTAAATTCCATTTCTTTCATATTTCTGAGCCCCCTTAATCTGATACACTGGACCTTTAAGTAACAGTTATTGACACAGGAACAGGGGAAGACATAGAGGACAAAGGGGTTGAAACAAATTTTAAAAATTCCATCTATAACATCACACTTTGCTGCAAATCTCAAACACCGCACTGTTTAGTACGAAGTCACAGTAGTTGTAAGATAAGCGATGCCAACCTAAATGCTATATTATCACTTCAAAACTGCCAAACAACCATAAAAAGGTCAGTCCACGGGCCGGAGTGACAATGATAGCTGTATACGCTCATCTTTATTCATAGGTCGCACCTCCTAGAATCTGTGATGTTCTTATCTGTTTTCACCCGCCGCCGCTCCATCATTTAACCACAGCTGCTGTATTTACGTTGATTCACTTTTTGGCTGCTGCCCAGACTGTCGATTATGGTCCGTGTCACTTTTTGCCCCGTGTTACGTTTCCCTCACCTCTCATCGTACTTGTGCGAAATGACAATTGGCTCACGTAATAAAATTGTCTCTTATCTACAAACAGTACAATCATGCACCGTAATCTCTGTGGCTGTATGCCAAAATGTTTTGAAACAAGTTCAAGACATCCATTTCCCTGATGTAGAAATGTTTTCTTAAAGCAAGCATCAGCTCAGATGTGCTTTGGCACTCTGTAGGAATTAAAAATGATGGAAAGACTTAGGCATGCAATATTTTGTTTACTTATTTTAAGCGTTTAAAAAACAAGATAATCAAGAAACTCAAACAAGGAGTAGCAGATGAAGAAAAGTAATGTTTGGAAAGGGACACCAAAACTACCTGGAACAGCAAGTGTTCATGAATACAGTAATATGAAACTACCCAGGCTGTGTGTTCATCCATTTCCTACACTGCTTTGATTTTCCAGCGGCCTGGGCCAAATGGTGTGGCAGTAATTCCAAGTCCACTTTAATCTCAGAATAATGCTCTATGTTTCTGTGTTGCTCCCTCCTGCATGGATCAGTGACTCATAAACATGGGCAACTGGGGAAGAGAAGGGCAGCCATTTCATCTAAACTCTGCTCTCTCCTTCCTCTAAGCTTGTATGAAGTCATGCGGTGTGATAGAAAATTATTGTTTTTCTGCCCAGCATGATGACTACCTTCTTCTACTGATTTACAAAGCTAGCATCTTCCAAAGCCAGTGCAGAAGAAATGCTACAAAACCCAAATATATACGCAGATAATGAAAATGCAAAAAATCTGTGCAGATTTAGCATGATTCACGCAGACTTCTGTGTTGTATGTATGCCATGCATGTGGTATGCGCTCAATGTAAAGTGAAAACAACACACTTTTCTACCAATAGAGAAGCAGTGGTCTCAAACGTTCAAACAAAGGCAGCTGAAGAACTCAGCGAACCCTTTAATTACCTGAAACAGAGACATCAAAACAGGTAGAGCTGCTAAAGAGACACAGGGAGAGAAGATAAGGGGACTGAACACGGGTTATATTTTGTTGGGAAAGGAAACTCTGTAGCGCAATCAAGAACCTGAACTAATGGTTGATTGGAAATCGTGAAAAAACACAGGTGCACATGCTTCGTTAGATTCTCACATGCTACAACTGATGTGTTTAAATGAGTTTTAAACATTCACAGGTTCCGGACTTCCAGCTGTCATCACGAAAATGAATATATAATGGACACAGTTACATTGCACATATACATATTACATTGGAAACCATTTAAAATGCTTATCTACTGTAACTCCAAAGTTTCCATTATTATGTGTGGTATATAAACTCATGGAGAGTTGCCTCCCATGTGTCATCTAATAAATAATAACAACTTACAGCAGTATTTCTTAAACTTGGAAACTTGGGGGCGTGGGTGACAAAAGGAAAAATATAGAGTGAAACAAAGTTTAATGAATATGATTAAGGAAAAGTTTGCTGATGCTATGGTGCTGACCATTTGTTTTATGAATTGCTGATAAACTATAACAAAATGCGGGATGGTGCAGGTGAACTTATTTTGGCTTCTGAAGGGGTGTGTGAGTTTGACAACCACTGACTTATCAGAAATGAGGGCAGTGTTGATGGTCCGGCAACACTTCCAGTAACTTCCAATCAGCAAAGCTGATCAGGACGGGCGGGGTGGACTATAAACACAGACAAGATAACATTGAATCTGTATTGCCTCTGAACCTCCTCAAAGGTGATACAGTGCTGATAACATATCCAGAGGAAGGGCCTCAGACTCAACACGAACTTTCTAAACATTCATGATGACAAATGCAGACAGCTTTTTAGTTAAAGTCTATCTAGCCTTTTTGCCAAGACTTTGCCCATATTTTATGTCCCCAAAAGCACTATGGAGGAATTAACCATCACAGCAGCAGTGGTTACTCATTTTTTTGTGCAGAGAAGTGAGTTGACTCACAGGACTCAACCCCAGAGGTAAAGGCATTCTGCCCCCGGTAAAGATCTGAAAATAATTAGCTAAATGAACACATTGCTGTGTGCACATCCATTAGCAAGAATGTAAAAAAAATCAGTTAGAGTTGATCATTTAAGTGTTCCATTGTGTCATTATTCATGTTTTATACATCCTGAATCCAATATGTGTTTAACTATTTGGAAAATTCTGTTTACAATCATGCTGTGATGACTATTTTGTAAATTTGCACGGGCACATATCCACTTCAGTTGCACATATACAGTATATTCATGTGACCAAGATGACACCCCACATCTCTCTCTAATGAAATCAGACTAACGCCTATGGGCGTTTCACTGGGAACAGGTGTTCAGGCCACCGCGGGGTGTGTGTTTGAGCGCCTGTGCATCTGTGCACTGTATGTATGGGTGTCAGAGGAGATTAGTCGCTTCAGTCAGAGACATGGGGTCGATTATGGAATTACAGGATCACCGTGGCTGCCTATTGTTCCTATAGCCTGGGATCACCGAGTCGTACCGCCTGACCAAGACAAGGGAAACATGGGACATGTTCAGAGAGCCTCCTGAAATAGGGGGCTGACCACCACAGACCGCTGTGGTTCACAAACTGGTGTCTGAGATCTGAGACTGTAACACAAAGTAGAACTGTTTCATTTAGTAATTTGCACTATGAACAAGAATAAAAGTTATCGTTAAAATAAAAGGCCAAAGACATGGTCAGAAGAAACGTGCAGACATTTTGAAAAAACCAAAAAACCAATTTGAGAAAACCAAATTGAATATTTCACTGTACTCGATTATCACTTCTACCAAATTTGCATAATTTAGAAAACGAGAATCCCCGTAGATTACTTTTCATATCGGTCCTTGCTCTAACTATATACGTTTTGTGGAACTGAAATGCACAAGGCTGTCTGAGTGATCGAGTACAAGCTCTAAGCTCTAATCTTTTCTGCCTCGATCCTTCTACTGTCACCTTGCCCTTTAATTTCCATGGAAAGAGCAGAGGAGGCGGAGTGATCTCATGCTTTTGCTTTCTGTTGGCCTTACCCTGCTATTCACTGATTAACCCTCGCTCCTGCAAGCCTTCTCCTCTCACCCCTCCGTCCCCTGTCCCTGCTCTATGGTTCTCCTCTAATGATCGGACGCCATTCTCCTTCTAGCTTTATCCCTTTCTCCATTAGCCCTCTGCTCTCTCTTACACGCATATCACCATTTCACTTGTCCATCACATCGGTCCTCATCACTTTAATGACCCAAGCTGATGTGATGTTATGTCAAAAGAGAGATACGCATGTATGCAAAGCTGTCAATCAGCATAAAGAGGTATCTGAGCTAGCACTGAAATGACTAATAGATTAGTCAATAGGTTCCGACCCTGGGAACTCACAAGGGGTCCCGAGATAAAGTCATAAGATGATCAAAAAAAGATAAAACACTGAGATGTATCATAATCATATCTTGATAAGTTGAACTCTTAAGACTAAAAAAGTTGCTGAATCAAACTGTGAGCAGGACTTGCTGATGATTTCTTTATTTTAAGGGGTCACAAGCCAGAAAAGGTTTGGAACTGAGGGGCACTGAAGCACTGAAGTGGATAGAAAAGTTAGTCGCTCGACTGATTTTTAGAACGCAAACATGTCTAATGCTCAAATGTGACGATTTCCTGCTTTTTTCTGTTTTATATTTTTGTTAAATGAACATCTTTGAGTTTTGGACGGATGATCGGATCAAACAAACTATCTAAAGACTTCATCTTGGGCTTTGAGTAATTGTTAGATGCATTCTCCAAACAATTACTCAAGTAATAGAAAACAAATATCTCAAAGATGAATTAATAATAAAGATAAACATTAGTTGTGACCCTGCTCTCCATACTTCAATGACAGACTCAGGCCGATAGGATGTCTTATCCCTGCCGCTTACATAGAGAGATATACTGTATATGCAAAGCCATCAATCAACATAAAGAGGCATTTGGACGTCAAATAAGAAGCGCCTGCCTTCACTATAAGAATGACACCATAAATCTGTCTGTTCCCACTCTTGGAACGTACTCAGACTGTCGAGAGATGTCACCTGCCTGTGGTGTTAACTGTGATCCTGTGCTGCACATGCTGTCTCGTCCTTGCTGGGACTGGCTGGCAATTTAAAGACAAGAGACATACATAGCATGACGTGGTGGACTTCTTTGTAAGTCCTCCTCTTTTTTCTCCAGAGAGTAGCAAGAGGAGAGATAGGCTTTACACACACAAAAAAGCTGGCTTCTCAGCCAGCGTTTCATTGGAAGCAAATTGGTCATGAAGTCACTACGAAGTCCAAGATTTTGTGCCTCTGTATCTCAACACCCACATTATGGCAAATCAGCCAATTGTGATATTAAAACGACAGAGGAAACAGAAAGAAAAGGCACCTTAATGTCAAAAGGGGTCAAAATATCAGCCTTGTTCTTTGAAGATGTGGAGGCAGAGTGTGTCGGCTTGATTTGACACGGCACTCATCACCTGCAGTGTGATAATGAAAATGTAAACGACTACATGATTGCGCCACATTCATAGATTAGGCTCTCAAATACCAACAACAGTCCCAACTGTGGGGCCACAGAGTAAAGTGAGCGGCTGTGAAGAAGGGAATAACATCGCCATCTAGAGTCTCGAGTCAGCATCGCTCTCACACACACACACACATCTGAACCGAAAAGGAAAAAAAAAAAAAAAATGCCTGTCATGCTCTCCCCGTCGACACTCACAGAGCTCCTCACTCACTCTTTTCAACAAGTGGATTCAAAAACAGCCACGAGAGGAAGCTGTCCAACAACCACGGCAAAATACCATCGGCCACAGAGCCCTCCTTCTACATCTGAAGCATTTATCCACTGCTTGATGAGACTCAGAACTATAGCTCCCCATGCAAGGTCACTTCCAGCCAGCATGCAGTATCGCTGGGGCGAGAACGAGCGGAGAAAAAGACAGATAGCGGAGAGGATGAGGGAGGATAAATACTTGACACACAGATAACCTTCGGTGAGAGCATGCACGGCGTGGAGCTTAACCGTATCTCAAGTGAGACCGGATACCAGTGAAACAATGAAAAAAAAGAAATACTGTGGGGTGGAGTGAAAGCCTCCACAGAGGAGATTTGTTTTTATTCTTACCTATGATGGGAGCCAGCCGGAAAATGTCAGATAGACGGCTGTTCACAGGTTCATATGGAGAATCCTCCAAGAAATCATTTCCTGTGAGGAAGATAAGCAGATGTTTAGATAGATAGATAGATAGATAGATAGATAGATAGATAGATAGATAGATAGTTTTGTTTTCCTGGTTTGTTTATCATCCTTCACCCCTCACATTGCATGCATGTGACATGGGTTATTTGGGTCAGTCAATAGCCACGCTGGCACATAGCTGCACGCTTGATTAGGTAGGTTGGTCAGCTGTGTTGCGCAACTGGAACTCAACTCACTGTCGATGGGCTGGGTGCAGTTTAGGGACTAAAAGCCCCCCCCCTGCTATGATCAACACTTTAAGATGGCACTGCGAGCGCTGAGGGGCTTCACGCTCCATTACCTTCAGGAAAAGTGATTTAGCAGGTCAAAAAGTGTCTTGGCACTGCGGGACCGCGGCTTGTTGAACTGAGACGGTGGCCAAATTTGAATGAAAGTTGAGTGATTGCGCATGATGACATTGGACTGCTATGAGATGAATGGCTGTGTGCTACTTTTTGACTGTTTTGTTGGTGGCAGCAGGGACAGGGAGGGTCACAGAGATGGAAGGGGAGGGAGAGGATGATGGTGCCCCCTCCACCCATATAGCAGTGGGAGGAGCTGGGGCAACATCTCACCCCTTTACAGACAACATATGGAGAATGCCCATTTCACATTAACTATAGCTGCAGACTCTTCTCTAAATGTAACACTCCCACCCAAACAAAGACACCTAAATGAGTTTTTGGAGGTTTTATTGCATCCCCAAGACAAAAAAAGTAATATTGTGCTATATTGTCTCACTTTCTGACAGAACGTCATACAAAAACAACACATACAAGCCTAGTAGAAGTAGTAGAATCTGCTAAAGGGGTGAAGGGTGTACTGTATCTTGGGGTGGTTCCTGACAAGAAAAAGTTCCACCAAAAGCTCTAAAACCAACCTTGTAACGTCTGATAGATCCCCCAGTAGATGCGCAGGCAGTTCTTCTCTTTCTTCATGCCCCTTTTACACCGGCAGTTGTACAGGGGACTCTGTTTGAGCGCGTCCATTGCGCTCCTGCACTCGTCCTTGGCCTCCAGGCTGGCCACCATACTGAAGTTGGTCTCCTTACCGCCGGCCACGCACTGCCTCATCGTGCGGTACTTGGTGCTGCACGTCTGCTCCCTCTGGCACAGCTCATTGGCCCTCACACAGTCCAGCCGGGTGGCCCCAGCGCGCAGGTTCTCCTCGGCATAAGACAACACATCTGGAAACAGAAATTGCATTTGCGGCAATAACAATAAAACACAATGATACAAACCTCCTTCGTGAGCTGTTTTGTTTGTTTGTTCACGGTGTACCCAAAACGTGCGCACTTTGCGCGCTGCATTCAGGTATTAAAATATGACACACGAGCTTTTATAAACTCTCCACTGACATGATTTGATCTCTATGCCACACAGCGCATACACACTGACTGAAATCAGCTCCACACTACTTGATAACTTCTGCAGTTGGGTTAAAATTCGCTTTAACGAACTGTTTGTTTGCAGCTACTGATTGTCGTTTTGGAGCAGTTTGGATGACCGTACTGTAGCCTTTTGCACGTTACCCAGACGCTCAGTGAGCAGTCGGTGCCTCTTCCAGACTCTCCCCCCTTTATCAATAAAGCTCACAATTTAACCACTAAATATTATACGCACCCATGGGATGAATTAGTATGAAACGGGCAGCTGCTGGTGGTGATAAATGAAGTGAAACTTACCTAAAAGAGGCAGAAGGACATACAATACTGCGAGGATCATCGTCTTCCTCTCCATGTGAGACATAAACCCTTGTTGGAACGAGATCTGCGAAACTAAAAGCGACTTAACAGTAGTTTAATTCCCAGGGTACCTCCACTGTATTGAAATCCATTGAAAAGACGAAGCAGTGTGCGCCCCGCTGTATACAGAACAGATCCAGCTCGACTCATGCGAGAAATAATTCCCCCTCCAAAAAAAAAAAAAGTGTCCAGTCCCGATTCTGTATAGTTTCTCTGACTCTTAGTACAACAGCAACAACAAAAAAGAAGTGCTTCTTTCTTTTTCTCTCTCTCTCTCTCTCCCGTGCGGGTGGTCTTCTCACCGCAGGGGAGACAAAGGCAAGGGATCAGAGCAGCGGTGGAAGCGAGACGGGCGAGAGTGTCCTCCAACAACTCCAGCCAGTGGGATGCTTGCGTCTGTGCGTCTGAGCGCACACACAGCCAACTGGAGCCCCACTGCTGTCTATAGCGCATTCAGCAGCAGCAGCAGCAGGAGCATGAGCAGCAGGAGGAGAGTGCCAGCTTCCCCCCTTTGCACTAAAGTACAGTAATCTTATCATAAATGTGCAAAGAGAGGACAAACTCACTGCCTTATTATTACAATAGAAAATACACAAAGCTGACTTAACTCATTCCTGTTAATTTGACATTGACTAATCACTTTAGGGTTATTATGGTGTTTACTTTTAATAAAGTTTCCAGCTCTAATACTAAAAAAAAGTGAACAAAACAAAGTAATAATCACTTTTCCAGCCCATTAAAACGCACATATGCATGTGGTTGCATTGAAATGAAAACAGCAGCATCAGCCCATGTGTGTGTGTGTGTGTGTGTGTGTGTGTGTGTGTGGGCTGGTTTTACATTTCAGTGTAACTGCGCTGACAGACAGAGGGGCAAAGAGCATGACTACGACATGATTAATATAGCAACATGTGAAGTAGCTTATGTGGCAATTTGTTACATTTGAATGCTCTTCTTCTAAACATGAGTGACAAAATGAATGCACACATTTTTTTTTTTTTAAGCTGCACACCCTCCACCGCATATAGCCTATTCATGATACTTGCAGCATGTGTGTGGCTCCTCCCAGTCTGCTATAATGTTAATCCTATTTGCAAATCACACACACACACACACACACAGAGAGAGAGAGAGAAAGTGTTATGCAACAGTAGCTGACAACTGTGGACAGGGTGAGCTGTCTGGTATGACACTCTGCAGGGGTTGTAACATAAAATATAGCCTCTACAAAATATGTTTTTTTTTTTGATACTTGTCTGCTGAAAGCGGCCTGACAGCGCTGCGCTGAGGGGAAACCTGGCCTCAGCCCTTTGCAGGAGAGAGTGGACAATGTGTGACTGTCGCCATCTGTTGGTGGATTTAAAGTAAAGGGTCACTACAAGTAATATGATGCTTTCAAAAGAATACTTCATGTTTCACACTCCATATTTTATATTTTCCAGATTTTAAACACTTCATTTTGATTAATTTACAGTGAAATGACTTGAAATCTAACAAACAGTGCATGATTATAATAAGAGGGATGATGCATCATGCGACTTGTGACTCTTCCTATAGCTCATTGATTGCCTATAAGGTCTATTCAGAGGCTAATCCACTTGGTTAAATACATGGGACCAGACTATCTCTCTCCCTCTTTGCATTAAACACTGGGCCGAATCAATCAAAGTTGCTGGCATCCATCACAGTAAATCAACCCTTACACACACACACAGACATATAGAGAGTGGTTTCATTCAGGGATGAGATGAAATGGCTTATTTGAGCCTTGGTGAATAATCCCTTATTGAAAAAGAAGGCCGAGATTAGGTGTGATGAATCAATCCTGCGAGGTGCAGCCACTTTTTTTTTAAAAATGACTTTCAATTTTGTTTAATAGATACGCCACAGGCCAATGTCCACAGCTATTTTTACAGGGAACACGACTGGAAAAAGAGACAGATAATGGGTACAAATGAACGACAGGCTCAGGCTACTATCTGGGCTAATTGTCTGCTTACAATCTGATGACTTTGCTGTTCTGAAGTCTCCAAAGGGAGCCTTGCCAGTCAGGAGAAGGCTCACTCTGGTGATTTATGAAAAGTCTCAATCAATATGTGATATTAATTTTGCAAATGAACGTCAGGATGATGTAGTCCTCGGGTCATTTACCGTTTCACACTGTAATGTGCTTCATGGCACCGGATCAGGGAGCTTTTCCTGTCCCAGCGGGTGGAACGAGAAAATTGGTCAAAGTCAGGAAATGTGTGACAAATGTAACTTACACAGCGGGTCTCAATGGATTACTGGTGAGAAAGCTGACTGTGCCAATACAGCACTTCATAATGTTCAATGCTGAAGTGAGTGGGGACTGATCAATGACAGTGCTAAAAGTTAACAACAGCAGATACAGGACAGGCATAGGGACACTGAAATGGCAAATATTAATAAAAGGAACATGGTAGATATATCACAGTGCTGTCAACATCTGTGGCACAAGCCGATGTGAGCCTAAAACAAACGTAACCATAGCCACATCCGGGACGTGATGTTAGCCAGCTAAGACCATTAGCATTATTATTTTTAACAAAACAATGCTTGTTAATGTTTCAAACTGTCTCAATTTAATCAAACTACAAAATAAAATAATATTTTAATTAATAATTGTAGTCTTATTTGTTATGTATTTAACAAACTAACAGTCTTTGACATCATAACAGGTCAGGGGCAGCTGCGGAGGCGGCAAAGACGAGGGTCATTCTTGAAAGCTGAGTCATCGGCAGAGCTAACTAAGATAGCTAACTTCACATTTTGATATATTATTTTGATTCCAGCTCATATATTGAGTCAGCTATTTACTTAATATGAGTTTAGACACACTCTTTCAACAAATCCTTCTATCTGAACAACAATTAACCGAACAAACACAAAAATTAAAGGAAGGTAAGTCAGCTAACGTGCTACTTAGCTTAGCTTACTCAGCAATTTTCTTTTTACTTTATATTAGATGTTCTTTTTTATTTTATTTCCCTTAATACATCTAACAGTTTTCATGAATGTCACGCTGGAAAGAAGACAGGTTAATATCTTACCAGTTGTCTTGTCATTTCAGTGAAAGTAGCCATCATCAGATGTAATGAGAAGATCAAGAGCGCCACTGGAAAGCATGAACAGACCATCGCGGAGCTCGATAAAAAGGTAACGTTAACGTTACGGTGCAGTTTAAATACATTTTGCGTCTCGAGGCGCAAGAACTAACAACAAAATATTGGTTGTCTGACACAAAAAGGTGCCCTACTGTACAATACACTTAAGATATTTAAGTTTTTAACGGACAGGTTTGACTAAAAATTACATTAATTACACTGTATTCAACATTGAAGGGCTCTGGCAGGTTTTCACCTCTACCAGTCAATACCCTTCAGAGTGAGTCAATGGCTTTCTGTTTGATATTTGCTGATTTATATGGTGACGTATCACATAGTTGGACTTTGAACTGCGCCTTTACATACAGTAAGTGTTCATTCGGGGTTCTTGCATGAGGAATGTCATATTATTGGTTAATATTTTATTTTTTCCCTTAAATGTCAGGAAGGAAGGATTTTTAAAATTTATTTTGTGAATGTATAAAGTTGTAAAATGTTGTAATGATATTTGCCTTACCTTGAGGCGACATACGGTACTAGTGGCAATGACACGCGAGGTAAAGAAGTGCATATTGATCAGCTGATCTGCTTTATGATTGAAAACACTTAATCTCTCCCATTCATTTCATCAACAGTGCAAATTGCCAAAGTGCCACTGTAAAATCAATGGCTAATTTCCACCGGATAACATTAGCGGAACCTTTTAAGCATGTGTGAGATATGATGTCAAAGACAGGCTCGTTGACCTCTCCGGAAACGCCGCTAACTTCTTCCCGTGCTTGTAAAAAGTAGACACCTGATCAAAAGAGCAAAATCGCTAGGTCCAATTAGAAAGTCTGAGGATTTCCTGCCTGAGAACACACAACTCGGATACCTTTTCTGACCCCTTTCAGAACGGGATATTGAAAGTGTTTATATCATACAGATATGCAGGGTGTGTTTACAGCACAGTGTGTTTACAGCTCTCGTGATGTAACATCTTACAGTTTATGAGAGCTGTCTTAGGATAATTACAGTGTTTAGAAAACTTGGAAGCTGATTGTGCTTGCCGAAAATGTACCGCGCTCCTTCACAACCATATAAGAAACAATAAACTCACTTCCTCTGTGACGGCTCAAATAACAGACTGGAAATCACGCCAGAGGCACCTTTAAAAAAAATTTACCTTCCTACATAATTTGGCAGTTTTCTTTCTTTGGGGGCCTATCGTATAATCACACAGGATGAAGACAGATGATGAACTAAACAAGAAAAGTTTGAAAGTGAATGATATATGAATATGTTGAAATGGGAACGTAAACACCAAGAGCTTTTAAAAGTAGTTGAAGAAACAGCGTTTCCAAATTAAGATCTACCTTATACAGTAGAACATGATGATTATTTCAGCCTTATCTCATTCCTCCTCTGTGGGATCACTAACATATCTCTCACATGTCATATATGTCCTTCTCATCAAATACAATTGTCTTCCCACTCGTCCATTTGCGCTCCAGTCTCAGTGGTTGTCTGAGATGACGCTGCAGCGTGACCTGCGGAAGAAATTCGAAGACCAGATGTTGAAGCAAATCGAGGAGCTGCTCAGCCAGAAGAGCCACCTCATGGAACAACTAGTGGGTTGAAGCCTGAATCAATATTTACATCTGATATCATCTCGGGTTATGTGCAAGATGAAAACCTGGTCAAATCTTCTAGTCTAAACTTCGTAGATGTATACAAATTGACTCGCACCCCTAATTGTAACCCGGTCTCCTAGAAATTATGTTTCCATAATTATGTTGTGATGACAGATGTAATCACTGCCTAGATTATGTTTCTTTGGGTGAACTACATTTATGTTACACGCTGGAGTCACAAGGCAGTGGGTGGGGTGGATGGTGGGTGTAAAAAGTGCAGGGGTACGGTGGAATAGTCAAAAAAATTACATCCTGGGTCCTTTCCTAAACACTTTTCCTTGACGTCGATGGAAAACGTCATGAGGTCAAGGAAAGACGTGAAGGAGAATTCATGAAGAGTTGGGAGAAGACAAGAGAATCTGACAGCATGTTATTGACGTGATCTGTGGTAAAACTACAAAGTTCAGAAGATGGACTACAAAACGCACATCAGACTTCTCGCATACTTCTCCTTGAGCACCCTAACCATGTTGTTTCATGCAGGATATATAATCGTGGACAACCCGGTGAAAAATACGACTTCATTATCAACGTCAGAATTGAATTAATAAAGGATTATTGTCCACTTCTCACAGAAGTAAAATAAAGTGTTTGTCACGCTGAGTATGGTCGCTCACGCTCGCCCTCCTGTCCACTCAGATATCAACATTTTAGTAAGTGATGGATGATTAATAATGAAAGGCAACTTCTATCATGATCTGCAGGATGCTGGACGTCCGTCACAGTTAAAAAACAGTTTTTACTCTTTGTAGAGATCAGAACAGACTTCATGATCAAAGTGTTTATATCACGTCAACACATCCGTCCATATTCATATGTTCTCTCTCTGGCATTACCTCCTTTCCTTTCGTAAAGGATGGTCCGGTGTATCCTATGCTAAAGGAGATAAAAAAGGAAGCACTGAAGCTCCTTTCTGTAACGTTCAGAGAATTGGAACAGCTCTTATCATGGCGGCTACGTTCACTCAGTTAGGAACCTTCCTCAGCAATATAGACTTGTGGATTCACGTCCAGACTCTGGTCTTTGTTTGGCAACAAAAGTTTGTTACGGTTAGGGAATGATTGTGATTTTGGATAAATGTTTAATAAAAAAAAGTCACTTCTGACTTCCTCTATTAAAAACAGAGCAGTAATTTTGCCTATTTTGGTGGAAAACATACTTTGTCAGCAACTATCAACATTTTTGCAACCATCCTGATGCGTTAATCAACAACATTTCTTCACTATTTTCATAATGAACGTAATTCATCCAGCATTAGGTTTCCCTCAAAACATATTTGTTGTTGCACATTAGTCGTACACAAACACAGTTTCTAGGAGACGGGGCTGCTACTAGAAATATAAACGCTCTAATCAGTAAATGATTGTGGCTCTGCACAGCAGCTTTTTGTTTTGATTTTTTGCTCCAGCTGTGCATGTTTGTTGCATTACAGAGCTTTTTGCAATGAGTCAGAACCAGTTTGTAGTGTCCGTCATAAACAAACCATGTGTACAAATAATCTTCTGTCAGCCAACTAACAATCAAGTAATTGTTTCAGCTCCTTGCCCACTGAATAGCCACCACATTTCTTCACAAGGGCTGTCACAGTTGTCAAAAGCTGATCCCAGATTCACACTGCTGTTGTAAAATATTGCACAAAAGTGAAAAACATACAGACTTTGAGATAAAGACTTCATTAAATATCATTGATATCACTGCTAGTAGCAGTAGTAGAGTAGAGGTTGTTGTAGCAGCAGAAGCAGCTGTATTGGTATTATCATTGGGAGGATTTCTGTCTTTTCATACCAGGCCAAGATAAAGAAAGAGTCTAAAGAAGAAGAGAAAAACTTCCTTCAAGAGATCTCAAGGTTCAACAGTGACTTCAGTCTTCATGGGAACAGAGAGATAGTGTTTGAGAGCCAAGTGCGCGCCGAGATCCTGGACCTGGAGAGGGAGGTGGAATCATTATACAAAGGTCATAAAAGACAGAGGTTATATAATGCAGATGTGGCCCTGACTGCTTATTTCAAAATGATTATTTATTTCTTGGTATATTATATAGTACAAGTAGATGAATAAGTGGCAGGAAGTAGCTGAATTATAATGACCGTCCCTGATGTGTTGACAGCGTATTGCTGACTCAGTGATGTAGCAGTCAGCATGATTTCAGGAAGAATCTGATTTATAGATGGCAGATAGAGAATGAAAGTCAAACTGATGTCAGAAATCAGTGATTAGATTTATTACTGAACGGACTGAAAATGAATAAACTGTGATTAATGCATTAAAGGATGGTGTATGGATCACAGAATAAGAGAAGCTGGAAAGTTTTGGAGTAGGTCTTGGAAAGTTTATCATGGAAATATATAAAAAAATGCTTTCATGTTTGAGAATATTTCCATCTGGACTACAGTCTGGCTTGAAGTCACATAGATAATACAGAGCTGATCATGAGATTTAGGGTTGTGTATGTGCACAAGTGTTTTCATGAAATTGGACCAAATACCTGCTAAAACTATCATCCACCTCTGTGTCTCTAATATAATGTTTGCAGACACAGACTGAACTCAGACACAGCTTAAACTTAGTCCTGGACTACAACCCAAAATACATTTTCTGTGGAGTTCGAAGTACAAAGCTCCTGAGATGCAAAGTCCCTCATTTCATGATATTTAAATTCAGCTCACTGGCCTCTGCTTCACTAATGAGACTCCAGTTGTGAACATACCACACCGTTCATGTGTGTAGTTAAACAATAAAGTTGGCGTTTTCACAAAATGCCTCACCAAAGCAAAGTCAGGTTAGTTGGGTAGAATATGGATAGGAAATCAATGCATAGTGTGAATGTTCTGCGTTTCATTGAATCATTACATTTAACAGATACTGTGTAGTAATTATTTGTAGAGAAATCGCTGTGGCGATGGTTTATAGAAGCTCAATATATCATTTTATAAGCCGAGCAGCTTTTAATGACAAATTATACTTTGATGTGGTTTGTGGTCATCTGTTTTCATTAGTTCCACGCGATCCAGAGCATTTCTCCCATAACCACTGAGAACCAATGTCTTCACATTATGTATCACATCTAGGCTCAAGGGAACAGCGTTTTCTGATTCTTTGTACAGTTAGTGAATTTTAAAAAAATGCCCACATTGCACTCTTTTGAAAATAAAAGTTTAAGTTCAGCTCTGCTGGTGATTTTTACTCAATCATTGCCTAATGCCTAAGTAAGATTCATCTCTTCTACTTGTACAAACCAGAGATGGAGCTGATGACCGGCAGGAGCAGTCACATGAGCGCCATGCAGGAGGAGAAGAGAGCGCTCCAGCTCGAACTACAGGAACTGAACAACGTCCAGGAAGGTGAACGCGGTTCTGAAAGAGCACACGGAAACCCGCTATGTTTTACACACCCTATACTGACTGCTGCTAGCTGTTTCACTCAACTTTACAAGAGACCATCATTTTTTTCAGCTCTTTAACAGTTTCTGTTTGATGGAAATCAAAGCTACAGAATGAAAGTCATCTAGAAATGTAACTGCAGCTAAATCTGCTCCAGTTTGAAAATTCATCCACTCTAATAAGGCAGTCGTGAGTTTCTGGCTTCGTGAACAGGTTGGAAGGCAATCAGTTTTTATGTGAAACATGTTTTTTAATCTGTCTTAAAGGGGCTTTACCCACATACAGTACACGGTATGCATTGTCAGCTGGAAGCTATCCAGTACAAACACAGGTTTAGGCGTGTTTGGAATGAAAATAATACTGCATTAAAAAACACAGAGAGAATGCATTGCTGTGGATGTGTTGCTACAGGTACTGGTTTACGTCCAGTTTGAATAGAACCATCAGTTTAAAAGCTTAGAGACCAAAACACTGCACAGCAGTTAATACTATGAAACCATGACTACTCAATTGGAGCGGGAGAGGTCAAGTGCCTTCAAATAAGAAGATCCTAAGGTCATGGTGGTTATGGGAGCACCTCAAAATTTTGTCTCAGCCACCTCAGCGAATGTCCTAACAACCAGTTTGTTCATGTTTGTGTTTGATTTATTGCTCATGGCTACAGATCTGGAGCAGCAGTTGAATGAGGCCAAGGCAATGACAGAATCTCTGAGAGCGGAGCGCCTGTTTGTCAGTCAGAAACCTCTCACTGACAGCACCTGTCTCAGGTGAGTGCCATCAACCGTCTGGAAGCCGTGGGAGGTTTATATATATATATATATATATATATATATATATATATATATATATATATATATATATATATATATATATATATATATATATATATATTTATATATATTTTTATATATATATATATATATATATATATATATATATATATATATATATTTATATATATATATATATATTTATATATATTTTTATATATATATATATATATATATATATATATATATATATATATATATATATATATATTTATATATATATATATATATATATATATATATATATATATTTATATATATATATATATTTATTTATATATATATATATTTATATTTATATATATATATATATATATTTGGACACACAGAATACAGTACCTGATTTGGAGCACTTGCAATTACTTTATGTCACTGAATACAATCCTCATGACACACAACAAAACAGTAAACACTGCAGGGAAATGAGGCAAATAAAACACAAAAGACAAAGAACAAAACAAAATGTTGCTTTAAAAAGCTTCATTTTAAATATCCCTTGCTGAGCAGCTGTGACGTGTAATTAGTCGAGCATTTTTTGTCTTGTGAGGCTGTCAGAAGGCTTAGTGTAAAAAAAAAAAAAAAAAGAGCGATCTTCTCACCACGGCTCTGTGGTTTAAAAAAATTTTAAAAAAATTAATCTCAATATTCGCACTAATAGCTGCAGCCATTCTTGTGACGCTAAATGCACTTAGAAAAAAAGGACAAGAAGAGAATCACACTGTTAACAACACAATACGACACAGCATCCTGCAGGCCCATTAGATAGGAGGTGTTATTTACAAAGAGCAGAGCTGAATCATACTGTGAGAAGTGCTGAATAGACCAGTAAGCCCAGCTCTCGTCTGTGTTTCTCTTTGTCTGTGCCCCGCTGGCTCGAGTCCTAATCTGGAAGTGTAAATAACAGAGCATTAAGACTATTTGGCTTAATTAAGGCTTTGATCTGCACTGTATTTCATTCTGTCAACAAGTGGAGAGAAAAGAAAACTGAGGCTAATGTGATTGATGCAGGGAGGTTTGTAAAGAGAAAAATGAATGAGGGGCGGAGAATTGAGCATTAACACCAAATGCTTATCCAGCAACTTACCAGCAAATAAATAGTTTGGTTTTAGTGGATGACACATCATGTTTTAACTGGAAAAATAGAACTAAGGATATGTAGCAACACGAGCATCCATACCTTGACATTTAAGATAGGTACAATATAGATCAGACACTGCTGCCTTATGTTTTTCCTCTTTAGTCATGACAGTTCCTCCGAAATCCACCAACTGGTAACTAACGGTTAGTGCGCCATTGATTCAATGCGTTTGCCGGGTGGAGAGGCTCCGACACTGGACATTATCTCCAGCATTGACCAAGCGACACATAGCTGTGATGTGGCTTTCGATTGAGAGAGTTGTCCAGCAGTCGGTGGTCAGAGCTAGATTTTCTGCCCTAGTTTGAGTTTCAGCTCATCCTTCTTCTCAAAGTGTTTAGTCAATGCAGCATTCAAACTCTAACAGACCCACTGTGGTAACTTGCAGTGGGTCTATAAGGGTTCTGGGTTTGACCAACCAATCTCAGCAGAGGGGCTAAACACCACATCACAGGGAAAGTTTAAAATGCATTTCATATTTCATTCAAATATTAAAAATTAAAGGGAAAACTCCAGGCACATGTCAGAACTCTAACTCTTAATTTATCAAGGAGGGAGAGGAAAACGGTTCAAAAAGATGTGTATCAAAATGAGGAGTGTACCAGTTAGTGTCCTACTCGCAGTAGAAGAGGGGGGGACAACAATCCAAGGCCAAGGTCTGGTGCACTGCAGGTTGGTTGCTTCCTCACAATTCATTGACTTTTAAACATCACTCGATGGCTGTCCTCTCTGAGCCATCAAGTTGCAATAAGCTGTAAACCGGTTAAACATTCAGAAACTTGCCTTAGCGCCGCAGTACCTGGAGCAGACCCGGGATGAAATGAGAGCCAGCAGTGTGTGCTGCATGTGCAGACACACCTGCTTTAGATCAGCACCTGAATCACAGCCACTGGCTCTCAGCAAACACACACACAGAACTACTCAAAATCAGTGTCAATTAGTATGAAGGTGAGTTAGGTTGAAGGTCTACCCTGTCACCCCAACATGCGTAACCGGGCAAACATTCTCAGTAGTCTCAGTGACCCTGAAAGCCCTATATGTAAGTATGTTTTGGATATAAAGGGTTCTAACTGGAGCCACAAACCATCAGGACACAATTGCTGCAGTTTCTGTTAGTTTATTTAAAAAAAGGGTGTGAGTGTTCTTGGGGATGTTTACCATAAATTAAAATACTAAATAACATATCAAATAATTGTTAAGCATAACTGTAAAGAAGAAAAGAAATTCTTACTTACATTGAGTAATGAACAAAGACACATGGTAAAGCAATTGGGAACACTCAGGCAGATTTGAAATGTGTGGAGACAAAGAGGTGGAAGTTGAGTCCAGCCCTCTATTTATACTGTAGGGTGCTTTGAACTACAGCGAACTGAAG
This sequence comes from Sciaenops ocellatus, assembly GCA_033000465.1. Taxonomy (NCBI): domain Eukaryota; kingdom Metazoa; phylum Chordata; class Actinopteri; family Sciaenidae; genus Sciaenops; species Sciaenops ocellatus. Next base: position 22,811,141 of record CP136872.1, on the reverse strand, counting down.
GTGGATCCCCTTGTGGCGAGGAGGGAAAATGTACTTGAAACCTGCAGTTTGTAACAAAGTATGTGCATTCATTATGTTTGTCCACGAATTTCTTCATATGGGAGAGTAATTGTGCAAAAGGATGATTTCCAAGAAATGTAGCTTGATAAAATCATAATATGAAGAACTGAACTTGTAATATGTCCTTCAGATTCAAGCATTTAAACATAGAACGAGAAACACGAAGCACTTGGAAATACATCTCATACAAGGGCGCTCTTTACACTAGAATTTGAACCATTTATATAGAATATGATGAATGTTTCTCTATTGAAACACGCCTGATAGGAGAGCGCCAGTCCACCTTCTGCACAAAGAGACTTCCTTTATTTAATTAAAGACTGGAGATCAATAGTGTTCCAGGAAGGAAGGGTCATTGTTATTGCTGATGCCACTACTTTGGATAATGTCTTTTCAACAATACTATGGATGTGAAGTGATTAATAAAGCCCAAACCTATCTAGATAATGATTTTCAAATTTTGAAATCCAATTTTTTACTTGTATTTTTTTTATTGTAAGTCACAAATCATATTTTTTCCAGCGTTACATTGAAGGTGTCCTCTCAGAATGCCTGTTATTGGGATGAGGTATGAAAAAGGCACACGTCATAATCCATGGCTCTGCTTTCATCTGTTTGTGTGGCTCATCCTCATTTATTTTTCTCCTGTCCTTTACTCCCTCTTCATGTTCTCCTCCCCCTCCCTATTCCCTCCTAGCATCGCCTTAAATCATGCATGTGGGTAGCATGTCCTGTTCATCCATCAGCCCCATTAAACATAGTAGGTCCTTCATTATCTCTGGACTTATTAGCCTCAGGAAGTGCTGAGGATGTGGCTTTGGAAGAGAGAGGCCTCCTCTCACTCATTCTTATGATCATCCGTTCTGAACTGAAACCATCAATCCTGTCTTCAGCCCGTGCACACAGCTCTTTAAAACGCATATTTAACTCCGCGCTCATTGATTGTTGGAAATTGAATGCATGTCAATTTGAATGAGTGCTACAGTCATTTAAAAAGTGTTCAGTGTGCAAAACAGGGTGGGCGCTGCTGTAGATCGTTCACTGTCGCGCAATAGAGAGATACCAGAAATATTCAGTCGACATGCTCGGGATTGATGATTCAGGAGTTGTGTATAATTTTTGATGTGTGCGATTTACTTCATTGATAAATTAGTGCTGGATTACTTGTGAAGGCTCATTTGAAGGTGTCATTGCATGGCAGAAATCTGATATTAAAGCGCAGAAACCACATATAACCAAAATGCCATCCTGAGTATCTTGCTGTTGGAAATATCATTCTACTGTTTGAAAAACCGTAATACGCACCTTAAAAATCTGATTTGTAAGTTCTACAGTGTGAAGTTTAAAACACTGCTGTTGGTTTTCAGACTGCGAAAATGTAATTTTAGCTCAGTTGTTTTATTGTTTCATTAACTTCCAATAAAAGAAAGATAGAGGTCTCGGATTCATGCGCAGCTCACTATAGAACCTTCAAACACCTGCCACAACAGTTAAATCACAGCCGAGGCATCAGGTACTGCACACCCAAAGTCCAATGCTTTTACCAGAGGATGAGTGAACTGAGTAATCCAGTTTTATATATGTTTATGAAATTATAGTGTGAAATATTTACTTTACCACCACAGCAGACTGTTTTTAAAGACATCAGAAGCTGTTTTAATCTGTAACAAAGACAACAGTCTCTTCTGTGGTGTTGCCATGAAGTTCATGTTGTATATATAAACCTTCCTTCCTTCTTTCCTTCCTTGTATTATTAGTGGGCAAATATTTATTTTCTGAATAACCCCTTGAGATGTACCATGTACTAACAAAACCAAATGAGACGCAGAAAACAAATAAAAACACAAGTATAAAGGTGTTATTATGAACATGTAAAACCTATAATATGAAGACTGAGCATTGTTAGGCGCGTGGAAAGACGATGCGGCCCAAATATTTACTGGTAGATTATTCCAGAGGGAGGAAACTCTAAACATTATGGTCTTATAAGGACAAGATAAGATAGACTTTATTGATCCCACACCAGGGAAATTCACTTGTTACAGCAGCTGAAGATACAACACAGTGATATGTAAGAAAATACACGAAAATATAGAAAAATAACATATTAGTTATATACACTATTTACTCCTTTCAAGTCTACAGATCTGCATGACTGATCATGTAACAGAAATGAGAGAGCGTGGCTGTAGTTGCACAACACACATGAAAATATGTAGCGATGTTGTAGGTGATGGAATGCCACATTAAGTCACGATGGTGTTAAAGAGTCTGACTGCCGCTGGGACAAAGGACCTACAGTATCGCTCCTTCTTGTCGTGGATAAGAGCATTGTGTTGCTGAAGGAGCTGTTGTTTAAAGGCCTGCACAGTCTCATGCTGGGGGGTGAGAGATGTTACATGATTGATGTTAGCCATGGTGAGCATCCTCCTCTCCCCCCACTTCCTCTGTGGAGCCTCCTATTAACTTAGAGACAGCAGTAACAAAACTAGAGTTGTGTAGAAAACAGACGACTAATCATTAGATTGTTATAGAAGTACTGACTTAATGGTAAGTGTCTACACAGAGGTAATAACCTTTCTTGGTTCTTGCCTAAGTAAAATAAGGATGCAGGTACCAAGGTATGACAGAAGTCACAGTCGGTGCGTGTACAGCATTCTATCATTTCAGATTATTACAGTTGTTAACCAGATTTCCATGGTTCAAACTGATATTGGACTAAAGATAATTGGAACAACCGGTCTGGCTTTCTCATCAGTATGTGCGCTGTACATGTAAGCAGAGTAAACTCTTGAAGCCGTCTGTTAAACATCTTGAACTGGATCTCAGTTTGTACCCAAAGTGTTGTTTTTGGTTGATGCATCAGTCCCTCCTCATCTTACATACACATACCTGAAAGCTCCCAACCAGCCTTTAGAGTTTTGCTCCAGCTGGATGATTTCAATGTGAGAGAAATTTCTAAGCTTGATTTATTGCTGTCAGTTCACTCTCTGGTTAGTAATTTGTCCCCTGGGGCCTGTCGTATACCTCCACCCATGTGCAGAAAGCCCCTCGGGACGACATTATCAGATACACAATAACATGGGCCTGACAACACTGTCTGCTGCAAGACTACAGTCTGGTGAACATTGTTGATTGTCCCTGTTAATGCTGCTTTGTATCTTTTTTATTTTGAAGCCTTTTGAATAAGGAGAGCACGATTCTTTCTTCAAACTGTCCTGTTGCTTTTACCCGATGCTGTATATGCCTCAGTCGGGTTTATTTTGCTGTTTTGAGTCAGCAAGTGCACCACAAAGGCTCCGTAATTATGTAAGGGATAGAAAGCAGCATGTTTGAAGAAAGATCCACATGTCAAGTTCTCACTAAACATCATGAAGTCCCTATTCCCTGTTATCTTGCATGTATGAGTAGCTTGTAGCTTACAACAAATCATTCCAGGCATTAATTGAAATTTCAAACAACTCAAACATTTCCTGCTGCAGACGCTGGACTGATGGTAAGGCTGCACGAAACTCTTCCCCTAATCCAGATTATTTCCAGTAAAATTGTCATTGTGCATGTAAACACACTGAAACTGTTGCATACTTGTGTCACATCTCTCCCTGAACCTTTATTTAAACATATCAAACCCAAACTATTATCTTAATAATCTATAAAAAACAGGGATATATTTTGCATGAGCATTCTGTGTCAGTCTGTATGAATACCAGCGTGAGAGATAGGCGTTAGTTCCACGTTATGTTCATTGGTATTCACTTGGTTTTCTCTTTTTCTTATTTTTCAGTGATAAAAAAACAATAACAAGGTAGCAGCAAGTACAGTGATGCAAAGCAGAAAAAAAAACATCAATAGAATTCAGCTCAATAAACAGAGCCAAAAATGCTGAAGTTTCTCTTTACAAGTTGCCCCTTTCATACGTTTTTTTCCCCCCTACCACTCTCTCTGTTACTGACATGGGCTTCTTTTGTTTACCAGGCTGAGGAAGGAGCTGGAGATGCACAAAGAAGGAGAGCTCGAGCATCTGAGAGAGGCGCTCAGCTCAGAAATACAGTTCCTGAAGTCAGTAAGTTTCTCTGTTATGAACAACGCGTTTATTCAGTCTAATAAAAAACATTTTGATAGGACAGAGTTATTCATATCCTTCCAGGATCAGACGGGATTGTTTGCACTTCAGATGAGGGCAGAAATGTAATATAATTTAAGTACATGCAAGGTGTAGCACATTGTGACTCATTTTCAAAATATTACCACGGGAAAAGAAAGTTCAAACCTCATTGATATTCGTCCTCATTCTTGGGTTCTTTGTGAGCTTTTCTTCCTTTTTTTTATGTGCAGAAGCTGGACTGCAGCCAGGGAAGTGAGCAGCATTAAGTTTGGCACAATGATGACACAGAAAGGTTTCATTGGTTCACTGATTGTCTGTTCTGTTTAAAAAAACACACTTGCTGATGAATAGAGAAGAGAGGGAAAGACAAGAAAGAAGACAGGAAGGAACAAATGGAGTGAGATTATAAACTGCATTCCTAAACCTCAGTTCAGTCTGTTTAGTGTTGACGCTTGTACCTTGTTAACTTAAAAACAAAACACAGTCTCATTATTAAAATTGATAAACTGAAAGTGCAACATCTTTGTTTTCCTCATTGTTTTAATGAGAAATAGTGTTTTACATCTATGACTAGACACACACAGTGTACTAATGTATGTTTAGTTACTGGCAACTGAGGAAGGCGTTGGAAAAAAGTGATTTAATACTGCCCTCTAGTGTACAAAGAGTAGCATTGCTATAATTGAATTGTACATCAGTTGACAGCATGTATGTAAAATAAAAGGATGGATGTAAAATAAATGTGTTCAGTTGGTGTGTTTGTAATGTTTGATTGATTTTAATTAAGTTAGATATAATAGATCTTTTTCACAGCAGCCATTTCGACATGAAATAATACCAATGATACTATGAAAGGTTCTCTTTCTGCTCTCTGCTGCAATAAATGCAACAGAACCTTAATTAGTATCATTAACAACTCTGTTGACCCTACTATTTCATGTCAAAGTGGCTGCTGTGAAAAATGATGTGGCAAACTAACTAAATTAACACTGTACAGCCCACAACCCACAAAAAGTATGTGGACAACACTCACACGTGTTTCTTGTACATGTCATTCCAAAACCACGGGTCTTAATATGCTGTCTTGTATGCTCCATCATGAAAACATTTGTTTTATGGACCTTAAACATAAACTTCAATCTGTTGCACAAACTTTGAAGCACACTATAGTCAAAAATATAATCGAATGCTTCTTGTTTCAGTGAATTAAGGAGCTTCAAATAATGAAAAACAGCCCCAAACCAAACGTTTAATGAGAGATGTGTGACATTACAGTTGACCACTGTTTATCCCTCAGTCCACAGACAGTTATTTCCATAATTGACGATTAGACAGTCTGTCAGCCTACACCAGAGGGTCATTCTGCGGGTCGTTTTCTCTCTGATTAGAGTGAGTCCTAATAGAATGATGCGGAATGTCAATAGCTACCTAATGAGATCCCGCAATCTCGTTTTGACTTTTCAACCTTGACCTCTGTGAGCCACGTCTGGATGTGTTAGCAAAAAACCAAGAGCAGACAGAAACATCAGACAAAGCAGTCCATTTGGCAGAGCGGTTAACCTCATTTTAACTGCTACTCTGGTCCAGATCTCACCACCAAGCATATAAATAGTGAGCAGCCATTAGTAAAATGAAGTCAGGCGGAAAGCAGTGAAGACGGCAATCAGACACTTGCAGACGTATCCACCCCTTTGTTGAGTGAATGCAGAGATGCAGCTGTTTATCCAACAGAATAGCATCCTACTTTTAATTCAAAGTGATCCACCATTGCTGCCTGTATATACTTCAGTGACTGATGTGATACAGCTGTGTTTGTCTTGTTTAGGTTCACCTAATTTCCAATCAAAGACAGGACCATAGGGAGTCCTCCAGGATAGTGAAAAAGCTACTCTTGACTGCTGTGTTACAAGTAACACCTAATTTACCATCCAACAACATCCCTCACAACAAAACAATACCAAAGACTAGTTTGATGATGTGAACAACCACTATTGCTGATGGAAATCTAGCTGCCGTGACTCATCTATATACCCACAAGTTTTAACTAGAAGAAAGCAAGGAGACACCATTAAATGCACAATTTAATACAATAAATCAATGAATTTATGAATTTCTCTGGCTTCTAACATTGTTGGAAACACTTCAGACAAAGTTGAGTGAACAACTAAACAATTTATGACATAACCTTAGTGTTTAAGACATTTCAATGTTGGAATGTTGAATATTTTAAGTGAAATCAGTCTTAACGGGAGAGAACGGGTCTTGAAACACTTCCTGTAGACTCTTTTGAAATAGTATTACTTTCCTCTAGCACCACCTTCAGGCCAAACTATATAATTCTTGCCTCACTGGTGTTTTGTTGGTGTGTGAGGATCTTACAGAGCTGCTCGCATGGCCATAGCATGCAGTAAAATGTGGGACCACAATGACTGTATAAACAGTCAGGATCAAGATAGACACTGCTTATAACAGGGGCAGAAAACCTGTAAAACTGAATGACCGACAATGAACTCAATACCAACAACAGAAACAATTCAGGTTCAGGAACTGTTTTATTCTGGAAAACTTGAAGTAATTTAAACTCCAGATTTTAACTACTTGCATAGCTTCATTTCACGGTTACATCTTTCCAATCTTGTTTCTACTTCGTGGTCATCCACATACAAGACAGGCATACTGTATCTCTCCCTGTATGCTTTGGTTCTTCAGCTCATTGATAAAGATTTGAAGGGTGCTGTTCTGCAGTTGGCTGCTGTTCTTGGTTGTTAGGCAGTCGTGATCTTTAGGGAAATACGCTGACTTTGCTCCCGAAATTTGAACCAATTCTTCTAGAAACAGAGAGCAGGAAAGTTCAACTTCACAATTTAACATCCTCGATGAAGTGCCACTGTATAAATATATAATGAGTTTCCTCGTACAGACAGTTTAAGACGTGGAAAAAGTAATAAAAGAAAATAAAAAGACAACTGAATCTTTGGAAATTAGTTCCTGCTTTGAACTCTGCAATCATCACAAAGTTATTAAATGCAACTCCAAGTTACTTACTGTTGCACACAGCCAGCTTGTTCCCTCCTACGTACTGAGTGTCCCATGTATATCTGCTCTGCTCACTGCATTCATCATACAAACGACTCCTTCTGAGGAAACCAAAATCGTATCCCTGTGACAGAAGAAATTATATTACAGTGTGTTTTCATTAAAGGTCCAGTGTGTAAGATTCAGGGGGTCATGATAATTTGCATAACTTTGTTTTCATTATTATATAATCACCTGAAAATGAGAATCGTTATAGTTTTGTCAACCTTGAATCAGGCTTTTTTTTATCATTAGATGTAATGCTGAATTGCTGTGTTTCTACAGAACAGACAAACTAAACACTGGCACAGTCTTTTTTCAAACGTTGGCCAATATAGTTTCATGCTAGGAAGAAAAAGGTGAAACAAGAGGTTTGCAATCAGCAACTACACTGCTACATGCCATTAAATCCTACACACTGGACATTTTATATATGCAAAGTTGTATTTACCACTCACATAGTTGCACATAGGTTTGCAGAGGCGCTTGTTGTCAACTGTGACACATGCCAACCCTCCATTGCCAGGAACTTCTGCTTCAGGGCATTGCTTTGGCTCGGCACCTTGGCATTCTATGAATAAATGAGTATTTAATAAATAAGTAATATAAAACATTTGTTGTGTATGTACCATTTCTGGCTTCTGTTGCCATCTGCAGCGATTCTGTTTATCATTCAGACCTAAGCCTACACTGAAACGACTCTCCTGTTAAAGACCACATTAAAGCAAAGAGCGTGTTCTTCATTCAGTACATTTCAGGCTCAGGTTGAAAAGCCGCTTCAGCAATTACTACCTGCAAAAGTACATCAGCAGAAATTACATCACAGGATTTAATCTTAATCAGTGATGAGAGCATCTTCAGTAGAAAGTAATTATTCTACTTGTCAGGTAGTGCTTACTTAATTCAGTGTTAGACCTCAAGCGCTTTGACAAATGTGATAAATTTGGTGCGCCCTACTGCCCTCCACGAGCACAGTGAATATGCACTTTCTGCAATTTCTGAGAACTTATTGCCGTACTCAGTGCAGTACTTTAGTCTTAATTATTACTTACTTATACCTATTTGCATCATTAGTATAAAATAAAAGTTTCTGGGTCACTAAAATACACTACAGTCTAATCTTTATTTAAAGAAGTAAATAGTGTCAGCTGTGACTGACTCTAGCTGCAGTTTCCACTTCTTCTCAAGCTTTTTTGGTTGACATAACGAAGCATTTGAACCTTTAAGAACATAACTGCTGGTGTTATATATCTGTAGATGTGACACAGAATATTACTTTCTGAATGATTTTGTTAAAATGAGGTTAAGATTTGAATCAACTTCATGCAAGATTAACGTATTCCATACATTTTATTCTTCAGATGTGAAAGAAAGGAAGAACTGGTTTTTAGATTTGTTCATGCCTGATTGGTTTAGATTTGGTTACATTGTCATTTTAAAAAAAAAAATAATTGTGACAATGAAAACAAAATTGTTACAGAACAGTGCATCTGTATGTAACTTTTATTGGTAATTTGTAAATTTTTAAAATGTTAGTATCGGCCCCAGGGCATCTTCACATTGTCAAATCTGGCCCTCTTTAAAAAAAAGTTTGGACACCCCTGGTGTAACCCAACCTAACCTCAAACAGAGCTTAACTCTAACATAAACCCAAAAATCAAGTGCAAACTCTCAAACAGCACTTTGAAGAAGTCAGAATTGTCTTCACGGTCAAGGTCTTAAAACTCAAACTTGTCATACACATGAAGCAACAAGAACACACAGAAACATGTCTCTGGCTCGTCCTCCTACCTTTCAGCTTGTCTTTGTGGAAATCTTCAGTCAGATTTCTCAGAGAGGGCAGTAGTTCAGCTGTCTCCTGTGCACTCAACGTCTGGTTTTCATTGCACTTCAGCGCCTTCTGAGATTCATCTTTAGATGCAGAAGAGAACCACACTGTGAGCAAACACACACACAGACTGCATATTATAACCAACTTGTTATTTTTCCGATTAATCTCTTACGACATGTGCAGCATGATTTTCTCCTCCTTTACAGACAAACATACAAAAGTGTAAGATTACCTGCCAGTGTGCATGTCCAAATAAGTGTTCCCCTTAAAGCCATGGCTACTGAATGACCCAGAACTGAAGGCAGAAAGCTGTGACAGGTGAATTTATTGACTCTGAGTCTGTGTGGGGGGCAAAGTTTAGAGAATTGACCAATATTGTGTTCTACAGCCAGGATGCACTCAGTGAATTTCACAAACTTATCACTTCTGTCCTGTGACGTAACATGAACTTTGGCTCTGCAGAGGTGGACAGCAGGTTTTGAGAACAGTTTTTTTAATTATTTGTTTTGTTCAGAGTTTTTGCAACTGACTGCATACTGTATATTTCCAGGAGTTATTCTGGTTTCCTCTAGTAATAAATCATTGCTCCACACTGTATGTCCCTCCTTTGTACTGATGGGGGAGCTGGTAGTACACGCTTACTGATGTTATTAGCCTTTGTACAGTTGAGTCTTCACACAGGATGTCACTACTGCTTCTTAGTCATGAGCTTCTTATGGAGCCAAATGTTGGTATGAAATCTACACATTCAACTACACGTACACACACACACACACACACACACACACACACACACACACACACACACAGCCCATCAGACGCACTCGGTGACTCAGTGTCAGTCAGTAAGTTGTGCTACGAAGGACGACTGTGTAAATAATTCACTGTGGATGTTATTCATTATGGATGTCTGACAATCTGGGAGCAAATGAATTATTGAAGCTTTTAGGAAGAGTGATTGAGCTCATTAACACAGAGAATCGCCTTTTTATGTTTGATTTGAGGAACAAAGATTAGTCCTCAAAATGCTCCTCAAGAGCTGTTATTATCCACAACATGTTCTCTCACATACTCACTCTTAACTCTTTGCCTTTTTGTCTCCAATTCTTCTGTCGTGATTAAAGAAATAATAGTATGGATAGTTTTATTGGTATGTTACCCACAAATCCACGCAGTATATAAAATTCAGTTAGTCAAGTCAGTTCAAAGTACACTTATTTAATGAATTATAAAGAAACGTGATAAATTAAATAAAGCTCAAATCCATAATGTTCTGAATGTTGCATTAGTTCAGATGGAAGACTTTTTGTTAGAAGCTTGTTTATTTGCGTCAGCCTTTTAAAATTTGGTGCTTGAAGTTATGGTATGAAAAAAATCTGAAGCACAAGGCCCCATGGTTTTAGTGTCCTACTGCTAACGTGACTCCCGGATGTTCCTTGGCGTTCTTCATCAGTCTGTCCCGGGCGTAACGGTTCTGAAACCGGCACCAAAACCATGACATGGTACCAGCTGTGTTTGATAAATATGCACATGCATTCTTGCTTGTATGGAACAGAAATCCAATAAAGCAGACATTTAACCTTTAACATTTTGGCAGTGCATCAGTTAGCGTGCTAGTTGGCTAAGTTGGTGAAGAGTTACTGGCATTTTCTTTTCAAATGATGTTGGGTTTGTCTGTGGAGAATAACACGATGAAGCATCAACTGAATGTGGCGAGACATTCGGATAAGGGAAATCTTTCTCTCTGCTGTGTTTAGGCAGATTCAGACTAAATTAATAACTAATATAGGAAAGTTTATCTCTGTGCAAAGGTGGCCAGACTACAGAATAACATTACACTTTGAGGATATGATCAAAGTATGAGTAGTGTTGCTCTGTAAAACAAGAGTCAGTGATCATCAACAGGTCAGAGTCGATGGAGCTTTACTGACTTCCATGTTTTAGGCTGGTCTTAAGAGCTTATTTATTTTGGTTTACTTGGGTAATATTGACTGGTCCTCAGCAAATTTTATTCATTCATTTTTGTTGTGAAATTGTTCAAAATTACTCTACCTCATAGTGCTAGTAAGAATAATTTTAAGGTTTGGTTAGGTTAAGGCACAAAACCAGGTATGGTTGAGAAAAAAAGAATGGCTGGTTAAGGTTATATAATGTGGTTAAAGACCATGGCCATGGCTAAAAGAAACTTCTTTAGATAAGAGCCTCGTACCCAAAAAATAAAACATATGTATCATAAGTGAGTACCCAATAGAATTAAAATAAACTGACCTCAAGGGCATCTCTGTGGGCAGCTGCATCATTATTCATTCAGGAGCATATGGGCCATATTAAGCCAGCAAATATATGTACACACGTCGCCATGCCTAAACACAGACAAGGAGTGTTTAGTTGGTGTGGCATTTTCATCAGACCACAAGGGCCTTAATTCAGGTGTAAAACAAAAACTTATTTGGATACTGAGACAAAATGAGCAGATTTATTCTAACTTAAACATCTGCATAACATACTTAATACCAGATATTCACAAAAGAAAAAGAAAAAACTCTGCTTTGCTTGTTATTTTATTAAAGTTATGATGTGCAGATTTCATTACTGAATTACTCAGACATTGCTTTTTGGATCCCTCAGATGTGAAATTTTCTTCTTAAACTTACTTCTATTAACTCAAAGATCCAGGAACCTTTTTTCTTAGTTTTCAACTGCACCTCATGCTCCTCATGAGCAAATTGATTGACTCAGATATCATCACATGACCAAAATGCGAAATGTCTCTCACGTAACGGATGGTCATAACCCGTCACTGCTCAAAGACTGTATCGAGCTTCTGACGTGGATGGCCTTCATCTTTCTTCGACCATCCACTGACTCAGTATGACTCACAGACTGACTGTTTGATGACTTTGACCCCTTCCCTCGAGGACTGCTTCATTAAAGCTACATCATTTTTAAGTTACACTGACTTATAATAGGGTGAGCAGTGCCTCTGTGACTACCACCATTCCCTGTATGCCTGTTCTAATGACCTGCACTATGTAACTAGGGGCTCCGGGTTACAAGAAATGCATGCTTTATGGCACTAAGTCACACACAACAAAATACTTAACAGATTTTGGTGAAACTGGATCATATGGAGTTGACTGCAGCAACATATATTGAAACTATCAATACTCAACTATATTGAGTCTTTCATTTAATGCTACCCTCCATGCTATGAAGGAGAAGCGAGAGGTTTGCATTCAGCAACTACACTGCTACATGCCACTAAATCCTACACACTGGACATTTAATATAATCAAAGTTGTATTTGCAGCTTACATAGTTGCTTGTTGGCAACTGTGACACGTGCCAACCCTCCATCATCAGGAACTTCTGCTTCAGGGCATTTCTTTGGCTCGGCACCTTGGCATTCTATGAATTAAAGATTATTTAATAAATGAGTAATATAAAACATTTGTTGTGTGAGTACCGTTTACTGCTTCTATTGCCATCTGCATTGATTCTGTTTATCCTTCAGACCTAAGCCTACACTGAAACGACTCTCCTGTTAAAGACCAAAGTCCAGGGGTGTCGTTTAGCTCAGTTGGTAGAGCATCCGCCCCATGTACGAAGGCTCAGTCCTTGCCGCGGCGGCCCAGGGTTCGAATCCGACCTGTGGCTCTTTCCCGCATGTCATTCCCCATCTCTCTCTCCCCACATTCCTGTCACTCTCCAGCTGTCTCTATCAAATAAAAGCTCAAAAAAAAGGCCAAAAAAACAAAAAAACCCAAAGTCCACATTAAGGCAAAGAACGTGTTCTTTATTCAGTACAAATAAACAAACACGGAGTGTTTGCCGACAGGAATGCCAAAACCAAGCGGCAGTGCTGGGAAATGAAGCCAATGCAGAAGTGCTGAAAACTGTAATTCCTCAAGCAGCCACTTGAGACAGTGAGTGAATCTCCATAAGCGCCCGTATTAAAAATGCCCAATTTCACAGCAGAAATAAACATGTTTACAGCCTGGTTCAACAGTTTTGGACTCTATAGCTAATTTCCCTGTTCATGACAACTGTGAGGGGGGTGATTTTTTTTTTTTAACTCACCTGTGCAGATGATATTATGGCTTGAAGTTGCACATAGTTACTTACCTGCCGGCTTGATTGACAGGTAAGTGCCGTTACAGATGGCTTATTAGAGCACCCATGCGTCATTCGTCCCACCTCAGGTCGTCTCAATTGTCCATATTTATAACAGAGGTGAATAAGTGCGTTACATTCTGAATCTGGGGGCACCAAAACTTTAGGTTAGGAAATGGTTAGATGTACACCAAACCATCCACCAGGGTTGTACCATCTTTGCAAAATCTGTGTGAGCTGTTTTCTGGAGAGGACAGTCTCTATGTACACTCACTAGTCACACATTAATACATTCAAACAGCAGGCCAACATACCTTGAAAGCCTGCACACAGTACAGAACCAGCTACGCCCGCAGAAACCCTTTGTGACTGTGTGGTAAAAAAGTGATGAATGGTGCGTATGATAGCAACACGCTCTCCTCTCTGTCTAACCTTTCTCAAATACTCGTGACATTCTCCCCGCGGCGCTCCTTGTCTACCTACCTCACAGGCATTGTGCCGAATTAGCCAGCCGTGGAAAACGGCTATTCTGTTGTCAAATGATTCACATGGTTGAGCCGCAGAAAGCCGAGCAGTCAGAGCTAATTGGTATTCAGGAAGACACCGCGGTACCTGTTTCAAATACTTTTTCTGTTTGGGAGGATCACTGTGCCTCCAGGGAAAGTTTGAACGCAATCGCAGCTGATGAATAGCTAATGACGTCTATTAGCTCATTTTAATTACCCCTTTGCTTTTATCATGAGGCTGATTTATTTTCTTAACACACAGCGGTTGCGGATGATTTTAAAGGTGCAGCACATGGCCCTGTAGGAGATTTTCTAAGATTAATGTCGGAAGCTTGTCGGAAACTCTGAGCTTGTAAAGATACAGCCAAACCGATCATGTCAGTTGAAAAAAGGCTTTTCTGTCTAAACAAAAATCAAAGTCAAAGGAAGGGAGAGTCAAGTAGCGAACAAGGCTGTTGAAAGTAGCCCTGATAACTCCAGCTGTGTATGAAACATTTGAAGCGCAGCAGGAGGCTCCAAAAAAGAAGCTTTCTTCTCCCTGTCTCGCCTAACCTCGTTCACTAATTAACAAACTATTATAGCGACAGAAATGTCTGCTGGTGGGATGAGAACATTCCCTGATAAAGTGTGAATATAATAGTTGACTGACAGCTCCACTTATCGCTCATCTCCCACACTTCTTTTCTCTCCCTCTCTCTATTGTTTAGCGTATACAAATTAGTCAAATGTCAGAGAGGCAGCACTTACAGGGAAAGAACATTTTTAATCAAAGACCATCTTCAATCTGACTGCTTCCTCAGTGGATCCCACTGAGTGAGCCAGTGCGAGGGGGTTCGCACTGTCACTTAGTCATCCAGTATGCCGATCAGTCAAATGAACATGCAGATTGCTCAACACCTACAGGAACGAAGAGAACATCCACGTACCAAAGCAATGGCACAGAACACACACCAGATGGAGGAAACTATTAATTTATCAAATATTTATAAGATGCAAATGTGAATAAAAAATGATGGCGCTGTCCCCGAACACCTGTTTCCCTGCCGGCTCACCAAGCTCCTGTTTACCACCTGTCTTCTAACACACTCCAACCCCCTCCCCTCTTCTTGAACATCGTCAGGTCTGTGAGTTTACCACAAGTCTTACTGCTTCTACAGCTTTTTGTGTAGCTTTATTGCATGCTACATGTTTCTTTTCCACTACACACACCTACTTACCCATTCCCTATCTGTCTGTGTTCCTTTTTCCCAGCTGCTTACTGTACTTACCTCCCTGCTCCTTGCTTCCTTGCTGTCTCTTTGCTTACCTCCTGTTTAATTTTTTACCTGCTTTCCATTAACATCAAAGGTTACGACCTAATTGCTTGTTAGTATGCTAATGACTGCCTGGGCATGTACTTGTTTACTGATTGCATGCCTGTTTGGATGTTACTTGATCTTTATGCCAGTGTAAGTAGCTGCTTGCCATTTGATTTTCCTTCTAAGTCCAGTTTTCTACAAAATATGTTCAACTTTTCTGCATCAGTGACTTATGGTGATTATGGAAACTTTGTGGGCCAAAGCAGGAAGTAGAGTCATGTTCATATATATATATATATTAGTCAACCTACATTGAACTGACAGTACTGATATTGTCATACTGTGCTGTATTGTTTTGTTTCTTGCAGTATCCCATTTATATCAATGGGGTTCATCCAAATATGAGAAATTCTATAATACAGTTAATTCGACAGCACCACAAACTACACCCTCTAAAATCCTACTTTATACAAACTACTCACCACTGACACTGATATTTAATCCTTATTACAATTTTCCTATTTCTACCGAAATTCTATTCTCTACTCAAGAAATTCACTTCTTGTTTTATTATTTTAAAGGTTATATGTTGAAATTAACTGCTACTAGACGTCGCACAGCATCTCAGACCGTCACGACTGCGCTTTGGCCTACCAGACTCAAAATACAAAAACAGTATTTTTTTCTTACAGATAATCGTAAAATGCACTTTAAACTAGACAAAAAACATCAGAACTGTCTTTGTTTGTCTTTTGACGGTCTTTCCAACAATCACCAACACTGGCAAATAGTTGCTTGCTGCTACCTTTAAGAATCAAAAAGCAAATCCAGTTGCATTTGGCTTAACTCTACATCTCCTTTTACTTGGATTACTCCGAATCTTCATGCATGCAATCATACTTAATATGTAGATAATGTAGGAATAACCATTTAAAAAAGCATTGGCAGTAAACACTTGATTTTGCAGAAAAAAACAACAACAATCCTTGTTTTTTAAAGGATAATTGGTGCATTGGAACATCGGAAATGATTGTCCATTCTTACTGTTTAAGCAGGAACTCACAGCATAAAAGACAGCCTGCTGTATCATCCAGAGAGGACCTGTGTAATGGGGATACGCTCTGTTGCTTCACGACAGAGGGGCACACAGAAAGAGCAAGAGTTCATTGTTGATGTCTTTAAAGGGTTAGCACTCCTGCCAAAAAGTGACAGGAGGCCAGAAACCTGGTGCCAGTTTTTTTTATTTTTTTTTATTTACTTACTTTCTTTGTGGAACAAAAAACAGCAGCATTGTTAGTTAGTAACAGTCACAGAACTGTTTTTGTTTTTTTTTAACTTGTTTTGTTTAAGCTTGTTTTGAAATGAACATGAACTTATACTTGTGCATGGTGGTGATTTGTTGGATGCACAGGCTCCTTTTTAAAGCAAAAGAGCCTCTGATGCTGTGATACATTGATGCATTCATCTCCTTACAAACATCAACAAAGGCTCAGAGAATCACCTGATGATGACTTTAATACTACTTAGATTTTCTTTGCCTTGCTTGTTGGAAATAATTAATTCCAAATCATGCATTTATACAGCATGTTAGCTGAAACAGTTTGCAAATTGCTTAACAAAAAGCTGTATTACTTACAGCACATACTGTTGAGATGATCACAAATGAATTTATTATGAAAAAAAAGCACAGAGAGACTCAGAATATATAACGATTTAAGAAAAAAACAAGTCTTACTATTTATATTTGATGAAAAAGCTTAGAGCTCTTTGAAACTGGCTGGCAAAGAGGACTTTTGGGTTTTCAGCTCCTGGGAAAAATGTGTTTCTGGCTTTTTTCTTACTGAGGCTTCTTGCTGACTAGACTTCAGATAACTTCTTTTAGATGTTGATGACAAATGCAGACTCTCCAAGCTGTCTCCTGCTGGGAATGTTTGGCACTGTATCGCAACTGCAAATTGAAGCAACAGGAAAATGACCCATAAATTACATGTCAAGTCAATTTTATTCATACAGCCTGATATTACAAATTACAAATCCGCCTCAAGGGGATTTACAATCTGCAGAGCAAAAGGTTCCTGAGGTTTCTTTCCGTTTCCTTACAACCTGTAGAAAAAAACGGAAGAAACCAAAGATAGCCAACAAATATGGAGACATGGATCCAGGAGGACCTCAAGCAACTTTCAGGTGCCACCAAACAACCACACGACCTCCTCTCCGTCACACAGACCTGGAAAGAGGACAAACTGCACAAAAAGACAAGAGGCACAGCTAAAGCACACCATTCAGACAGAAAACACAGAGGGAGAGAGAGACAATGACAACACGTACACAAGGGAGGGAGTGGGAGACAAGAGGAGAGGCAGAATCTCCTAAAGGACGAAGAGCCCGATCCAAAACATCTGGAAGGAGGCACCGACAGCCAAGAGAGAGAGAGAGAGAGGGGCCCCAGGGTGTCAGTTGAGAGGGCCAAGAACAAAGCCCTGAGGTACTCCTCAGTTCACACCGAAACATTTTGATGTAGTATTATTATAGGAAACACACTGTGTATTTTCAGATAAGACTTTAACCATGTGAGAGCCTGAGACACCTAATTGATTTTCCAGTCAGTATGAGGGTGCACAGTGCCACCAAACATCTGTGAATATGTAAAAACATTTCAAAGAAGCAGCAAAAGGGACAACTGGCAACCTCATGCTTTATCTGTGGGGTATTTTTTTTTTTTTTTGCTTTCAGTTACTCGCTGTTTCCCAGAGACACTGATACTGCTAATGGGGCCTAGGATGGTAAAAGGCTTTTCAGATTAGTGCTCCGAAAGCAGCTTTAGGATTCTTCCCATTCCCAGCTGTGGGACGCTCCCTTGTTGGAGAGTTTGGCTGTACAAAACACTTGGTTATTCCAGGAAGAAAACTCAAGTTTACATAAAGACAACTTTGAAAGTTGAAATGATTGCCATGTGATTTTTGTGCTAGTTTATCAGTTAATGCGTTGTGGTGTATGCATTTTTTGTCTGTTGATTTCCATATGAGGCAGCGTGCAAGCCTGTCTGTGTGTGAGTTATTGGTTTAATTTTCACCTTTATGTGACTGTAAATGAACGCTATTTGAATAAAGCTACTGAGGCTCATAAAAATGCCTCTGTTGAGATAGTGGATCTAGTTAAGTTCCTTCTCACATTCGAAGTAGAATGAGCTGATGGGCAGTGGCAGAGACAGGAGCTGAAAAGAAAATCCTACCACTCCTTCCCTTCAGTTGTGATATCTTTAAAGTCTTATTCACACTGTCGATGAAACACTTTTGTTTTTTTTTTTTTTTTTGTGACATCTCACTTAAAATCGACCTGAAAGATCAGGAAGAGGAACACTATATAAAGTCAAAGCATAACGTGGGTGGAGGCCCAGTCAACTACACTCATCCACGTTTCAACTGCAGCCAGCACCTGCAGCAAATTTATCCTATCACTCATTTTATTTCTTTTTTAGACTATTGTGGGAATAAAAGATAAAAAAATGTGCTGATTCCAAAACAATATATCTGTTTTGAAAAGACTCCACTGCCTGACATTCATAAGCCAATTTTTCCACAAACACAGGTAAAATAAAACCAGAATTTGAGCCTATTGTTAAGGAAATCTCTTAAAATGACTCGGCAGTAAGTCTTTTGAGCGCTATCATGTAGGAATTAAGTGTTGATTTATTCATATAGCCTCATTTTGGATTTAAATGTTCAAATTTTCATGGTAGACCTCAAAATAAGCACCAGAATTACTGCAAAACTGTGTCATGTTGTCTTGTTAGGAATTCAGCAGATATTGCTGCAGTCGGGGGGATCTGCAAGATGCATGCTAAGAACAATCATGACATTTGAAAGAAATGATAATAAGGTCACAAGACCTCCCATATAGAAAACGAGGACACGGGTGTTTACATGGAAATCAGCATTAACAGTAAATTTGCATGTTTTAGCACAGAACATGAATAAATAACATGGAAGTGTTTAATGAGCACTTCACTTCACCCAGTTTAAACTATGAGCCATTTTCCAAAATGTTTCAGAGCAAAGTAAGGTTTCTGTATTTTGGCAGTCATAATAACTCCCTGACAAATTGCCAGAAAATATTCATCCTGATCAAATATGCTTTAAACTCAGTTGTAATGATGATGATTTGGGAGAGTTATGAAACCAGCCTGTGAGGATTTTGGGTTGTTATCTTCAAACATACAGAAGCTGTTCTTCGAGGGGAAGCACAACAGTGGGTTTGGTTAGAATATCTTAAAATGACAGCATGAGAACGTCTTTAGCAACTCCACTAATAACAGAAAAAATGGGTTATGATTATTATTATTATGATTATGGGGTTGGTTTATGCATGTGAAATGTCACAACCATTTCTTTTGGTTTCTGCATAAGAAATGTATGAACCACCGTCTTAACGAATAACCATGATGAGCAGTTGGTTTATGCATAATAAATGCGTTAAAAGAGATAAATAAAAACAGTGGATCCATCATTCACTCATTGTTTTCTACCACAGCTATGCAGGTGACACCCAACTAATCCTGTGCTTTTCCTGATCTGAAATCCAGGTTGGCAGCGTGAACTCCCGAGCGTCTGGCTGACATCCCTCACTGGAAGGCTGCACACCGCCTGAAACTCAAACTTCTCCTGTCAGTGACTTCTCCATTAACATTAACTTTGTGGTGTGTCAAGCTCGGACATTAAGGAACCTGGCTGTGACATTGGATGACCAGCTGTCTTTCACTGCCAACGTTGCTGCACCAACATGCTCCTGCAGATTCATGCGCTACAACACAAGGTTTTTGTTCTGCAGCCAGCCTCAAGTGGCCAATTGAGGAACTGCAGATTTTGGCACTTTGGCTTTGGGTTCATTTTACAGCCACAGAGGTTACTGCTTGAATTGAATGAAGTAATGGCAACATGTGATAAAAAGATGATTCATTTACATCCTTTCCTTTTTTGCCACCTCAATAATTTCATGAAGTGTCTTTTGGGTCATCATCTATTTTTACCTCCTTGCGCTCTAACTTTCCTCTACCAGTATAGCATTAGCATATGAGTCAGAGCACCAGAGGGTGACACATGATCCAACGTTTAGTCTCCATGCAAAATGTGCAGAGCAGCGAAAGATGCTCCGGCTTACATGTCAGGTGTTATTTACCTCAAAACTTGCTCTGTGTGAGTGTGCATATGGATATTTGTGTTGGGTGAAGTATGCGTGCCTACGTTCAACACCACAGGACCTAAGCAGATGCTTCACTAAACACATCAGAGACTGCTCCTTCCTTCATTATTTTTAAATGTCACTGTTGTCGTATTTCTCTATACTCAACCCTGTCCACTGCAAATGCACAATACAGTCTAAGCTCAGTGTCTGTTTTCTCTTATTCCTTTCATTGTTTTTCATTTCAACACACGAATCAATACTTACAAAATTCAGACAGGTAAAGTAAATAAGAGCCTCTGAGCCAGAGCAGGTATTGTAAGGTGCGGATGTCAGAAAACTCAACCCTAATTTTTCCACTATGCTGACAGAAAACTGTGAATGAACTGAGCAGCTCACAGTTGTTTGCGAATGTGAAGTCTGCTTTTAGATAAAACATGCATCCATCCTCATTCAGCTTTCTCCATGTAAACTTTGTATACTTTAATAACGTGTCTCTATACCACTCAAGGCGCTTTTACACTGCACATCACCTTCACCCATTCATACACGGACTGCCATGCATGGTGCCAACAGCTCACCAGAAAGTAACTAATCACATTCACACGCCGATGGCACGAACAGGTTGGGGTTCAGTATCTTGCCCAAGCACACTTCAACATGCAGACTGGAGGATCGACCTGCTGATCTTTTGATTAGTGGACGATCCGCTCTATACTCCCGAGCCACAGCCACTCCCCTCAGGTGAAACCCTTAAAATCAGTGAAAAAATAAAACTTCTAAACTCTTTGCTTGTGAACTTTTTCAATTATTATTTTCTTTGGTTATCATACACCAGATGTTTGGACAGATAGTAGCCCTCTGTGTTTGGTTTCCATGCACACCAATCACTGGAATATGTGTGCACTTTGCACCACAATCTGTTTGTATACTAAAGGGCACATTGTGTAGCAGTTATTATACCCTCTGCAGGGTTAATGTGTTGAATGATTAAATCAGCAGCATGTGAGCTCAAGCACGGATGATTGCACCACCTGAAGCTTTGTGACGAATTGATTGATTGTTTGTCTGCAAGCAACAGCAGCTGCTATCAAGTTCAGGGTGCACACCAAATTCTGTCCTGGAAAACGATGCGACCCTAACTCTAGCTGGTTTAAAAATGCCAAGAAGCACAGTTCCAAACATATGAATATGAAACATGATTATCATTTAGGTGTAAGCTATTTTTGTCCCCACACGAACAGGTGATTACAAAACCAAACATTAAAGCAGTGTATATGGAAATATTTTTCATCTCTTAAAAAAATGACTCATACCATGTAGGGAATAAATTTTGATTTATTCATATAGCCTCTTTTTGAATTGCAAATGTTGAAATTTTCATGGTAACAACATAAAGCATCCGTTTTACTGCACATTTAAATCTGTTTTGCTTTGTCTTGTTATGAGTGGAATATAATTCTCTATAATATATGACTGTGGTTGACAGGGATCAGCAACTCGAATGCTTACGACGATCATAAGATTTTGATCGCGTGAGAGAAATGATAATGAGGTCACAAGACCTCCCACATGGAAACGAGGACATGGGTGTTTACATTGAGATCAGGCAGAACATTATATTTGCATATCTTAGCATTGAACATAAATAAATAAGATGTTTATGATGCACTCTGTGATATGATTCCCCTGTTTCAGCCACACTGTTATGGAACTGCCTATGCTTTAAAAGGTCTACCAGCCAATAAGCCTAAGCAATACATCAATATACAGTAGAGTCAAATATGAACCATTGGACAGATTGTCATAACATGCTGTACATTTGTAATTGATGGTCTCCAGATAAATCTTAATGAGTTTTATGATCCCCTGACTTTTCATCTATAATGACATTTGTGGTGTCAGATTGACAGAGCTTGACGAGTGCTGAATGGACTGCCATGTTGCATTTGCTACACACATTTATTTGATGCTGAACTGCAACATTTTTGGTCATCATCAGTTCAAATTTCGTCCAGTACTTTGTTCTTTGACCTGTAAAACTTGTGATATTCTCTCAACTGTAAATTGCATTTAGTGCTAACTAGCATGCTAACACACTAAACTAAGACTGTGCCAAACATCGGCATGTCTTGCAGGTGATGTTGTGAACAATGGCGTAAGTTACCTTTGAGCCCTGGCTCTTGTATATTGTGGCTGCACTGTCTATATTTTTGCACCTGATTAGGAGCATGTTAGTATTTCCTAGTTAGCTCAAAGCCAACTTCAGTCTGTGGGGCATATGACTCCCACCAAAAAAATCAGAGAAAATAATAGAAGAAACCCCAGGAAGAGCAAGAGTAGTAGTAGTTTTCCAGGATGGACAGACATGCAATAGAAGTCATGTACAGAATAGACAAATGTATACAATTACTGTATGGACAGGCTCAGTGTTTTTCGTATTCCATCAATAAGAAACATTTTGTCGTTAATGTTTTTTGAAAAGTTATTTTTCTTTTCTTGATGTAAGTTTTTTTTTTTTTTTTTGGTTAAGGTTGGGATACGTTATTCTGGTTTAATCAAGAGTAATATCTTGCTCTTTTAACAGACATAATAAATCGTGGTTTTATATTTTTGACTATAAATGTACCCCTGCTGAGAAAAAAGGGAAATATGCAAATGTTCAAGTTTTAGGATTATTTTTATGCTTTCGCTGCTTTATTGGACTTTATAGAGAAGTGGTGAGATGAGCATGAGAGCTCTGATGACATGAAACATAAATCATGAGCTGGTGTCAGAGTCATTTACCACTTCATGGCACTACATGCTTCTTAGACTGCTATGCCATGTGGGAGTTTTATTACTTCATGGGACTGGTTTGTGAAGGGGTCTTTCCCTCTGCTTTTATTTAGCATGAAATTGAATGTTAACAATTATTCAAAAGTATTCAAGAGTATGTTTAGATTTCAGAGTGGAGTGCTGACTGGAGCAATTTGACTGTTTGTCAAAGGCAGTACTAATACATTCAGAAGGTGTTTAAATTTATTCCAAAATCTTGGTTAAAAAAAAAAGAATTAATAATAATTAATTGTCACAATTTCAGCGTCTCATAGACTAAACATGACAGACTGGAGAAAGGGCATCATTTGGCTAAACATGGTTACCAAACATGGTTCCTGGAGACAGTCTACCATGACGTAGAAATTAATTCAAAGCACTGATGAGCGTGCAGCTTTCTATCCTCTTTTTCTGATCTCTAAACTCAGTATTCATATCACTTTTGATTTGCCATTACTTGTGCTTCAAGGTGTACCCACTGATCCGCAATTATATGTAGCTCTAATGATTGCTGGACATAAATAATGTGTCTATTCAAATTGCTCAGAGTGAACTGTTAACAGCTTTAATGTTATTGCAGTTAAATGATGCAGTAAGTTGAAGTGATGGATGCTGGTAAACAGCCGCTTCTCTGTTTTTTTAAAAGGTATGTTTCACTTCAGAGCGGCTTGTTTTATGCACCATTTAGTTCTGCACAGTTGTACTCACTGACTGCTCCTCCTGTGGCAGCAGAGCTCTGTGACTCTGGCAGGTTCAGACCTTTACGTGCTGTCTGTTTAGATAGCTGATCTTCAGCTATTCAATCAACCCCGGATTCCCATTGTGTTCGTAGAGGCTAACAACTAAGATTGCTTTTCCATTCATTTTTGAGCTGGACACGTGATGGAAAATCCATAAATGTAAAAATTGCAAATTTGGGTTCATGCAAAATGTCTTTTTGGGCAAAGGTAAAGATGAGAGTCACCTGTCAAGGTACTTTGCCTTACGTGACATCCTTTCCCCATTTCGGCTAAAAGCTCTAATTTGACTGGTTAATGCATATATATGCTTATACTTTCCATTTTAATAGCATAACATAAAAATATGTATTGCATTAGTTATGAGGAGCCCAAATCTTCTGGCTAGTTTTATGGATAGTCACAATTATGTTATGTCATCATTGCACAGAAAAAAAATAAAGAAGGTTGTGTTGATGAGTGTTCTTTTGCTTCAATCAAAGTGTACTGACATAAACAACCACCTAATTTAATCTTGTGGTAATATTTCTGACATCTGTGACTTTTTCTGTCATTTTCATGGTTTTAGTCCGTCCAATGTGATCTTATTGTAAACTAATTATATTGCTGTGGCACAATGGAGTGGGGCCGCTGTCCTTTTTGGATAGCTGTTTGTGCCTTTTAAGGGACCTTTTACTATGAACCAAGAGAAGTAGAAAACGGGTTGGTTTTCGCTCCACGAATGTGCTGTTTACAAGGTTCATGACTAGAAGGTAGGTCAGCTCAATTTATGTGAGTTATTGAGGTTAAAATGCCCTCTGCTCTGGATGGTCTTCCGAGTGGACAGACCGTCAGTCCAAACTCCATTCTAAAAGCAGGTGTTTTATGGTTGGGCCATATTTTTTCACAGTAAAAACTTGAGTTACACAATCACTAAGACTCTTTCAGGTTATTTAATGATGTTAATCAATAACATCATTAAGTAACCTGTGTTGTGTTTGCCACAGATGTACATACTGACTGGCTGGGATTCACAATTTACTGTTTTCATCACCACTGACCTCTTCTTGATCTCTCATAATTCAACCACTTTAAATTGACTTTTTAATTCCTGTTTTGATTCTTGGAACTTGAAACTGTTTTCAGTGCTGTCGTGGAATCGGTTCAGACTATATGCTAAGAACAGAATGCAGGAATTTTTATTCAATCCAAAATAAATTTCATCCTCTATCATTGAATCATGTTGCAGATCCAGTGGTTAGTCTGCGATTGGCCCTCAGGTGGACCATCTGTCCAGACAGACAGGCAGATGGCCTAACATATTTACTGGCCCCGGGGCCCCACTGACAGACAGACCATGAGGAAAACTGGAGGCTTTCCACATCAGCTTCCTGCAAAAAATAAACACACACAAGCAGACTCTCTCTGTCACAGATGTGCACAGAAAACACATACACACAGAAGGTGTTTCTGACCACACAGCCCTTAATACCATCTGAAAGAAATAGATGAAATGAGACAGCAGCAGGGAAAATCTTATGATAACCACATCTGGAACTGTGTGTGTTGTGTGTTTTGTATGCTTGCAGAATAAATTACGCTGCATATTTTAACATATTTTAAAGGAAGTATAAATGATGGTTTGTTGTCACAACTAGATTATTAGTGTTTAAAAATCAGTTTAGGGTTGTCACTGAGCAGGCTTTTTATCCACCGCAAGGGCAATTTAGAAATATTGTATGCTGCGTTCAATTCAAAGTCGGAGGTCTATTTTCCATAACTTCTTATTCTTGTCAGGGTCACAGGGGAAAGGAGCCAGTCCCAGCCGGCATTGGGCGAGAGGTGGAGTACATCCTGGACAAGTTGCCAGTTCATCACAGGGCGGACACATAGAGACACTCACATTCACGCCAACGGGCAATTCAGGCTCACCAATTAACCAATAAACCTGCATGTCTTTGGATGGTGGAGAAGGGAAGCCAGCGTGCCTGGAGGGAATCCATGCAGACCAACTTCTGACGGCAAATGAACAAAAAAACATGGCTGACCATGACAAACGTATGTTTCTTTGGCAAGTGTACACAAAATTAGACTCTCAGCATGTGCAGCCTACATAACCATTTTTACACTTGTAATATATAATATAGTTATAATATTGTAGTCTACAAACTTGTCTCTTAAGTCAGGGTAAATGAATTGGCCCGGAGTTTAAAGGTAGGAACTCTGAGTTTGAGTTGCGTTCTGTTGTAGTTTTTCCAGAAGGAGTTAAGTGTTGGATTGGCAGCTTTCATTCCAGCCAAAATTAACTCAACTAAACACTAAGAGTTACTTTAAACCAAACCAAATAGGCTAGGTGTGAAAGCAGCCTTGGCTGTATTAGGCCTTTCTCAAAGTTGTAGCCGACCATAATGGAAAGAGTAAGCAGGATTACAACAGACCCCTTTCATATTGTGTTTCATTGGGTGACCATCACTGCCACATTATCATAATCCTTCTGCAATGCTGCAAGTCATGTTGTTCCTTTGAAATACACTAAGTTTGAAAGCATTTCTCCAGAGGGGACATGTCTCTGTGTGAACCGGTGCTTACCACACAATGACAGGGTAACCAAGTTTGCCTGTCCTAGACATTTTTCTAAGATCTGAGACAAAATCCTCAAGTTATGGAATCCTCATAAAACTTTGGTGATGACTTTGCACTCTGGGAAGAGCTCTGCCATCACCATAATCAACAACAACTGTGTGGAAACATTCACGTTTCAAGAAGCCACAATCTCTCAGATGCCATCATCATGAAGGCCCAGCAGAGTATGATGTACTTCCTTTGCCAGCTCAGCAAGCTCAACCTGCCTAAGGAGCTACTGATCCAATTTCATACTGTCATTATTCAGTCTGTTCCCTATTCATCCATCACTGTCTGGTTTGGATTGGACACCAGACAGGACAGGAACAGACAACAACAGACAGTCAAAACTGAAGAGAAAATCATTGGTGCCCACCTGCCCTCCATTTAGGACTTATACATGTCCAAAGTCATGAAACAGGCCTCACTACAGATCCATCATCACCAGGACACAACTAGTTCCAAGTTCTTCACTTTGGGAGGTTCTATGGAGAACTGCATGTAAAAATGTACACAGAGGATTAGTACTTAGTAGTTTTGTGTTAATTCTGAAATGGTTCAAATGCACCACTTGAGCTGGTCACAAGTATCTGAGACACTTGGACACCTTGGAGATGAGTCTGAGATGGAAAATATGCACTATCCTTTAATGGAACAGAACGAATGGTGGAGAAGCTGACTCATCATGTCTTATTTTTTTTTTTTTTTTGAATTTTGCGATCCATCACACCAATCACAGATCTCTTCAACTGGAATAATCTTAGAATCAATACACCTTATCTGATATCAGTGTTTGTGCTCCGCTGCATCAACATGACAACAGCCCCGGACAAAAGAAAAGCAGTGTGAGGGGAAATTCAGAGACTTCTGATTTCTGCACTTGATATTGAGTTACAATTTGTCCAACTGTGCAATCAATGGGAACTAATGGCATCTTGGAATAGGAGAAAATGTTGGTATTGTTTAGAAAATGTTTTGGGTGATGTAACATATACGCATACAATTTAATGTCACAGAAGAAATTTCAAAAGAACATTATAAACATTTTAAACATTAAATATATAGATTTATAGATTTAGCCTAATTGTCTTGTTACATGTATTTTCCAGTCAAAAAATACGTATGTTCTGTGTATTAAAAACACACATTTCAACAATCAAGAACAAGAGAATAATTTGATAATGGTTTATTTCTGTTCTGATGTTAAGCCTCACTATCCTACAACCATCTGCTCAAACCGGCCTCCTCTCTGTTCTCTGACCTGTGGTCAGTCTGCTTCAGTGTCTTTTACAGCTTCTCAGCCCCAGTTCTACTTATCTCCCAAGTCATTTTCCTTTCAGTGATTTTGTAATCAGCTCCTCATCACGGCTTTATCCGTCCCAGTCTTAATAGGTTTCCCTGTGGCTAATATCAGCTCCTTTACTCTGTATGCCATTAGCCTCTTTAATGAAAGCATGACCCCTATCTGCAGCCCTGCCTCGGTCTCCCTCTCGGCCCATCCAAAGCTCTAGACATCACAACGGCAAGGTGATGGAAAATGTCACTTCTCGTCCTTATTCAATTTAATATTAGCTGTTATGGCTCCTCAGAGGCTCCCACGGAGCCAGTGCTGGAAATAGTGACTGAGGCAGGATGCATTAGGTTCATTTGCTGCTTTGTTTCTTTGAGCTTGTGTTTGATATTTTCTTGGAGTTTCTTCCACATGGTGGGATCATAGTACAAGCTCGAAACGACACGCAGAGGAGGCCTGATTTTGATAGCTGTTGCATGACTGGGGACATGGGTGTATGACAAAATGGACAATAAGGAAAAAAGTTAATGATCTGTAAAACAAACAAACGAGTGTTCAGAGTATTTTCAAAGCATGTCCTTACTAGAAGCGATGTGAGCTACAATCAAAATCAGTCCAGTTGTATTGTTTACCATTGGAATGTCAAAAGTGGCTAGCAGGTTTCAACTGAACCTTTGTTGGACGCCCTGTTTTTTATTTCTTTTGTTTGCGTTAAAAGCATTGCATATGGTTGTTAAGTTATTTTGATGGGATAACTCCTCATTTAACTGCCCTAACCTAAATAAGGTGGAAGTAGCTTTATCAACTAGATCATTAACAACCTACAATATTGTATGTCCTTTCCAGTAAATGAACATCTAAATATCACAATCTAAAGTGTTTTTTTTGCATTTAGTACTCAAGTACTTACTCATCTTTTACTGTGAGTGGTTACATCTCCAGTCTGATCCCGCACAGCTGATATGTACGTGGTTTGTTCACATGACACCACAGAAGTAATTTGGATTTCTTATGTGCAATACATCTTAAGTGTCATCTTAGTGTTAGGAGGTCAAAGCTTCAGAAACATTTGTACTGCTGTGTAAAGATAGAACTTTACTGTTCAGCTTGTGGCCTTCATACGGGAATCTGTAGAAGCAAAGTGGAGAGTATAGAAAAAGACTGGATGTCTCTGATGAAGGCCACAAGCCATAACATGTAAAGTTGTGTGTTATACGTACACTACAAATATTTATGGCGTTTTGACCTCTTTAGACTTTTCCTCCTTGAAGTTGGCCAGATACCCCCGCTCTACAAGACTGCAGGTCAGGCAGGGTATGTTGGTATTTAAGTGGAAGTCCAGCATTTCATGCTTCACCACCTTTCAAAATATTAAATTACAGGCAAACAAATAACAAAAAAAACCCCAAATAAATGACATAACTACTGATACAAGGGTGAGCCTGGAAAGGTCTACTGTCTGACCCTGGTAAATAAACCCTGTTCTCTCTTTAGTATACAGTCAACAGTCTATTTGTCTAGAAGGTGCTTAGTGTGGGAGCTCGTAAGCTAATCCAGTTTTTAAAACCCGAGGACCTCAGCAGCAAGTACATACAGTAACCCAGTCAGTCACCACCAGCATTGCTTAAAGCAAGTTTTACTCACTTGTCACACATTTCCAAGTGAGGTTTGTAATATTATTACACATTTCAGTACTTTAATTTTGATCTCTGGCAGCTAGTTTGGTGTATAAAGGCTGTGTGAGAGCATTTGTCAGTGTTGTACTGAAGAGTGCAAGACTGTGATTACTTCTTTAGAAGCAGTGCCGACTAAATTCATCCCAAACTTGAAGTAATGTATTAGTTGAACATATGTGCTCTGTGGTTATACTGCACAAAGCTCTGATGCAAATGCAGCTGCACTATTATGTCACAAATGTTCAAGCAGGTTGGCCAGGAACATGATGAAGTGGAACCAAATGATGAAATCCATTGAAGGAAGTTGAAACAGACAAACATATCCTATTCAAAATCTATTAAACAGGCAATGTCAAAGAAGATTAAGGCAGAAATTTAAACCCCAGGTCTCTTAAATGATATTTCCTTGCTCGATCTTCACTTGAACTGAAAGTTATTGTGAAGAGACAGTAGGATGGGAGTAGTTTTATTTATCATATTGGATGTATATTGTGCGTAACGTGTGCAGACACAAACTCTATCAAAAGTTTCTACAGCTGTTAAAAGCTAACTGACGGCTGATCCAGCTGTGATCAGATGACATGCAATGCTTCAAAGGAAAGTATGACTCATTTCTCCAAAAACATTTCCTCATTCTTCTCTCCTCGCATGGTTATCTCGCATCTCTTCATGCATACCCAGGACTAAGACACGAGGAAAAGACACAAGTGATGTATTGACTTAGGATGCACCCACAGACTACAGGCACCCTGTGAGGGGGGATAACAAGGCAGACAATCAAAAGTAGCGGGAAAAACACAAAGACGGGAAAGACTCGTGAGGAAGGACTCTTTTAACATAAAACATTAAATAAATAAACTAAAACCCAAGTCCATAATATACAAGGTTGTTATAGTCTGGTCTCTTTTTCTCTATTTTAGTATGCATGTAAGCATACCTGAGGTTACAATGTTCATTAAATATGTATCTAGTATGCAATCATGGTTGTTTTTTACTTCACAAATCACGACAGCATTGGGGCTCTAGTCCTATGAAGTCTGTAAAACCATTTATTTGCTTGAAACCTGTCCTCCCAGCTGTGTCATTACTTCCTTGTTCCTTTGGAGCTGTAATCGTGAGGACTTCAATAATTAATGACAAACTATTCTTCTAAGTGCTGCTCTGGAGCTGTGGTTCCAACCACATGACTTTATTACAAACGTGTTCAAACCGCCGTTTAAAGAAATGACGGTTATTCCAACAAATGTTACGATTTAAGTGAAAAGCGCTTTGGGGATTTTCTTATGGGAAAATGGTTATCTCCTGAAGTTTAGGCAAATGCTTTCTCTGAATGATGGGAAACCTGAAACAGTCTCTTTGCACAAAGGCTCTAACTCTGTCTCCACCCGGGATAATATGAGAATACCATTTTCCAGTGTATCCACTCTGCAGAGCAGTATCAAAACCTTTTTGTGTGGTTGGAAAGTGCCAATATAATTTGAACTGAAGAAGAAAACAGAGGAAAAGATACATTTTTAAATAGAACTGCATCAGTGTGACAAACTAAACCAGTTGTTCTTAAACTGTGGAGTGGGCCCACTTGGGTGGATGTAGGGCCGATGAAGGGCTTCTCACAGAATGGAGAAAAAAAGTGGAGCAGTAAATTAAATTAATTTCTTTTTCAGTACATTGGTTCCTCTGCGGTGGACAATCATCTGTTTTCTCTTATTATCTCCCTTGGTTTTTCTCTCTCCCTGTCTCCCTTTCTGTACCCAGAGTTTTGTGTCATTTGGCTCCCGCTGGTGCTTCATCAGGATATCTGTGATCCTCCGCAGCCTCCGTTTCCTTTGTGTTTGTTTATCACAGAACCATTTGGAAAATTCTCATTGAAAACATTTTGGAAAAATGACAGACACTTTCAAAAGATACTTGTTAGGTCTATTGCCATCTATCATGGGCAAACTTCAACCAATCAAATTCACTCTCAGTACAGTTGTCATGAACATGGAAATGAGCTATTGTTTTGTACCAAACTGTTAATATGTTTATTTCTGCAGTAAAGTTGGGCATTTTAATATGGTAGCTCATGGAGATCGACTCGTTCTATAGCCAGCCTCAAGTAGCCGTTCAAGGAACCGTTCATTTTTTTGGTACTTTTCTTCACTTCACAAGCATGAAGGCTGTCGATGGTCTTCACACATACACCTAGCTTCAGACCACACCTGTAGCTCATGTCATAGCAAACAGTAGTTCCTCACAGGTGCCCATTACATGAATTGTGTCCAAACTGAACAACTATGATATAGTTATGACAAGACTGTAGTCATGGCAAAGAAACTACATTTAGTCAGACCCTTGGTTACTGTTACTGTTTATCATTAAGAAAATCGATTGCGGGGTGGTGTTTAGCTCAGTTGGTAGAGCAGCCACCCCATGTGTGAAGGCTCAGTCCTTGCTGCGGGAGCCCAGGGTTCGAGTCTGGCCTGTGGCTCTTTCCCGCATGTCATTCCCCATCTCTCTGTCCCCACATTTCTTGTCACTCTTCAGCTGTCTCTATCACAATAAAGCTTGGAAAGGCCAAAAAAATAATCTTTAAAAAAAAAAAAAAAGAAAATCGATTGCAATGGAACTCCCGTTTCCTGCTTGAAGGTCAGAATATTTGAATGCCCATCCACCTCTTCTGATGTCTGCATTCTTACAGTGTTTTGTATTGACACTGAACTGTTGGTATCACACATAATTTGTGATGTGCTGAATCATCCAATATGCACAGGCTGTCAAGTCATGCATCTGCATGTCTGTCCATCCTGAAAGAGAGGATAGGAAGGATAGAGGCGTCGACTGTTGCATAGTCAGCTAAGCAAAGCAAATTTGAGTGATTTGGGTGATTTGGGATGTATAAATAAAACTGACTTGACTTGATTCATGGGGGGGAGAATAAACAAGGTTGCTCCTGCGAAGCTCTGAAGACTCAGACTAGCAGGATTTATTTAGGCAGCAAATCGACATGTAAAGTACAAGATGGAAAGATTTTTGACAGGGAAGGAAAACTAATGATGCTCATCAATCAGACGCACCAATCAAATCCAAAATATGGAGAAGGCCTTTGTGCTCTTGGGTTCAATGTCAAGAGACTGCAGTTCAAGAAAATGCAAGTTGGCTCTTCCCGAACACAGCTAAACAATTACACAAGAGCTGAGAGGTTTTAAACTTACCTATAGTTGGAAAACGTCCCAAGTGTGTGCAGCACAAAAATAAAAACAGATTAATGTTTGCAAATGGATCTTTGAGCGTTAGCCAATCCTTTGAATGAGTCAAATAATGACCGGGGCCAGGAAGTGAGCATTAAGGAGGTGATATATGACGACAAGTTGCCATCAAGGGTTTATAAATAAATAGAAACCAACGCCTGTCACGCAGGATTTTTTATTCACTTTTTGACAACTGTTGCGGTAAAATTCTTTACTTTGTCATGTTGTGCTTTATCAGAGCACAAAAGCAGGATCACAAGAGAAGAAACAGGACATTGATGATAGAGAAAGATAAAGACCACATGCTGTGTCAGTGTCAGCCTCTGTCTCATGGAAACACAACTGCAGATACCCCCACCTTACCACCCACCCACATCAAACACACCTTCAAACACCCTCCTCTTTCCTGCTGCCTTCCATCGTTTGCACCTTCTCCCCCTCCCTTCCTCCCTCCCTCCTCCTCTGCGGGTGCTGATACAGTGCACTAATCACCAGCTCAATAAATCAATAGCCAAGCCAATAACCATTACTTCAAATTAGATGCTTGCTCCTGTGAGGGAAAGCAGCTGACACCTTCATAAAGGCGCCTTTCATTTGCGGCTATCGACCAGGCCGAGCTAGCACAGAACCTGCAGGACAACACGCGCAGCGGGGAGGCAGAAACAGCAGGAGGGAGGAGTGAAAGAGAGAAGAAAGAGACAGACTGCTAGAGAAAGAAAACCCAAAGTTGTTTCCAGTAAATAAATCTTGGCTGCTGATAAATTCCCTCTGCCAGAATTTATCCTCCTTGAACAGATGGGATTGGGTTCACTGCATCGGAGAGAGACGAATTACTGTACATGTGTGTGTGTGTGTGTGTGAGTGTGTGTGTGCTTGTTTTATGGCAGAAAAGGGATTGAAGGGTGCAGCATCTCTGTCTCTCTTTCTTTCCATCTCTTTCACTCCCTTTCAGTCTGTCGGAACCACAAAACTAGTGCATCAATGTGGGTCACATGTAAATCAGAATGGCGGGTCGAGCTGGTGTTGCTTCCCTGGTGGGATCCCCCAGCTGAACATCATCTCAGCTTGCTTATTGTAAGACAGCCAGTCACGCTGTTGGTTTATAGATCACTTATGTAAGGGCAGTCGTATTGTTTTTTTGTCTGGCTGGTGTTCACTTACTAACCCACAGATGGCAGTGTGGGATAGCTGGTTTGAGCTGAAAGTGTTGGTCATCATCGCTGTCCGGTCTGCTGCTTGAGACGGAATAATAAAATGTTTACAGCACACAGACATTAAAAGAGCGTTGAGTTTTGAACAGCACCCTCAAATCCTGGTGGAGCAAAACACAGCTGTAACATACGGATTCACCTTTAATGAATTATTAACAAGTTAGTGCCTCTGCTGACTGTCATGCAGAAGACAGTTTGCATGTTTCGACTGATGCACTGTTTGTTTATCCATATGCTTTAGTTAGACAGAGTTGGTTGATGTGAATTTATTGATTGCATATTGAGGAATAGTATAGAATAGGGGTAAGACTAGACAAACATGTTGCTTCTTCCTACGCCTTTTCGAACATGAAATGCAAATTTATGTTCATTATTCCTTTAAGTATGTAAATTAAATCATGTGTAGTGCTGCTGAATCTCAGAGGGATACTACTCAGGGTACAAATTGTCTGACTGACTCTGGAGACCACGACTACAATCATTGCTTTCAAACCTTGAACTTCAAATCTCTAACCTTACAGGTGGTGGATCAGAAAGGATCCCAAATTATCACTGCGCTACCAACCAACATATTGTGTCCTTGAGATGTGAGGACTTTTTACATGATTCTCAGTGCACATTTAAAAAAAGAGAAATAGTCAGAGCATACTTGTGTGTGTAAAGTCTGTGCACAAATCCTTTTTCAGATTTTGAGAGGCGGACAAATGGTGTTACCTGCATGGAACCTTCATACCATAATTCGCTGAGTTTATTATGACTCTGCTGGTATGCTATGCCAGCTTGAAACCACTGAAAGAACAACTAGCTTCTGAAGTGACATTTCAAACCAAAAAAAAAAAAAAAAAGTTATCTCCAGTGCTTTTCAAAAATTCAACACATAAATCAATCACTGATAACAAGTGCTTCAAACTGCTGTTGGAAACAGGCTGCTTAGATCTGCCCTTCAACTTTTTGTTCAACTTTACAATCAAAGACACTTTGTTGGTGCATGTTAGAATTTTTTGCATACTTGGTTGTTCATATCTGGATGGAAAACGTTTGAAACTCACGTGAATAGTCGGTAAATGTTAATGTTACTATTTGTGAGTAAAAGTTAATTCAGACTTTAGTTCCACTGTATTATAGAAAGATTATCTCCCATTTCCCGGACACAGAAATATAATATCAGATATCACACTTAATAATGTCTTAGGCAGGAGGAAAGGATAATTTATTAAATCAGTCTCTTTGGAAATGAGCCAATTTAAATGTGCATTAAAGATGTTGGATGATGGCTTCCATGCCGACCATAATATCCCAGAGTTTTCTCTTAGATTAGACTGTACAGTCAGGTAAAAGTGATTTTATTTGTCTAGAAGTTGCTGGTACTCAATCACCAGCGAGTATATATACTGAGGTTGATGGCTAATGAGGAGCAGGTGTACAG
Organism: Sciaenops ocellatus; assembly: GCA_033000465.1. Taxonomy (NCBI): domain Eukaryota; kingdom Metazoa; phylum Chordata; class Actinopteri; family Sciaenidae; genus Sciaenops; species Sciaenops ocellatus. Next base: position 22,775,986 of record CP136872.1, on the reverse strand, counting down.
GGAAGGGAAGAACAATGGAGACACGTAGTGGACAGGTGAGGAATGGCAGGCTGATTGACAGCCAGTTGAGGCAAAGCTTTAAACATTTATAAATGAATAAATTATATCCAAGGATGTTTTGTTTTTTATCTTTAAATGACATTGCTGTTTATTTATTTAGTCATTAATATGTGAGCTTTTTCTATATAAATATGAAAGATTTTAGAGTGCAAACACAGCCTGCTTTGTCCTCACATTTTTTTTGAAGGTTATATAGCATAAATTTATTTCACTATCTCTCTCTCCTTTTCCTCTCCTGTTTTTTTTTCCCTCTTCAGTATGGTGCAAACCATTTGTCTTTATTTGAGCTGCTAAATTATAATGTTAAACATAACTCAAGTCTCTGTAATGGAGAAGACGACCCAGTTCCCGACTGATTGGCAGTCTACCAGTAACTTCAGCTCATCACATCTTCCCACCAACTGGCTTCCCTGTCCCTGGCCTGTCTCACAGCTAATTTTATTGATGGCGCCATCTTACACAAGACAGGAAAGTGAGTCAGTTCGATTTTCTGCAGCTATCTTGTGTAATTTTTACACCTTGCTGTCCTCTCAGCGCAGTCAAAGTCAGCAGTTAGTGTATCATAATTAAAGGGAAATTGGTGATAGTTGAACGAGGATTGACAAAAGCAATCAAATTTAGATGAACTACCTGAACCTGGCTCAATCAATAAAAACACCAGGGATTCTTCATTGTGAGGAGAAACGGTGCTGTTCAAAGAGGACAATAATTTCATAACACTCTCCTTTCTCAATGTAGGTGGCTACTCTGGATGAGTAATTTCTGCTAAAAGATATTAGGGCACATGGAAAGAAAGGCATAAGTGGAGGTGAAGGGAAGGTGGATGAAGGAGAGAGAGAGAGAGAGGTGCTGGAAGACAGTATCTGCAAAGTGAAAGCATTAAGGCTATTTTTATAGTGAGTTTCCATACTACCCAAATGTACAGGTGTCGTTGTCTCCTCTGCTTAACTTTACAGCAATAACAGGCTAATCAAAACCCACATTTTAGTTTTGCAGGAATCCATGGCTGTTATTTTCACGCACTGTCACTCCCAGCCGCATCTGTAGGCATTTTAGAGGGCTATCTAAATCTTATTTGGTGAATAACTCCAAGAATATATCAACTCTACTGCAAGATTAAAACTTGTGATTTGTGTTGGGTCTCAACTAACTCTGGCTACAGTATGGCAATACTATCTGCCTGTGGCAGCTGATAAAAATAAATGCTTAAAATGTGGAAGGATTATTTCAGGAAAGAGTGAATACGGGTAGCATGATAAAGCGTCTCATCAAGCATGAAGAAAACTTCAGGGTGGACAGGTATATAAAAATAATGATAATAAAAAAAGGTACTGAATGAAGGACTTCATTGGTAGGTAAGGGACATGTTAATTGTGATCATTTTATGAATATATCAAGAGGAAATCTCTAGCCCTGGAGTTGTTTTATTATAATGTTTTGCTCATAGTTTTCTAAATAAAGAAAATGGCAAAGTTATTTCTTGTATTAGCTTCAGAGCTATTATCTTTACGGTAAATTAAAGCATGGTAACATAAGATGTACTTCCTGTGGGTACACATCAAACATTTAAAGCAACATTTCAGTCACTTCCAATTTAAATGTACAGCACTGTATTGCAGACACACACACACACACACACACACACACACACACACACACACACACACACACACACACACACACACACACCTCTCTTTGGCTGTCCCTTGTCCTGCCAATTCAATTATGATTTTTCATTTAGCAAACCACCATTGTGAATGCACAACAGATCTGGAAAATCATTACACAACAAGCTCATATGCAATGTTAATTTACTTCATAATGCACAACATAAGTAATCACAGGTGCACAACAGATGGGTTCCTTTGCTGCCTTGATTCACAACTACATCACAAAGAAAAGTAAATGATGGCTCAACTGGACTACAGAAACTTCAGGCTACATACTGGGATCTCAAATGACCCATGACACCTTTTCAACCATGTTTTTGTGCTCAGTAGATGAACAAAGAAACATCTGGCCTGCAGCCTTTCCTTCACACATGTCTGGTAAACTCACAATCCTTTTGCTGTCTACTATTTTAACTATTGCATTGCATTATCGGTAGACAAATAACCTCAGTAGGTCAGTTCTTTTTTGCACTCTTCCAACTTCGACTTGCTAAAAGCCCTGAAATCTGCAATATGGTACTCTAAGCACACACATGGCTCAAACACATGAAATATGAATGTAATATTTAGTTTTACGTGCCTGTACTGTCATGCTGAACAGCAGAGAGCAACTTTATTCATTTATTCAAATGATATTCCCGCTTTTTGAATAATTTGAGGTTCGATGTAAACACTCTTAAAAAGCCATTGTCCGGCGTGTGCATGTGTGTGTCTGTGTGTCCTTGATGTGCCCACCTGGAACTGCCGCTCACTGAGGGCTGTACCTATGGGATAGCGACGTAGAGATGTTGTAGCCTACAACAAAACAGTTGTGTTATTCAAAAGGAAACACTCAGTGCTGGCAGCATTAGACTGTTGACATGAATTGTCAGGTCAGTTTGTGATGGTGTGTCCTTGAATACAGTGCTGAACTCTCTTGTTCCTGCCTGACTGCACTCTGATCTCACAGGATCTCTTGAGGGGATATGCAGAAGCCAAAATATTTAACACAATGCATAAAAAGTTCTACATCTTATAGACTCAATGGGGCTTTGAGCCAAATGCTAACATCAGCATGCTTACAGTACATGCCCACAATGACAATGCAAACATGCTGATGTTCAGCAGGTATTATGTTTACATTTTTTTTTAGCCTGTTAACATATTAAGGTTAGCCAACAGCACTGCTAACAAAAAATCTGAGGCTGATGGGAATATCATTAGTTTTTGGTATTTAGTCATAAACCAAAGTTTTGGACAAATTGAAACTATGACCTGATGATGGCGCTAGTGGGAAAGTCAAAGAAGGATGCAATGTGGTAACACGTGCCATTTCATCTAGGGACATGAAAAACAACAACAAAGCAACAAACACACCTAAAATCTCCAGTGTTCTAGTTTAAACTTTAAGTAGTTTATGTTGCTCAAACTCAACTCAACACCAGCATGACTCAAAAAAGTCATGCTGGCGTGTCTTTGTCCTCCTGATCAGATAATCAGATCAGAAAAAACTGTAACTCAATAAAGGTATGAGGACTGAACACTTTATGAACTAGAGGACAATTGCCAATTACCTCCATCTTTATCCCCATGAAGAATATGAAAACTTATGATGCAATATTTCCAGCACTGCTGACAAATATCATTGTTGGTGTCAGGAATGCGTTGTGTTTGGTCTGCAATGACAGATTGGATTAGATGCTGGACATTGACATGGCTTTTCTGATACTGCACACTTATCAACCATTTTAATCAAGTTTTCAATTACTGTTTCTTTGGCTACAACCCGTCCTAAAGCATTCCTTCCTTCTGAGCTTCGCTGTCAGCCAAATGATTGTGTAGTGAGCTGGACAGCAGAGCAAAAAGCTGCAGGATATAAGGCTAAGTCCCCATTCTCTCCTTTTCTCTCCCTCTCTCTCTCACTTTATCCACAGTAATCCCCAAGAGCCCGGATGATAATGGGTAATGGATCTCCAGACCCCTCCCTTCCAGAAACACACATGCACTTAGTGTTGATGCTGAGGGTGCAGGTTCCTGTGTCTAACATCCTGCGTCCCAGACCTTGTATCCACGGCGATTAGGTGGCTAACAGGATTACCCGGCCCTCCATCTCTCCATCCATACATTCCATTATTTGTTAACCTTTTCTCCTTTGGTGCAGGCTTTACCTCGCTTGCCACAGGTATTCGGAAAAGTGACACCAGAAATACTGAGAAAAGTTCATGAACAACTTTCATTGCAAAAAAGTCAAGAGTGAATTGAGTGAGTCAGTTATATTGGACTCATGCACTGTAGTGTTATTTTCTTGTTTCAATGGAGAAAGAAGTGTGGCGTTATTATATGGACCTGTGACCCAATTTCAAATAAACCACAGTATGTTAAAGTTGGTACTAAACTTTTTTTCAGTTGTTTGTATAAGAAATGTATGGCTGAGCTCCCAAACCTGACTGGAGCAGTGCTAGATTGTGTGGTTTCCACTCTGTATTGGGACTCAAGTTGGCAAATTGAGCTGATGAGCTAATGCTGAGTTGTGTGGCAGGTTGACAAAATACCACTAGTACCAACAGCCTTGTGAACAATATGGACCAATAAACACATATTTCACATGACTGTTTTCTGGCTGAATCTAACAGGAGTAGGTACTGCCCTGTCTCTGCCAGCACTTAAAAGCTGTGAAAAGATAAAAATAAACTTTACCACAGCATCTGATGGAGATTACACGTGCCATCTCATATGCTGCCTGCACTCCGTTTAAGTTTCTCTGCTACCACGTTACATGTGGTATGCCTACATGGCCAAGTGGAAGGGAGCCAATGTACTTTGGTGTTATGTACGAACAGGACATGATACAATACATGCACATAAAGTCATACAGTCAGACAGCAACTTTCAAATGCCAAAGTCAATTAAAGATTAAGATTTTAATTCAAATTTTTTTCACAGCAAAACAGACCACCAAATGTTACAATAATCATTTCTGGAAGAAATAAATGCATGAATTAGGGGTTCTGCATTAACCATAGACCGAGAGAATGAATTTTAGCTGAAAATTTTTTTTAATTTAATTGTATTAAGTGAAATTTTACCAACTTAACTAAAATTCTTGACTTGAGTTTGAGAAATTGCAGTTTTCAAGAGTTACTGTTACTTCAAAGTACTTGATCAATCTGGAGTCTGTTGAGCAGGGCCAATGACCGGTATCTCAGTTCCATCAAAAAGCAAGAAAATGACACCAGTTTTTCTTTAATTTAATAATTTTGGAATGATCATCTGCCTCAACAGGCACATACAGCTGCATCATCAGCGTTAAAGCCGACATTAATTTCATGACTGTGTAGAATTTAGCCCAAAATTTAAACGTATATACTATACAAAACACATTGACTTACACATGGTGAGAGCCAGGTCCCAGACACCAAACTGGTTTTCCAGTCTTGGAGTATACAATGATCTAAGGTGTCAAAATTCACTCTCAGATCCAGTAAAAGAGGAAGAGTGGAAAGTGGAGTTTGGATCAATAATAAGCAGAAGATAATTCATCACTTTAGTCAGTGCCCTGAAAGCAGATTAAAAAGATTAAAACAGATGGTTTGAAAGTTGCTGACACAAAATTATTTTTGCCACTGAATGGAAAATTAGAGTGGCCAACAATTATTCAAAGAGTACGGAATAAGTGTGATTTTTTAAGTAGTTGTTTAACCCCAGGCAGTCTTACAGCTAGTGGGAACAATGCCAGTCTTAATGATGATTACTAATAATATTGAGCATGATATGTTCAAGAAATTTCCAGAAATCTTTAAAAAGCTCTAGACGGAGGAGGAGAGGAGAGGAGCAGCTTAGACAATGTTTCAAGAGTGTCTCAAAATGTGTAAAAACACAGACCAACATGTGTTGCACTGCTGATTTTACAAAAGTAGAGCGAGATATCGTCTATTTTCTGTTTTTTTTCCTCTTTGGTGCTTCATTTGGATTGATTTTGAAACCAGAAATGGATGTGTTTAAGTCACTAGTACAATTTCCAAGACCACAGGCAATCGCTCACAAATTCAGAAAGTTAGTTTAGAAAAAGAAAGTGATTTAGATGGGATGGGAGAGACATTCAGAATAGAAACCATAATCTATAACGAAGTCAAGGGCATAACTGCAGTGAATAGTTTCATGCACAAACCAAAACTATCATAAGTTCCAGAAGCATTTTACTCAGATGATCAAAGGCCTTTTCAGGTGAATACTGAAATCACTAATAATTAAAAACACACAAGTAACCATGTCTGAGATAAATTCTCAAAATCCCTCTAAAACTTGGGCCAGATGATCTATTGAGTACCACAAGGAGTCTGTTTCCCTGGACAATGCAATCCATAGTTAATTTGAAAGAGATGGTTTTAATACAAGAGCCCTAAATGAGTTGTTGGAGGTTAAATTAAAAATAGACTTATAGATTAATGTAACACCACTGCCTTGTATATTATCCTGAGCAATGTGGGCATTAGTATGGTCAGAAGAAGAAGTTTCATTTAATGATAAAAAACAACAAACAAACAAAAACCTTTGGTTCAATAATCATATTCTGATTATGCTGAAAGCACTATAATATTTCTTAAACCAAAGTGGGGGTCTTGCTTTCATTAATAGGCCAGTATGTGAAGCTACCAGTAGATAAGATAACATGGCAAGATAACAAGATATCTTAAATTATTTTATGTGATTCACATATTAAGGGGAAAGAGAAATTGTGAGTAACATGGTGGAAAGAAGAGTTGTTGACTTCAGGCTATCAGTCTGATATTCTGCACCATGAAGTTTTCCCAAGCTGGACATATTAACTAAGGTGGTGACTCCATATCCCCGCTAACTATAATTAACTACAAATGATCTGCAACCTGTCAAGTTCTAAGTCCCTAAAGTTAAACTTGATGTAAAGATCTATCTATGTCTGTTCCAGTATAGGGTGGAGACCATCCTCTCATGGGTAAGCGACCAATTAATTGATACTGAAGTCATACATCTTGGCTAGGCCAAACCTCTGGTTCTTGCAAGCTTTTCCATTCCAAAAATCAGGGATAAACTCCCCACCATCTACAGAGAAGGCTATGCTTGCACTGTCAGTAACCGACATACCAACAAGCATGTGGAAGCTATCAGAGTGCCTGACATCTAAAGTAACATTAGCAGAAATGTTAGAGATGTTAGAACGTCATGGACATGTCTCTCTAGAGACACGAGAACACAAACCAGTGTAACAGTTAACGTGGCTGCATTAGCTGTGGGTGACTAGAGGCTAAGCTTGTTTTTAAATTAAAAATAGCAACTTTAATATGATATGGACTTAACAGAGTACATAGGTAGATGCGTGAAGATTGAGGAGAATAAATAAGTTGAAAGGGAGAAGTAATAGACAGGAATTATAAATCAAACAGTGTGTCACAGGAAGCAGCATCAGAGGGTCAAAGCAGCTACAAGTGAAACAGTGTTGCTCTCCAACCTTAACTTGCTCCACAGAAGCAAATTTATTCAGTTTTTTCCCCTTCTCTTTAGATTGCTGCACTGGAAGAGTAGGGGTCCAGTCAGAGGAAGGTTGGAAGATGGATGAAAGGTATCACTGTGTTGCTGCGTTGACCCATCCTGGTGGTCGATATCCTAACCGAGACAAATCAAACGCCCCTCCAGTGTCCAGTAGCCCAAGGCCATTCAACGTATTTCAAAGTCCTTGGACCTCAACCCTCTGCAGAGGCATGAGGAACTCCTTTCAACTGATGCCCAGCAGCAACAACCCACAGAGGTACAGAATGATTCTCCTCGTCCATAGTATATGCACCGATACTCAAATTGCTTCCATCAGGTATCACGTTCACAGCGTTCATAGCCTGCCGAAATACACATTTCCCAGGTCTCCCTCTGCTTTTGTTCTACTCCTCAGAGTCAACTTGCAGACGCCTACCTTGTTAAACTCACTCACTGCCGCACAGAAAAACTTTGAAGTAGAAAATGGTCCACCTTTCACTCCATCGAGTCACTACAGGGCATGATCAACAAATCTATGGGGCCCAGAGCTGCTGCCTTTAGGGGGTTCAAAAAGCATGTCAGTTTAACTGAACGAGGTTTTATGACTACAATAATAAATGCTTAAGACCAGATTTTTAGAGAAAGGTTACACAAAACACCACCAGCCAAAACAGGGACATGGGCCAAGTGACACATTAATGAACATGTTATATTGTTTAATCTGCAGGTGGTGCGGTGATTCCCCACAGCAAGAAGCTTCCTGGTTCAAATGCCCCAGCCGGCTGGGGCCTTTCTGTGGAGTTTGCATGTTCTGCCTGTGTGACACTGGCTTCCTCCCACAGTCCAAAGACATGCAAGTTGATTGGTGTCTCTAAATTGCCCAATTGAATGTGAATGGTTGTTTGTCTCTATGTGTCAGCCCTGTAATGAACTGGCGACGTGTCCACGGCGTACCCCGCATCTCGCCCAATGTCAGCTGGGATTGACTCCAGCTCCTCGCGACTCTGATAAAGATAAATGGTTGCTGGAAATGGATGGACAGATGGATGTTTAATCTGCACACATACAGAAAAAAAAAAAAAAAAAAAAAAAAAAAAAAAATATATATATATATATATATATAAATTCTGATTTTAGGAGGAGTTGTGTGTTGGTTTTGACAACAATTTATCCATCCTTCCAGCACTGTACTGTACAGAGCGTCTCTGGCTTTAGCGTGGGTTGCCTGGCAGCCGCACTGTGATGACAAGACTCTGGGAAGTCAGTGCTGAAGAGCAGGATTATAATTGGAAGAAGCCACAAAATTCACAACATCCATGTTTCCTTGTCTTTATGGATTCTAGGTTTGACATTTTCTGAACATTTCTTCTGAATGCAATGGTGCATGCCAGCCTCTGTATTTTGCATGATGATATAGATGATCAAATGTCAACAACATGACATGTAAAATGACTTAAGACATGTACTCATATTCTACTCTGAGTACTCTGACTAAAAGTGTCCTCTGGATAGTGATTCTGTCCACAAACTCTTTTTAAATCTGAGAAGAACTGAAAGAGAAGTACTGATGGACACACTTGCCACAGTTCTCAGAGGCAGAAAAATAACTGAGCCTAAAGATGTCATTCATAACTGCCCTGCACCTCCTACATGACTGTGTAGGAGAGAACAGCTGAGATATCTATGGATCATACGATGACAAATTCACCACCAGCCCACGCTGCTGTTGCAGTATTGACACTGTTGGCAGCGTGTATGGTCTGAGATTGATGAGTTCAAGTTAAACTGATCCATAAAGGACTGACATAATGCACTAGCAGAGAGTTTTGTTTTTTACACTATATCCAGCTCACTTAGCATGAAATAACAGCATGCTGTCGTATCTGTGCAGGGAGCAATCATGTCAGGAAAATCTTTGCATCACAGATACCAGCTTCATAGATAATAAGCATGACATTTTCCTGACAGCAATTAGTGCTTCCCTTGTGTCATGTCGTAGAGCAGAGACTAATCTCACCATTATTGTGTAATTTCTACTATTAACAAATAAATGCTTATTTGATTCCAAATATTTCAATTTCACAGGTGTATTGCTGATGTTTGACATTCCTGTAAAATAACCTCCATCTTTCTGTATAATAAACAACAAATAAATAAATAACCACTTGAACTAATTTGAGTTAGAACAGCATTTGAATATGAGCAACATGTTTAATTGCTGTCTTTAGAGAACAATTGATTGGAAGTGATTGAAAACCATTGCAGTAATTTCTCAAACGTATTCCTTTCAGCATTTTACAAATATAACCATTCCATTATAATAATCAGTGTTTAAATTGTAAGTGACACATCTGTGTCAGGTTTGACAGCTTGTTGCACTGAGTGAAAGTCTCGCACACTCTCAGAACATTTATAACCATATTATTTGAGAAAAAAATAAATAAATTACTGAATCATGTTAGCCTCTTATGGCACTGTGAGGCGCTCTAGATTTAAATTTTTGTGTTGTCACATAACATATCTTGGCCTTTCTGTAATTCTCTTTCAGTTATCAAGGATGTCTGGGTTACTCATCTTTTCTGCTGCCACGCCGACAGTGCTCGATAAGAAAAAAAAACCAAACAAACAAAAAAAGAATCAGAAACTTTCAGTATGAGAAACGACCAATACTGACAGCAAGATCTGAGTAGGCTGATCGATGTCTGGAAGATTTATAAAGAAATGTTAACTGAAACTGTATGCTGTTTCTTTTTTGGATGACAATAGTGAAAGGTTTTGTTGACTTCACACTTATTAAGCACCATCATAAAAAGGATTGCCTATAAAGTTTGGACAGGATACTCTTGAGTCTGCTGGCTGGCGGTGTGAAGCAATGCTGCATTCAGGTCATATCATATACATCATAAATATAGAGTGGGAGAAAGATTTCACATCTCCATAATGCATTTATGAGTATCAGCAAATTCTCCTCTACCTCCTCTACTACCATATAGTTTATGTCTGGTGAAACTACTAAGAAAATAGTTAATGTAGGCTGCATATGTTAAAATTCAGGGCTAGCAGTTGGGCTACCCATCTTGGAAGAATATATAATCCTAAAAATAACACTCTTAACAAGATGTTTTCACTTTTTTACCCCATTCTACCGACACGGCATGAATGCAGCATATAGCCAAGCAAGTAAAAAAAAAAAAAAAAAAAAAAATGAATCCACTCAGTAAAATCTCCGGCAAAACAGAAGATCAGGTTTGTTTCAGGATCAAAAAGAGATATTTAGAAATAAGAGCAGCATCCAACAATTGATTCATGGTGGCGAATGATATGCCAGCACATATTTCTGGATATATTAGAAGTAAAGGAGGAGCTGGAAATGAAGTTCTGAACAGGAACAGATTGCAAAATAATGACAGCAAAACATGAGATAAATGTGGAAGCCAGGAGATGCCTTGGTATATGATTTTCTCATTGTTTTTATGTTTGTAACAACCTTCTTATTATCTTGTCTAATTACCTCATTAGAAGAAACACAAGATCATGATATTTCATGAGATTATGAAATATTGGCACATTAATCTTGAAATACAATTTATTTTATCAAAATAAATGAAAATATTATATTAAATATTATAACATCTAGAGATATAACTGAACTTTGACCAAAGCTTCGTATATGATGAAGCAGAGTGTTCGCACCCTTTACATTGTCTGTCTGTATAGCAGCTGCTGCTCATTAAGTACAACTTGTACTGGTCAGCATGTGTCAGTGGCCTTAACACGCTCAGTGCATACTAACACAATTTTACTCCGGACCACTTAAAATAGCACACTACTCTGCTGTACGGTCTTAGTCAAGCTCACTTTGCACCATGCTTTGTTAAACATATGTTCAAATCTAGTTCCTATTTTTAATTCGCACACTTAATGACCCAGCCAGTGTGTCACTATAGCCAGAGGAGTGGTGCTCAGCGGAGCAGCTGGTTAAGGAACATTTACTCTGTATGTTTAAGAGTTTAGGTCAAGATTTAGATGTGTGTCTCGCAGTGCACTTGTACAGCTACAGCAAAGTGAAAAAATGGAAAATGGAAGACCAAATTGGAATAAAAAATTTGAAAGGTTTCATCTAATCCGCAGCCTAATTTTTCACATTAGCCGAAAACAACAAACAAAAAGCCTCCAAATCCTGTGAGGAAAAAAAACAACACTTTGTATGCAATTAGGGCTGATTTGTAAGGCGTCTGCAGACACACTTGGCTGTCCAGCACTTAGCCTGTGTGTGTCATCCTCATTAACACTCTGAAACATAAAGTTTAACATGTCAAAATAAAGCAAAACAATATTTTTTGGTCTTTAATCTCTCTGAGTTTGCTACAATGGCGATTATTAAATTCAAAAAGCTGTATCTGTCATCATATTATTGTAAAACATTTAAAGGCTGTTGTTTCTGAACCATGAATGTGAAATTAAAAAGCATCTCAAGACGTTGCAGCATCCCTCTGACATGTGTTCATTTTTTAACGTGGCACTGATACAACTGACACCACTGATACACCCAAAGTGGGTGTGTGTGTGTGTGTGTGTGTGCGTGTGTGCGTGTGTGTGTGTGTGATTAAAGAGAGCGTTTAATGATTTAAGAAGGCTGCAGAGAACAAGTCAGACGTCTTTGATGTGCTGAAGGTTGCTTTCAGAGTGGAAACGTAGGTGTTGGTAGACTTCTATTTGTCTTTCAGTCAAGCAAACATCGACTCAGGGTAGAAAAGCAACTTCTGCAAAGGTATGCAAATGGATGCATTCACATGGACACAGCTACTATAAAATAATATTACACACTAACATACACCTACACTCAAGTGCGACCTGTGAGACTTGTTGGAATGAGATGACTGCTTCTGACATATCAGTTTGACCCTGGCTTCACCAGGGTCGCTAGTGTCGTGGCTACAATTGTGTGTACGTGTGTGCGAGTGTGGTGTCAGGGCTAATGTGGCGTATAGAGTGACATTCTGATAAATCTCCAGGCGGCCTGCGCTCTGCCCTTTCACAGCTGCTGACTATGTTAATGGAGAGTGCAGATACAGGGTGTGCCGGGTCTCACTCTTGTTCCACCCCCTCTGCAGATACTTACAGTAGTGATGGATTCGATATCTAAGCCGATACAGCCTGCAGACTGAAGAAGGAGCCTTGAGTTCAGTTTGAAGCAAAACTGGAAGTTTCTGAGAGAAGAAAAAAAAAAACACTATAAACAACAAAAGTAGTCCCCCACACTCAGAGAAACAGGAGTGCAAGTTTGAACGCCTAATGTTTTATCATTTACGTTCAAGTCACATATCTCAGCAACCTCTAAATAACATACTTATAAATAAAATGACTTTTAACTTTTAACACTTATCGAAAGGTTTGAAGGCCTTTTGAGAATCCTTGACTCCTCTCCTTGCTCCATTTGTATTGTGATCAAAAATATATAGGTATCAATATTTTTTGGATTATTTTAAACTTGCATTCACATCAGCAACACCTTTATAATTCCTTGCATTAAAAGAAACAAAAAGAAAAGGGACGTCGTCGCTTACCACCTTTGAGAATTTTGAAACAGAGGAGCAATTTTGGATTATGATTTTATTGTGCAGCGGATGTGATATTTTTGGATCCAGATGGACAGAAATGTCTGGAAACCCCTTTAAAACTGCAATGAGAGGTATTTAACGACCTTCATATTTTTTTTGTTTTTGTCTGGGATTTATCTCTCAGAAACACAGATGCTTAGCTCTGTGATATGAATGTAATGATGATGCTTGAGAGGGACAAACTGGGGCTATGCAACAACTGATGAAACAAAACAAAATTCTGTTCAGTGGCAAAGAGTTGTTAGTCATACATCGTTAACAACAAATCGCTAAATTTTATGCATAATCTGCGTTATGGTCATATTCCGTAGCTCCCCTCTCTATGTGTAACATGCTTCTCGGGTAAATGACCCCGAAACACAACGGAACGTCTGCATGGATTTAACCCTAATGTATATAGCCGACCCTCCGCTTATGGAGGAGAGAATTGGTGCTTGCCTTAGCCCAATGTGTCAATAATGGAGAACTTGTGTTGACAAAAGCAATTAGTCATCGTGCAGCCTCCGCCGAGAGAAAGGAGAAGAAAAGGTTAAAAGGAAGGACGATAAGAGGAGAGAGCAGACACCAGGAGAGGCCGTAAGGAGATGAGTAAAGAGGCGTTAAGGGAATGAAGAGGGCAGATGACAAGAGAAGATAATGAGAAATGGGTGGAAAGGTCAAACAAAAGGATAAAAAGTGGTTAAATAGACAGATAAGAGGGAGGGAAAGGGGGCATAATGGAAAAGGAGGAGAGATGAAGGAAAATGGGATGAAAAGGGAAAAGGATTAAAGAATGGGAAGAGGGACAGAGGAGAGAAGAGGTGTCATTGCATAATGTAAATATGAAAACCATATTTGAATCCTCAAGGGTATTCAAAATATGCTGCAGTAGTTTATATCGTTCAACTGCTGTACAAAGGCATTAAATACATATCACAGCACACTGGGGATGCAAGAGTCAAAGCATTGAGACAGAAATTGCTATGCATTTTCTGAAACTCACAGAAAAGTCAAGTCAAGCTACACTGGAGACGTACATAGGTCACAAAACGCACGTCCAGTGCTGTAAATTACTTTGTCATTTTCTGGGTTTCGGTGCCTCGTGTGCTTTGAAATAGAACCATAAAGCATCACCATTTCTTTGCAAAAATCAAACACCATCAATCACAATGTTAAGTTGAACGGTAGCAGACTCAAATTGCAAAAACATAAGCTGGAGACTGGAATCAGTTGAAATGGTTTATTGAACCAGAGGTGGCAGGATCTGATCTAGCTGGATTTTTTCCCCCCACATTCTGCCTATGGCACAGAAAGTAGACGATAACATTGGTTTGATAAAAGATTTAGTTTTTCAGAATTCAAAATCAAAGCTTCACAAGATGTTTACAGATTCAGTGTGATAAATGTGATATAGCAGAGACAAATCTCCCTCCATAGGTTCACTGTCTGTCCCGGGATAGAGCGATATTGGACACAGTTTTTTAAAAACACTGTGATATTCTTAACATCTACACTGATCCTATCTCAGTTGGACTGGGAGCTTCAGACACGTCTGCATTAAAAACAGCACCGGTAGAAAAAGAACTTCCTACTTTGAGGCTATTTCCTAAGAAACAAACCATAATGGGCACTCGTAGTGCGTAGTCCACTTATATTTTCTGCTTTTGTTGTCATTATGTTCCATCACAACCATTACATATATTCTACATATATATGGGAGCAGGAAGGGAGCTAGAGGTGGTGGGTGTGTTTTGAGTGTATAAATATCTGTCTGTTTATTGTAGGTATGGCAACAGATATATATCCACCAAACATCTTGTACATCTTTGTGTGGTTTTTTTCCTGTTTGATGAAAATGTAAGATCTATGAACCTCAACAGCCAACCAGTATGTAATCATCTCTACTATTACTGGATAATGGGCAGTCATCAGTCAGTCAGAAAAGTGGAGTGTAAAAGGATATTTGCCTAGCCGTTCTTAACAGTGGCACTCATTACTACTCTTGAATTCTGAGTTTCCCTTTCTGTTCTTTAAAAAAAAAAAAAAAAAAAAATCCTTTGTGCTGGCCTCAATCTTAACTGCATTCATCAGTGACAAAACTATTGAGAGAGAATAAAACTCTAAGGCTGGTTACATTTTGGGTGTATTCATTCTGATTGCGACTCTGCTTACTGATTCCTTTTCTTGTTGAATCCAATTCCAGTTTTATTCACTGCTGACAGCAAATCCACCTGTATTTTCAGCAGATTTGGACTGCCATAGTCAACAACTGATTCTTTTTGGTTATAGTTGAAGTTGGTAGCATTGGTTTACTTTAGGGCACTAGGATATGAGCCATTTAAATTTCTACCAGAGTCTCTCTCTGTATCAGTTGATTTTCTTACTGCCATTACCAGTGTTGGTAATATTAACTATATAGTTCTGAAGGTTAGAGAAGAAATTACGTTTTATTCTATGTAGTTTTGTTGTTGAACCTGCACTGAAAGTAGTTTGCAAGCTAGTTCAAGGTCCCAACTTGAGTCTGTCACTACACTCACATGGCATACCCCTTTCACTGTGACATATATCCAAAGCACACTTTAAATCAATGTAGTGTACTTGAGCTGTTAATGCTCTGCTCATGCTTTGGCTGCATGTTTGTTATCACGTTTCTTACCAAAAAGGCTCTGCTCCTCGACCCCAGCATCCACCTGTACGCTCTGAGAGAGAGAGAGGTTGGAGCCTAGATGCTAAACATTAATGCTGTACATATTGTACATTTACATAATTCTCTATTCCACTAAAGTGAAGGTTTGGTCACTCGGGGAAATGGAAATAATCTGTAAACAACTCAGACATATATTTAAAGTTTAACATTGTAAACAGTTGGTTATTTACTCATACAGAACAACATTAATATGTATTCAAAGTCGTGATTCTGGTTCATGGTCTAAGCCTGATATTCACTCTCCTCTATTTGCCTCTGACTAACTCCTGAGGGAAATATCTCACTTATTAGCTTAACGCTAAACTGTGTCGGTCTGCTGTTTGATGATGTGTTGGGTTTTTAGAGCTTTTGTGCTAAAATAAAGCTGTCTGCTTCTGCTGCTGGGAACACTGATAATAACACTGAGAGTGGACCAAAACAGTAAAGTAGTGGGTTGGAAAACCAAAACAGTGACCTGTAAGTGTAGCTGAAACCAGGGGTTAAACTCGGCTCTGTAAAGAGGGGAGCTCTTGTCCAACAGGTTTGGGTTTGGGCGGGGGTTTCCACATAGCACACTGTTGTTTTCAGAGAGACTATTTCTTGAGTAAAATATAGTTCCAGTGGAAAATGTAGATGTTGTGTTCTGTGAGTGTTCCAGTATAACAATGGTACTGTTACTGGAAAAAGTTCATTAATTGTCACTATTTCTATTAAAGTCCATTCACCTCCATTGTATTGGTGAAATTTCAAGGATATCTTAATGGTCAGATACCACCAGGCCAAGGCATTTTCATTTTTATTTTATTTTACTTACTTATTCATTTTTAGATCATTTGGGTGAAGCAATTCTTTAAATCAATTTTAAGAACGCTGTTTTCATTATAGAACCACCATCTGTTTACTTCCTCCATTAGATATGTTTCTTGCTTGCAATAATTCAAATTCTGCAAATATTACTGCATTTAATCAGCAACACTGAAAACCCCTGATATTATCCACTTGATGCAGCAGAAAAATATTGTGATTCTCGGAAGGAACTGTTCTTTGAACATCTGCTGAAACTCTGATGATGCTCGACTCATCTGGAACACGACGCTTTGGATCCAAATGATTTCACTTCTCACAGCTGTGTTCTGTTAGTTGTGCACCGTTTAGGTTAATATGGTTACCTTTAGATCACAATAGCACATCAGAAGATTTAAATAATGAACAAAGGTACCTCTCTCTATTTGAAGACACTGGAATTGATCCTGCTGCTGTGTGACGGCCACAGCTATTTAATAAAGTCTAAGAAAACACAGCTAGATTCTGCATTTGGTTATTTCAGAGTGAGACAAAGTCTGAAAGGAGACGTTACAAGCCTAAAGTCTGAGTTGAGATAAGTTTCGACAGGGTGCTGTTCAGATGTCAGGAGGCAATTCACTTCATTTTTATTTATAGAACACGAAATCACAACAGAAGTTATGTTAGGGCACTTTTTATATGGAGCAGCTCTACAAGGTCTCTTTATAATATTATTTATAGAAAACATGATATTTCAGACCACAGCTTAATTGTCTGAAAGGCTCTGTAAAGATGAGGAGGCCTGCTGATACTGGTGATAACCCTCCTGGGGTGAATTTGCTTTCCACAAAGAGCATATGGAAAGTCAACAAATATGTGACATAAAAAACACAAGCATCATAAGAACTTTATAAAAATAAGTAATAAGCCACTTTTCTTTTTACTTTGTGACCACTTCAGTTTTATGCAAAACATCTTGTTTGTGTTACATTGTTAAGCTTGCGCTTGGCAGGACATTGAGCCCACAATGCAGACCAAAAACAAGAGTTGACTTAGAAGGCTTTTATTGCAAAAACAAAACACAAACAGACAAGACAGGACAGGACAGGAGGAGTCCAGGGGGGAAACTTCAGGGCAGGATGAGGAGGACAGGTGAGCAGACGAGGGTAGGCTGAGCGTGGCTTGCAGGGCACGTGAGGTACAACGACAAACTGGCGGAGTCTGGGAGGGTGAACCGGAGTTAAATACTACGGGAGCTTGATGAGATGAGATGCAGGTGTGAAAGCTGAGCAGGTGAGTATCAATGAGGGAATGGTCGAAGAAACAGGTCAGCCACGCCCAGCCTGCACAGACAGGGGAGACAGACAAAAACAGACACAGAACAAGAAGGGCAGGGAAACACCAGGAAAACACAGGGTAATAGACAAACCTAGCACCTCCTAACATGCATGGTATCTAATTAATTGTTTTATTTCATTTCATGTTTTATCTCTGTGTGTCTACCTCCCACACTGACAGATTACATATGGAATTAGTAGGAACTGCAGTGTGTGTCATGTATGAATTATTGTATGACAGTATAGAAGCTAAGTCAATGTGTTTTACACACAATAAATTGCAATCAGATTTGAAACTTTTAAATGGCTTCAGGTGGATAATCAAAGTCAAAGAACAAAATATTAGTCAAATAATTTTCCATATGATGAGTAAATTTATATTAACATGTAAAATCTGCTGAGCGCCCCTTTAAAGTCACCATTTTTCTATTATCTAATCATTAAGTCATTTAGTTTTGATGTATAATAGCATTTATTTGTGCGTTAACATTACATTTACCACAAGCAGGCAAGTTCTTATCCATGGTGAGTGCTGGTATGGGCTCGGGGCGACAGTGGGAAGGTGGGGTGGTGGTGGTGGGGCAGACTGAAGCAGGAGCCTTGCTTTCAGTCGTGCTTGCTGTTTATTATGGAGCTAAATGAATCTAGGTGGCAGACGGGTGAGAGGCTTCACTGCTCTGAGATCCAGTGCCATTCATCTGCATTAGGACCACTTATTATAAAGGCAGCAATTTATTTTCTCTGGCACTTTTTTTTTTTTCGGAGGTTGAATAAGTGAAAGAGAAGTGAGAGAAAAAAAATGGGAGAAAGGAGGAAAAAGAGAGAATTGATTTTGCAGGATGAATGGAGCTAATGCTGTATAATATTTATCTCCACTAGATTAACGAACCATCGGGTGCCCGGGAAAAAAAAAGGGGTGGCTTAATTGAACATCTCCAGCATCCCTCTTTTCCTGGCTGTTGCCGGCTTACTGCGTGCCCTTTTCTCTCTTTTCATCCTTCCCTCCTGCCAGGACTCCAACAGAACAGATGAAACTGGCTGCAGTCATTCATCGATGGGAGAGAGAAATAAAAAGAAGATAAATAATAGTGGTTGAGAATTTTGGCATTTTTATTACGATTGGCACCGTTTCTATGCATATTTGCATTTGGAGCGTTTTTCAACTCCAATGAAGATGCACATAAGCACACACACACACGCACACACACATGCACACACCATGCCAGACACTCAAGGATACAAACCGACACACACAACACTGGCAACATTCAAAATGCACACACGTTCACAACAATCTCACTGTAAAAGTAATGAGACAGGCAGCAGCCTTTCAGCAGAGTGTGAAGAGCTTCACTGCTGTTAATAAGCTTCACAGTCGCTCTTTATACACACACCTACACACACATCCCACCAATATGCATTCAACAAGCTTCCTGAACACACTCATCACAATCGGGTTATTTTAAGCACAGGTGTGAGCAGAGTTAAGGTTTCTATGCAACAATGTACATATTCATCATTGCATGGAGAAAAACAAGTACTGGTGTGGTGTGGCTGAAAGCAAAGCTCTTCTGCATCAAATACTGCAGACTTGACGTTGACATGACGTTGCTGTAAGGTACACTTCAGTAATTTTTATTTCTGTTATATTTCTATTATTTCTCATACTTTTTTTTATGAATATGGGTAAAGAAAATCACCAAAAAGCAGCACATAGTATAGCTTCAAAATGTGCCATGAAATCAACATACAAACAACTGTACATTCAACCAAACTGCTGCGGCAATTGAGCGATTAATCAGAAAGTCAACCTACTGAAAATTAATCATGTATTGAGATAACTGATTCATGTTCAAGCCATTTTTCTTTTTTAAGAAAATTGCTTTAAAAATTTTACAGAGTGAGTTTTGACTCAGATTTTTCTGCTTTTTTGGATTGATGACAAAAAAATACATTTATAGAAGGTCTGACTTTACAGAATAAACATTCAATCAAATAATATTGAGTAGGTAGGAGGTTGCTCAGAGTGCAGAACAAAGCCAGAGCCAATTATGTCATATTCCAGTCTTCTATGATATTGTGTGTATCTGTAAGCACAACCATACATCTGTATTACAATTGGCCTATCTCGCAATCTCTGACATGATTTGAAATTCCCCAGAACTGAATGGGTTCTTCCTTGGCTCATATTACACCCTTTCACCAAGTTTCATGAAAACTAAGCCAGCAGTTTTTCCTTAATCCTGCTGACCGGCAGACAAACAAACAGCACTGGAAACATACCCTCCTTGGCAGAGGATTGTAAGCAGCCCTACACCACATTTTCTAAGCCTACTTGTTGGAGGCAGATGGAGAGAAGTCAACAGAAAGTGGTGGCGGCAGACTTTACGATGCAGTCAGACCAAAATTCGCCTGGAGAAAAGTACTGGTGTGGTGTGGCTGAAAGCACGAGGGGACAGGAAACAGTGTTGGATATGGTTGTAAACATAAACTGCAGGAGCAAGCATGTTTAGCACGCCAAAATCTGAAATCATACAGCATTTTAACAAACGTTTAAATGTCACTGATGTCTGAATGTGTCTCGCCCCATTTGGGGAAGTGAAAGCCTATCTGATTGCACAATTAAATCCCCAGGGCTACCAACCAGAAACGGTTTTCCAGAAATTGCCTGAACAATCATTCAAATGAGCCAATCACAGCAGCTCATCCGCAGCCCATCGGCACTGTGCAGTGTCAAGTTGAGTGGAACGCCAACAAGAGAGTGCCAGGTAGCACCAGTCCAACTGACTGCTCTATTGTCACCCAACTTTAGATTTATGTTACCTGATCTGTTGATGATATTTAAACCCCAAATATACAGCTCCTTCGTTTTTTCTAGAGTTTAAATGTTCCAAAGTACAAAGAGTGAGGCATTTTCAGCTTTAATGAAAGACTGACTCATCCCTCCACCTGTGTTTAGTCATAGTAGGTAGAGTACACAGATAATAAAACCTCTTGCAGCAGAAACCCAGCAGACACTGTGTCAGACTGTGTGTGTGTGTGTGTGTGTGTCCTCTCTTTTATAATCACTGCATGTTGGAGGGAGAGACCAGTTACATACCTTCCAGCACTCCAACACACACACACACACACACACACACACACACACACACACACACACACACACACACACACATGCACCATTTGCTGGAAGGACCAATGAGAGGTTTTGCCCTGAAGAACGAGCTCATGTTGTTTGGTCCTTACCTCTTTGAGGGCCATTTGGGGGTTAGTTAGACTTAAGGTTAGAGTTGGGTTTGGTGTGTGAAGTTAAGGATTAAGGAATGCACGTCAAGGAGGTCCCAGCATGACCCTGTGTTTTATTAAACTTTGGTCAGACCCCTTCAGGGCTTTATATAATGTCAATGTAGCTGTGATAATCATGTGAAAGCAAGTCATTCTTATGCTGGTATCAGATATCAGCCCAATAATAGCTGGCCTAACTGATAGGGTGTCAGGAACAAAAATAAGAATAACAAAAAAACAAACAATTGCTCTTGTTACTTTACTTTTTAAATTGGGCCAGGACTGTCCCTATCACATAAGCTTATGCTCTACTGTCATCGTGCAGAGCTGGACGGACCATTACGCTCATTATACAAGTTGCGCAGGGCTGCGCAAATTACACAAGGGCCCTGCCTCCACCTCGTAGCAAATCCGGTGTCAGTGTTTACAACTTTGAAGAGAGGATGAAGTGAAACCACGCCTCTGGTCACGAAAAAGAAAAAAGCAAGAAGGAATTGCAGGAAAAGCAATCAGGTTCTCTTGTCTCTGAGTTTCACGTCAGCGGATAACAGTGACATTAAGTTGATGTGCTCGCTTGCACCGCATCGCTCTCTGTCTGTCTAATGTTAGTCGGTCACAGCAGCTCATGCATTATTTTGTGGACTGTGTGCCTGACAAAAGTGAGAGTAGAACTCCAGCACCGGCAGCAGCCTCTGTGGGAACCAGTCCAGACAATATATGGGTGTGATGGCACTCATCATAGGTGCATATCATTTTAAAACACGATTCATAAACAATGATTGTCTAGTCTCTCAGTCCAGGTTTAGTCACAACTCTGGTCTAAGTTGGAAAGCAATGGATTGACATCAGCTATTGACTGAATATTAAATTTAAAATGTTGATTAGCTGGGCAATTTCTCAGTAAATAATAACTATCAAGTATTCAGCCAGACTAAACAATATTTTATATTTGAAAATGTATAATATTGTGCGGACTGGACTAATTACTAGACAGTAGAGCCAAAGCTACGCAGGAGAGTGCACTTACACAAAGATTTTATTGTCATCAGCTGTGCACACTGCGTTTGACGAGCGTTTTAGTGTTCAGAGCAAAGGGTTGTCTCACCTTGTTATATTTTATTTACAGTGTGTCTGAACGGGAACTCTTGATGTTGTGAACCTAATTAGTCAATTGATAAATAAGATATTCTGCCATACTAATAAACTTGACTCTAGAGAGAAGATGTTGAATTATACATCTGCTGAGCAGGTGAAATGAGAGATTATTAATGTGGTAAACCAAGCTGTCCTAAAAATGCAGTGCACGCATGAGCACAAGTTAGTGGTGTTCGAATAAGTTGCTTAACTTCATATGTGCTAGAAGACGTTCATATATTTGCTAAGAACTAAAACAACAAATTACATTTGAAACTTTCAGAAAACAAACTCAACTGTAATGCAAATGATGCCGCTGGCTGTAGGATTTATCTCACATTAACAGCATACTCATGTTGGGTTCGTTTTGTTTCTGACTTTGCCTTCTTCTCAGATTCCTTGGTGTAAACTCAGTGCAAACCTATTCCCGTTGTAGTTTTCTCTGTCTTCCTCACACTGTGATGATGATGACATTAGGGCAGCAGGGCTGCAGGGTGCATCTTTTTCTTTGCTCTTGTCCCTTAAGCAAATGAAAGGCAGTGCTTGCATCACCCTTTCGTCTTTCTTCCCACTCTCTGCCCCGCTGGATATACTTTGATCAGGCGTAATGAATGTTTCACTTATGAGCAAAATGTACACACTTGGCTGTATTCTCTTTTTGGAGTCTTTGTTGTGACTCCTGTACAAACACAATTATGTCGTTGTAATTACTTCATTTCATGCTGCTCAGGAAGTTTTTGAAGTGTAAGGTCTTATAGCTTAGTCTCAATAGGCTTAACACATAAAGGTGGATTTCAGAGGCAGTGATCTTAGAACACAAAGTTATTGTAAAGTTAATGGGATAGTTTAAAGTTTTTGGACACAAAGAACTCAGTTTTGGAATTAACTTGCAGAACTCAGTCAGTGGTCAAAGGGTGTAATGGTCCACTTTAGGACTTTCATAGGCTTTGTTGTAGGTCATGTCTGTCTCTGCCCTCGTAACTTCAGGTCTGCATGTCAAACTTGTTGGAAAGAATACAATGCACTCAGCTGCTGCCTCTAGCAGCTCGCGCCTAATGTGTATATAGTGCATTGTAAAATCACTGTAAAAACACAGTCTGCTCAAGGGGTGTAGCACAAAATTGTGGACCCTTTACTTTGGCATTTTCTAGTGGCTGCTCCCCACATCCATGACTATTCATTCTACTATCCTATACTTCTGCTGCCACCTCTAGCATTTGCCTGTCTATGCCAGCACACTTCTGAACACACCCAAAAGTGGTGATGCCTGCCTCTTAAAAATACTTGCCTGAACATAAGGTTTTCCTTTCCCAGTCAACAATTTCTCACTAAAGGTGAGAAGTGTGCCCTGGTTTACTTTTTATTTATCTAATGAATGTACAGAAGGAGCTTAAAACAAAACCTTCCTCCTTCGAGAGGACCCAGTTTAGGTGGTTTGGGCCCCTGATGAGTCACCACCATCACTTTATAATAACCACCTTGTTCCAAGATGGTGTCCATACAATGAAAATTGTTCAACAATTACATGTTCACTGCACATTTGTCTCTTTTTTTTAGACCTACTGGCTTGTCCTATCACATTATGTCATCTTCATGGTTCAAAAAGTTTTCATATCAAGAGTATCGTGACAGCTCTAATTCATTAATACTAGTACGGTGCGTCCATGATGGAATCTGGGTACGTCAGCCGAAGACAAACATATACACATATATTTCAAGCGACCTGATATTTCTAAAAGATGTTTTGAAAGGAAGCGGAGGACGATGCTTGGAAAAAGGAATTTTTAGTTGCTTACTCTGCCACTGTGACTCAGACCTGTGTAAGCGTCCTAAAATGGATGGATGAATGGATAAGAAGTAAGAAAAGTGGGTCCATGCATGCTTTAATACTACCTTTACTTCAATCAAAGCTTTGACTATTCTCAACTTTGAGCTTCTCCTTAAATAAAAGAGCTTTTAGCCTTTAGAGCAATGGTGTCTCCATACTTTTCTTCACAGAAGAGAAGATAGATCTGGTCCACTTACATTTTTATCTTTCTTTTTGGAAACCGATAAGTGAAAAGGAAGACTGAGTTCATCGTGGAAAATGACGTTGAGAGGAGAGGGTGAGAAGGTCAGCATTAATGGGTCTTTTCTGTCGGGTTTAGTGGTCCAGGTGGAAGAAACGCTGAGAGAGTACTTTCCAAAATAGAAGACTAATGGAAGGCCTCCACAAGGTCATTCAAAAACAAGGAGTTCAAAACATTCATTGTGCCTATAGACAGTGTCAACATTTGTATACCACTAATGCAAAAAAATTAGAAGATAGTGCTTTTAAAACATGATGAGGTCTGAAATAAATGGAGGTTATTTCTAAATGGCAAATAAGCTCTGGAGTGTGCAATATTATTCAATTAGGCCAATCATGTGTTACCTTTTTGGTTATACCTGAATGCATTTTGATGCATTTTTCTTTTTGAATATCCAAATAACTCTAATATCCTTTTGTGCTCCCACTATGAAGAGCTCATCACTACTTTGCTATCACTCACACTGAGGTGCAGGTACATTTCAGTAATTCGCTCCAATGCAAAACATCTATGACATGACCTTACAGAATCTTTTTCATGGAAGACATTTTGACATGTCACAGTTTCAGGGTAGTGGTACTGGTGCTGGTGGTTTGTGCTGTCTCAATGTCACACTGACACGGCTTACTGGGACACTTGAATGGAACACAGTCATCATCATCTGATTTTAGTAAGGTAGATGATGGGCATTTGCAGACATTTGCAAAGTTTCTATTATATTTTTATTTTCTATTTCAAACCCACCACACGTCTGGAGCTCTGGATCACTCAGTGCCCGACTGCTTCAGGTCCACATGAGATGTTGTTGCAACTTTGAGTGTGTGCTGGCTTTTCTGTGAGACTTATGATTCACATATTGAAATAAGACACACACTGCATTTGCATCACATACTCAAATCATTCTGTCTAGATCGTCTCGTCCATCTAGATGTCCTAAATTTTCAAATAATATGAATAAAAGACAAACAACAAGATAAAAAATGTGAAATGCCTTTCAAACAAGGCTTTAGGGCTAATTACTTTTTTTAAACAAAAAACACATCTAACTAAAAAACAACGACAAAACAATTAGAACTGGTGGACAAATAATCCCATGCCAGCCACTAGTTTTTGGGTTGGAACAGATTGATTTTGCACAAGACTTGCCTCTTTTCTCATGAAAAGACATAAGCCTTTATTAATATTCATGGCAGGTATTTGGACAAAAACTCATACTGAAGGGACTGTTAGGGTTGCCACAACTATTTCTGTGGGTTAATTGCTATACATACATTTTATTTTTGGGGTTTCACCTCAGCATTATCAAATATGTGGACTGCAAACCTCTCACCCAAACAGTGTGAACATCTTGCAAGACTACACCTTCTGGTCGTGTATTGACTGTAACCCATGGGAAACAACTCAGTGGCCCTCAGAGCTTAATATTGTTTTCAAAGTCCGCCCTCTGGCTATGAAAGATAAAAGTTGGATGTTGGCAGTACAAAGCATGCTGCTGACAAAAATAACCTTACTTCTCTTTGAGTTAAATATTTCAGTATTCTTCGCCACTCTGCTCAGCAAGGACTTTAAAATGTGCTGAATGTTTCTGCCGGCGAACGTTTTCTGTAGGAGTTGTCAATATGGTTGCCTCCTCTCCGGATCCCTTACTAAATGTGAACAAACAAATTTGATACTGCATCTGTGCTGTGTTTTTTTTCTTTGGATGCACAGATCAAAAGAGGCTTTAAGAAGCATCGTGAGTCTATGTTCTTTTAATTTAACATGGATTGCAAAGAAAATTCAACAGTTTAAGGACCACACCGGTGTGTATTCAGGTCTCATTGCAGGTTAGGAAATCTAAGTTTTTTTTTTGTATTTTTCCTCCTCTTTTTATGCTGCCATATGGTTTCAATTTGACATAAAAAAAAATCTATGAAGACTCTTTAAATGTGCTCATGTTACATTCTCCATCACAGTGAACATCTGGTCCATTTTAATTTGTGAAGGAAATATGTTTTATACATATTCCCCTGTTGCCAAAATTGTAGCCAGAGATATTTATGAGTTTTGGATAGTTTGTGACCAGCATGTTTAAAGGTCGAGTGTGTCAGAGTTAGGGAGCTCTATTTATAGAATATGGCAGACATGGAATAGAATGTTCATTATTATCCAATATGTTTTCATTAGTATATAAGCAACTGAAAATAACAATAGTTGTGTTTTTGTTACCTTAGAATGAGTCTTTGACATCTACAGAGACACCACCATGTTTCTACAGTAGCTCAGATCAGACAAACCAAACATAGGGCCTTTCAAGTTGTTTGTGAAATGTGGCTCTATTATTTGTTTGGAAGAGAAGGGTGAGGCGAGCAGTATTCAGCTGTTTGCAATCTGCAACCTTCCCACAATGCCATCCGTTCCTTGTATGCATTTTGATTCCAAATCTAATGGATGTCTGATAGAAAGAATACCAGTATATCCATATTTCATTTTCAGAATGGTTAGTTGTGACGTTAGGTATAGAGTAAGTGAAGCATTCTGGTATGACCCTTTTATCCTATTGGCCCACAAATCTTCTCTTATTTTATTCTTTTATTATTTTGATGGCAGAAATGACTAAGGTGCTGACTCCTTCTCCTTTTTTATTTGTGTTTTTTGGACAATTTACTCGCTAGCCTCATACTGTTTACACGTGATATTGAAGCAACTGCATCTATCCATCTTTGTTGCCTTAAAGGCTCTTGACCTCGGCCTTTCTTTCTCCATCTCTCACAATCTACCCACTCCTCCCTTCCTCCTCTAGTCCATATCCCCACGCTGCCTCCTCACTCCACTTCTATCTATCCATCACTCCGGGCTACCAGAGGTATAAACATTTCATGTAGTGTGTATCCACGAGGCTACACATCTCCCTTCCTAGAGTCCCACTGCCCCCCCTCCACCCCCCACCTCTCAGCCCTAAAGCAGTCAATCCGAACCACTAGCACCCCCCACCTTTAGACCAGGCAGGGGTTGCTGCTTATGGTTGGCCTTGGCAAGGCAGCAGCTAGCCAGAAGGGAGTTTGCAGATAGGACTAACCAGACTATAATACATCTGACAGAGCGAGAAATGTATCTGGTGATACTCTTGTATAATGCCTTGTATGTTTTTTATTCAAGGCTGTGAGTTTTAAATAGTATCTAGCTGCAAGTGTTTCTGATCTGACACATCTATGGTTAAGAATTGGTTTAAGTTACTAGAAGTAACCTCGTGAAGCCACTGAACTTGTGTTGCGTCATCTCACAATTGACGAGAATCCGTCTCGCCAGGCTTCAAGCTACGTGTTTGTGTCAGGAGCACAGTGGTTCAGATCAACCAGCATCCTGTGAGGAACTATTGGCATGAGCCAAGCATGGTTTAACGGAAGGTATGTTTTATGATGTGTTTGAAAAGTGACTGTTTCCTCAAAAAAAGCAATGGCGGCTGCTAAAAAGGAGAGTATTTTTTTTATTGAAAACACAGCACTGAAAGCTTTTCTCAATGGAAAAGATGTTCTTGCTCTACTCTAGCTCTACTAAGAGTTGATTGCGTCATATGGTATGTTGATCTAACCAGCTCACCCATGACAGGCACTGATAGACAGATGGTTCATCCAAACCCCTAAAGTAGCTTCCTTTTCACACTGATGAATCCAACCAAAAAAACACTGTTAAATCCGAATAGATCTGCTGGAGAGTTCATTCTTAATCAACCCATTTAGAATCAAATGTGACATTAAGCTGGTAACCACCTCACTAACTTGGAAAGGCCTTTGAAAACAAAACTACACTTAATGGGTCCCAATAGCTTCACAGTCAATTTCAGTTAAGTTCCTTTCTTAAAATGAGGCTTGTGGCCGTGCTCCTCAAGCTTTTGGTGTGGTGCCACGACTGATGTGTTAAATATATTTTAGTGGGGAGTGAGGTAATTTAAACCACTTCATTTAGCTGAATTTCCCATGAAGTGAGGAGCTCCCTGACAGCTGGAAGCTCTGCGTGAATGATTAACTGCTGCAATAAAGAAGTTGTAAAACCCTTTTTTCTTAAAATATGGTCTTAATTATCTGTAAAGTAAAATGTAGTGGCTGAAAACATGTCACTGTCAGACAACAAACAGTTTGGAGCATTATATACCCTAATTATATAATTCCATATACATGATATATCCTATATGTCTCAAATGTAGTAACTGCTATCGCTGCTATAAGAACAACCCTAGTCATAGGTTGTATTTGTCTGTATATGTGCTCTTAATGCTGAGCTGACCGGTTCCTCTTGTCCATCACATTTTATTTCATTGTTGACCCTGTGTTAACCTGCACATGACAAATATGAAATATATGAAAACTTGAAACTTCAACTAAGCTATAAGCAATATAGATAACATAACAGTAAACCACTGAATTACTGCAGCCTCTGGTGGTCACTAAGTCAGGTGATGTAAGATAACGAGTGACAGTGAAACATTAAACTTCATTTGCCTTGAATGATTTTTTAAGATTTTAGCTTTAAAGCTGTGTCTTAATTGTTAAAGTTTCTGTATTTTCTTTGGTACAGTCCACATGACGTTTAAAATAATATAAATGTCCATAATCATGAACATTGAACTCTAGGTTTTACCTTAAAGTCTGAACACTTAAAGGAGAAAGATATTTGATTGCTGAGTTTCAGGTCATGGTAAATGGGAAACGAACAAAGTGGTTCACCCATCACAACAGGTAGTGATCATGCTTCAAGGCCATCAAATAAGACCATCAAATTTCCCCAACAGCTGGACATTTATCGCTCCATCTTTAATGGCTTCAAACAGAACACAAAATAAAAGCTAAACAGTTATATTTTGACCACCGACCACCCAGTACTGCAGAAGATTAAATCGATATTTTGTACATTGATTAGTTATTACTCATGTTCTCCATGACATCTCCTCATTGAATTTTCAAATTACACATACATGCAGCCTGCTTTTCTGCCTTTGCCAGCTGATTAATGGTCGAGATGTTTCAAAACTTTTTTAATCCATACTAAACTTTTTTTTTTTAATCCTTGCAGCAGTCACTTTGGAAAATAAAACTGGAACTAAGAAGACAGATGAGCTTTGCCTTGAGAATGTAATGCCAATTAACCAGGAACTAGTATTAGGAGTCATGAGGTGTTCCCCAGACTACTATTAGATCATTCAATTAAACATTTTTATAAAACTAAAAGACTCATTTGCAGTGATGCAGTGAAGTGATGTTTTTCTCCCTCATGCTGTTCTTATTACTTTTCTGTCTGTTTTGATGTTCTGTTATTTTTATAGGCTTTTTCCAGCCTTAATTCTATATTTATTGTTTGCTATACAAATAATATCTCATGTACATTAATTACTATTAATGAGTGCCTTTACATTTAAATGATTAATGTGTAGGATTTAGTGGCAGCTAGTGGGTGAAAATAGAGCCCCCTAAATCCTACATGCTGGAGCTTCAAATCATCTTTGTTTTCTCACGCTCATATCACCTATTACACATTACACAGGTGCCATCTGTCAGGCTGACTTTTGTCTTTGTTTATTCTAATTCTAACAATGCACAATTATTTTGCCAGGCATAACGACGTAAAAGACACCACAACACAATGCCTTAATAAAGCACTACACTGGAAGATACTATGGTTCAGTAGCATCAGATGATCACACGTTGTATTTCCTTGCTATATTTCCTCAGCGTTGTACCCACAAGCAGGAGCCTGTCGGAGAAAAAGAAGCACGCGAAGCATGAAATTAGTTCATGACAGCTGTAAAGACAAAGTCAATATGGACTAAAGAGAATTCTGCAGTGTATAAGTCTGTGAGGCTCAGTCATTGAAACAGTCCACCATCACTTACTGCCCCTGAGCTGGGGGCTAAGTTGAGGATGTCAGTGTGTGATGCAGACAAGGTAATATTATCAGGTAGCGGAAATGAGCCACCGCTCTTTCATGGAATTACATTCCGCAGAGGTATAGCACGTCTATTTGTGCACCTCGACGAGGACAGGAAATAACAGATTTCTGGTTGTTATCTTGTAAACTGCTTTAAGATGACTGCATACGTGTGCAGCTATCTGGGCCATAAGTCATCTCATGTCATGTTATCATGAACAAAGAGAGTGTACAGGTGGTCTATGGATTTGTATTAGATCAAGACACAGAGAGATGGGCTTGAGGTAAAGAAGCAGAGAAAATTGCACCACAAATTGTTGCACCACGGAAAGCTTTTGCAGCCGAAACACTTTTGTGCTTATCTTTGTCCCCTCTAAGCTACATGATATGACTTCACAAAGTCCGCTTCCTACCTTAAACTAAAAAAACTTTACCCAGACATTTCATCCTCAATGTGGCAAACACTGCGCAAAATGTGTCATTTTCATGGAAAAAAAACAAAACAAGTACTGACATGTTAATACATTTTTTTCTGCTGCTGAAATGCAGCCACAAGAACATTTTCAGCAACAGAGACCAAATTCAACGTGACACTTTCTCACTGAGAAATGCCTCTCATGCTCCTCATATTTTAGGCAATTTCAAACAGGGACAGTGAGCTGTGATCTATGACGGAGAAAACTGAACTCGTCTTCTGTTTTGTTCACTGCTGGAAAAGTGAAGAAAGACAGAACTTTACTTAAGGGAGAAGCTTTGGTTGTGCATATAAGCTTTGATCTTACTAAAAGCGACATTTGTTCTAAAGAGCTACTGTGCTGTATGGTGTGGAGGCGAAAGGCAGGAGGTGGAGTTGGGAGTGAAGAGGGTGGGATAGATTAGGAATGAGTATATAGAGAGACAACTTAAATATCAGAGAACAATGTTGAAGTGAGTTGGAACAGATGAAGATGCAGGGAACAAGAAGCGATGGAAATGGATGATCCACTGCGGCGACCCCTAACGTTAGCACCCAATGGGAGAGGAGATCTAAACAGCTACATGGCCATCATGTTTCATGCACATCCCGTTTCAACCCTAAAATAAATATTGGGAAACGCTGAAAATATTATGCTTTGGTGTCAGTCTCCCAGGATAAAACTGAATGCATTTTAGGGCATTGCAGCAATGTTCTGACAATCATACAGTCAGAAATCTATTAGCTCATTTAGACCAACCTGTGTCCATTTTATCTGTTAAAGCACCAAGCTAAGAGTAAGTGGGTTTTATGTGTTTTTATATGATGCATTTTAGGTGTTTGTGGGTTTATTTTCAGTCAATTTGTCTGCTGTTACTCTAATGAGGCTGCATATTTTATGTTTAAATAGTTGTTGGGTCTAAGTTTTCATCATTTTGTTAACATAATCTGTAGCTTTGTTATCGAATGTTATGCAGTGACTTACTGTGGTTTTACTCATGTCACTGCACAGCAGGGAGATCACAGCATTTCTCCCACAGTTCAAAGACCCGTGGCGAGAGAAGTCAGGTAGTTTGGATATTAGATATAAAAATTCAAATGCATGATTGTGAGTGTTTTTCCCCTGCTGTTTGTGTTAGCCCTCAGCAAGACTGCCAATTTGTCCAGGCAGGGTTGCTGTCTTTCACTTAATGCATGATGGGAATGGCTTCTCCTGAGATAATGAGAAATGATGAACATGGATAGCCCGATAAACAGAATAAAGAGGGGCCAACAGAAACAGAATTAATTGGTAAAAGATCTGATTGTCTGATGGGTTGAATAGTGTCCATGCTGGTGAGGTGGAGTGGCACGGTTTAACTTGCATAATTGACTGATCATTATTTCACTGATTTAACAAGGAAAAATACAAAACATTTGGCTTTTGTTTGGCAGAACAACATTTAAGACTTCACCTTGGGCTCTTGATGGATTTATTCCTCTATTTTGGAGTATTTGCGTAGGCGCGTGTAGAAACAGATTATAAGTATCACAATAAAAAAGAGTTCTACTCATGTTCTTTTTTCCCTCCAAACTATACTTATTTAAATATATTTTTGATCCAGTAATTTACTTTTTCAAAGCTTCATTTGCCATTTACACCTTTGGTGTTACAACTCGTTTGCTCTAAATATAGGGATCGAATATAGTGGTGAGTGAGGAACACCACCTGTCTTTTGACCGCAACGTAATAACGATGGAGCAAAACCCAGAACAAGAGCTTCCAGCAACAATCCCTGACCATGTATGGCCACCAATACCAAAATCAACAAAACAGTCCTGAAAAGCACTAACATCTCTGCTTTTTAAAACACAAAAATAAGTTGCACGTAGATGAACATGTAGTTATCTATGTTAATTTTTCCTATCTTTGATTTTCTTTTATAATGACAATACTTGTAGTTAGTGGTCTGGTGGGCTTTTAAATGGACTTTGGCTTTTAACTGCTTTAGGAAACAGTTAACACAAATCCAACATAATGTTAGTTTCATAATTGCAGTAGTAATCACCCTCTAAAACATTAAAAAAACACAAAAATTAAAATGGAAAATAGCTTTGAGTTTAAATTGTTTGCTTAAGTCATTTTGTCATTGATACTTTAACCAGTAATGAACAGAGTCATTAGTTAGAGCTCTAAAAGATAAAGGCAACATTAACACCATCTAGCAAATGGAAAGTGGCTCTCTGTTTTTCATTCTTATGCTGCAGTTTGGGGAGCTTGCAGGTAACAAAACTCCATTTCTCTCTTACTGTGTCACATAAAGGCACAACTGTAATAAACCTGTCAAAATTCAAGTCATTAGGTTGTTTTTTTTACAGTTCACACTTTACAGCTTTTGTCCTTCGCCTAGAGCCAATAATCTTGTGACTTGTACTTCAAATAAGAAAACAACATTTTATGACTTATGTTTTTTTTCTTTTCTTTGTGGCGTGTTATCAAAAAGAGTAGCATTAAGAGGGCAGAGAAGAGAAGAGAAGAGAAGAGAGAGATGAAGGAAATGAAGGAAAAGGAGACATGAGAGGAAACACAAAAATAAATGGAGTGGAAGTGAAAGGAGAGGTTTTAGATTGGTTGGCCAATCTGTCCACCTTGAAGCAATAATACAATGGCACCAGACTGAGAGTGAAGAAAACACATGTGGTTGTAGGTTTGAGTCCATAACATCTCTAAACTAATGCCTAATCATTGAATACAACAGACCTCACATGTTTACCTCTA
Organism: Sciaenops ocellatus; assembly: GCA_033000465.1. NCBI lineage: Eukaryota > Metazoa > Chordata > Actinopteri > Sciaenidae > Sciaenops > Sciaenops ocellatus. Next base: position 22,742,765 of record CP136872.1, on the reverse strand, counting down.
TATTTGGTGCTTATTTTAACACAAACACGTATTTGTTTTGTTGACTCGTGTGTGAAGGCATGCCGCAGGGTCACGCATTGATCTGACACTTCATTCATATTCAAATTAGTGGCCTAATCTATACTACATTCTCTTCCACCTTTGTGATCAATGACTTATTTTGTAAAGCCTCTATGTGATTATTGGGAAATAAGCGATGCAAAAGCCACGGGGGAAATGTATCCAGGTGGATCGCTGACAATGGCCATGAGAGCATGCAAGTGGCAGAAAACAAAAGATACGTGATGCATAATTAGCCCTTCATTTTTTAATTGCTGTAATCCACATTCACCTATACAGCCTTTTACAAGTGACATAAATATTTGATTTCCACTCGCGCTAATGCGCTAATGATAGATTTTCTTACTCTACAAGTGGTAATTCAAGTCACAAAACATAAAAAGCAAGTGAATGTGCTCATCAGCTCTACACTGAAGTGTTCATCTGACTCCCAAGAATATTCAATTTCAGAACAGCTATTGCATTTTAAGAGGATGCAATAAGGCCCTGCTTTGGTTGGATATGTTCTGTTTGCCAAGAAAATTGCTGATACGGGTTACAAATGGCTGCAGAGTGATAGAGACAATTGTGCTGATATCCCTGGTCGCATTTGCTGTGCCATCTGTGTGAGGAAATTGGTTGAAGGGCTTTTAAATGTAGAATAAATGACAAATAGAACTCCAGTATTGTGTGTTCTTCTATTAAACTGCATGCTTGATGATGACAGGAATGGAAGAAAATGCTAGAACGAGCTGTGTGTTCATTTATTCAGACATTTAACAAGACAGCAGAAATAATTCCCACTTTCTTTTTGCTAATTTTAGTGTACTGTCCAGCTTTAATACGAGTCACCATGTTGTAATGCTTGAAAACATTCAAAACCAACCAGCTATCTACCAGCTACACACTCTTGTCAAACTATTGTTGTTTCTAGCTTCGCAAAACCAAGATGGCAACTTCCATCAAGCCAGACTCAAGGCTTCAAAGTGGTCACCCCCGACATAATCATACGCTACGTTCAAGTACATTTCACTTACACTTATTATGTTAGCCGCATCGTAGCTAAATGTACTATTTCTGAGTCACGGTATGACCTCCTGTAACTCTTTTCGTCCATTGGAAGTGGACGTTTATCTTGTTTGAGACTGCCAGATCTTTTGCAGGAGAAAGTCCCTAATCTTTCATATTACAGAGTTTAGTAAAGTGGCCATGTTCTGCTCTTTGTTGGTAGTGGGAAGGTTTACCTCATGCACATTTTCCAAACCTGTCAGTTACTTATCCTATAAGCCATTTATTTCTGAATAATGAAATAACTTTCAAAACACTTCATTTAAAGGACATTTTGTGAGCTTGGGTTTCACACTGCCCCTTTGTGAATGATCTGAATTTAGGCCATTCCAGCTACACTCAAAAATCAGCAATGTATAGGAGTGTTTTCTGATCTGACGCCACGGTTGGCAAGATGACATAATTTGTCTTCCGCCTTCCAAAGCTGTCACAAATCACTGCTGAAAAAGAAATGTGGTTTATGATGTGACAAGGCTATGGTTGGAGTCTGATTAGGTTTAAGAACAAAACGACTAAAAATATGATGGTTTTGGTTAAAATGACAACTTTGGTGAGGTGATGCTTTAAAAAAAAAAAACAATTTGCTCCCATCATAATTGATACAGCTGCTTGAGGGTTTTATCATATGTTGTTTTAGGGCACCTGCTTTTGTCATTCTTGGTAGGACATGAGAAAAGGCTTCAAACATGAGGACTAAAAGATTAAACACCAGGTAAACCTTCCCACCTCCAATAGAGGGCAGGGATTTCCCTCCAGTTTTCAACTGGACGCACCACTGGCTGTCTACTACAAATAGGATCAGGCGGTCCCAAACCAGGCCAATAAATCACTAAATAGACTACTTCTAGTACAGAGTCATTCATTTTTATTCATATGGTTATTATTTGGGAATGCATTTAAGGTGACAGTCCAAAATTAGGCCAACCATTTTGATCAACAGAAGTGGATTCTCTTCCAGTTGTGTTGTGAAATGTTTCTATGGACTTTTTGTCTATTGGAGTATTGCTTTACATCTTGAACTATACAGCTTTTCACGTCTTTGTGTTTGGACATTAGCAATTGTGAGCTCTGTTAACCGCAGCGCATGTCTTGTAATCTTCAGAAGCAATGTAATGCCTGTCAAAAATACCCATTTTCCTGTACCATCTTGAACCCAGACACATTTAGCCAATGATTGATACCTGAAGTCTTGCACAACGCTTCACAAGATTGGCTCCCAAGGCTATCTGTGTAAATAAGGGGGTTTACCTGACAATCTATTCCATGCTTGATCCCTTACGCTATTCCTTTGATCCGTCCACAGCTCTTTGGTTGTCTGCTGTCCCTCAGGTGATCAGGCTGCTGGCCAAATGCTCTTTCTCAACCATTCTCTACACTTCCCATCCATCCGTTAGCTTTTAAGGCTCACTGCGCATAATAGAGGTTGACATTAAAATATAGTCCACCCAGACCTCTGCTTTTTCCCGTTAAAATACTTCTCTGCAGACAAAATTGTTTCACGAATACAAAGTATCTTAGCTCTATTGCAGCTGGACATTTTATCTACTTTCACTGGCTATGTTTACACGCTTGCCACCAGCAATCCAATACTAATGCATGCGAATAAACCCATGTATATGACATACTCTGATTATGCTCATGTGATAATGCACAGCCTAAGCAGAAAATATGCAGAGTAGTGTGTTTTTTGATTAGCTTTTCAGCCATGTGCACACTTTCATTTAGCCATGACACTGTACTGGAGTTTTCGCACACATAAATTCTCGTAGCGGAAGACACATGCCAAAGATGTTTCTTTCATCGTTTTGTCTTTTACAAATGCTTTCCGGGCTGCAGACACATTTACTGTGCTTCATCAGTCTCTTTCTTAGGGAAAACATCTTTTATTCACTCAAATACGTTGAATAACTCACAAAGGACAATGCAGTTTTACTGAAATACTTTTCACAAATGTTCTCCCAAGGTTTTTTATTAATGTTCTTGTTTATCTTTATTTTATTAATCCATTCAAGGAACATCTGTTTTCCTTTCCCCCTATATTCTCTTACTTCTTACCTTCTGTGAAGACGCTACATGAATAAGGTTTGACTTATTTTTCTGTATATGTGGAACTAATTGAAAATCTCTGCATGATCATCTGCCACAAGAGCTCAGTGCTCTGTTTAATTGTTTGGGTTCATATAATTTGGTGTTTTTTTTTCCATAAAACCTCTTCACGCTGGAAAGCCATCAGTAGATCAATGTAATTGCTATGCCTAGCAGAGTTTCATGTGTCGCATTGAGACTATTTGCATACAGCTAGATTTCCCCCTGGCATGATTAGTTGGTAAACTGTCAGTGCGGTGCTGCCACAAAGCGAAGAGAAGCATTAGTCCCATCCAGGTACTGACACCTGCAACAGGAGCCTGTCTCTTTCTCTTCCACATACACTGAGTCAAAGTACTTAGGGTTAAAGATTAGTCAGTCATTATGCCTTTTGGAGATCTGAATGCATGAGTAAAGTTTTATTTAAAATCAGGAACTATCCCGGTATGTGTGGAAGAGAAGGGAAAACATTTGATAACGTGACATTGTGCCATTTTCCCCTCCTCCACATACGTGATTTCAGTTGAATAGATCATTAGACTTGTTGTGAATGAGCCTGGAAAAAATCCCATCGTGACTCATTAAAGGAGAAATAGCTATTGGTCAGTCAATACAGGACAGACTTGAAGCACGCTCTACAAATCTCTTGTACAGATGGAGAACCTTCACAATCAGTTACAACACATGATAAACACAAGACAACATTACAACTGCAAATCAAAAATAGGAATCCATCAGCATGTGAACCCTATTCATATCCTCAAGTAAAAAAGTGAGATTATGAATATCTTTATTTTACATTTATGACCTCGCAGAGAGGAGAAACTCAGAATGACTTATTTAAACGATTAAGAAGTTGGTGAGGAAATTACAAGTACCAGCCTCAAGTTTTACAATACTGAAATGATATTTCTATATCCAGCTTGGTTGTGTGTTCCAACAAACACAACATACTATGTTCAGAGGTTAAAAAGCAGTGAAAGTTCATTGTCAACATTGCTATACCTGCTGCAGCTAGATTTACCAGCATAATGAAAGCTGGATTGGAGGGTGGCAGCCTGCACCTCCCATGGTGAAGCTCCTTGCTGACAAGTGAAATGAAGCAGCTGTACAAACCATGTGCCACAGTGGTAGTACATGTCTCTCACAGCCCAATATCTCTTGAAATGTGTTCATATCGGAACCGACACCTCACAATTTACATCCAGTCCCAACATTCAGTGTCAGTGCACAAAGTAGGGTGCCCTTGATGTTGTGAGGCAGACAATAAAGGGGGGGGGGGGGACAAGGACAGCATTGACCAGTTAGAGCATATGTGTTTACTTTGAAGCGACAAAAAGCTCCGGCTAGCACCAGGGTAATTATGACGGGGGCAAAGGAGAATGTAGACCAACAAAATCTCTGTAGGGAAGACGCTTAAGGTGGATGGATGTGTCAACAAAATGTTGGACTTTAACGCAAAAGACCACTGTTTGTATCTCCTTTCCAAACAACAGTCAACATTTTTTTAGAAGCTCAACCCGACATGCTTTTAATGTTACCATGGCGACCAAGGTCCAAAAACATTAATAAAGTGGTAGTTTTAAACTAAACTACAATGCTTCCCAACTCAACAGTGATTTATTACAGTTTTGGAAGGTACAGCTACCCTGGCTCCGTCTGAAGGTAACAAAAGCTCCTCTAAAAGCACCTCTAAATCTCACAAATGAACAAGTTATAACTATTTCTTAGAAAAAGGGGTACATAGAGACGGCACATTGACTTCACAATGGAGTCTTTCCATGTAAACTCTACAATGTAAACATAATCAGTTACAAACAAAAGCTATGAGTACAGAAATCTGCAAGATATACTTTAATAGTAGTACCACAGATGAGACTCTATGACAGACAGACAGACAGACTATTCTTTAAATGAATTCCATCGGTCATAAAATGTAAAAGAGGAAACTATAATTAGCCTTACACATGGAAACAAACAGAAGAACCTTAAAATTGATCTTATGCTCGGCGTGGTACTTCTTTTAGAAAAGTTACTCTGTCTCTGTCTATTATAAGTATATCCTATACCTAAGTTAAGCTATGCTGCCAAAGGATATTCAACAAAAACTAATTATTGTTCTCACAGAGATTTGAAGATATTCTAGCAAGTGCAAAAGAGTCTGCATTATTCAGTGTGCTGAGATAAATATTTTGTTCCTGCATTCCTGCAGTCTTTGATGATATTTTAGTCCTGTCATTCATTTCTTCTTTTCAAAAAGACACAAAAGGCTTGCTAACAAATTTCACAGTGTGTAGTAAGTCCTTTGAAATTAACCACTGTGTGTAAACAAAGCTGGAGTTTGGATTTTAGCATTTCAGGGTTGGGATGTCATGATACATAAGGCTTTTACATAACCCATAATTTGATCAAAGTAGCCATGGTGCGCTAATATGTATGGCTTCTTTAAATGCCAGTATAATTTGGGTCTCTTTATCTTGTTATGTTTTGAACAATGTATGCAAAATGTGAGATTGGCCACAGCTGCATGGAGCTGTGTGCAACAGAGCATGTGAGACTAGATGCGTTGAGCTCAGCTGCTATACTTTCCTCTGGGTGTTCCTGGTTTAACATAAACGTTGTAATCTTAAAAGAAAGATATGTTTGATGTTTAACCATTCAGACCAAGGTGGTCATATGAGAGAGCAGCTTATTCCTGTGCTGCATCTTATCTCAGCTCCAAAAAAGCTCTGATTTAGATGCAAATGAGGCTTAGTCAAAGTGGTGTGTGTGTGTGTTTGGAGAAGCTTTGTATGTGCACTCTGTGTGCCTGCAGCTCATTAAGGGCAGTGCGTCCATTGATTACAGTCATGTAGTGAAATGGCCCCTCTTTTCTTCCCCTTTGATTAAATACGCTGCGTGGAGAAAGTCTAGATTCAGTGTTATATTGATGCTTGTATGGGCATGTAGAAAAATGCAAACCAAAAAGAAAAAAAAAAACAAACAGGAGGAGGTGGTTTGTCAATGGGAGCCCTCCTCTTTGTCTACTCTTCATCAGATCCACAGATCCCATACACACAACCTCTGCACAAACACACACACCTGCAACGTTTACATTTTCTCTCACCTTCTTTGCTGCACTCTCTGTGTATTAGTTGGGATGTTGGATGGAAAGTCAGCGACAATGCATCTCTACAGCCGGCCCTGCTGAAAAATAATCAAATTCAATAATAGCCTTGACTCTGCACTCTTTGGTGGGCTCTTATTTCTATACTCTCTTTCCATGATGCCTCGCCCTCTCACACGCTGTCTCTCTCTCTTCCTTTTGTTGCCAACTTGGTAACTGCTAAGTGAACTGATGCATCCCGTATAGTTTGTTTCAAAGTCTATGATGAATAATTTAGAAGGTTTATGTGACCCGTGAGGACCACCTGACACACACACTTAGAAGACTACAATTTGTTGGGTTACAGACAAGTCTACCAGATATTTCTATCCAAACAATAGATTGTTCAATATAATTTGACGTGTGTAATTATGATCTAATTTGCAACCACTAAGTGACTGAGACATGCTCTTAAGACCCGCAGGTATTTGGTCATACATTCTGCCCTGATGATATACAGTTTATATGTAGTATAGTATAATGAGCATGAATTACTGCACCAACTATGGAAATCCTTTCAGTCAATTTTGAGACATTGTCTGGCAGCCGTGACTGTCAAAATGATGAAATTTGTGCCAATCAGTCAGGTAGATGTTGAGATATTGTCAGACCTATCTCCACACAGCGCTGTCCCAGCCATAGAGAGACCTATCAACCAATTCTAGTATCGGGGGTAAAAAACATTCTGGCTTGTTTGTATGTCTTTTAATCAGTGACAGTCATCTTGAGTAGGATGCAGTGGCGGTGCTCTTGCAAAATAGCGTCTGAGGAGTACTTAATTTGATGCAACACGAGGAGGCAAGCCCCGGTATTAAAAAGGCTAAATCCTGCTAGATTGTTTATGTTTGCACTGTTAGCGACCATGCTAGGCCATTGCCATTTTCAGTGTGGTTCAGAGGTTGTTGTTTCACGAAGCAACCGAGGACTTTGAGAACAGCAACAGGCAGGTAGTGGAAGGACAGAGAATGCCAGCTGAAATAGACCTGTACCAACAGACTACTTCTTGTGAGCCAGAGTAGAGAAAACCTTGATCTGTTTCTGGCATTATCCTCTTAGCACTATGGAGATCTATGCCAAATGTCACGGCAATCCATACAAAAGTTGTTGACAGTTTCCAACAATCCACACACCTTTCAGTAGTGACTATTGCCAGTTGTTTACAGGGAGATTTTCTGGAAGAATCAAGACATTGTTTCTGTTAGGATCACATTGCTGTTTGTTGCTATTATTACTATTATTATTATTATTTTTTTTCCGAAGCTTTGAGCACCACAAACAAAATTCTGTTCACCACCAGTTGGAAGTGAAGACAGAAGAGTTTTAAGACATGATTTTTTCCAGACTTCAGCACATGAAAACTAAATCATCTGCATTACTAGATACCTCAAGGAGTGATTAAAAACTTGACCCCGTCAGTGAATCATTTGATGTTCAATGTTTATTTGATATATGCTGTCTAATGAAGCTTTAACCATTGAGCGGTTCCATTTGCCTCAGAGTGCTCATAGTAAATCAGTCTCAGCTGTCAGTTTTAAGAGCAGTCAGCCACCCGAATGATGCTTGCTTACTTTATTCTCATTATCCATTTTATCAATAGGATCTCCAGCAATGACAGATGTCATCTCATGTGAATGTATCACCACAGTAGATGAGGATGGACTCCTGAATTGCCTCGGGCAACGCACAAAGGTGTGGGTGCTTCACTTACTTTTACATGCTTATATTTCACATGGCACTCTAGAGCTGGGATGCTGCTGCTGCTGCTGCTGCTGCTGCATCCCATCAGCCAGACAGTGCCAGGCTTATACTAGCTCCCCTGCCAGCATCCACGATCATCCTGTTGAATAATGCAGAACCGAGTCTGCTTCTTCACTCTGTCATTGTGGATGCGCAGCGGCATCAAGCGCACTGCGATGCCATCAACATGCTAATTGCATGCAGATAGGTCTTCCCGTGGTAAGCGCTATAAAAGGTAGGCCATCCACCAGCCACTGACTCATTCATCATAAGCGGGTTACAGAGCTTAAGGGATCAATATCAATGCCATGTGAGCATTCCATCAATGTCGCCGTTAGCACATTAATGGCACAGAACATTTACACAGGTCCCCTGACACACACACACAAACGCGCACTCTGTATATACACACATGCATGCTCCAGCTTTCCTTTCTGAACCCTAGTTTTGAATCACAGCTTGAGAGATGGTAGTGTTGATTCTCCCCCGGTGGTGGAGAGCAATGTGTTGAGAATTGGGTTGGGATGATGTGACTGTGAAGCCCATGGCATATGATTCACATTATTTTTATACTTCAGTAGACCCTGATGTTTGGTGAATGGCGCATATGTCATCCTGGACAAACCCATTCCCATCAGGTTCTTCCTTCATTTGATCAGGTGTTTGTCTTTGTCAGGTCTTCATTTGATCAGGTCTAGGTGCTATACAAATGAAAGTATCAAAAACACAAAGAAATGTGTTGTTCAGAAACCATGCCTTTGGATGGGCCATCAGGACCTCCGTACAGTTGTGGTGCCACAACTATACAGTCACCGCCTTCAGCCATGCACACAGCACAGCCCACTCGGACCCACCATCCAGGCTGGCTATGATCTGTCACATGTAGTTGGCCTGGCCGTGCATCACTCAGAAAACAGTCAGCCAAGAAGAAGAACAAAACGCCCTGTTCTTGCTGTAGAGCTCCAGAAAGAAGCATGTGAGGAGAAAAGTGTAAAAGACAGGACCTTTAACGACAACTCATGACAACTGTACTGAGGTTGACTGACTTGTTGACAGATGGGTGCAATTACAAGTTGTTTGTTTGAGCAACCAGCCTCCATTCAGCCCACCCAAGCTCCACCCATTGCTCCATCTTTTTAGTGGGCAGCCAGCGCAGGCAAGACTGCCGAGATGTTGGCCATCCTTCCATCCGTCCATAATCCTACAGGCCATCCTGCAAGCGATCACGCCCATCACGCCAGGTCACTGAACTTTTTTTTACACTCATGGTAGCCAAATCAAAGACAAATTAAACTTTTCAGAGTTTCCTTTTAATGCTACAGTTAGTGAGCCTTTGATAGTAGTGGGGGATTCCTTTGAATATCTTTGATAAATAGAAATTGATTCACTCTATCTAGCAGATGTCATATACAATGTAGTTTGACTTCTTCTCCATTTGGTTTGAAACCAAAAACTCCATTAGAGAATTTCCAATACTGATTATTAATAGAGACGTATGATTTCATTTTCCATTAGTATACAGAAGCAGTTACTAAAAGAGGTCATTGTTGCTCCTGTAAGTGTATTGTACAAATTACCAAGGAGTCTGGATTTTATTTGTCATTTTATCATGGTGGACAGGCTCATAATTAAAATGCCTGCATTCTGACATTAAAGCATTCTCCAACACTTGTAGCTCCAACAAAAATTAAGCATTCAGACATCAGTGGCATTTGAATAAGCAGCAATTTGACCATTGGGATGATCGTCAGTGCCAGAATTTTGGGTCATTAACCATTTCATGCTGTGCAAACATCAATGAGAAGACGCCTGCCGAGGGTGCCGTCTAGCCAGGGTTCGGATTTTCTGTCATTCCCAGACTGTTCTCGGGTAAACCCACTTTGATATCGCACAGTTTAAGGTTGCCTCTAAGCAGATTTTGAACGAAGATCACAGTTGGAATATTATTTAAATTAAATTAATACTGATTCTTGTCTTGACAAGAACGACAGCGGGGCCCTGGACATCCAGCTATGGCCGGATAAAGAGGAGCCAACTGTTTCTCTGAAATGCATAGTGATGAATAATCCATCCTGTTTGAGAGCTCCCTAATGCTTTGCATATCTTAGCCCTGGCTGGTCATATTCCCAGAAAGAGAATGATCTGGGCTGTAGCTGAAACTGTAGTCTCAATCTGGATGCTGACAGACACATGCAAATACACGGAAAATGAAAATACACACATTCACACCAAATGTGTGCAGGGAGTCATAAACTCATGCTGTGGGTGTCAGCGAAAAATACCCCTGCAACTGTCACTCTTGTGCTTCACGGTCATCCTTCCCAGTGGGGGCTAGTTCAACCCCATTCCTTTGCAGTTTTCTGTCTCGCGTTCATGCCCAGGGCGGTGGGCATTGCTGCTGTCACCTGGCAGGCAGGAAGATGTTTTCTAAACCAAGCTTTTATGTAGCACTCCAGGGCCTGAGCTAGAAAAAAAAAAAAATCACCTTTTCATAAAAGTGGAAATTTTATAGAGGGAATAACCGTGACAAGCAAACAGAAAGCAGCAGATTGTATGGGCTTTTTGTTACATTACCCGACACAAGAAGCTGCAGACACATAACAGCATGAGCACCTGTAAAATATAATACAATCCAATGCAATAGAAAGGCAGTAAAAATTACTTTTTCAAAACTATTAAAATTCAAAAAATCAATATCAAAATTTTGTCAGAGGGGTGCAGATTCATCTCAAGTGTAATTTTGACACAGTTTTTCTTGTTGCTTTAAGCTATTATATGAACAACAGTAACACAATTTCTTCAGTATCTTAAGTACAGTTGACATACATAATGTGAAAGGGATCACTTGTGACAAAGTGACTTACAATTATCAGCCAATTGTGCAGCTCTGCACAGATATTTAGCCTGTTGTGTTGGGTCTAAGGCACTGTTTGGTTCAGTCTCAGCACACACTCGTCAACCTCGTTTCCAGCAAACAAGCTCTGATAAACTCACTCTATGCTACTTGCTCAGTAAAAAAATGGCACACCCACAAATTTAGCAACTAGCTGGTGAAGAAATATCTAGTTAAAGAGACTGGTATTTTCTTCTCAGGGTTGTTTGGTCTTGAAGCTAAAAAAAAAAAAGACTGAAAATTGGATATATTCATTAGATTCATCAGCAAAATCTTTTTAATAATTAAAAAACAAACAAACAAAACAAAACACCATTAAAAAAAGCACTTAGCCTTGCACATTGTTAGAGTCACGATCAACAGTTAAAAGAAGATCAAAATCGATGCAGCAGAACCAGAGATATCGTCTTTTTAATCCATGCATTCTTCTTCCTTGTTAAAAAGTCCCTACATTACGCAGGCAATTGATCAGCCTTTGTGCAGCTCTCTCTGAAGCCACAAAAGGCTTTATACAAGTTTTTTTTCACATATGCAGTAGTATTCCCACAGACCTGTAAACACACTTTGAAGTGAAAATCAGTGGAGTTCCTCTTTAAGCATGAAGAATCTCACCCCTATGTCAGGAACCGTATAGCCATCATGGTAGAAAACCTGGAAGCAAAGAACAAAACAGCCTCAGGTAGTCTAATGGACATTCACTATATGATATTTACTTCATGGCAGTTATTATTTTGTGTTGCAGTGTTACAATTTCCTTTTGGGTCTTCTTGTTGTCCTCATTTTCCTTAGACCTGCCTTGCATCGAATTCCCTTTAATGATAGAAGCCCATGTAAGAAAAAAAGTATTTTTTATATTAAGAAGTATTGTTAGATTGACTTCAAATGATTCTCTGAGAAGGCATGTGAATGTGTTTCTTATAATGAACTGTGGCAACATCAGTATGTGAATTTCATATAGCTACTGTAGCTAGGCAACAAGTCCATGAAGATTTGGTGTATGATTATGTGCTTGTAAATACTTTTCACCACAATCTATTGAAATGGCTGATTTTTATTCCTTTTTTGTGATGACTTTCTCTTTGAATTACTGTGAAACATGGAGTTCCTGATTACTGACTGTGCTTATTTAATTAAAATCTTTTGTTATTTTGTCTGAAACCATCCCCTCACTCAGGCTCAATTCTTTTTATTTATCTTTTAGGCATACTAGTGACACTGCTGTGTTTTGAACAAAATGTTAATGTTAGCATTCTAACATGCTTACAGTGACAATATCTTTGTTTAGTATGTTAGCATGATAGGCTGCTTAAAGACATTTTACAATTAGTTAGCATATATTTACTAGACATGATAAAATGACTTTATTGTCAGACCATATGCCACTTTCTTTGAAAGCTGTTAATTAATCCTTGTCTTAAAAAGCCCACTATAAATCTATCTAACCTTCCATTTCTCTCTGAGATCCTTGACAAAGCAGTCGCCAAAAAGTTAAATGACTTTTTACATTACATTTTTTGATTTTCAGTCAGGATTTTGAGTCAAAGTTAGTCACGGAGCTCCACAGGGTACAGTTCTTGGACCAATTCCAGTCCACTTACATATGTTTCCTTTAGGCATTATTATTAGGACTCACTCCTGGATGTGTTGTAATGAATGTCTACCTCAGCTGTAAACCAGAATCAGTTTAAACAGTGCAGGGCTGGTGGTGTGGGCTGGTGGCGTGACACAGGACAGTGCAGGACTGGGTTCAACAGAGCCTTCTGATTCAGTTGCAGGTGGGTTCAGAGCTAGACATGGCAGGTGAGTGCAAACTGGGTCCGTGGGGCACAGGGAGTACAAGACTAGCAGGGATTCAACAAGCACAGCCAAGTGTACAAAGTAGGCAGTGTGTAGTTACCACTATGCAGTCAAAAAAATCTGGCAGAGTCCGGAAGCATGGATTGGTTTTATAGGCTGTGAAGGTTGATTAGTTGATTAGTCGAGCAGCTAATGCAGTGCAGAGCAGGTGAAGGGAAGGCCAGATGCTACGCCCACTAACACATAAAGAGACCACAGAGAGTGACATACATACACAGACAAGAGGGAAAAACCAACAGGCAATACTAGGCATCATAGCAACAGAATGACCTGCAATTTTCTGATGTTAAACCCAAAGATACAATTTTTGTAATTGGCCCCAAAGAGAAAGTTTCTCTAGATGGCATCACTCTGGCCTCAAGCACCATTTTAAGAAATCTCTATGTTGTCTTTGATCAGGATGTATCCATGAACTCTCATAAAACAAACTTCAAGGACTGCCTTTTTCACCTATGTAACATTGCACAAAGACATCCTGTCTCAAAAAGCTGCAGAAAAACTATCCAGTGCATTTGGCTGGATTACTGCAATTCCCTATTATCTGCTGCAGCACATGTACTCACAGAAACTAGAAAAAGAGATCATATTTTTACGATATTTGCTCCTCTGCTCTGCTCACTGTAAAATCCCAAATCCCTCTGACCTACAAAAGCTCTTCATGGTCAGGCACCATCATACCTTAAAGAGCTCATATACCCTATTACCCCACTAGAACACTGCTCTAATAGAAACCTCCAAAACCAGAATGGGAGCCAGAGCCTTCAAGCTATCGAGTTACCTCTCCTGTGGAGCCAGCTCCCACTTTGGGTTCGGGAAGCAAATGCCCTCTCCACATTTCACAGTAGGCTTAAGACATTCCTTTGTGATAAAGCTCATATTTAAGGTTGGCTTGTGTGAGTCTTGAACTATCCCTTTGTCATGCTGCTATATGCCTGAACTGCCAGGGGACTTCCCATGGTGCACTGTGCTCTCCCCTTCTTCTTTCCATCTTCATCTCTAACATAATGTTCTCCAGATGCCTTTTATCACAGATGCATTCATTTGTTTCTGTCATTGCAGGGAACACTAAATGCAATTTGTTTAAGAACGTTTATTCTTTCTCATTCCTTTCTCCTTTGTCGTTGTTGTTTGTGGAAGTTGAGCTGCTGCCAACCATGTGAATGTTTTAATGAAACTATTACCACAATCTAATTATTCAGTGATTGAGTTATTACACTGCACCTTAAGAAATACAATATAATGATACATAGATTAACTTAACAGAATATTAGATTTTTGTGTGCCCATTTTACGTCACTTTTCTTTCCCCATCCTTTCTTACCGTTGGGATTTGTTGAAAAATGAACCAATATTACTGGCAGCTTTGTGATCAAAGTTGATGGATGGAAAGGGGGAAATTATCGTCCATACTGAGAGACAGAAGCTTGTGTGTTTTCAAACACCTCCTCATTGCCCTACTAATGCATAGTTATAATGTGAAAAGTGCCTTTTAGGTTTGTTAACTTTTGGCAGTGAATTAGCATATCGCCTTTCAACATGATGATATGGATCCTTGTTATCAGGCCAAAAGTATGGGTTTGAGTTTGGGTTCTTCCTGGAGCTGGTTTCATTGTTTGGGTGAGGACTTTTAGTTTCAATTCAGCGAATTACAGCAATGTTTAAGACAATAATGTGATTCCAACAATGCCAACATCTTGGAAATGGTCCTAAAGAAGTCTATAAAGACATTTTTACCCCAGTTTCATGTGGAAGAGTCTTGACCACAACCCTGCTGGGATGAACTGGAACGCTGACTCTGAGCCAACCTCATTAGTGCTTACATGGGTGAATGGAAAGCAAGCAGCCTTTCCAGCAAACCTATCGCCAGATGTCAACATCTTGAGTTTTCACTTTCTACAACACCTGTGCAGGGCAACTACAGTATTGTTAACGGAAATATTGTGGTTATAACTAACAAACCATGGTTACAAAACTGTGTAGTTAGGGCTGGAGAACTCATACATATGCTTAAATTTAGGGTATGACAAATAGGCTTCTGAAAACCAATCCCAAATGACACATTACTTTCTGCATTGGTATTGTATTAAATGGTAAAATTGTAGTCATAAAACGTAGGGATGTACGTATACTCCACTGTTCCAAGGAAAATGGAAGTTGGCAGCATATTAACACAGATGGCTTTGGAATGACAGGTTCAACAATCATAAATTTGTAATGTTTGTCTCCACACATTTGTTTCATATCATTATACTGTAGTTCTGAATGTATTTCTAGCTCAAAAGTAGTTATTTTGAATCTGTATTCTCTTCTACCTGAGACGCCATGTAAATATAGACTTTCCCTGCGAAGATTAATAAAACCTAATCATTAAACCTACAACTATTTTTCTTTGAGGCAGTTTGTTTACTTGCCCTGCCACCTCCTGCACATTTGGGCGAGTTCTCCTCCTTATTACAGTCAGTCATTCTGATGAGCTCCCTCCTTCACCACAGTGTCTAGCCTGAGGCGGAGGTAACCAGCATGCCATAGAGAAAGCAGATGGCAAACACGGTCTGTGTGCAGTAAACTAAAAGCGGTGCTCATGTTCTCGTGTGTTTCTTAACAGGCCTTGTCTGCTGCATATTTAGCCCCACTGTATCTCTTCTCTTAAACGCAGCTCATGCATACAACACTTGCCTAAAGCTGAACATTACAAACATCACCGAAGAACCACTTTTAGGAAAAAGATGGATAATGTAATAGTGTAGAATGAATTCATATTCCTGTTTAAAGTTAGATATCGCTGGTTACAATAAGGGATACATTCAATATGCATACAGCTGCTCTTTTATTTTCCAGTTGTGTATAATGATCTTGACAATACAAACACGTTGCTCAGTTTTTCTGGTAAGTTTTTGTATTATAAAGTGCCATGATCAGGTCGAGTCCCTTAAGAAGAAAATGTCTCTAGTGTGGATATGTTACTGATTATTTTTTAATATTTTCAGTGTGTTGTCTTGTAACTTTTTGAGTTGTAACACACCAATGTCACATGATTACAGTGAAATTACAATGTACTGGAAAAGCACAGCAACAACGGGGGGCACCACGGCTGCTGGAGCTGATTCTAGACAACGTTTGTAGGCCCACCAGAAGAGTCGCAATGCGTTTCTGAAGTGCCCCATGAATGGATGATGCAGCTGCTCTTTTTAGTAGTTTTAGCCTAGTTACTTGTGTTTAGAAGCATATAAACCAAAATGACCAAATCTGAGCAAGTTAAAGTCTGGTGGGTGAAACGCTCCGATTCTGATTCTGAAATGTTTCTGTTTGGGTTTTGAAGCTGCACGGTGAATGGACCAAAATAGCATTATGGCTGCAATATAACAGAGCCGTGGCCTGCGAGGTCCAGGCGTTAAGTTGATGCTTTTTTTGAGATATGTTGTGTTCTGTGACTAAACTCAAGACAATATAATTGAAAGCAAACTACCAGGAAGGGTATTGTTGCAACACTGAGCATTTGGAAGCCTCCTGATAATGACTAACAATATTACTGACAGATTATACTATAAAATAAAACAACGGACACATTTTGATGTATTGAATAAATTAACTACCTCATACGTTAGAAGTTAGGGGTTATTACCTTCACCTCAAAGTTAAAGTAATGGATTCTCTCTTTTTGTTCGTACGTCTTTGCAAGTACGGGTAAATGTTCAGACATAAGTGTGTAATAACCAGCTTTTAGACATTTGCATTTATCTGAGGAAATTTAAGGCTGAAGCAGCTTAGTATTACACCATAGTTTAAAATGATTTAATCACACAATATTTCCCCTGAATGTCCAGATGGCTATTCTGCCTCTATATAACGAGGATGTATTAACAGTGGTGTCGAGAAGCTTCTGGGCTGCTTCTTCACCCTCTGCAACGCAGGTGGGATGGGTGAGGGGAGGCATCCATTCTGGATTAGTCTTCATCCGCTGGGATACTCCCCTGTTTTGTGAAATGAACTTTGTGTGAATGTCTAATGAGTCTTTTAGTGCTGGCACTTAAAGGCCTGCATACTGGAACCCTGCCGATTCTCTAAGAGGTGGTGGATGAGGAGTAATGAGGATGCTGTTCTCTTTTTAGGGGCAGAGGGGTTAAATAGGCTCATCATGATTGTTTGGACATATATAACCGCATTTTAAGATTTTCATAAGTATGTAGTTAATCCTAATTAGAATAACCAATCATTGATCATGTAAAACTACATTAAAATATCTTAATAGTCGTGTTCCCTGTGGCCCTGCTGCGTTACCTGTTGAGAGTATTTCTACCTGCCCTTTGCCAAGTCAGTGTTGTGGAGTTTCGGGGCTGCACAATTAATCCTGAGTTAATTGCGATCATGATTTTGCCTTTCACAATTAATTAAACTTGATCAAGTGAGATGCTGACAGTTTCCATTTGGCATGCCTATTCCAGTGCATCAAATCAAACGCTCCCTATACACAAGTGAACTGTCTCACCAGTCATAGGTGATTAACAGGTCTCATGCTTCCTGAACACGGCTGTGGCTTCAGGCAGGAACATTTTCACTACAAAGAAAACCTGCAAGTGTAATGGAACTGCATTTGTTATACTGGATAAAATCTGTTTTATTTGTTTGCATGCTGTGGTGGCACTGCGTGCTTATTGTTGGAGTCAGGCTTCGTGGTGTTGTTGTACAATTGAAAAATGACTTCATGCATTCTAAATGCTGCTCTTACTGCAACAGGAAAACTTCATAAAACTCTAATAAATCCTAAAACACTTAAGTGTTTAAGTCCCCAGATTAAGGTGGTATTTCACTTTTAAGCAAACAGTATCATGAAAGTCTCTGCTGTAAACAAATCCCTGGCAAGGAGAGCAAGATCACGATGACAGTGAGGGTCGTCTCAGTAAGGACGACATTGAATGCATGGTTCACGAAGCTGAGAAGTACAAGGCTAAAGACAGCACCCTGCGTGACAAGGTTTCTCCTAGGAATGGCCTGGAGGCATATGCTTTCAACATGAAGTTCACTGTGGAGGATGAAAAGCTTGCTGGCAAGATCAGTAACAAGAAGACAATTTTGGACAAATGCAAGAAGGTCATCAGCTGGCTGGACAAGAGCCAGACTGCCAAGGAGGAAGAATTTTATTTTTTATTTTATTTAACATGTTCTCTTCTTTTCCTGTTTTTAATTTTTTTTTTCTTTGTGAAGAGATTGAGCAACATGTGACAGCCAGTCACCATGAACTACCTGAATGCTCCAATATGTAACATCAATTCCAAAGCTCTTATTCAAGAAATGTATAATTTATGATGATGCATGATAAAAAGAGATTAAAACGACTAACTCTGATGGATATTTTTAGAAGAATAAGCACAATTATGTCAATCATCGCACAACACACCCTCTCTGCAGTGTTTCTATATATATTGTACTATTTCAACGTACAATATATATATATATATATATATATATATATATATATATATATATATATATATATATATATATATATATATATATATATATATATATATATATATATATCCTGACCTTTATGTTAAATTGCTTCTTACTGCTTGCTTAGTATCAGTTGCAAAATGAGCTGAGCATCAGGGAGCTGGTCTCATTGGACGCATTTAAAGTGATTCTAAATGGCTCGGAGGCAGATATATCTGGCTGTAGATGTTTTAAATGTTGAAAAATGTTTTGAAATCTTCTAAAATTCTATGATTTATTCTTTGTTTTCAATTTGAATTAGATAATGTTTGTGCTGCTGTTTGTCTTGTCCACATCAGAAAAAAAAGAGATATTTAATCACAGTGAGTCATTTTGTTATTATCATTTAACCTTTATTGAACCAGGAGAAAAAGACTAGCTGTATAGATGCACTCTGAAAAAAAATCACACAGCTAATCACACCTAAAGCTCTGATACTCACGACTAGACTTCGATTTTAAACTACTCATTTGAAGGCTTTTTCACAAGAGCAGTATTTCTTCATATGAGAGAAAGAGTCACCTCGCTCTACACCATACACTGTTCTTATCCCTTGGGTAGAGCAATGCATAACAAAGAGAGTGTGTGTGTGTGTGTGTGTGTGTGTGTGTGTGTGTGTGTGTGTGTGTGTGGTAAATTTATGAGGCAGCCAACCTGGCTGTGCCTGCAGGCCTGGTGCAGATGACTTTCCTGTGCTCCTGTGAGGAATTACTCTGACAGGACAGCGGAGGGATGCTGAATGGTGCACAAACAAGCGTCGGGAGGAAGAGAAACAGGGAGGATGTGCAGTAAAGACTGTTCTGTGGTGGCATTAAAATTACCTGAGTTATAAGTGATGGCTTACTTTGGCTCTGAGAGAGTCTTCTTCAATCATGACAGATATATATTTTTTAAATACAGAATGGTGTTGTCACCCATTGCAAGCTTTTACTGAGGACCTATTTTTTTAATCAATTATTGAGACTTTGGTGCACGCTTCTGTGTAAGAATTCTATATATATATATATTTTTTCAACATTTTATGAACATAAAAGCCTTTTCTCACCCATGCTGTGTCAGTAAATTTGTAGCCAACAATTTTTTTGCATGTTTTCGCCCAGTTATAACAATGAACACTTTATTGCTGCCCATTTACAGAGACTTACCACAGTTCCAGCACCACTGGCTCCCATTTATTTCCGTGTATTACGAAACTCACTTTATTTCAGCACAGTGACCCTTGTTAAAGCTGCAATCTAACAGTCATAACACAGTGGAAACTTTTAAAATGAATGCATTCACTGTCTTATTTTCATACCATATGTAAATAAATAACTATTCCTGTCCTTTACTGTAGGAAAATGAAACTCAAATATCAAAAACCTGACACCATGTTCTGAGAGCTGGTGCCACATCTCTACTGATAGTCCAGGCATCATCCTTTGCATTTGTATGACTTGTCAAAGTGCTGAATTAGAGTGTTGACCTTTATTTTCACACCAGCTATAAGAGAAGTGACGGGCGGGGCGGGCAGAAGAAGAAAAATGTGTGTTCAAAGGACACATTCGCACAAACAGAGGTGTTTTGCTTACAGAACACAAGCTCACACACACACACACACACACACACACACACACACACACTGAATCTTCAATGTTGGGATGATGACAAATGTCATCTGTCAGATTTGACAGGGATTGAAAGCCTACATATCTACTCTTATAACCTTACGGCAGATGAGTCAAGGTTAACATCACGGTTAAATCCTTAGTGATGATAAATTGCTGATGTTCCTAACCTTTGTTTTCTGTGTTTCTTTTACTAATTTCTTCTACCCAGGTTATCATTCTGTCATTGCCACACACGTATCAGTCTTTTTAGAGAGTTTAAACTAAATATACAGAACATATTTTCCAAGTACAGTGAGTGGTGTAATCATTAAATTACTTTCTTTTTTGCTAATGGAATAAAAGTCAGTATGTTCTGATCTAGTAGTGCGTATAGTTTTTTTTTTCCTAGCTGCACATCACATCTTCTTTGAGAGGAAAATGAGACAGCTACTGCTTAAACACATCCCATTGGAGCCAAGCTGTTGAACGTAGTCTATGTGTCACGCTGACTTCAATCAAAATATGATTTGCAATGTCTGAACAATTTAAAGAAAGGACTCAGTTGGAGTTCAGAGAACTGTGAGATTCATAAAATTGTTCAGATTTTGTTCAAAGTCTGAGGATATGGTCTATGAGACTAAAATCCTAAAATGATGACATTGGAATCAACTGAGATCAATAAAAAAAAAAGGCTGACATTCAACATTACAGAAAACCTGCACCTTTTACTGCACTGCAACCTAAACATTATTTCATACACATGTAATTAATTGATTTTTAGAAAAGGAAATGGTTTGTGCCAGTCATCATTTCATCAAAGCTTAAGCTATCTCCAGCTAACATCTGTAATTTATGCAGATAAATGGAGATTATTATCATGCTGAGTATGCTATTCTTTTTCTTGGGTCCATCTCTTTTTCCATCCACCTTTTGATTTATTTGTTATCTTATTTATTTTTACCCTATTGGCTCGAGCAACCTACTTGAGCAACCTTGTCATACCAGGTTTTCACAAAAGGTTCAGACAAGTAATCTTAACCCTCGTAACCCTGTTACCCATCCATGTTGCATAAGGATAGTCCCATTCACTGACAGTATAAAGAAAGGAGAGCGTACAGGTTTCTTCCGTCTCCCGGCTAATCTAAAAATTGGCAAAGATGTGGATCATTGGCAGACCTAAGGCAGGCCGAATGACGCTTGGGTGCTCAAACAAGCCACTTGTAACGACATCTACCTGTCAATTAAAGCAGCCATGCTGGTAATTATTCATAACTTTAAGCCTTACTATAATTTAATCGGGTGTGTTCTATAAAATTTTAATATGGGTGCTTATGGAGATTGACATGTTCTGTAGCCAGACTCAAGTGGCTGCTCGAGGTACTGCAGTTTTTCGCACTTCTGCATTGGCTTCATTTGGCCACTTGGTCCTATTACTATCTTTTATTCAAGACTCAAAATCCAACATAATTGTTTACAATCTAAAGTTGATGTGGCAATCTGCGTCTACATTTAGAAGCCCAAATTATTTAAAGCCAATCTGGGTTTTAGAAAAAAGTTATTTCAACTTTGTTCTGAAACTATAACAAAAAAAAAAACAAAAAAAAAAAACAAAAACAAACAAACAAAAAAAAACAAACAAACAAAAAAAAAAGGTTTTATTACTTTGTTTTTCCATCTATCCATCTGTCTTTCTATTTGCAGGTTTAAGATCAGAGTAACAGCTGGGTAAGCAGAACATCCCAGATGTCTGTTCCTCCTGCTGCTTCCTCCAGATGGAAGACCAAAGAAGGTCCTCCCCAAACCAGCTGGGAGATAAAGTACCTTCAGCTTACCCAGACTTTTGGGTCTGCCTGGGGTTTTTTCCCAATTGTTTATGCCTGATATTCTACGGGGAGCTTCCCTATCTAGCTCTCTGATTCATTATTTAACTACTTTGATGTTGGTTTATATGTTTAATGTCGATTACACGCTGATGGTTTTATATGCAAAAGTACTATAAACGTTTATATAGTTCTGTGTACTATCCTGTATTCTTTTTTCAAATCTTTCCTTTAAATTATGCCTTCATATTTTTGCAAAATAATTTGACAGTGCACAACTCATCAATACTGTACTCCATAAAGATAATGTGGAAAATATGTTTTCTGTTTTTGATAGGGACTCTTTATTTCATTATGCCAAGCTATAAGTGATTAAAATGCTTTCAGCCCTTTCTGTGACTCACCATCTTCCACTCATGTTATTTACTGATGTAACTAAGATGGATTGTTTGATTTCATTGTCTACTTTAATTGCATTTCGTCTAAAACCACACTCAGTGTCTGTGAACTTGGTTTGAGCTTTAGTCTGGCCAAAGCCTCAAGGTAGACTACGCTCTCTGGCTGAGTCACAGAATCTTTAGTCACTGTGGAGCCAAAGGCTCTTCAGCAAGATGAATTTGCTTACACATTTGGCAGCAAATACTGTTAAGCATTAATATTTTCAAGCACGTATTAACTAAACATCCTAAGCTATCACTATTATATTCAAAAGTGTTCTTCAGCATCTTGTTTAGCAGTTGGACAGCTGTCTGCACTTCCCAACTGACACTCAGTCACCTGCTCAACACTGATACTCTTGTATATCCCCTCAACATGCACCAAGCAAAAAATAGTGTGACCGATGTTTGTTACCTTATTTTTAATGGTTTCTACTTGTAGTTCTTTAAGTTTGAGTGAGAATTCAATCATCCATCCATACATTATCTGTAACTGCTTATCCACAGCAGGGTCACGGTGGGGCTGGGGGATATCCAGGCGGGGGTACAACATGGACAGTTCGTCAGCTCATCACAGGGCACATAGAGACAAACAGCTACTCACGCTCACATTCACGCCCATGGGCAATTTAGAGCCGTCAACTAACCTCTTTGGACTGTGGGAGGAAGCCGGAGTACCCGGAGAGAACCCACGCAGACATGGGGTGAACATGAAAATCCCACATAGAAAGGCCCGAACCGAGATTCGAACCAGGAACCTTCTAAATGTGAGGCGACCAGTGTCATCATGGTAACATGCTTTTGTTACAGCAGTCCATACTAAAAGAGTGAAATAGAAAAATAATTAAATAAATGAACACGTTAGACAAAGACTTTGGTACTGGATACATTAAGGATTCCATTTGTAGTCCAAGTAGAGCTCATGATTGAGTTGGTTTTCAACAATCCATGTGGGGAGTCATCATCATCATCATCAGCATCATCTTCTGATGACCGTTTAGCTTTTTATTAGCTTTTCATTTTTAAGTTATCTGCATTCATCCATGTGTCTCTGAAGATTTCCGTGTATCAAGTTGCTAAATGGAAATTTTGATTTGTAAATGGCCCGGATTTCTGTTACCTGCAAGTTTTTTGGACTTTGGGCTCCACAGGAAGAACAGAAACATTAAACATTGGCCCCAGATTGTCATCAGAGGATAGCTGATAGGTTCCAATATTGTACATTCATATTATTTGTATGCAGCATTTTATTATTTAATTCATTCATTTATTCTATTCTGTCTATTATTACGCATAGTTGTTTTCTTGTGTACAGGTGTTGGACTCCTGTGTAATCTTCAAAGCTTCTTCGTCTTGTTTAACAAGGATGTAGTGAATGTCTTCCTAAAGACAGACATGACCCTTGAAGGGGCTGTTATCCATTCTGTGCGTACACACACACACACACACACACACACACACACACACACACACAGGTGTGTTTTTGGCAATCCATTCCATTGACTCTGTGCCAATGTTGCCGCTTGACTGAACATTAAATCTAGTGAAGGGCTGAGTTTATTTTCTTTGCTTTGAAAGGCCATATTTATCGTTTTCAATTATCTCAGATCCATAAAAGCTGACCCCTGCTCTTTGCCGCGCTGTCTGAACCACTGGAAAGGGAAAGAGACTGCGCTCTGTATGTTCAAGATTTGTGTGTGTGCGCCTTCATCCAACGTGCACACACTTATCCAAAATGCGCTCATCCATTTGTGTACAAACACGCATTTGCGCCCTCGAATGAACTGAGTGTTATCTAATGCCTCTTAAGACCTTGAAATCCAAACATCATCACTCTCAACAGACCCACAAGTACACCCCCCTCCCTCCATGCGATACCATCAACATGACTTCTGATGTTAATAGTAAATTAATAACAGCCTTGATGTTAAACTCTCATTATCTTGTCGTGAGATGTGCTGCTGGCCTGGGGGCACACAGCCGACGACGCTTCCCTTTGAACGGAGGGTGTATCGGTCTAACCCCCCTCTGTTAGCCATTTCAAAGCAACTACAGCAATGGACAGAAAATGATGCCATCTGCATGAGAGTGCGACTCCCACCCACTCTCAGCACTGAACATAATCTCCTTTTTATGTTGATTGTCTACACTCGTGATTATGAAGTTCAGCACTCTGCGTGTGTGTGTGTGTGCGTGCACCTGTGTCCATGTCTGCTCGCTTCTGATAGTTTACAGAGGAATGTATGTAGATAAAACTAACAGCTTGTTTGGCAGAGCAGGACAGAGTACACATTTGGAGAAATGCATCGTTGAGAAAACGCTGGTGCATTTAACAAAATCACTGGATGGAGAGGGCGGCCGTTACACAAAGAGTACTTATTGTTAAGTTGTTAAATGTAGCTGCAGTGCTTTGGAGCTCAATGAGTACCTGGGTATCACTATATATGACACACCAGTAACACATAACACTCATCAGTATACGCTTTTATATCACAACTGTGACATCCACTGCAGAGGGCTCCAGGCTTGTTTTTCACTCTTTCACGCCACAATGTGTCCAATATTCCAGATCTATTTCTCAATGGAACAAATAAAAAAAAATATTACGGAAAACTTTTTTCAAAAGGTTTAAAACATATCAGAAACTTTTATGAAATTATTTCCCAACTGTGTGAGAGTGTAGTCTGAGCCATTTATGTTCTAAGTGCTCCTCCCTCACCCTGACCGTCCAGACTCCGCCAGATCGTTCAGTCTCCTCTGTGGTAGCTACGTAACAACCAACCTTGAGCTCTTCTGATTATTTCTTTTTTTGTCAGTCATTCCTCTGTCATGCCCAGTTCAGTTTCATCCTATAGCTCCTGTAGAATTGTGCCATTACCAGCCCTGCGCCGTTCTGGATCACACAAACCAGTTGTGAAGGGGGGTGGGGGAATCAAGAACAGTTCCCTTCTCCTGAGTTGCACCTCCACCTGTGCTTTCAATAAAGAGTTTAAACTGATTCTGCTCCCCCGGTTGGTGTTCGCATTTTGGGTCTGCTACCGTTTATTAAACATTTTAATATTCTTTCCTACGGATAAACCAGAGACTTTTATTTTATGCATGAATTTAAAATGAATTTCACATTTATTGAACGTTTTAAATATGCAGAGAGCAGAGATCAACTGTATTCATTTATTAATATATGTTTATAAACTGCAGAAATTTGAGCAGTTGCTGTTTGCTACATTTATTTTTTTTTAATGTGCATGATATAATGCACTTGTGGCATATTAATATTTAGCGTGATAAATGTGTGTGATTGCTCTTTAATGATTTAATGTGGAACCACAATTTGCCAAGAGTGAGGAGGTCTGTTTTCTCCTTGATATTATCAGCACATTTACACTGATCGTTTATGTGGTGTATGAATAGGACATAATAAGGCACATTTTTATGACAGTCTGGTCTTTGTTCATAGACAAAAAGTTACACAGTTTGATTCCCCTCAGCCCCCAATGTCACTCTCTAATTCCTAATGTCCTACTTCTGAATGTCTAGTTTAAAAAATGATTTAAATTGTAAAATAAGAAAAGCTCATTTTCATGAATGTTTTAGCAAACACTAGAACGGCGTGTGCGTGGTCAGTGTTTGGTCATGGGAATATCTGTAGTCAGAATCCCACGTCTCAGCTCCGTCTGCAGGTGCTTTAACTCATTCAACATTAGAAGCAGACGATAGAAACAGGAAGATAAAACAGAAGTGAAGACATAAACATCAGCGTTTCATCTGTATTCAGCTGAACCGGAGGTGCAGTTTACATTTCCACCGCAACCATCTGGCACGGCCATTATCACTACCACTGCTTCCTGGCTTCAATACATCAAAGTTGGCTCAGTGTGAATTAGGTTGCCTAAACTCATAGATTTATTTGCTGTGTGTTCAGATGGAATTATTTTATGGAAGGTGTGTTTTTGGGTCATGAGGGCCTTAGTGTTTGTTAGAACAGTGGAGATCTGACCCTGCTCTTTATATTTTTGACGTGCTATCTCATGAAATAACAACTAACAAAGTAACTAACCTGTAAGAAGAGGGGGTGCACCCTTAAAAGTCTATTTGAGAGGCAGTACAATTACACTCTTTTGCCTTCAGCCTAAAACACTGAAAATAATTCAAAAAAACAAATACACAAAACTAAAAAAATCTCGTTTTAACAACGAAACAAACAAAACAGGATCCAGACCAGAGGGGTTGGCTTCACTTTTTTGCCAGTGAGACTCCACATTTTGTAAAATATATTTGTGTAGGGCAGTGACTCACCATTTGCTGCTTCTGTGCTGCTCTGTAGCTGATCCTGACTTACACTGGGAGACAGCCACCAGACATTTCCTACCAAGATCAATAACATATTACCATATCATTAGTCAGACCTGTTAAATATGCTCTAAAATTTAATACAGATTAAATCCAGGGTTTGCGGAGAGGTTCTTGCTTCATTTAAAGGCCGAGGCACAGAAAATGTGTTATCGACTAAAAAGGCAACAGATCAACATCCATATTTTTATCTCTGACCTACAGTGATACTCACCCTCCTCCTGTACAGTAGCTTTGGAAAGCAACCCTGCCTCTTCAATCTGTCACAGCACTGCTTTGTGAGGGAAGCTCTGTCTTCCTCATAGTGTCACTGTTCCTGCAGGCTGTCAGGATCTGTCCCCAGAGAAAACTGCAAACCCCCCCCCCCCTCCAGTTAAGCTATTATGGGAGAATGGCTGAGAGGCTGATGACCAGCTATTTTCGCCTCACAGCATTTAGCACTGTGTATTGCAGATATTCCCCCTTTGTTGTTTCCCCCCCTCCAGATAGAGGGATTGTGTGGTAGATAATGATTTGTGAGTGTGTGCTGTTTGTGATGGTGCTATACTCTGAACCTTCTGTAGGGCTACAGTAACCTCTATCCTCTGATAATCTGCCAATTACCAAGTTCTGCTCAGTGTCAGGAGACCCCTCCCCTACTCTCTACTGTCTCCATGGTAACCTCTTCAGGGACTGACAGAATGACTGTGGAGGCAGAATGAACTCAGGGATTACCATTTGACAATAACTGCAGGTCCTTCCTTTATCCAAGCCAAAAATCACACTGTGAAAAAAAATTTTTAGTACATGTTTTTCCTGAATAAAACCCCAATTTTTGTAAGGCAATTACAGTATATGCCCCAGTAACATAGTGTGTTGCAATTAGAGTTAGCTGTGAAACTGCATGTATTTGTCCACTGCCTGCAGTTTAATGTAGTATTACAAGTAATGCACAAATGTTCAGGTACATTTTTGAAATACAAAATAACATACTTATTTGAGTATTTCTATTTTCGTAGTATGTTATGAGATTCTACTCAACTGTTTCATACAAGAAATAATCTGATAAGATATGATGCATTGTTGCAGATAAAAATGTCCCAACAATTATATGAAGTATTTTTAGCTTCAGCTCGACTATCTGCAAAGTTAAAATGCTATTTGAATGTTAATGTATCAGTAATAATAATACCATAAAAAGTTTTGATACATTGGGTACTACGGATTGCTCTTGGCTAGATAGTTACAGCTTCATACCATTATGTAATTTATTGTTGGCTAAAATCAACATCGTTTGTCTTAATGCATAAGTTAGTAGTTCATGTTAGCTGGTGGAGTAAGTTTATAATAACTCAGATCCACTCATAATGTTTTGCTAGCGATACCATTAGTCAGCCATATTAGAGCTGCAAAGTTGTCTATGTTAGCCATAGCTTGCAATTGTCTGTGTTAGTAAACAAGCTAACATTAGCCAACTAAAACCACAATATAACAATATATTTCCATGCTTTGCAGTAATGTTATCTTTGACTCTGGGCTTTGTAGAAGTTAAGTTGAAACTTTATTAATCATGTTGTACATACAAAATTATTTCTCCGCATTTATCCCATCCAGCTGGCACCTGTCGGAACACACATGCACATGCACAGGAACACACACATAATGACAGATGCCATACACATATATATACTGGAGCGGTGGGCATCAATTCACAGCGCCCGGGGAGCAGATGTTCGGGGGGTACGGTTCCTTGCTCAAGGGCACCTCAGCCGTGGCAAGGAGAAGGACTGCCACCCCACCAGCTGTCAGTTCACCTTCCAATTTTTTCGAGCAGCGAGAGCGGGAATCGGACTGCCAACCTTCAGGTTATTGGACGACCCACTCTACCACTTGCACAATGTTGTGATGCTGTATGGAAATGGAGAGAGAAGCCACACAGGACTATGCATAAATGTTACATCCTTTGAACTTTCCCAGAAATATATATATTTGTAAGTCACGTTACATTTGGTTCACCCATTAGCAATGAAAAGTGAAAAAAAAAACAAAAATCATAATGCAAAATGCCTCAGAATCTGGCTTATGACACCTTCTCATAGTCATAGTCACTTCATGATACTGTAATATTACAAGCTATTGGTTGTGAAACTTTTGTATTATTTTTATTTATGTGTTTATTTACAGCATTAAACAGAATCCTTAAAATGGTACAAACCAAGCAAACACTCAGCAGCTGCATACTGTGTATTGACCTTGAGATCCTGAATGTCATCTTGCATAAGTCTATCAAAAATATTGCTATATGCTAAGAATACATCAACATATATTGTCTGGAAAGGATAACTGGAAATACATTATACACAATGCCTTTCAGTAAGTAATTTGTTTGAGTCACCAGTGTGCACGTTTATTTACTGTGCTCTCTAAGAACGGCAGAAAAAACAAAAAACAAAAAAAAAACTAATACTCACTCCAGCAGATCTCCATACTTTAAGAGGAGACGTTGTGGAATGTAATGCAAAATTGATTGGAAAAAAAAAACAAACAAAAAAAAAAAAAACACATGAAGTGTTATTGACAAAACACCATAGCAGGGTTGGTGTGACATTAATCTGAGAGCCGGAGGCATCAGTTCAATAAATTCCAAACCTAAATGGTAAAGTCTGTCTGATTAATTTCTAGACCTGCTTATATAAACAGTTTTAGTAATAATAACAAAAAAAGAGGTCAGGTTTTAAAATGAAATCATTCATTGATCGTTTTTGTGCCATCACATCTGGCAAGTTTTCATTAAGAAACTCACCTGGCAGAGAAAGCCAGAGGCCCAATACATTACCACAACATCCCCAGAGACTCTGTCTGGGTAGTGTAACAAATCCCGTCAGGACTGGAAGGTCACGTTACCTGGAGTAATATGGAAGAGATGTCAGCTGGCAATCGAGCTCTACAAATCACCATTCAGCCCACAGCTCCATGTTCAAGGTCCCTTCAGTACATTTAAATTATTTTTTTGTCACTTTCTGTTCACCCTGGAAGCACCATCTCCTTTGTTGAGCCCTTAAAATCTTAAATACATATATGACAGGACATAACTTGATAGTTCATGTGTGCAGAGGCATAAAATTGCTTCCAATTTGAGGCATTTAAAAAAAATCTTCTATACCAATAACGGCCTCTCGTAGGCTTTAGGTGATTGAAGGAGAACGTGTTTCTACGAAAACTCATACGCTTGATACAGTCAGAATCCACAACTGTTAATAGGTGGATACATGTTGATTTACATATTCATCCCATCAAGTGTAAATCCCGCAGGACGCTGCTTATCCACGTGTCACTAAAGCAAAGGGATGTGGGACACGCGTTTTAAAATCTGACTTAAACCTACAGAAATGTAAAGGTGTTTAATCTTGAGTTGTTCCGTCAATGGAGATTTTTTCAGTAGTGTTGAAGAGCATGTCACAAGATTTGGTCATATAGTTCAGACACGTATTACCCGAGGATGTCATGTGCTTCGGGAGTTTTACGTCATTGTATGGCTCTGTGTTATGTGTTACATTCAAATGTACCAACTAACTTACAAGGATTATTTCTGATATGCCTGATTCACAACATTCATTAAGTCTGTTTACATCATACCCGTACCAGCTACAAATAAATGATGTTGATTACTTAGTGCTGCATATCATAATTGTTCAAGTTTTTACAGTATTTCAATGGAATGCAGTGAAACGATGGTAGAAATGTTGGCAAATAGCTCAGGAGAATCTCTAGAGAATCCCACTGATACGGACCTTTAGAGGACTGTTGGCTTCCACCCACACCCTCTTACCAAAATTGTTAGGTCAGGAACCATCGGGAGAGGAACAGATGAATAAATAAGACCTCAAGCACACTCTTTTGTAATGTAAACATTTCTTTTTCTAAATAATATCCAAGCCATGAGATTCCACTGCTAGCTAGTATGACCTATGCACTAATGGAGGGGTTTCCTAGTCGCCTAAAATCCCTTTTGACTTGGATACATACCCCAGAGTGCATAGTGAGTCTTTCAAAATACTTTCACATTTTAAAGAAGGAGAAGAAAATTGGGATTATGACATATTATGACAAAATGACTGCAGTGTGATAGGGATGGCAGTGCTCGACCATCACTTTAACATATCTCAACAAGTATTGGATTGATTGCCATGACACTTTGAATAGATATTAGCGGCCCATTAAGGTTGCAAATCGACTGATGTTTTGCAGAGTTAAAAATCTTGATATGTCTTGGAAACTGTTGGATGGATTGCAATGGAATGTAAAAGACATCCATGGTGCCCAAAGATTGAATCATATGGCACAACTTCAGCCCACACCTAGTCACACATTTCAGATCCAGCCACTTCCTCCTGCCCTGCAGTAACCCACCATTCCTCATTACCTGACCCTGCCCACCTGTTCCCCCATCACCCATTTCCACTCATACCTTGCCAGATTGTTCATTGTACATATGCCTGTACCTTTCCAGCTGTATTGTCTCTTCACCTGGCCAAGCCTGCATGATCCTCTGCCTGGATTTTTGCCTCTCATTACCCCTTGTTTGGTTTGGTTATGACTTTTGCCTGTAATCTGCTTGGCATGCATCTGGGTTCAAATCTGGTTATACTGAGCCTTTATATCTTCAAATTTCCTATCATGTCTCATCTAGCAACTGCAGCAGATTTTATGTGGGATTAGATGTCTAATAATTAGAGATGATCTGTGTAATTATTAAACATCACATGAGATCTGTAGATAATACTGGACCTGCGTAAAAAGCTTATCTCAGTAAGAGTAAAGACTTTAAAAGATGGTCTCATCCTTGTCATCCTACTCGACTCCTCTCATGCTGTTTTGCACCTCCTTCCTTAGAAGCTTAACTAAGCTTATCAATAATTGTATGAACAATGCAACTTTCTGCGACAAGTGTGTGCATGTGCATGTGTGTTTATAAGTGTGTGTGCTGCTAGTCTGGCAGTAACGGCAGTCAAGCATGGGCAGTGAATAACACACACTGTTACAAACAAGTAGTGCATTAGCAAGGGCCATTACCCCCATCTCTGCCTCTCCTGTGAGCACACACACACACACAGGAGGTGTAATGGACTGTGTTCTGCTGAGCTCTGATGGTAATAAATGTGAGCAGGAATGTGAGAACATTGAAAACTTGGCAACTAATCTGAGCAGAGTGTGAGGGATATGAGGTTAATAATGCAGCTTGGAGCTGGTTGAAGGATGACAAGAGGGTTAACAGTCCTCATTAGTTTAAGTATTTAGTTTTGACCACAATGTTTTGACCACAATGTCCGGCACTCAGAACAAAATATGTGGCCTAACTCTAGGTGTCACTTCTCAAAATCTTATTCTAATAATTTCTTCATTGAAATGCGTGAAGTACAAACCTTTTCTGATTTTTTCATTGAGGGGTAATTTCCATGAGTTTTTATCATGTCATCATAACACAGCTTTACTGCGGCTAAACTTTGAATCCACTCCTTTTTCATGGCACGCAGTTGAACGTTGTTTAAACTCTGAACATTTCACTTTATTTTCTCTGTGTTCTAGACAGTGTAGCAAGAGTTCTAGAGCTCTTCTTTAGAGTTCATTTTCATGTTTTTTTCTCCCCACAAAACATGCAAAAAAAAAAAAAAAAAAGAAAGAAAAAGACTCCCCAAGAAAAAAAAAAATCACCATTTCTAGTGCCTGTGTAAATTTTAATTTTCTATTAACTCTAACTCTCTAACACTATGCCCCAGAGCTCTAGAGCTCCAGAGTTCGCCTGGGAGCACTTCTCATTTTAAAATCTTCCCAGTCTATCAAAACCGAGAAAATAACGTCCTGAGCTTCGTGTTGTAGATAGTTAATCATACAATAATGATGTATGTTTCTATTCCAGTTGAGTTGATTTATTGATTTTTTTTTCCCTCTGTAATCTAATCTCTTGGGTCTATAACCTTATGGAAGCTGTAAGATTGTGTTGTGAGGGCTATCCTGACCATAATCACCATCAGCAAACAACAGGACTTAATTGGCTCTCACAACAGGAGACAGATGTGTTTTCCAGTGGGCAGTTTGCCAAAGAGTCAGCCAGGAGAACTGGCAACGATTTTTCCACATAAATTCTAATATTTATTTATTTATTTTTCATATACTGTGAGTTGTACTAACAATGTGTGTTGTTGTGTGAAATCTCATCACATAATCACCGTCAGTAAATGGTGGGGAATTAACCAGGTCTCACTGCCAGAGATGGAGGCTGTTTTCTGGGGGACAGTTCACCAAAGAGTCGGCATGGCGGACTGTCCTAGACACAGTGACTTTTACAAATATGGATTGATCGATTCTTTCCTTATGTAACTGTTCTGTTCTTGTAAAGGGAATAGCAAAAATAACAGTTTTTGATGGTTTCAATCAAATTTGGCAAAAGCAACAAATGCAATTTGGTATCAAATCAAAGAGGAAGTTGTGTTTTTTTAATGAAAATGGAAGAGGAAAAATTGCTCATTCCAGTGACGGTTCTCAGTGATTTGCAGCAACATTAAAGAGTTCTGGGGCCTAGAGGGTTCATATTAACAACTGAAACCCTTTATTGTCTGATGATAGTCAGTTTTACAAGCTTAGTTTGGAGAAAGATGCAACAGAATAACATAGACCTGAATCCCAACAACAACAACCAAGATCAACTGTATCTGTGCTACTGCACAACTGTTTCATCGTGGCCACACAATCGTCATTAAAGATTAAAATGTCTATCTTCAAATAGGCCCAGGCGCACAGAAGTAACAATTTCCGTTTGATGAAAACTGTTGAGAAGAGTTCGACGAGGCAAATGTGTTTTTTATTGCTATATACCTGGCCGTAGTCCATTTTGACAGCATTTAATAATAAATGGTGGGAATACCTGTTGAAGTCAGAGAAACAGCCTCCTTGTTGTTCCTGAAAGTATGAAACAAATCGCTTTAAAGGAGGATGCTTATAGCAGAGAGAGAAAGCTCACCTGTTGCTGAATATAAACAAGCTGATTTTTTCACAAAAACATAAAAAACCATAAAAAAAGCATATTTCCCTTACAAAATCTCTATACCCTAATCTGTTATAACATAACATAA
Source organism: Sciaenops ocellatus (assembly GCA_033000465.1). Classification (NCBI taxonomy): domain Eukaryota; kingdom Metazoa; phylum Chordata; class Actinopteri; family Sciaenidae; genus Sciaenops; species Sciaenops ocellatus. Next base: position 22,709,146 of record CP136872.1, on the reverse strand, counting down.
CACCTATAAAGGTTCCTGTTTCGAACCCCTCAGTTGGCTGGTAGTTATGGAAAATATTTGGATGGCTGTACTCTTTGCATTAGTTTTAAAATGGGTAGCTTTGGAAAGACATAAAAGTACTTTTATTAGATATAATATGGACCCATTTTATTTCCTGTTGGAAATAAATGGTAATCGGTGCAATCACGGTACTATTTAAAAAAAAAGAAACGAGGAAAAGCACTACTTCAGGATTTAATCTGGTTTGGTTTTGTGATTACAAAGAACCAAATTTATTGTTGAGGGACTGACACGTCATGCCTCTAATCATAGCCTCTTCTCGTTAATTGGTAAATACACAGGTTAATAAGGTGGAGTATGATTATCATTACAAGCTGCTTCAACAACCATTAGAGAAGAAAGTATCCTCCCACTATCAAAACAGGGCCTTAACAACCCTGAGCAGGTTTTATTCTTTAATTCTCAAAATTAAATCCAATCTTCTCTATTCTCAGTATAATAGATGCATTGAGGAATTTAGATTAAACCTGGCAAACGAGCAGTTCACAGGTAATGTAGCTGTGAGAAAATCAATACAATAGAACCTTGGAACTAAATGAACAATCAATATGTCTGTAAGATAACTTGTCATCTTGAAAATTTAAAGTTGGATTTCATATTGAGCTACTTTGGCCAATTTGTTGATTTATAACAATATTCTCTTTGAATGTAGCTCGTAAAGCTTTTCAGTGCCGGTTTAAGCTGTATTATGGGTCGATCTCAAGCCTTCGCCAGTCTCAGATTTCAGTTCAGGATAGTCTGGTTAAAAGTCTCCACACAACATTGATCCAGGATGACTGAAAGCCAAGGTTATGTGTAATGTTGACGGCAACTAGTGGGTAAGGTACGTTTATTTATGATCAAAAACTAGCGAGTCAACAACTTTGCTAACAGCCAGACATCAAGCAAGTGCAACAACACAAGACATAGCAGCCAGCTAATGTTACTTACTAGTCTAGCAGCAAGAAGCCCAGCTGGGCTTCATTCAGCCTTTTATTTCATGAAGCTCTTGCCAACAACTCAAAGCTAGTCCCACATTTATTCTTGTCCGGCAGCCTCTTTGTTGGGCACTCTCTCATTTTTTTTCTTAGCCTTAGACATGTCCAAAGAGGCTGCTGTGCCTGGTTACGTTGCCTAATTGCCCAATTCTGGAAACAATTATGAAACATACTGTTGTGTATGATACATATTCCATCCAGTAAAAAAAGAAAATCTTAGATGTTCATTCAATTATGTCATTCAGTCCTAAAATATTCACTAACAGTGATTAAAGTATGTTCATATTTGGGCAACTAACATCATTAAAACACCACAAGGGCAAATTAGCAATGATTTCCATATGAGACCAGAGGGAAAAAGGTCCAGTGTGTAGGATTTAGTGGCATCTAGTGATGAGGTTGCAGATTGCAACTGTTGTGGAGAAATTGCTGAAGTCAAAGGTCAATGGTGAGGTCAGGAGGGAAGAAAGTGTTCAGGAGCCTCTGATGTCTTATGCTGTAATATTTATTGACACTTGGCCATGGAGAATTACAGACACTCTCAAAGTACACCAGAAGTGCCTGAGTCAGTCTCACATTCTGCCCCAACTCATCCTGGTGGATAGACTTTAAACCCCAAGATAACGCCACAAATACTATACGCCCAGAATTAGCCAAAGAGGATGTCTTTACCCACGGAGGTGTTATTGTCAGCATATTCTAGTCTGGAGACACAGATGTCTGTTTACGCAGATTGGAACGTCAACAGCCAGCTATCTATTATGTCTAAGAAGGCAGCAATAGGTCTCTTCGACCCTGCCCACCACAGTGTTGAGATAGACTGGCACCTACTGTTCCCAATCAAAGCCAAACAACTAATACTGCTGAAGACCTCAAGGCCCACACGTGACCTTGTGTAACCTAAGGATAGAAAATGCCATAACAGCAACCAACTGAATATCGCTGTCACACAACCTCTTACCCTCCTCTTCCAAGCATTTGGGAAACTGTCTAGAGCTTGCATTTGGTGAAGAGTTTTTCTTTTTAGGTGATTTTATACAAATGAAAACATCCTTATGATTGTCATATTCTATTTCTTGCCAATAAATCCCCCTAAACTTACTGGAATTTCATCGCATTCACAGTCTAAATTGTCATATCTATGTAATATTATCTGCATCGAGCATCTTTCATCAACAGTGCCTGGAGCGTCAGTAGGTACAGTATGTGCATTCACACCTTGCGGCTGCTCTGTACATCTTGTAAGTGACCGCTGACCAGCTCTATTGCAGCAGTTAATGTTAACACTTTTCTCAGTACAGCTTGGCAATAGTTTCTAAAGGGGTAAGAGATCATTACTCATCCGTTCTCACCCTGAGTTTTCCAGCAGTGGCTGGGGATTACAAGTGGTGACCTTTTTACTTACAAGCTCACTGGACCCTTAAATGAAAATGAAAGCCGCCCTCAGCCAATTGATTACGACATCAATTTTGACGTCAAATATTTTACTCTTCCTACCTTGCCTACAACTCCAGTAGAGTGGAAAAATACTAATTGGACTTCATGATGAAATATCTGGAAAAGAGACTCGCGCAGTCCTCCAAATCTACTTGCCCCAGAGCGCTCGACACTTTTGAGTACTCGGTCACATCCAATCTCTCTCCTCGCTGTTTGCGTGTATCATCAGCTACACAGCTTTCCACCTCAGTTCTCTCAACTATTCTTCCATCAGTGTCTCACCCTGCTCTCTTCTCTGCATTGTTTTATCAAACGCAGCCCAGTGGGCGTATTTCAGCACAACCTTGAAGTGTAATCAAGGGCTGACTTTGGTCTGCTGCATCACAGCTAAAGACATTACATAAGCTACCTCACATCATGTTTTATTCAGCCTTGTTTCAGTATTTGAATTATAATTTCTAACTGGTGGACTAATATCTTGTGTGTGTGTGCATATGTGCATGTACAGTAAGGACAAAAGGTGCCTAAACCATACAATACAATTGAGTGATACAAATGAGCTGTGTACTAACAAGGGTCATTAACCTCATCTTGTTTTTTGCTCACATGTGTACACACATGCACGCACACACACACACACACACACAGTCCCTCGACGTAATGGCTTCTGTGGTGAGCAGCTCTGATAGTGATGAATGAGAGTATTAACGGTGTCTAATTAGCGGCTAGCCACAATAATATGCTGTGTTTATGGGAGTGAAACAAAGATGGTGTGCTCATGAGGGCCAAACGCCACGGCTGCCATTTATGTTTACTTCTGCTTATTTATGTTGTTTATGTTTTACAATCTGCTAATCGGGGCAACATATCTCATTAGGTCTTAATAAGGTTACTATAAATGGGTTCATACTAGTTCTAAAACATAGATTTTAATGGAGGTTTTAACGTTAGATTTGATGTTCATTGGCATTTATCTTCCCAATAGTATCATCTGTGCATTACCTTAAATAACTCTGTTTGTTTTGTTTGTTTGTTTTTTTTCTTTTGGATCACAAATTGACCATTTTGTTCCATGCCTATAGAAAATATGTTTTATATATTCATACCTTGTCAACGAAGAACAGGAAGAACAAACTGCTGCAGTTAAGCCCTTAGGAACAGTTCTGGGCTATGAATATAGTTTGGCTTAGTGGCCATTCATGGCATTCATGTGTGCAGTGAGCCAACAGGATATCTAAAGAGCATGCTTTATGGGCCCAAAAAGTCATAGGCCTGAGGAAGCCAGAAAAACATGTTCGGCTTATGCTCCCTGTGAGCAAACTGAAACATCTTGAAACATGTTATTCTCTTCTTTTAAAGATCTAGTGTGTAGGATTTGGGGAGAATTGCCAATCTGTACCTTCTGCCCAATCAGGACTGTGCATGTGCACCACGTTCCTGAAGTTATCTGAACAGTCACCATATGATAATGCATTCAGAATATGTTGACCCTTTTGTAATTCTAGTCACTGAATGGAAAATCAACTATCAACTAATATACTAAATGGTTTGGTTGCTTATATTTAGATTCTGAACAACATGGCAGAACAAATTGGTGTGCAAGGTAGATTATAGGTCAAGTAACCATAGCAACATTGCCTCTGTTTGATGCTGTGTTATAATACCTCATGCTGAAATGTACCAAACCACAAGTTAAAATGACTCCAAACAAACTTTAAAAACTGGATTATGGTGTAAATGTCTACTTTGTCTGTGCTATATGTGTGATAATGCACTCTGAGATGCCCTGATATAGAAAATAATGTACTAAGCTTCGCATTGTGTCATTGTTCGTTCTATCATGGACACCAGATGGTATTATCTCGAACAACAGTGTCACACAGCAGGGCACAATAGTCCCGAATATGTCAGAAGGAACTGTTGTTCGATGCAGTTGTGTGTGCTTCTATGGGCCTTTCACTTTCGCTTTCAGTTCTTGGTTTGTATTCACTTTTTAGCGCTTGCAAGTAAAATAGTTGCAAGATACTACTATGCTCCAGTGAACTGTTTCCTGGAGGATTTTAGGCACAGAATGGAATCTAGAGAGCTGTCAGAACTGATCTACAGGATCAAGACTTTTGAATTCCTGTTTGGTGGTAACTTATTTCATTGAAAATGGAAGACTGCAAGCATTCTGAACCGTATTCCTCCACGAGGCAGTTCAGTCTTCTGAAGCTATAGTTTAATTTCATTCAAGTGCTGTAGTTCATGATAAGAGTGACAGTGTTCCATTCTGTATCTAACTACAGCCATATCACTGCAGACGCATTAAAAGAAAATCAAATTCAAAACAAGAGAGCAGAAATGATAACGACTAAAAAGAGACAAAGAACAAAAGGAGACGAGAGAGAGAGGAAGCCACAGGACGTCACCCACAAGGATTTTGGTGGTGTGATAAGACCTTGGCTTAAAAGGTGTCCAACTGCAAGCGTTTCACAGATCACACCCTGCTGTCTTATCTATAGCTCCAGAAGAGAGGAGACATTTATGAGTGTCTGTGTGTAACAGAGAGAGAATAAAAGGGGGAAGAGAGGATAGGCAGACAGAACACGTCTTATTTTGGAACGTATATATATATATATATATATATATATATATATATATATACTACCCTGTTAGCAGGTGTTCGTACTCTTGTGCCCCTTGTTGTGCAAACCGCAGATACATTTTGTTGTGATGCATTTGTTTTCCCATTAGCAGAACAACGTTTTGTGGGCATTTTTTTCTTTAACATATTAAATTTTATGTTTTATGAACATAATCTGCAAGATTCTGTGTTTATGTTCAGGGTTTTTTTAGCTGGTTACTCTCACAATATATGTGCATTAAGGTTTAAATAGAACTGGTTTGTTACGGTTAGGGGAAGATCACTGTCATGCTGAAATATTGATAACACAATATGCTTGTGTTAAAGGCAACAAAGAACTCAGAGCTTTTATACAGAGCAAGAAGGATATCCACTGCCACAGCAGGAAAAATATCTATGAAACTGTGGAGCCGCTTGCCCCAAAGTGAACCAGACTCTTAGCGATATAAAGGTTTTATACGGACACAGTGAACCCAGAGAATGAGTCACTCAAACAGCTGGCTCACAGACTGCGGCTAAAGCCATTTTGAAACCCCAAAGTCACGGTGCCAGAAATTGTCAGCAATGAAAAAAAAAAAAACAAATTGCGAATAAAGATCTAGAATAAGCTTTCACAAAGCCTCAATAAGACTGATCAGTTGAACTAAAGGAAAACCTTAAGCATGTACTGTATCAAACAGAAATAAATGAGAACAGAGACTGTGTGAAAAACAAAAAAAACAAACAAACAAAAAAAAAAAAACATGACAGGTAGGATACTCATGGCTGAAAATTATTGTTTGTAATAATCTTTATTTTCTGCCAAAGCCGAGGACCGGAGTTTGTTTGTCCTGTTTGTACAAGGAGGCAACAACGAGCGATGTAATGTGCAAGGTTTTCGCAAACTGATATTTTCCACCCACAGTCCCTGGGTAGGTAAATAAAAAAAAGAAAATCAGACATTAAAAGAGAACAAAATACTGTGGTAGTCAATAAAATTATATAATATAAGAGTGGATAAAAAAAGTTTGCTCTGTGAATATTTGAGTTTTGCTAGACTGGAAAAAGTTTTTGTTTCATTTATAAAAGTAAAAGATGATCTGCCCAGGAAGGTCTTCTGTTGTGGAAGAAGGTTCAGGCATCAAAAGCACCTTTGCTTATGGTTAGTGAAAAGCTAAATTAGTAGACATGTTGTGTCTCAAATCACTGAAGAATTTTTCTGTATGGAACTAAGACCATGATCGACCAAGAACACAACAATGTTTAATGATGCTGTAGTTGCTATGAGCAGATATTAAGATCAGATATTTTGGAGAGAAATGAAATACTGTTGATATTTTGATACGGACAGCGATCAGAGTCTTGTTCAACCTTACAAGAGGTCATACACAAGGTGAAGGTTTGAAGATTAGGACGCTCAGTATTTAAAAGACTGCATTATCTATCACTTTACTTGAATGTTACAACCCAAACAGTAATATTAACCACAGTTAGTAGTAGTCTTGTTGCATCTTATTTGTGTAGTGTCAAAAGGTGCAACCCATTATGGTTCTAAATGCAAACGGTGGTCTTTTTAGAAAGAGGGTTCAGGTCTGGATGGTGTGAATATGAATATACTCATGCATAGAATATCCCTCATTATATACTGTACACGATGCACGTATATGAAAGCAGGATAGAGATGAGACAAAATGTGCCACCAACCAGCCTGAGTTAGTCTCTGTAACACCCTTTGTTTGTGTGCTGTGACATTTAAGGCCCCTGACAATACATACATTGTTTATCCCGGCCTATTGCTTGCTCCATCATAGATAGCAAAAACAGACATCTCAAGGTTGCTCTTGCCAAGAAGATTATGACAATAGCTGTTACCTTGGGATAAACTGTTATATCCTAAAATCTAAATTTAAGCTCAGTGAAGGCTCCAGACCACTCCATTTTGTGAGTCATTTTATGTGGACATTTATCTTCTGTCTATGCATAATCACAGATGGATTAACAGCACTTGGCAATGGCACTGGCAGTCTGGGGAAATGCATCAGTCCAAGTGCAGGAATTTTGTATTATATATACACACTCACACAATACAGAAACACTATTGCTCATGTCAAAGTTTAACGCTGTAAAAACAAGGAAAACAGTAACAAGCTGGAGAGATTTACACTGAAATTTGTGTTGTTTTAGTGCCTTTGCAAAAAAATAAAGAATTTATGATGAGATCACAAGTGTTCCTTGTCTCTCTTTTATTACCTGAATAGCTTCTGAGCACAAACTTTTTAAAAACAGACAGAGCCAGTCCAAGCTCCATTTTAGTTTTTGTTTTTGTTTTTGTTTTAACCCTCCAGACCGAGAGGCAATCTCCTGGGCTGAAAAAAAAGTAGCCAACATGGAAGTGCCAGAAACTGCACTTCCTTGAATGACCATTTAAGGCTGGCTACAAAAGCTGGCTAGCTGACAAGATCCAATTCAGGAACCAATGCACTCAGCTTCATGATGGATTTTCAGAAACCTATCGATGACGTCACAGAGCCTATGTTCATATTTTATACAGTCTATGCTCCAGACCCACTAAACTATGCATGACTATTTCAGAATGTGGAATATAGGGAAGCCAATTGAAGCATTACTGTTCAAGGGTTAAATTATATATAGCATATGTAACACAAAGATAATAATAAAATAAGCTAATTATTTTGTTTGTGCAGTATAGCATCAGCTCACAAGCAAAGTGTTTTACTTTAGGAATGATAAACAGTGATTAAACTTTAAAATATGAAGCATAAAAATGACCCACAAAACTTAAAAAATAAATAAATAAAAATACAAAAACAGGGATCCCTAGACAGGGAATGTGAAATTGGTTTTGGGCACCAGAGTACATCAATGTCTCATCCCCAGTTTTGGCTATTCTTTTTTTTGAATGTATTATTAATATTTTTCATGTAACTTTAGCTGAAGGACAGCCTTGGTAGAAATTCTTTGACCCTCAGGCTTTGGACAGTATTTCAAAACCCAGTGTATATATAAAAAAAAAAATACATGTTTAGTTTAAAACAAGCCTGCTTGTTGGTGTTTAAACATTGCAGGAAAGTGTTAGTATAACAGCAGAGACATTCACAATCGGCAAATGCAGATTGCTGAGCAATTTCTGACTGTTTCGCACTTGTGGACAGAACCCGAAAGCAAATTTAGCGGACAGGACAGGTAAGGTCAAGAGACTCTTTAGTTGTATTAGTTATAAGTCCTTTGGGGTTTCCTGAAGCAACAGAATGTGGCAATCTAGCCTTAGAGAAATCAGCAGGAAGCTAAATATCAGGAATAACACAGAGCAAGTAGAACCTGCAAAGAAACCTATGAACAACGTACAAGAACTCTAATGAGCTGATTAAAAGACAGATAGGTAGGTTGGGATCACTGCAGCAGCCAGCTATCTTCAATATCATTTCAATGTTCTTTGATTAAAAAAGAACAACAAAACATGAAGAACAAGACACAGTGCTGCTTGCTGCCATAGGCAACCACATTTGTTTGCTACATCTTTGAAACATTAAGATTATTTTTATGACTTTGTTTTTCCTGGTATTGGCAGCGTAAAGCCAGGTTATGTTTCTCCAAGCGCTGGTTGTGGTTCAACTTCACTACATTTTTTTCTGGCCTCCCTGCAGCCTAAAGCACACTACCACCATTGAAATGAATGTCCCAACCTGTGTTCTCGCCGTAGTGTCTAATTCGGTCTAAATTGGCTGTAGTTTTCACCCTTGGAGGCTGAACTTTTCAGTAGTGTCAAGTGATTCTGGATGCATGCACATAATTCTTTTTTTTATTTTTCCAATTTCAGGCTTGTTTTCTTACATTTTACTGACATTGTTTTACCATTAGGATGCTTGACTGATAGGCAATTCCCATAACAGACTTTTTGTAAGAATGTGTGAGGACACAAAGTCTGCTCATCCTCAAGCATATGTAAATTTCACAGTGGGACGGCCCTGAGTGCTCATGGACATATCGGGGATGTGTGCCAAAGTCTATGAAACCTTATGGGTGGACACTGGAACTGGGCCATTAAGAGCCAGAAAGTGTTAAGCTAGAGGGGTGAAAGAAAGATGGAGATGTCATGCTGTGAACCTGCTGGTGGTCAACTTCTGATGGCTGCTGATGGTAGCGCTGTGGGTTGTCTTTAAGTCTTGCAAAAGAAAGCAATAGCAAAAAGGAACCTGGTGGGGATAAGTAAAAGAAGGTCAGGTAAAAGAACCACGCACTCATTTAGCTTCAATGCACTCAGAGTTCTGGTTTAAGTTAGGCTGTATGGCTCCACTGGAGACCTGCTGTCTTTTTGTATCGGCACCACCAGTTCAATAACTGAATACATTGTTGTGTTTGAACCCTGTCTGTAAAATAAATGCCACTGAACTAAAAAAAAAATGAACAAAAGAACAAACTTTTTTTTTTTTAAATATTACCCAAGTTTCTATTCATTCAAACAATGAAACTGCAAGGTGTATAAGAAAAAGAAGCACTTTCAGTTGGAGGTAGGCTGAACTGTGTATATGTGTATATAACAATTTGACACATAACTACGTCATTAGGTGATATCTCTAATATTAGACTGTTTATATAGTACAGATATAGATTTAGGTATAGAAAAATTATGCTAAGAATAGAATGTGAAGATTAAAGAAGTAGGAGAAGTAAAATAAAGTTGAATTTAAATATTAAAGAATTAAAATAAAGCAAAACAGCAGCTCGGGATGAGAGCGGCCTGAGAAGAATCACAAAACCACAATGAAATGGTAACATAGAAAACAGTCAAAACCATCAGGAGCCTCGTAAACCAGAAAAAAAACAGTGCATGTTAGCTAAAATTGAAGTGACGTGTTCCCTTTTGTTCTGTAATGTATTGTCAGGTAAAGACTGGTGAACATTAAAGTTATTAATTAACTTCAAATAAATGCATGAATGAGTTTTAAAATGTAAGTTTGAGTTTAAGTTAATGTTCGTCTAGACTCCAAGCATTGGTCTGTACACCATCAAGTCATCACACACTGTTATCCAGCCAGATGAACATAGGATACCAACGAGGCTATTTGAACAGCTTTAGCAACCCTTTTGTCACTTTCTGGAATGGAATATGTCCCACCTAGACTTACATTTAATCGGTGATAAACAGAACAGATTTATTTTCTGGCTCACTTGATTCTAATTGTAAAAATTAAAGTGTATAAAATTGTTTTCTGATTTGAAACATCAAATGACAACTTTTTCAACTCCTCATGGGATTATCATTGCATACATGACATTCAGCAAGATGCTATGAGGCAACAATGGGAAAAAAATATATTTAATTTGAAGTTGACTTGGCCACTGGTGGTTTTTGTATCTGTTGTATGAGGGGCCGTCAGGGACATTATTCAGAATTACCATTCACACACACTACTGAAATGCTCTCACACACACAACTGAAATGTTATGCTCTCATACACACTAGTGAAATGCTCTCATACACACATATGAAATGCTCGCATACACACATATGAAATGTTACGCTCTCATACACACTAGTGAAATGCTCTCATACACACATATGAAATGCTCGCATACACACATATGAAATGCTTTCACACACACATATGAAATGTTATGCTCTCATACACACATATGAAATGTTATGCTCTCATACACACATATGAAATGCTCTCATACACACATATGAAATGTTATGCTTTCACACACACATATGAAATGTTATGCTCTCATACACACATATGAAATGCTCTCATACACACATATGAAATGTTATGCTTTCACACACACATATGAAATGTTATGCTCTCATACACACATATGAAATGCTCTCATACACACATATGAAATGCTCTCATACACACATATGAAATGTTATGCTCTCATACACACTAGTGAAATGCTCTCATACACACTACTGAGATTTCAGTGTAAACGGAAGGCATTTCAGTGTAAACGGAAGGCGGCTCGAAAGAGGAAGTGTAGCGTCTTTGGAGCGGACATGTCATCTCAGGAACTTTCCGGTGGTCTCACAGAAGCTGCCGCTTTACTAAATAACATTTTGGCGTCGGCAGAGACCATTCGAACATTGTCTAATGCAACAACAAGCGGGCAACAGTCGAACGTTGCCTCAGGTGCCGACACGGTGGAGAGTCGACTTACAACGCTATTCCCATCTCGCGGCCGCAGCGTCCAGCCACAGCCAGCTGCGGGCCCGGTCCGGACCTCCGTGCCACGTTATCAGGCTCAGCAGGGCTTCGGCATGTGGACATCGGGCACAAGGAGAAGAAGGTGAGATGGATATTTACCCTGCATTGCCATTCTTACTAGAATATTTTGAATTTTTTTCTGACCGATAACCGAAGCTCGTTAACCGATTGTTAACCGTTAACTGATAAGATGCAAATGCTGTAATAAATGTCTGTGGACAGTTTTTTTGTTTGTTTTTTTTCCTCGGCGCCGTTCTTACAGGTGAAGCACGCTCAAATGTCCCGTCAAGATGTACAGGTCTCAGAGAGCAAGAAAATTGTGGTTTTATAGGGGCTCTTTTGAAATCTCTGCAGACATAAGAGGAAATGTATAACATAAGGCATAGGGAGGTTGGTTTCCAGCCAAAGGAGGGTTGATAAGTGGTGAGGTTAAGCCTTTTGATACTTGCCAAAGTTAAAAAATCTGATGCCTAATGGTTTATCCAGTTGTGCATGATGCTCTGCTGCCATGGTCTCTGAATAGTGTAAGCTGTGGCAGCTTGACTTGCACTGTCTGTTTACGCACAGTCTGATGTTCTTTTATTATTTCAGAGCTCGTGCACAGCAGCATGACCATTTCAACAAAGATGTAATACTACTCCCCAATCCATCATGGGGAATTGTCTGCAAACAAGGCACAAAAGTATGGCTGCACAAACATGGACACATCCTCAGTGCCTTTGAGTTCCAGAAGGTCTGGGACCACCAGACTGTAATAGAACGCATCAGGGATGGATTTGGTGAGCATATTCCAGAAGATGTCAGGTAAACCCTTTCTTTCTTTCTTTGTATCTATTTTTTTTAAAACAATCACACTTACAGTATAGTACAAGTACAATCGTGGTCACTCTATCCATTTAATAGCATACTATCATTTTTAATATCATTTCATTCATTCATTCATTGGTCACATATCTGTTAGAAGTAATAAGTCAAGGGATACATGTCTGTGCACACTGACACATACACTCACATTCTATCTCTAAGACAAAGACAAGTGTATAACATGTTATTTAGCTAGATTAAGACATTGTCTTTGTTCCCCATCTTTTTGTAGCCTCCAGTTCCTAATGGCTTGTGGCAATAAGCTGGTGTGCCCTAAGCTCCAAAAGGGTCAGGAGCTGAATGGAATTCTTATCCATAAAGTTTATAAAACTAAAGCTCTTTATGTAAAACCATCAAGGATGCTTTTGGTAAGTGTGCCTTTATATTTATGTGTTATATATAACAAATAATGTATATGTAAAATAAATAAATATGTATATATACACATACACATAGGCCTTCTTTTTCTGTTTCAGGATGACAGTGAAGACGATAACCAACTTTCATCCAGTAGTACCCATGCAACGTCAAAAATGAATACAAGGTCTAGTGTTTGCATTAGCAGTGATGCTGAAGATTGCCCTGGCGCCAGCCCCAACAGTGAGGAAAGAAGTGACTGCAATCCTGGCACCAGTGGTCCTGATAGTGGTCCTGGCACAAGCAGCACAAGAGGCATAAGTGGTCCTGATGGAGGGTGCCCTGCAGGAAGTGATGGTATTCCTCATACCAGTGGTCCTGATAGTGGTCCTGGCACAAGCAGCACAAGAGGCATAAGTGGTCCTGATGAAGTCTGCTTTGCAAGACATAATGGAACAAGCAGTCTTGATGAGGACAACTACTCTTCTTATTTAACACTCGTTGCTACTATTTCTGATAATAGCTCTGAGGATGAAGGATTACAGCAGGCAATAATTGCCAGTATGGAGAGTCACATGTGAGTAGTGCACACAGATTATGAGTTTGAGAAATAAGGATGATAAGGATGATTTGATCATTGATATAGACTGTTTAGTCCTTACATGATGTTATGATATGGGTAATTGAACAATTAATGGCTTAAACATGGGCTAGTTTTATTACTTTACTATAGGAAAAAAGTGTTTTAAATTAATTGCTTGGTTATAAGCAATTATTTCACAAAATACAGATTGTTAAAAATTATGTCACATCACTGCATTTCTGATCGTCATTATTTTTTATGTTTTTTCATAGTGTAGAAAATGTTCCAGTTAAGAAGATACTGTTTGAACTGGCCAGCAAAATTAATGTAAATCAGCGGTGCAGATTTAACATAAATAGATCTGCTGTCTGGGAGGGAGCCATTCGAGGATTCAAGAGGTTGTCCTATGAGCCCAACCTGATGATGTCTGTAAAATTCTCCGATGACATGGGAAGAAATGAGGAAGGAGTTGATTTAGGAGGTCCAAGGAGGGAATTCTTAAGGCTCCTAATAGAGAGCATTGCAAAGTCCCCCATGTTTGAGGGAAAAGAAAACAGCAAAAACTTTGCTCTCAACAGTACCGGTACTGATCTCCTTTTTAAAAAAAATAATAATAATGAAGCAATTTTCATCTATTGTGACTTTTACATGCAACTTTTGGGTTTTTGGACTGATTTATAATTTAAAATAGTACAATAAACTTTGATTTCATCAGTAAGTCTTAATGTTTTTTTTTTTTGTTGTTTGTTTTTTTTTGCATTATTACATTTCCTCTTATTCTGTTGTTTTGCAGCTCTAAGAGAGGACTGGTACTACATAGCAGGCAGAGCCATCGCGATAAGTTTGGTACATGGTGGTCCACCACCAAACTTCCTCTCCCCAGTAGTATTTTCTTTACTGGTTGATGTTTCAGCAAATCCAGTCTTAGAAGACATAGCTGATGCGGACCTCTTGGAAAAAGTCAAAAAGGTCAGTTGCAACTCTTTTTTCCACAATGACAGGAACTACAGGTCCACTCTAGTGTGGCTCAATGCTGAACTCCTGTATTCCATGTTGTAGTTTGAATTCTGCCACAAATTTCGTCATTAAAGTGTTTTTTTTTCCCATTTTTAAACCACTGGCATTAGTGTCACAGTGGAAGCCTGCACTGTGATGAACTGGTGGGGAACACTAGAAAATCAGCGATACAGACCTCCAGTATCTGAGATCTTTTAATTAGTAGTCAGAGTTGTCATGGTTGCCTCTTACTATTCTCTTTCGTGCACAGTCACTCACTTTATGAGGACTGCCTGATCAAGGGAGATTTTCTTAATGTATGTGCCATATACTGTTCATTTATTATACTGATGTTTTCACTAAAGGGTTAGCCCTTGCCAATAAGTTATTAACTAATAACTAGCTTCTATAACAAGCCAATATGCGGCTCCTTGTGATGCCAGGTATCTGAAAGCACAACCATTGAGGACCTTGAGAAGTCAAAGGCACCTCTGCTTGACTACTTGGCCAATGCAGGATGTCTGAGGCCTCTTCGGTCAATCAGAGACAGGGATCTGCTGGTACAAGACATTGTCATGTTTCAGGTCATCCACAGGGTTCAAGGTCCATTTCAAAGGTATTCAGTGTTAGTTTAATCAGAATATGGAATAGAATTTTACCCATCGACCAACATAGACGAAGTTCCTGGAACAAATTGACAATGTCGAGGTTAAGCTGGAACAAGTAATTCTGAATGAATTTAACAAATACAATTGTTTTTTTGTTTTGTTTTGTTTTGTTTTTTTACAGATTCCGTGAAGGACTGAAAACTCTAGGGGTTCTGGAGAAAATCCAGGAACATCCAGACAGCTTTCGCCCCCTGTTCTGCTATGAGCCAAGTACGCTGACTGCTGACCAGGTAGATGATCTTTTCACCATTCGTCTGTCACCAGAAGGGAGCAACAAGAGAGTTGCAGAGGAAGTGGTGATTACCTTCTGGAGAGACTATCTTCAAGATGCAGAAGGTACAATACTTGACTTAAGGGAGGTGGGGAAAGATGGAGGATACACCCAAACCCCCCCCCATGCAAATGGACATTGTTACTGACTTGATACTTATGCATTATGATTTCATGATTGGTCGATTCTGTTCTGTTTTATAGAAGAAGAAGGACCATCTAAACTACAGAAGATATTGGCCTTCGCAACTGGAGCATCTGTAGTCCCTCCTGTTGGTTTTTCCCCAAGTCCGTCTGTTGAGTTCATTCACAAAGAAGATGACGACTTCTCTTCTACACCACTGTTCCCAATGGCCAACACGTGTTAACTGCATCAAGTTGCCACTCCATGTGTCATACCAGCTCTTTAAGGAGAAGTTTGACTTTGCCCTAGGAAACACATATGGGTTTGGCAGAGCCTGAATACCATGTGCATATACATTTGTTTGTGTCTTTTCTGGTTATCTCCATCTCTCATTTACACATTGTTTATTAGTTTAACAAATTGTTAACAAAACAGTAGAAAAAAACAATAACATAGCCTCCTTACTGAAACATGTGCAGGAGTGAGGAAAACACATCAATTCCATAGTTCCCATCATTTTCCACTGGATTCACTTGTCGAATCATGTTCATTGTGGTCTCATCGATTGTTATGTTAATGTCTGGAATTGTAACGTTATTATTAGTTTGAAGTCCTGGCAAAGGCTCGTGTTCACTGATGTCATAGTGGGTATCCATATGAAGAATGTCATTTATAACTGGTTGAATTCCAATGTTATTTATGACACCTGAATGCCACAACTGAAGAGGTGTCTGCCCCCCTTGTGTGGAGAGGCCATGGTTGTTCCACTGGTTAATAAATTCTGTCACTGCCTGCTGAATTCTGGGCAAATAAACATAATGCAGACAAAAAAGATGTAGTTCATTCAATGAATCAAGAATACCTTGTTCTTCCATAAAGTTAAAGATGTTTATGAAGTGTCTACAAACAACTCTATTGAGTTCTGCCCACAGTCTTTCAATTCTCTGATTATGGACAGAAACACCTGTAATGACACTGTCCAGTCCCCTTCTTTCCAACATAAAACGTGCAACAAGTATATTTTCCATGCCATGATCGCATCTGACCCTTGCAGGCAAACCAAAGTTCTCAACGCCCTCCAAAAATAATGACAGAACACTTGAGGCTCTGTTATTGGACAAGCACCGCAGGTATATAATAGTCCGGCTGAAGCCATCAACACAGCCATGCATGACTAGACGCCACCTAACCAGCTTGTGGTTTCCATCGAAATGCCTGTTGGGAGACCAGAATCAGTATTATTACACTTGTGCACTAATGGGATAGACATAACAGCTTAGAACAAGAATAATCTTAAATATCTACAACAGTAAAATGTAACAACAGGATTATGAAACAAGAAAACTACAACAAAAACAATATTAAAACACATGGCTGTGTTTTCCAGCACAGTAAATACTTTAAAGTAACTTTTGGTTATGCTGGACTTTATTGTACATTATTTTTAATGGTGTGGCATGGCACCTTTACTTAAAAAATGATCTTGGCAAGTCTTTCACTGTGAGCTTACCATAATTGGTTGGGGGACTGAACACTGTAGACCCTCCGCCTTATAGCATGACGGCATCTAAATGATCGCCCAATAGGATCCACTCGATACAGGCTGTCTCTGACCCGCCAACGCTGGAT
The DNA here is from genome assembly GCA_033000465.1 of Sciaenops ocellatus. NCBI lineage: Eukaryota > Metazoa > Chordata > Actinopteri > Sciaenidae > Sciaenops > Sciaenops ocellatus. The sequence continues at coordinate 22,692,346 of CP136872.1, read as the reverse complement.
CCTTAAGTCACGTGATCTCAGGCTTCCAAGGACATAGGTTTCCCCTGCATTTGGAGTGCTCTGTAATATTACAGTCACAAGGCTATCCAGTTCTTGATTTGACATAACTGCATATCGTAATGGTTCAATTCCCAGTAGTTGTCTGTGTCTGTGCAGAGTTCTTCTGCTTATCCCAAAGCAGGATGCAATTCTCTGCCATGTCATGCCAATGGACACAAGGTGAGAAATCTGTTCAATGGTTATGGTGTATCTGGGACGGCCAGTGAGACCAGTGAAGGTTGTTGGGGGTAACAAATTTGCATCAGCAGGCCTCTGTCTGGCCTCGTGTTCATGAAGCAAATTGCGAAAACACCTGTGCAGTGATCCCAGTAGGTGACTCACATCCCTATTCCAAGGATCATATCTGGACACCACCGCATGAAGAGCAGATATAGTTCTTGTATGGTCATCAAGCACTCTATAAAGCCTTTCCTGGTCAAAATTATTGGGCTCATTTCTCTGAAGCGATTCAATACACTGCAAAGCGCTTGTAAAAAAACGTATTACATCATCTTCATTCCCTTTCACGTCATAAAATAAAGTTTGCACTAATAAACAAAAAACAAAGAGGAACAGATGAAGATTCATTTTAAGCACTGTCACTTCCCTCCAGTGATTATCCACCATGTAGACAGCATGTGTGTCCTCAGAATGCTCCAAAGAAGAAAAATAGCCTACACTTCCTCTTTCGAGCCACCTTCCTGTTACACTGAAACGCCTTCCTGTTACACTGAAATTTCAGTAGTGTGTGAGAGAGCATTTCAATAGTGTGTGTGAGAGCATTTCAGTTGTGTGTGTGAGAGCATTTCAGTAGTGTGTATGAGAGCATTTCAGTAGTGTGTATGAGAGCATTTCAGTAGTGTGTGAGAGGGCATAACATTTCAGTAGTGTGTGTGAGAGCATTTCAGTAGTGTGTATGAGAGCATTTCAGTAGTGTGTGTGAGAGCATAACATTTCAGTTGTGTGTGTGTGAGCATTTCAGTAGTGTGTGTGAGAGCATTTCAGTACTGTGTGTGTGAGCATTTCAGTAGTGTGTGTGAGAGCATTTCATATGTGTGTATGAGAGCATTTCAGTAGTGTGTGTGAGAGCATAACATTTCATATGTGTGTGTGAGAGCATTTCATATGTGTGTGTGAGAGCATTTCATATGTGTGTGTGAAGGCATAACATTTCAGTTGTGTGTGTGAGAGCATTTCAGTAGTGTGTGTGAATGGTAATTCTGAATAATGTCCCTGACGGCCCCTCATACTGTTGTCTCACAGTGACTCTCAGCTCATTGAGTGTAGTCTGACTGGACGCCAACAAGCAGCACGCTGTGGTTGTTGAATTGTTGTGCCACACCACCTACTGCCACCATCTCAAGGCCACTTGTGTTTGCTGATGGGAAGCTAGCAGTCAATACAATGTTTACCAGCCATCAATGGACTACCAGGCCCGTAGCAGTAAGCAGTTATGCTAGCAGTTTTATTCATAGAAGCCGAATATTATCCAGTCAGCCTCCTCTTAGCCTTGACAGTTGTAGTCAGTGTGCTCTGTGCTATCAGAGTTCACCAAACAGACTGACAGTTATTTGAAACATTTCGATGTTTAAACAAATACACGCCACATGTGTAGCAAATTCACCTTTTCTCCTCCCTCTCTCACATTTCACTTAATTGGATTTCTTCTTCTTTTCCTCGTTGCTCCTTAAGCAATTTGTCAGCGTGAAGGCTTTCAACAGTATAATTGTATAAACCAAAGCGGGCTCTGTGCACATAGAGGAGGATTGATATCCATGCGAGTCATTTTCTATTTACTGTCAGGTTGTGGGCTGAGAAGTGTAGGGAGTTAATGCAGATGTCTAGTATGCGTACGGTGACAGGCATAGAGAGTTAGCATTGAAAGGCGAAGACAAAAATGGGGGGCACGATGGTGGTGGGATGACAAAGGGGACCGAGGGCAGAGCAGAGAAAATCTGGAGGAAAACTGAGGAGATAAAAATAAAGAACAAAGGAAAGAACAACTAAGGCTGAAAGAGGACTGGGAGAATAGGCGACACAGAGAACAGGGAGGACAGATGAGACAGACATCATGTCCCGATTCTCGGGCTGGATCCATCAAAGTCTGACTTTTTTTGGCTGAATACACCCTAACAAGCTGATGGGACCTTTCCCATTTCAAAGGTTCCTTCAAATGCAGAACTGCAGGCCTCTCTCTCCTGAATTTTAAGAATAGGACCAGTCCGTCAGTATCCCACAATCCATAGAGCACTGATCAATTTTTAGATGGAGCGTTCAGGTGATTCTTGTCAACTTATATAGTTTGTTCTACTGGGCTGGGTCAAGACAAACCATAAAGTAGACCAAGACTAAGGATGGTTAACCAGCTTTATTGAAGTATTTTTTTTTTTTTTTAGATATTTTTTTTTTGGGCCTTTTTAAGCTTTATTTGACAGAGACAGCTTGAAGAGTGACAGGAAATGTGGGGAGAGAGAGATGGGGAATGCATGCGGGAAAGAGCCACAGGTCGGATTCGAACCCTGAGCCGCCGCATCAAGTACTGAGCCTTTGTACATGGGGCGGATGCTCTACCAACTGAGCTGAACGACACCCCTTTATTGAAGTAATTTAATATTAACCAGACCTTAACCTAAATATAGTGTGATCCATCGATGAGATCTTTGTGTGTGTGTGATGGGTGAGAAAGCAAAGACAAAAGCCAACAAAGCTGAAGAAAAGGACCATGCTGGAGAGAAGACAGAGTCAGGTTTGTGTAGTCAGCCAGTTAGGAGAGAGAACACCTGGAGGCATCATGGGTTGTCACGGTGTGCTGACAGGTGATTTTTCTTATGAAGTAATCAATGGTGGACCCACTTTTTCATGGCAGACATTTTTATTTCTCATAGAAGGGAAAGCACAGGTGATATCAATAACATTCTCAACAATAACACTAAAACGTGTGAAATATTTTTAACTGCAGCATTATATGTCATGAATAATAATGCTCTTATTCGCGGCACTTTATTTAACACAATAAAATGTTAATAAACTTTAGAGCCTAAACAACGTGAGAGGGACATTTTAATTGCAGCATTATGCGTTAGCATAATCTGTCGTCAATAATTATGGGGTTATATTCGCCACATTTCTATTATGTGGCATTTGCTGTACAGTTAAAGGAGTGATGCTGACTGTGAGTTGTGAGAATATTAATACTGTTGTACTCCAGTGCATCACCTGACAACATGTAATGAGAATAATGATAAATACTGCTATGTTGGTTAACGTTGTAACTTGCTCACAAGTGTTGCAGATGTAGTTTTTTTTTTTGTGCCAGTTGAATTTATTTAGCGTATTTATAGTCTAAGACAGCGGGGCTAGTGTTTCACTGGTAGAATTTATATACGTATGGACATACTGACGCAAATGACTCAAAGGACTCGTAAGATCTGGATCTGTTTAGTGAGTGACTCAGAAAGACTCGAGTCCGTAAAAGGATCCAAGTTTGCCTCCAAAACAATCCATCAATGAATCGACTTGATCAACTGACTAAATCAATTGCAGCAGTTTTCATAATTTCTTCAATGTCTGAGTTATATTTATTTCCACTGGCCTGAGCTTGTCAGATGTGAATATTTGCTGGTTTTGTTGGTCTTCTGTGATGGTAAATTAAATATTTTTGGGGGGTTTCGGACTGTTGATCAGACAAAACAAACAATTTGAGGATGTCAGCCTCGGCTTTGGAAGCATGTCATAGGCATTTTTTCACTATGTTCTGATATTTTATGGACCAAACATTTAATCAATCACTCAAGAAACTAATTTCAGAGATGAATCAATAGAAAAATAAGCATTAGTTGCCAACAACAACAACAACAACAGACAAGAGTTGGTAATTTCTAAATGAATGCCTGATGAGTCCCAGATGCACCTCAAGGGTCCAGTCTGGCTTTGGCTGATATTCTGTTATTTAATTAGGCTTGGTTGGAGACGATTCCTATTTTGTGATTCATCTGGACAACTCAGCCACCGGAGGTGAAAAACTGCCTACTCGCAGGCTGCTGACACTACCAGTATCAGTTGCAGATAGCAGCTTAAAGCTTTATTGGCATGCATTTTTGCAGTTAAAACATAGCTTATGCCTTATATTTGCAAAATGACAGCTACTGTTTCCCATTTTTATTTCAGTTCAGAGTAACTGAAGATTTCATAGCTTCAGTTCATTAATTGACATCTCTGGACTTGGCTTGTAAATGATACTGGACACACTACCCACTCAGGCTAGACCAGTGTGGTTCTTGGACTGCCTGGTGGATTAATTTTGTGACCTGATAAATCTGTAGAATACAGAGAGTGAGTAGAAAAGTCAAGATAGTTTATGGCTCGATGTTCTCAGATGAAAAACAAATGCTAATTGTAAAAAAAAATATGGTGATTTCTAGTACAAAATTCAGCTTAATGTGTATGGATTGAGTGCTTTAAAGCCAAAGTACAAACATGCTTCTCTTTGTAGGATGTCTGAAGATATTTGCTGCTCACTGCCTTTCTCCTACCCAGACCTACTCAACATACTTAAGACAATCAGAGAACGAATGAGCCAGAGGAGGAGGGCAGAAAACTAGGTAAGAGAGGGACAGTGACTGGAGGAAGATCTTTAATTATGATTAAGGCCAGAGTCACTGCTGCGCTGATGTGGATCCTCTACATGACTTCCTTTTTCTTTCCCCACATCTTCCTCCGTTTGTTTCTCCCATCACTCCTCCCCTCTTTCATTCCATCATCCATCCTTAATTTCTTCTTCTTTTCCCTTCGGATTATGGACGCCCAAGGCTTTTGATGATTCCCAGCACAATCACAAAATCACACTCACTGCTAAAAGCTGAATGAACACACACAATCACACACACACACAATAGAGACTGACGAATGAATTAACGCCGAATCGCTTGCTTTAGTTGAGAGTTTGGCAATTAGCTACATCTACAAACAGTAACAGTGTGTGAAAATTAAATGAGGGAGAAAAACAGTTTGCTCAAAGACAGTTGATCCCGCAGGATCATTTTGTCCAGACAACAAACAAACTATATTTTATCAAAACACAAAGGCAGCCTACAGATGGAAGAGAGGGGGTGAGTTCTTAGCTGAACTATTATTTGGATTTGTAATTTTTTTTCTCATTGATTGTGTCAGAGGTGCTTTCACACATATTTACTGAATATTTACTGATGACTACAAAGGCAGTTCATCTTCTGACACTTTGGCAGCTGAATTAAACCAATTGTACTGTCTGATAAATAAGAGCTAGGATAAATGCCAACGCATGATAATGATTTCATGATTTGATTTTTAAATTTGTAGGTGGCTGCCCACCTCGAGGAAAAGTTCTCAGCTCCACTAAAGCCAAACAGACGGAGTATTTTGGGCTCTATCAAACGGCTTGATGTTCAGACTTTGTACCGTGTGCAAATAAAACATATTTAACATATAGAATTCTACGTTTTCATGAGGGAGTGCCTTTGAGGCCTCTTCCTTAGCATCAGATTTTTCCGAGCAGCATGAGAGTGTGTTCCTGCATGATGTTAACCAAAAAATATACAAGATCTAGGTATGGGTATTTATTAAAGTTTCAGAGCAATAAAGAGTAACCATGGTAATCTCACTGCTGCGTTTGTGCTCACACTGCAAGAGATGGTGTGCTGCCGGAAGAGCCGCTGGATGTAGCCATTTTCACATATATATACACTCCAGAAAATATCCAGACTGGAGTTGTTATTTCACACATGAAGCACGCAACAGGATATTGTGTCGAATATGTTCTCAGATGTTGGAAATACTCCTGTTAGTTTAGCCGTGGGGGTGACGCCTGGGTAGATCGTGCAGAAGGAGGAGAAGCTCAAATAAAATTTATAAATTGAGTCTTAAAATGAACACACACCACAAAAGTAACTTGGAATGGATGATGGAAGTGAAAAGGTGATAGAAACAGAGAGACGTGTTTGACATTAGATTGCTCTGAGCAGCGGCATGTATGGGGATGCATTACAATTCAGGCCTATCTCGTGCAGTCATAAACAAATTCATAACTGATAACGTCGTAGCGCGAAAATAGGACACTTGACAGCACACAGACAAGACAAGATAGAGCAACACAGCTCTGTGCAGCAGTGAGTTATTCAGACCATCAGGGGGAAAACGAGAAATGCAAATCTATTAGGCTAATGGACACGTGGCGTGAGCGCGTGTGAAAAGTGTTAATTGCATATGTCTCACTGTCAGCGTGTTAGAGTTGTCCCTAAATGACCGCATAGTGTTTATGCCAGCGGCCAGCCCTGCCTCAGACTGTCCCATTGAGATTGAAATGGCATTTTCATGAGGACGTTTGAGAACATACACACTTTGTTACAAAACAGACAGTCCTAACTTAATCATAAAATCCTAACATAATAATTGACCTAACCCTAAAACTAACTAACTAAATAACTAAATAAACAACTTACACAACTTACCAAGTTGCCTCAAACTTGGCAAGTTGTCATATCCCTCTGCTTCACCTCAGAGAACATCACATTGACTTCATCCTGTTAAAAACTAAAAGTTGTTATATAGCACCCCTCACTCATTTATCTTGACATGCAAGGAGGAACACTATAGGGGAGAAGCACACACAAATACACACACACACACACGCTCACACACTGCACAGATACAGCTCAGAGTGCTGTCATGGCTCTCTGCAGGGCAACAAAGTGGGAATGAGCAAGCGGGTGACAGACAACAAATTGAGTGAAAAAGAAGGATGGTAGAAAAACAAAATAATAAAAAAAACATGTTCACGGTTTGTATATTGGAACAGGGCTTCTTGTAAATCATGGCACACTCACAGGGTTGTTGCTTGCTTGACTTAAATAAAGTAAAAAAAAAAAAATTAACAGAATTTATACCAAATTTGACCTAAAGCAACTAAAAGGGTGCTCTTTTCCACATCCTTTAATCTGAATGGCCTGGATCATATGGACTTTAAGTCACAATCTGTGAGGACCGCAAGACTTTCATCATTTTTACAGCAATTTAACTGAATTGCACACAGTAGCCAATAATCAATTTTGGACAGAAACAGAGCATACAATACAACTTTCCATATGCCTCCCCCGGTCAATAAGGCAGCAGATGGAAACATTCACTTTAGTCTTCAAGAAAATGAATGTAGTAATTTCTAATTCAAATGTAAGAAACAAATAACATATTTCATCCTGAAAGGTAAAACCTGCAAGATTTTACGCAGAGTCATTTCCATAAAGATTTCCCTCAGGTGAATTTCTGCATACTGTAGCGTGTACCACATGAGGTCTACAGAGAAAAAGAACCTACTTTTCCCCTTAAATCACTTTGCATCATTTTGGTTTGTCTGAATTACAAAGACACAACATGTGTATCTGGGTTTAATGTTTTAAAATCTTGTTTTCCTGCTGTTACACAATATATCTTCCTCGAGTCTATGGAGGATACTTGTTCTGCCAATGCACTGTATTTCTTTACCGTCATGAATATTTGGTTCCAACAGTAGAAAGTAGCACATGATTATATTAGCAAAACATTCTCTGTTCTTGTTTCACATCAGTTTCTTTTATAAATCTGGATCAGAACCAAGCCAAAACAAAATGATCATTATTACAGTAGCTAGTTTGCTAATACAGCCACATAACGAAAAGGGTGTTTGAGTATATATTGGGCATGAAACCAAAAGTTGACTTTATTTAAGTTATCCTGGCTGCAATAGTTGGCTTATGGAACATATTTATCAAGTGCATGACATAACTTATGTAATGGACTTACTTTCCTAAATATAACCAAGCAGTTTTACCCTGTCTTAAGTCAACAGACTTCCGACTACCTCATAATTAAAAGACACATTTCTATTTTAACACTTAATGGGACCTGCTGATAGAAAAAAGAATAACCTTTCTCACATTTTGACTCATAAAAATACAGGCGTTATCAATCGTGATGGTTGTGTTTAACTAATGCCAGGTGCATGTAATCACATGGCATCAGAAAGAGGAAGTCAGGAACAAAAATAAGCATCAGTTGCAACAACTGAATATTTTATATTGTTTAGTTTATCATAGTGGATGACACAACAAAAAGACAAAATGTTTTGCCTTCCTTCACCTTGCATGACAAATTTCATGCTCTGTGACACTGACCAATAGGAGCACAGAGTGCAAAGCAAAGCGAGATGATGTTTCTCAACACAAAACAGCCAGGATGACTGCTTCAGACATTCAGTACCTGGAAGTCTGCACCCTCTTCCTGTTACATCATGCCGGTCGTGAAAGATGGCAAGCTATGATTGATCCGTGATGGACGTGTATTCTGTCATATTCCTCGGCCAATTCAAAGAAATTACGACACTATAATTGTCTAATCTGACAATGTTACCGTTTTAACAGACAAAAATATGGTGTAGTCTATACGCGGCATTATAGGCGTTCCATTATCAAGCTCCTTGTATTCTGCATGCAGGCTCACTCACATGGCTTACTGAGATGCTTAAGTAAGGCCTCTGAGACAAATGTGTGATTTGGGGCTGTAAAAATAAACTGACTTAAATGGAACGGAGCCATAACTGATGGTATTAGTTACACCTGTGCTTTCCCTAAGACAAGTCAAAATGTCGACTGTGAAAAATGCATTTGCAGTTTAGCAGCAATGGTGTAGAGTAATAAATAAGAAGGTAGACATCACTCATTACTGAATTGTATGAACAGATAGAAGAATTAGAATAGAAGTTTTTTTTCACAAGAGTATAAAATGATGAGCAGCATGAAGCTGTAACTCAGTCCACCATCTTTATGGGCTGCTTTCATGGAAGACATATTTGACATAATTAATTACATTTTATGTATGTGTGCCAATTCCATCGCCTTAGTATGCTGCATACGTTCTCACTGGCATGGCTCTCTGGCATACTTAGATGAATTTGAGCCATCATTATTGTTGTTAGTCACACCTGTGCTTTTACTGCTTCAGCAAGTCAAACTTTCTGCCGCGTGAGAGGTCGATTGAGTTTCAGAAGGGTTTAAATTTTGCCAGTCATAGCACATTAGTTTTACTTATGAGTTTCAACAATTAGCCAGAGCACTTTTTAATAGTCACTGTCTCTCATTATGAAACCAGTCCCTATGCCAGTCTTTTAATAATCTGCAAGATTGTATTTTTTGATTTTGCAGTATCTTGTAGATATGTTTCTTGATAAGCTGTTGCAACTTTGGTGAACTTTGAGCCACAAGAGATTTATTTGCAGTTGACCACTGTTGAGTTTCTGTTAGTTCTGGCCTTAAAGCACCACCATGTAAGATTTTGTATTTGTTTAGCGCCCACAGATATGGACAGCTGTGCATGAGTATTTGTTATGATTAAATTATTTATGATGAAAAAACAACAAAAAAAAAAAAAGTGTCAAGTTGACAACTAAAGCAACAGCCAAACATCAAGCAAGTGCAACAACACAAGTCTAGAAGCCAGCTACTATCTATAACTTACCAGTCCAACATCAAGTAGCCCAGCCTGGCCTCTGTCTTTCAGCCTTTTAATTATTTCACAAAGCTCTCATCAACAACTTAAAGTCAGCCCCAGATTAACTCTTGTCTGGTGGCTTGTTGCTTGGTCACTCTCTCCTTTTCTCTTCTTAGCGTCCTCTATCCCGGTTACATTGCCCGCTTGCCAAGCTCAGGTTCTGACAACCTGCTCCCCCGTCAGCATTCCCCCACACCCTGGGCCTGAAAAACCTCTTCTTCCTGGTTGTCCAAAGCGACTATGGTACCAGTGTAAATATGCACTGAGCTCACAATCCACTCACCAAACTAAGTAGCTAAGGACACCTACATTTAGGAGCAGTTAACTGTCGCTCAAGACACTAAGAATTATAAAGAGTTGAGCATCAGAGGACATCAGAGGGGAAACCAGAAAACATTTTCCCATAAATTGATAGTCACATTGTGCGAAAATTGAGCACAGAGTGGGAACAACAGTGGCACCATTCACATGATTACAAGTTAGCTTTTACAACACCAGAATTTTAAAAGCAGCAAATGCAAAGTAGATTTTTTAAACAGCTTTTATGGCTTATAAGTACTTGATAATGCACACTTTTATTTACATGAAAATGACAGGAATTATGGCTTACATTAAACTGATTATATCTTTCTGCCATTACTTTAAACACATTTGTGAATACATTTTCCACAGTTGTGGTCTAAGTGCTGTGTTCTATCCTTGAAACAATTTTCTGCTCCTGTGATCAATTGATCAAACAGCCATTATCCTCAATGGAAACCTCAGCTCATACATGCTCTTGTCTCTCATTACCCTCTCTCTTTCTCTGTTTCTCGACATGCCACTTGCATTTCATCTCCTCTCACTCTTTCCCATTTTTAATATTCCACACAGTAACAATCTGCACTTCCTTTTACTCCGCCCTCTACCAGGCCTCATGCATAAATACTGTGCAGGTGCTGAGTGACAATTATGCACACTTAAAAAGAAAAAAAAAAAAAAGAGAGATGTCTTTATATCTGCAAAAAAAAAAAAAAAGAAGAAATTGGAGAAGGAAAGCAGCATGTTTTTCTTTTTTCTTTCTTTTGTTCTCAATGTCAGCCCATTCTTCCATCCTCACTCTTTCCCTGTCTGCACCTCCTCCAAACGTCTCTTTGTACTCATTCTCAATTCAACCTTTGACTTTTGCCGCCCTAATCTTTTCTCGGGCCCGCCTGTCTGTACCCAACACCTTCACGCCTGTCTCAGACATCGTGTTCTCACAGAATACCTGCTCGATGAGAAAATGGCTGCTTAAAGAAAGAGTCTTGATAATGACCTTGTTCAGTCCACCTTTCTTCAAAGCTGCTAAAACAGCTTCTCACAGAGCCAATTTGCTGTTTCTAACCCAGGAAAATTTCACATTTCAGGTGTTTTAAAAGAGATAAACAGCCTGTATACAGTAAATTGATTCTGTGATTTAATAGTTGATCAAAAATAGAAACTTTCATACATTTCAAGAGAGAAAAGATCTATTTTTTTTGTTTGTTTTTTGTTTTTTTACAACATAGCTTCACACTGCCATGGTCGATATAAAATGGCAGTGTTTGGAATAAGCGGTAAATCGACAACATCTTAATATTTACATTGAGGTTTGTATTGATCTCTTTCACTAAGGCTGTTTGCTTAGGAATTTAGTTTAAGGTTTGCTGTGTCATCATCAAAATGTACCATTAAGGAAGTAGATACCTACTCAATTTACTCAGTGCATTAATTTATGCAGAGGCTACAAAGTATGACTGAAAGCAGCAACACAAGCTGTGTGTAGGGACTTTAATTAATCTGGACATGAAAAACAGCACGTTTTTGAACAGTAATGCCTGTAAATAGTAAATCTTTGAGCCAATATAAATTGTGCAAACTGTGAATCAGTGTGAGTCAGACTCTTGAATGCTGCGTTATGGAAATTTTAGTTGTTATCATGTACGTAGCTGCAAAGCTCCCCAAAGACAGAATTCCATTATATTGTGCAGGATTGGTCAGAGTTCATTGCAGCTGATTAATGTACTCCAAATATAAAAAGGCTCATTTTTAGGTAGCAAAAACACAAATATTTTTATTTTTAGGCAAGAAAACACACTTACTTCTGCCATGTTCTGCCAATCTATTGGCCCCTAAAGCAAGAAACGTGTGTCTGTGACAGGTTCCTCAGGGAAGTTTTGTTTCATTGGTGGTGTCGGCAGATGGCAGGTTGAAGGTCAGGTACGCACCAAGTCAAGCATAGGTGCTTCTCCTCCTGGATTATTGGCTGAAGTTTTAACATCTAAAATTCACTTTAGTTGTTCCCCTCTTTTCTGTTTTTTTTAAAGTGTCAAGTCAAGCAAGGATAGCACCACGCCTACAGGGTTTTAAAACGTTTCTGTCATGGTGACTGTAAGTAGAAGATGAATCCGAGTACATCTTTTACAACACTTGAATGATCTCTTGGGGTTTGTATCCTCATATGCCCTGAGTGTGTGTTTGTGTGAGTGTGTGTTGTTTGTCCACCAGTCAAGGAGACAGTGTAGAGATTTCAGGCTTGATAAATGGATGTCATAGCCCATTTTCCTTTTTATACTTTACACTAGACACGACATTCAGGACCTCCGACAGAGATGTCAGGGCCTCTGTATTTATTGAATAAAAATCTGAGAAAACGTTTCCAGACTAAATTCACTGCAGGAGCATGGTGATGGAATCTAATGGAATCTGCTTTCTCATGCAAAGGCTTCACACTGTTCAAGCACCAAATAGTCTAAAATAAATCCACCTCATTAAGGAGTTTTGAAACACATCGGCTCACCATCCCTCATTGATTCCTTACAAATCTGTGCATCAGGGGAGTCATTTCCCAAAATTTGTTCTGTCATACCAGCAACATTTCTCAACTCAACAGCCTCTTGTGTTCCATCTACTTTACTAGATCATATTCATCTCCGATCCTAGGGTCCCTGTGAAATAAAATGTCTAATACTCTGGGTTAGCTCTTTCAATCCGGTCAGTTTAGGATCTGAATCTAAAATTAAACTCACATCTGAATGAATGATGTGAACCATCATTGTTCCACAGTTCCTGTTACAGGCAGGTGCCATGTTTTTGCCTGGCAGATCTTGAGGTGGTGCGAGGTGTAGCCATGGATCTGTTATGAGAATCCACAATGGATAGTCTCAAAGTAATGACTCATGCACACAAATTAATAACGCTATGCTACACAGTGCTGGAGGTATAGTGCATGTGCACCTGACTTAATGTGTTTAGTAACCAGGGTTGGCTTATACACTTCCTAATCGGCTTTCTAGCATGTACACAGACCTAAGACGCTGAAGGTACTGCTGTGAGTAGTAAGTAATATTCGGCTAGAACTGAAACTTTCAAAAAGTGGTATCTAAAAATCTAAAGAAGTCAGTATCCTCTGCCAAACATTTCAGTATTTGTAAAATTCAGACATATTGACAGAAAGGACAAGCTATGCTCTCACTATAACATCCTCACTACTACAATTGCAATAGGCAATGCTTCGAAAGTCTAGTCAATATAGGTGAAATATCTGATTCCTTACCTCCTGGTTGCATATGTATGCAGATAGTTACTTAAGTGCATGTAAATATATTTAATTACCTCATAGTTTCAGTAAGCTGTATCTAACTGTATGAAAGAAAAGTGACAAAAACATGGAATGAATGACTAAATTCAGTATTTGTAAGCACCTCCATATCAAAACAAGTCTCTTAACCTGCCCGCAGTAGCTGCAACGACCTCATTCAACAGGGAAAATTGGTGGAAGGAGATTGTAACTGCCCTCCACCTGTCAGCTGATAAAACTTGCTTGAATAAAAGTTTGTACAGAGCTCCTGTGTTTCCACTGAGGACTTAAGTTTGAAGTGTAAATTACCCAGTGGAGTAGTGTGAACTGCATGGCCGGTGTGAGACCCGTATCCATGGTGACTCCACAACACCAAGCAGCAGCAATGGGGTAACAATAATTGTTGCTTAGTCTGTAGGTGCCTTTAGGGAGATTGGTGAGCACCTGTGACAGCTCATTCTGCTGAGTCGAATGAATGTATTTCACACCTTAAAGGGTAACTACTGTAAACCCTCAAAGTCTGCTAGAACTTTCTCTGCAAGGATATTTAAAGATTCACTGCTACGTACTGCGTGATGTAAGGGTCAGGGGATCTAGGAGACAGGGTACCTGTGTTGATCCGGGCCAGCGACTCAACTATAAGAGGCTATCTTGGTTGCTCTTCTGTGTCAGTACATAGCTGTAGCCCTGCTGCTGAGAGTAATGTAGGCTCCAAATGTCTTTAGCAATGTAGCACAGTTACCGTCAGACTCATGTGTTTACTGCCATCACTGTTCTATGGTACAGCATGCGCGGTGTGTATGCCTCTTTTGTGCCAGGTGCCACGTTTTTCTAGCAATTTTTGGATGATGCATCCAGTGAAAAATACTATTCCCGTGCTGTTCTACTTTAAGCAATTTTTCTTTAGGATATCCACCTGTTTCATTCTTCAGCAAGTCCATTATCACCTGTCTTCTGTGTAATTGTTTTTTTCTTATTCAGTCACTGGAGTATCTGCAATTATCAGCTATGTATCTCACCCTCTGGTGGCTGCTATATTTAGAGAAAGTCTCGACTGTCACGGAAGCTTTGCTGCATCACATCCATCTTCTAAGTCTTTACTGAAGTTACATCAGACACACAACACCATCTTTTCAAGTGTTCACCCTTTCTCAAGGATGCATTATGAAACCTTCATGCAAGTCTAATGAATTGTTAATTAAAAGAAACAACAATTACAACAAGGTTTTCTTGATTGACGCCAGAATATTTGCCCCAGCTGATTTTGTGAATAGAAATACTGAGAAATTCAAAGGATTGAGAAGACAAAAATGTCTTTCATGATCTTGCAGTCATTGATCTACAATGGAAATGAATGGAGAACATTTTTTGGTTGTTTTGTTTTCTGTGGCGTTGCAGCCACAATGCTGTTTGGGCAGCTCCAAAGCCCACCAGCAGCACTTCAGAAGCAGAGCGTTTCACTCAGATTTGGTCATTTTTTCTTGGTTTATGGTTTGCGCTTCTAAAATGAGTAAGTAGTTTTAATGATTGAAAGTCTACACAGGGTGTTTTATTTTGGAAATCGACTGGATTCTCTATGCCATTTGTGTGTCTGACTAAACTTGTCTAGAATGGCTGTGATCAGCTTCCTGTGCCCTGTGGAATCCAGCAGTAAGATTTTACCTTGAAATTGATACTAATCACTACATTTGTAGTATCATGATATACTGGTATTGATGATAATCATAATATTTTAAAAAAAACATCAGTCATTTTATTAATACACATACTGTAAATCCTCTTGAATCATTCTCACTTTGTGGTTCACACTCTGTAATTGTCTTTTTGTACAGTTATGGTCACAGACTCTCTCTCCACCTCCTTGCACTCGCATTTTGAGTGTAATTCATTTGCCGAAAAAGTGTGTCTTTTGTTCTCTGACTGAATACAATTGCAAGAAGAAAAAAATAACACATAATACACCACTGGTCTTTTGTTTCATTTCACAAACACAAAACCACAGGAACAGTAATGAAATATCTCCATGTCTTCTGAATAGTCATCACTTGCATGAACAGATGTAAGCTTTTACAATACTTTTTTTCCCCACAGAGATATGATTTTATAATGAAATAATAATTTGAATAGAAAAAAAAAAAAAAAAAAAAAAAAAAGCAGCCTACGGTAGCTGTAATGAACTTTTTGTTTTGTCGTCGTGCCCTGTCACTCTCAATCATAATAACTGGAGAGGAGAAGGGGCCGATTCACTGGACTGTATCTAGAACCCGTCGTTCAGGGAATTATCACAAGCTACTCAAAGCAATTTTAAAAAAATATAACCCAATTTACCAGAAAAAAATGAGTAAAATAAGTGGGAGCAATAAACCTCCAGCTTCAGACTCACACATATGAACCCACTGTGAAAACTGTTCCCTGTGGGGCGGGGGGGTGAAAGTTTGTTATCGTCACCCTTTGCTCTCTCGCTGTGCTGAGAGTGTTCGCTTGACGAGATCTGAGCCGGCATAACAAATATTTTATCAACTCTGTGCTATGTTCAGTGATTCAGTTCCAGCTATAAATCTGTTCCACATGAGCCGGCTGAGTAAAATGTACAAATGTCAATACTGTATTTGTTTGTCCATATGTATGCTTGTGCCAAGAAGACAAAAAAATAAAGAAATAGAGGGAGTGAAGGCTCAGGGTTCTTTTTGTGTCAGTAGAGAGTTTTGCCAAATCAATGCAAAGAGCGTGCAATCAAATGTTAGTTAGCTTGATGGAGGTGTTAAAAACAATTGCAGAGAATGGTCATCAGTGCGAGAAGCATCTTAAAGTAATTGTTTGTTATTTTTCTCTCTTTTATTCAGTCTCTGGAAATGAATAGACGACAGATGAGCATCTCTCTCCTGCACACACAATTCTCACACAGAGATTAGAAACCAAAGCCAAAACAGATGCAGTAAACAGTTACAGACAAAGAAGAGGCTGCACCCAAAGCAACATGTCACTGTTTTTATTGTGGATATTATTTTCCATATAGAGTAAAACATTATCCCAGGGAAAGTAATATTTCAAGTTCAACTTGTGACTAGCTTCAACCATTCCAAATCCAGTTTTATAATTTTATAAATTCAGCACGCTGTCATAAAATAGGAGATTCACGTATACAAGATCCCGTTTCATCGTTTTATGAACATGATTAAGAAATACAAGCTGAGGTGAGACAAAGTGAGAAATGGTACAGAAGATTTAATACGACCTCAGCCATATAAGCTATAAAGCCAAAAACGTCCTCTATTCATCCAGAAGTAGCTGCCGCAGTTGGTAATGTCCTTTCTTTTTCTGAGGAAATGGTTCCTGAAGCCTGAGGCTACAGTAGATGTATATGCAGAGAACACATGTGTGAATATATTTAGGATTATTTCAAGGACGAAATCTCCAGTGAGACACACCCCCAAAAAAGAAAGCTGTGCCTGTACTAGCTCCTATTTATATCCTACAATAACACAATCTGTACTGTATATGAGCATGTTCTGTGTTTGCTGCATGGTTCACTTCAAAGTATCATATCAAAAGCATGTCCATCGCCCAATCGCTGTCCAGTCAGGTAAGTGATAAAACAGGCATCAGTCCTACAGGATCTTGACAAAAGTTCTCAAGAAAATACCATATGTTTGCTTTCATCTCGAGTATGTTGTTTCGTTTGTGGTATGACACTTCCCTTATTACAATGTGTTCAGAACTAGCTTGATGGACAATGGCCAGTGTTTAGCTTTGAGTGAAAGGAGCAATGTGTGACATGTTTTACATTGCATGGATGTTTAAACATTCAAAGAATGAGCATTGTCAATGGAATATCAAGAGGTAACAGCTGTGATAATTTTGTCAGATATGCTGACCTCGTGTAATACCAGGCAATACAAGGTTGATGTAGCATCTAGTCTGCTATCAATCCAACACAATGATGAAGAAGTAGAGAAATGTGGCTCTGTGATATTATTTCATATTTATACAGAGACTGGACAAAAAAGGAAATTGCTTGGAGAGAAGTAAACGTGGAAGTTGGACTATCTAGTACATGCTGAAAATATTTGTCTGTTACTTGATCCCATTATCAGTTGGATTTTACTATTAACTGAGTTAGCATTGCCCTGATCCACCTGAACCTCCTTTAGAAAAGGAGCATTTTAAAGGTTTGCTTGTCATCTTTGGCATCACAATGTAGTTATTTTTGCATCCTTTTGATGTCTGTTTATTGTTTACTGTTTATTGCAATCAAATCACAACAAAATCTGTATTTTCATACCTCTGTATTATCACTAAATGTGTTCAGCAGTCCATAGATACTTGTGTCATTAAACCCAAATGATCCTGCGATCATACTGTAACCAAAATTGTTATTTATGTTTGAGGATATTATGTGTTTCTAACAGTGAACAATCTGGAACAATGTCATCAAGCATGGGAGGAGATGAAATACAGCCCCCTATTTTCTTTGGAGCATGTGGCCAGGAATTACACATTGCTCCTTTAAATGGTGCCAAGTTGAAATTGGTAACTTTTGGCACTCAAGTTAAATTCATACCTGCAGTTGGACGTTCTGCATTGCTGGCAGCTCACTGTGTAGTCACTCTTCAGAGTAGGAAACGTCTTCATGTTTTAGTTTGCTGAAAGTGGTCTGTACACAAACCCATGGCCCAAAAATTGTGCAGCCAAAAATGTGTTTTGGTTTGAAGTTTTAATCTTTATTTTTACTTCCAAACATGCAGGTTTGAGTTGATTTGACGCACCAGTTGACTCACTTGAAGCTTTCCCAATCAACCCTCTGGACACTTTACTTCTTCTTCTGGGGATTGTTTAATTGTTACACAGTATGTCTCACTTTTTTACATAACAGGCTAAACATTATTTATTTTTAAATTTGTGTGGGAAAATGTAAGAAAAAAAAAAAAAATAATAAGCGCACATTTGTGAAGGAGGCCTGCTGTCACCCAAATCCCACAGAAGCTTTATTTGGAAATATGAACAACAGAAAGCATCATGCACGCAGAGGTTTATGACTTAAGTGCATTGACTGCACCTGTTCTATTGTTTAGCCTTGAATCTACAATTTATGTTTCTTCCCATGGGTGCTGAAGACCTTTACAGACTGGACAGGGTTAACTCAGTATGCTGTGTTGTCAGCCAGTCTTGGCCCAGATTATTAATATAGCTCACCCTGGAGTGTACAGCTTCAATTTCTTGTCACAATATCACATTTGGAGGGCATAAATTCTTCCACTTATGGGGACCAGGAAGGAAACAACTTGTAAAGCCAATAAAATATGAAAAAGGTTGAAGTTCAGCCACACTTGACCGATGAGAGAGAGTCTCTTAATCTTAAAAGTAGAGTTCATAATCAGGATTGCAGCAGCCTACAAATTACAAGTAGGTAAACACTTCACTGTCTCTACTTATTATCTGGCATGTGCATCAGCTGCTGCAGATAAATGGCTTGTAGGGTACAGAGGTGTAGGTATCATTTAACCTCATGGAGGATATGATCCATGTAACAAGTACGAGGCTTAACATGACAAACGTCACTATTCGCACTGTAGAACACCACAGGTGAGGCATAAGTCTGGTGAAATGTGTGGACAGGTGCTAAATATAGTGGTGTTTTGCTAAAGCATCTGATCTGCATGAGCCATAGACGAAGCCTGGTGTCAGCAAAATCTGCTTGAAGTGAGAAATGCCTGCAGTGTGGCTGTCAGTGTTAATCTCAGCACCCAATGGTGGGAGTTCTTTGCCTCTAAACTGTCAAGGTGCTCAGAGTAAAGAGGGCTGCAGTTGAGGTGGAAAAGGTTTGAGACAAAGAAGGTGGACATTCTGGATTTGAGTGTCAAAACAAACTCTTTCATAAGTCGGCTTCTTTCATTTCTCCGACCAAAGTCTTAACAGAGAATTTGGTAGCCTTTTATTATTTCTAAAAGTACGTTTTGTTGAGGTATTCAGTCACTTGACACATTTGGAAAACCCGCAGCTCAACAATGACTAGCAAAGGTTTATAAAAAGACACTGAGTCCGCTGAGTTTGACTCACTGTGCAGTGTCAAATATCACACCCACTTGTTGACTGTCAACAACCGTGCCTATTGTACTTGCCCTTGATTTTTTTTTTTACCGTTAACTAGTGGTACTGATTTCATGAAAACAGAAAAAGATCATTCAGTGGACTGATGTACTTTTTGAACTATGCTTTTAGTGTTTGATATGTACTGGGTCAGCCTGTGAAATGTTCCGAGTGCTCACTAAACACTTCACTATCGCTACTTATTCTTTGGCATACACTTCAGCTGCTGCACATAAATGTCAAGTCTCATGGGGTCCTGAGGTGTAGGCATCATTTAGCCTCTTGGAGGATATGATTCATATAACAAGTACCAGGTTTAACATGTCTGGTGAAATGTGTGCACAGGTGCTAAACATAGCGGTGCTTCGCTAAAGCAACTCTATAATATTGGCGAAATACATGAAACCCTGCCTTTTCCCACATGTTCTTGCTGTTATCATAGGGTTACAGGTCACCATAGGGCACT